>JAMJFZ010003970.1:3997500-4597500 GCA_026225945.1 Cricetomys ansorgei
GCTAGGCAAGAATCTCCGTTCAGAACTGCCAATAGGTCAGTTTCCCACATACTTTTGAAGAAGATCAAGGACGCCTCAGCTCTGGAATAAGAGGTTTTCCTCTTTGTTCTGGTTCCTCCAGTGGCCAGACTCCTATGAGGAAAATAACAGTACACAGACATAGTCACTACCTTCCAAGCCGTCTGCCTAAATGTGTATCATGTAATAAGAAATCCATGCTAGCCTGAAACTAAAGCTGGATTTTTATACCATGAAAGAAATGAGTTTCCAGATTTACCTGATTATTATAGGGTTCACATAGTTCAGAAATTTTATCATTGATTGGTGATCAAAGAAAGCTCCATAAGAAGGTTTTAGCATAGATTTCTACCACACATGCAAATAAGAGTTAATGCCAATACTCCTCAAAGTATCCCCCCCTAAAAAAAGAAGGAACATTGCCAAATTCATTTTACTAGGCCACAGTCATCATGATATGCAAAACACACAAAGATTCAACAAAGAAAGAGAATTACAGATCAATTTCCCTGATTAACACAGATTTTAAAATACTCAATGAAATACCTGCAAACTGAATCCAAGAATACATCAAAAGACTATCCACCATGATCAAGAAGACTTCATCCCTGAGATGCAGAGATGATTAAACATACAAAATTTAGTCAATATAATGCACCATATAAAGAAACTTAAAGAAAAAAATATAATTATCTTATTAGATGCTAAAAAGTCTTTTGAAAAAATCCAACACTTTTATCATAAAAATGATAAAAGCCTTAGAGAGATTGGAGATACAATGGATATACATAAACATAATAAAGGCAAGCTACATCAAGCCTACAGCCAACAGCAAATTAAATAGAGGGAAACTCAAAGCAATTCCACTAAAATCAGGAAGAAGACAAAGCTGTCCACTCTCTTCCTATCTATTCAATTTAGTACTTGAAGTTCTAGCTAATGCAATAAGAGTAATGAAGGAGATCAAGAGGATACAAACTGGAAAGGAAGAAGTCAAAGTGTCTTTACTTAGAGATGATATGGTAGTATATATAAGTGACCCCAAAAATTCTACCAGGGAGTTCATACAGCTGATAAATATCTTCCATGAAGTGTCTAGCTACAAGATCAATTAAAAAAAATCAGCAGCTTTCCTATATACAATGACAAACAGACTGAAAAGAAAGAAGGGAATCAGCACCCTTCACAGTAGCCACAAATAATATAAAATAAATATTTGTTTTGTATTAACTCTAACCAAGCAAGTGGGTCTCCTTTCTGTGTCCAGAACCATCTAAAATCATTAAGGTCAGAGTGGACAAGGTTCTTGTCTAGACCTGGCACCAAAATTGAGCATCATCTTCTGGTGTTGGGTTGCAGGCATCAGGGGTGGAACAATTATTAAGTTATGAGTGTTCCTGTACATATTTCAAAAGAAGGCTTGGATGCCAAAGCAATGCATGCCTGGATCTAGATATGCTTCCTCCTTTACCATTTTCATGTTTATTGTGAACAATGCTGCAATGAATCTGAAGTATCTGTTGTGAAAGTTCATTTTTAGTTATGTGTAAAATGTTTTATGCACTGCTGGGTGAGGGGCTAGCCTAGATCTTGTCACTCTGTATTGTTTGCAGATGTTAGGTTTCTGTGGGGGATGTTTGATTGTTTATGATCTGCACCTGAGATGTTCTGAATCAGTAAAAACACCTGAGCTCAGAAGCTCAGGGTTCCAGTGTCAAGGACGGTATTGGCCAGGATAGTGGTTCCCTCTGCTGAGGTCTGGCAGGGTTTCCAACCTATGATTATGCCTCCCTATCTTCCTTGGTGAAATGCCATGGAGACACACTACTACAGATACCTGGCATCACTTCAGCAGGCTGACTTCACTTTCTTTGAGTACATTGTCAGGAGGGGAATGGATGGATAATACATGGGAGTTACACAAAGTAGGATAATATGTTAGGGTTTATCTTGTTGAAATTTGGTGTGTACAGGCACGAGTATACATGTCCACAGTATTTCATATAGCAGGATTCTAACTTCCCAAAGGAAAATAAAACATCTGGCAATGTCACATTCGAATAGATTTCTCCCTTCTTCCTAACTGTGTGAGTGGCACATTTAGCCGAGGAAGCTGCATGCTTCCTAGATGCCAATTTGCTTCTCCCTATAGAAATAAAAGCAATTTACTTTCATCATTGTGAATCTAAGCTACTTCCTTGGAGACTGAACTTCACCCGCATTATTTCTGAGTATGAGATAACACACTGCATTTAGGAAAGACACCATTAACCTACGCAATTCTCATCACCCAGGGAACTACTGGATTGAGTAAATATGTAACCCATCAAAATAAAATTATAACCTGCGTAAGGATCATTGACCTTCATCAAGAGATAAAAATAAGGCGAGGCACAAGCCTGCTCACCTGTGCAGTGCTCTTCCAAACTGCCCACTTGGGTAGATGCAGCCTCTGTCTAGATCTCACCACCGAGAGGAAAACATACGCAAAGAGACTTTCCTAACTCTACAGCTTATTCTTTCTCATTAACATGCCAATATCTCCTGGCTGTTCTCCTTTCCAATGCTAATACAGAGTTATTTCATTATAAGCAAAGTTTGGCTTTTTCATGCCTCTTTTTAGTACCTAACAGCATAGCTATTCAGAAGTAAGCTTATATGAAGATGAAAACAAATGAGAGCCTAATAAAATATGAACTCCAGTATTTGCATATTTCCCCTTATAAATTCTCTGGAGAAAGTTCTAGAAGCATAATTTCCAGCAGCAGTTTCTGGCTTCGGTTTTATTATTACTCGAGTTATTTCTTCATCGGCTTCTAAATTCCAGTGAAATATTAACATTCAAGCAGGATTGACTTCCCCAATAATATTCTCAGGACATTGTAATTAACAAACTCCTTCATATCCTTCAGTTTCATAATTTAAGATGACATTGTAGAGAAATGGAATTCTCTGTGGCAAAGACTAGTGTGTGCTCTGTCCTGAATAGAGTGAACCCTCAGATCCTAGGTGGAAGCCTCTATATTATTGGATAGCACTTGGATTTGGCACTTTTGGTGACAATAATATCAATTTTCACGCTGGATGGCATTTAGATCTGTGCAGTTTGGAGATGGTTAAACTCAGAGAATGAATGGCTAAGTTAGACATCACTGACAAACTGACTAGATTTAGAGTCACCTAGGAGATACACCTATAAGTCTGTATCTTAAGCTTTTTCAGAGAGGTTGATATAAGGACAGAAATTCACTCTAAATATGATCATATCATTTTGTGGACTGAGGTTCCAAAATGATAATTCTGTAAATAACACAGAAGTTTACATGATGGGACTGTTCCCCTACAAGGAGAGAAATCAGTTTCTTCTCTTCTCAACATGTGATGATACAGCAGAAAAATTATCATTTATGAACATCTGACACATATATCTTGGGCTCCCTAGAACACATGCAATACATTTAATGTATGAAAACAATTCTTAGTTTATGGTTTAATAAACATAAAATTCATCTATTATGAATTGATTGAAATGAATGTTATCTTCTTATCTCATATATTGTTATGATAATAATACCTACCCTGATATGTAAAGCATAAAGATTGAGATTTGGGGACACTCATCTGTAACCTCAGAATTTACTATAAATATTGTAATTTTTTTATAAATACATGAATATTCATGAAAACACCAAAATAGTGAAATTTATCATTTATTTACCACTCTTATGCAGAAGAAGCATGAAGATGAGGAGAAAGAAAAGGAGAAATCTGTGATGCCCTTACACAACACTCTAACAAAATTCAAACATGATAAAGTCAAATTTTTAATGTAATAGTTCACTTTCTAAAGACCTTTAAGAAAAAGGTTTCTCACCTTGTGCAGCAACATATCATCTAATTAAGTCTGATGCCTCCAGAAAAAGTTTGATCACCATTTGAATTATTCAGTAATTAATTTCTTTTGAATTTTCTGGCACTGAACATCTTATTAAGTCTTTTTGCAAAGATGGACAGTCAGGAACTGGCTTCCGTGAATTTTAAAACAATCACAATTTGTGTTCTTTGTCGGAATAGCATCACTAATGAGCTCCTAGGATGGAGGCTGTTACTATTTTGTTATCTAAAGGTCAGTCTCTGTGATCACATTACACATCAAGGAATGCTCTTGGGATCAACTATACTATAAAGAGTGAGGAATGAAAATTGAGAAAAGACAGTGATAGATGAATAGGTGATACATACATACATACATACATACATACATAGATGTATAGACGTTGAATTTTTATTGAATAGGAAGTATGAGCCTATGGAAATAGTATGACTCAGTATTAGGCTGAGAGCTTGGACTCCAATCAATTGTTACTTTACAGTCCATCTACAGTGATATATGTCTACAAGACAAATCATGGTCTCAATGATTACACAATCTCCTGAAGCTGCATCACCACCTGGAGACCATGAGGTTCTGCATGACTCTTCACATTACACCTGTGACATTAGCATATTGATGTTAGACTCTTGGTGAGAGCTTCCTGGTGGCTGTGAGATGACTCTCAGTGGGGTTTGATTTGCTTTCCTTAGGGCTAAAGACGTGGAACAATTTCCACACATTTTTGAACACTTGTATTCAATCTTTTGAACATTGCCTTTTCAGTTTGTTTACAAAGCTATGTTTTAACTATTGGGTGTTGTTTGGTTTTTTGTTTCATGTTATTTACAGATTCGAGATATTTATCAATTGTCAGAGGTATAACCAGCTAAAATTCCCTCCAATTCTTTAGGCTGACTTTTCATGGTATTTTTTCTCCTTTGCTTTACAGAAGATTTTTAATTTTAGGTAGTTTCCTTGCCATTCTTGCAATTTCCTTGACTATCTCTATACTCTTCAAAAGAATGATAATACATCTCACCGAAAGGAGAAAGCTTCCACACTTGCTGCATTTGTTCTGTGCAAACGATTCTCACCAACAGCACTTTGTTTCATCTACTTATAAAATGGGCATAAAGATGCAGCCTACTGCACAGAGGAGCAGAGCTAGGATTCGAATGAAAATCACAGGTACATTCCGTGTGCTTTGCCTGCCGCTGCTCTGGTAAAAGGTGTGCCACATACTGGAACGAGACAGTGGACTTAGAATTTCCATCAAACAGAAATTCCAACATAAGCAGAAAATTGTAAAAAAAAAAAATCCTTCATTTTTCTTTTGATAAACATGATTTTAAAATGTTAACATCTGAAAGAGTCAGAGTTAAGACTTATTTTCGGATCTTGGGAAATTTCTATGCTTATTTTCAAACATCACTTGAGGATGTAAAGGAGCAGAAAAGAAGGTAAAAATGTGATCTATGAGAGTCAAGATAGACAAAGAGAAAAGGATTTTATGTGAAATGGCAAGGAAGGAGTAAAAAACTAATGCTGTGTCTATTTCTCACTACGGCCTTGTGTAAATTTTCTTTTTAAAAAAATAACATAACTTTTAGTTTTGAAAGTAGGAAATGTATTATTCCTGATTTAAATAATTTGCTGTAAATTTAAAAGAAGTATTTGCTATTATACAGAAATAAACAAGGAAAGAAGTTGAGTTTGCCAAAACTATAGTATAAAATTTAGATAATCATAAATACCCCATGACACAGAGAAGTAAATGACCAAGAAATGGCTGGCATTAGATAGTTTGTTAAAAGAGATGAGAAAAAATAAGTGTTATAGAAGTGCATTTTTAGTTGAGTTTAAAATATTGTTCTGTGCATGGTTGGTTGAGGACTGTCTAGTTCTTGGAGTTTTGTATTGTCTGCAAGTATTGGATTTATGTTTGTGTGGGGGTGGGGGTGTTTGATTGTACATGATCTGCACACGCTATCAGTAGAGCACCAGAAGAGTTGTGGATCAATAAAAACACCTGAGCTGGGATACTCAGGGTTCCACTGTCCATTATGGTGCTGACCCAGATAGTGGTTCCCACTCCTGAGGTCTGGCAGGGATTCCATCTATGAATATGCCTCTGTCTCTTCCTTGGTGAGCCAAAACAAATACAAATAAGAGTTTTTATTAAAATGTATTTAAAACACCATCAATTCCTCTTCCTTTTCCTGAGTCAAAATATGAAAATTTCTCTTTTTCTATATAAGTGACACATTTGAATATCTGAAAGTGGATTCCATTTCTCCTTCGAAGTACAATAATTTTTACTGAAAATTCAAGTGCTGTTTGCTTATGAATAAATTATATATGGTCTCTGAAAGAGTTCCTTCCTTTCCCAAAGTTGAAAAACATGAAAAAGAATTATTATGCTATCTTAATTTCTTAAATTTCACATATACCTATTAAAGATGTATTATAAGCAAGTTCATGGGACAGACGCATAAAAATACTAAGATCAAATCAAAAGTTTATGTGTTCTGATGGCCAAAATAAAAAATGTGATGGATCATGATCTGAGATGTTTTTGTTTCTTTGTTTTAGATTCATTTTTTCTTTAATTATGTGTACATCTGTGCATCTGTTAACATGTGCTCACGAGTGCAGTGCTTGTGGCTGGAACAGGACATTGGATCCTTTGGAGCTGGAGTTACAGGTGGTTGAGAGCCTCCTGATACGGGTGCTGGGATCTGAACTCCAATCCTGTGCAAGAGCACTGCATGTCCTGTGCCACTGAGTCACCTCCCAGCCTACTTCTTTGCTTCCTATTAATAAATGATCAATTAGATAATGGTTTGCTGTTTGAAGATCAGAAACCTAGATTATTCAGTGTCCTGGCTATGAGTCTGACAGAACAGCATATTTTGTTCCTGATGAGAACACCCTGGTTCCACAGGAGCTCCTTACATCTTGATTACTTCATTTTCCCTTCTGTAAAACCTCCATAACCAGCATGCTGTTCAATAATAACTCTAGTTCACTAGGCTCTTCCCATAGGTTCAATAAAACTTTGCCTTTTCTCAGCTTCTCTCTTGAATCAAACCTGTCTCTAAGGTCATAGTCTGTTGTAGTACAACCATGGTACACCCTCAGCAAGGAGACAAGGAAACATTTCCATTTTTGGAAACCCTGCCGGACATCAGCAGAGGGAATCACCATCCTGGCTTTCCCCATACTGGACAGTGGAACACTGAGCATCTCAGCTCCGGTGTTTTTATTGATCTAGCACTCCTCAAGTAGTCTATTGATAGCACATGAAGATCATTAGCAATTAAACAACTCCCACAGATATCCAACACCTGCAAACAATGCTAAACGCCCTAGGCAGCCCCTCACCCAACAGTGCATAAAACAATTATTTTATATATAACTAAAAATAAACTTCTGCAACAATGTTCCCTTAAAGCAAAACCATTCCACAGTCTTTCAATAACAGGGCTTCTATCCACTTAGTTAGATTGTCTGTAATGAAAAAAAATAATGAGAAGCTCTATTTCAATATATTTTGAGAAATGTATGCACTAAAGTGCTTATTTGAGTTAGTACAACCTGCTGTGGAGATTCAAGATCCAAGATGGACATTGGTTCATTCCAAATCCAGTGTTCGGTTTTGAAACATAACCAAACAAACGTTGCTTTGTTACATTGTAATAGTTAATAACTGGTGCATTAAGAAAATCTAGAGTATCCCCCAGTATACATTGGTACAGTGAATTTGGGGAAAGATTACAGTAGGGTGAATGAAATTTACATAGTTTCTAAAGCATGTGAAACTGACACACTGAGTCCACTGTATCATCAACACACCACACTGCTGGATATTGACTATGTATGATGGAGAACTGGGTAGTAGCCAGAGGGAGAATATTTGAAAAGTGGTACATCACAAACAGTGCCTTTATAGCCATGGGCATTATGTTAGTTTCTTTTTAAATAACAAGAGGAGACAAGAATGGAGATGCTTTGTGACTGGGACCCTGGAGTCGGTATATTAACAGGCCAGAATCTGAAAGTGATGAAAGGTGAGTCAAAATCAGACTTAAATTTTGGGGGAAAGAAAAGGAGAGTGGAAAGAACAGGAACTCCAGAAGGACACAGGGCCTCCACTCCAGTGAATAATAAGAGGCTGAAGACAGGCAATTTTGAGATGCATCAGAAAGGTAGAATGCTGGCAAAAATAGTATGACAAATTTTAAGTCCCTCTGCACGAATAGGTAAGTCAGGCCATGTGATCATTACATATTATAATCTCAAATTGATCTAAGACCTAGAATGAAGGAGATGGGACCAAACCAATGTTCTACTCATTGCATCTCATTAGCACATAGATATCAGGAGATAATTGTCATGGATAAAGAGAGAGGTGAGAACTAAGTCACTATCAAAGAATTCACAGAAAGAAAGAAATGAAAAAGACTGGAAAAGCCTGGTGAGTAATAAAAATAATATAAACATATTCTAGCAGAAAATACGAAGTAACACTTCAAATGTAAAAAAATAATAAGGTATTAGCTTATTAGTCTTCCATTAACCAAGATGGTTGGATATACTAAGAAGTTTTCCAGGGAATTGGAACTATAAGTACTGTGAAAACATCAGCTGTGAGCTGTTGTACATTTATATGACAATAAATAATAATAATAATAACAATAACATCAATAATAATAATAATAATAATGAAGAAGAAGAAGAAGGAGAAGGAGAAGGAGAAGGAGGAGAAGGAGAAGGAGAAGGAGAAGGAGAAGGAGAAGGAGAAGGAGAAGGAGAAGGAGAAGGAGAAGAGGAAGAAGGAAAGGTGTGTCACAACCTTAGCAAACCCATCTGTCCATTTCAGGAAGTTCAAGGATCTCAACTACTGCTTAACTGACACTAGGGTTTTTTTGTTTGTTTGTTTGTTTTCCTAGTTGTTTTGTGGCTGTTTGCTGTTTTCTTTTGCTTGAACCTGCATTGTACTCTGTATCCCAAGCTGGCCACATACTTACTATTCTGCTGCCTCATTCTTCCCAGCGCTGAGATTACAGGCATGCATCACCACATTGAGCTTCACTCCTGTGAATTTATATATGTTTATTCTTTATTTCTTTAAAAGTTATGTGATGAGTATGTGTGATTTGCCATGCATATATGTCTATCTATCACATGCATGCCTTCCATCTCTGTACGTCAAAAGAGGTCATCATGTCCCCCTGGAACTGGAGCTGTTGACAGTTGTGAGCCATCATGTTGGTCTGACAATGTAAGCTGGTACTGTGTAAAATCAGCCAATGCCTGTAACCACCGAGCAAACTCTCCAGCATCTAGTCTATTCCTTTAAAGGAGTCATATTTTTCCTGTAGAAAGATAAATGTTTTTATCGAGAACAGATAAACTAGATTCAACATTCAGGAAATTGAAGAAATGGAAAGAATGGAGAGTGCTTACACGCAAGTTGAGTAAGAGTTCAGAATTTCTGTGGATATGCAGTGAAAGTATAGAAAATTTAAGTCTAAACTCTGAATAACACTGATACTTCACCCTGAAAGGATGTGGTCAGAGCCACTGACAGGAAAGCTGGAGCCAGCATCAGTGATGGCTCTGTGAGTGTGTGTGTGTGTGTGTGTGTGTGTGTGTGTGTGTGTGTGTGTGTGTCAACTTCCGTGAACTCATTTATGGTGAAATGTCTGTCTTCTATAATGTTATTTATCAATTAATAGAGCGAGCATGGCATCTTGCTTAGCATGTTTGGAGAATGGATATGTGGGTTCATGTTCAAAATGGGAAGTAGGGTGGAATGATAAATAAGATGACAGAGCATTTTTATTTGACTCGCACATCTGAGTAAATAGGACTTCATGAATTTTGTTAGTGATAAATTGAAGAAAAAAGCATAAGAGAACGTATATGCCGTTAGAGAATCTTTATTAGTAGAACTCAGTTTTTAACGAAAGTGGTCACCGGCAGTTTTCATGAAATATATTTTCTAAAATTTCTTTGTCTTCCGGTTGTATCCAAGTTGTTTTAATCTGAAACACACAGATGTCAAAATCCTGTGGTTAATACTTTTGAGTGGGGATTTAAATTGATCTTTATACTCAAAATAATCATCACTATTAGAGAAAAAAATCACAGTATGCTTGAATTGTTGAAAAAGCAAAAATGTGTTAGTCTCCAAATTTCATTTTTCCCTCTGTATCATCTTTACTAAATTGTACAGTAAGTTTTCAGAGACTCAGTCCATATTTTTCTTAATTTACTTTGCAGACATCATACAAACAGTGAAATGAGAAATTAAATGTAATTTAAAAGAAAAGAAAAATATCTGAATAATCAATAATCTAGTGAAATGCATTGCAGCACTCCAATTTTTCCTGCTATTTAATTTGGATGCTACTGTAACATGAAGCACAGTTTAGAAGATGACTTTAGAAGGTATAAAATATTTCACTTACTTCCTGACCCAGAATCATTTTCCTAACTAGCTTCACATCAATGTAAGATCAATGAACTCAACAACAAACCGAACTGTGTGGAAAGTACTCATTCAGTGATTAATCAGATAATATCATGCATTTGTTATGTGCCAATAGTTTAAACATTGTTTCTTATATTTTATGCATGCCCATTTTTATGTAAAATTATCATTTTAATTTGGTTTGACTATGTATCCGGGTCACTAGAAAAAAAACATATGTGTAAGATCTAAGCCACAGAGTTCTGAGACTGAAATTTCAATCTATGTTAGACTCACTCGAGAACTCTGTCATAAATGCTACCCCAAAAAAAAAGTATAGAAAAGTAGGGGAAAAGTTAGGAGATTAAAGTAAAATACAAAGTCCATAGTGGCTTTCATCTCTTTTCCTAAAACATCACAGAATCTCCTCCACAATGTAGTTATGAGTCTGGCCTTCAGTGGCTATTATCACAGATTCTCACCCACCTCCCAATTCCATTCACACCCCCAACTACTCCAGCAGCGCCTATTAGACTTTTATTGTCGGTGACATTGCTCATCCCCTTCTGTTCCACAGAAGGAAGTCTGTGTGGGACTTTTAAATGTTTAACATGGTACTTCAATGAGAATCATAGACACCGATTTCTGAATAAAGGTTGCATTACCATACTGAGACACAGTAAGAGCAAATGTTATCTGAACAGTAAATAAAGGTAAGGTGGAAGGTGTGGGTTAGAACTCTTCCTGGATGAGAAAAGGGAAAGGAAGAAAACCTTCAGAGATGTAAAGTAAATTGAATTGAATAATTGGTTGTTCTGTTACTTTTTATAGGTCACGGATGCCTTCTGAATTCTGTTCTTTGTGGGGATGGTTTGTCTGAATCTTGTTGATGAAGATAATTGGGTTTGACATTCATTGACTTGCCCAGAATAAAATAGGAATCTTTGATTTCAGGCTTTCCAGTCCAAGTAACTTGATAATTCCGATATTATCAAGTTTAAAATACACTGCATATATTATACTGTGAGCTAACAACATTATTGAAAAATAATCAGTAAGAATGAGTAAGAATGGGTGACCATGGTCTCACAGTGACATACGTCATTATATACAAATCCTTCATTTCTTTTCATGTACCATAGTAAAGACCATAACTGAAAACATGAAAAAATTAGAAAACTTCTAGCTATATCTGGAAACACATTTGGGAGGTTATATGCATACACAGCAATGGAAAATACTTTATTTTATTTGGAGTCAAGGAAATATTCTAGGCAGAATTACCATTTGCACAAAGAGCCAGAGGCAAAGTCAGGGAACAAGGCTTTGGAGACCAACCTGAAAGTCTAATACACTAAGATAACCCCAGGCCTAGGGGTGAAAGAGGTTTTGGGACCAGGAAAGAAATCAGGAATGAATGCTCAAGGCTTTTACTAGCTGGCTAAGGATTTTGAAACTGACATTTTACCCAGAGCCAACCCTAGGCTTGCTTTTCTCAAGCCCAGTGGAGACATTTGAAATAGTTAAGTCGGCTGGCTCTGTCTGGTTCTGTTCCTCGTGGTCAGCTATTAGGGGAAGTTTGACATGTTTCAGAGTGACAGTCAGGATGTCATCAAGAAAATTTATAGTACTGTCAAACTTTGGTTCTTTTCTTTTTAACTTTTTGAAAGATTTACTTTACATTAAGTTATTTGTCTGTGTAGGGGTAATGTGCACACAAGTGAAGCTCTCAAGGTATGTCAGAGAAGTCAGATCCCCTGGAGCTGGAGTTCCCTGCAAACATCGCCCATTGCGGCATAGTTCTGGCAACCAAACTCAGTTCCCCTGCAAGGGTAGCAGCACCTGATTGTAACTACTGACCTGTGCCTACAGCCCCAAATTTCAATTCTTCTATTGAATTTTTAAGGAATGCAGTGATCAGATAAAGAACACTAGATGCAAATCACTGACTGGTAGTATATAACATAATTCTAAACATTATCTTCTGATTTTAAAAAATGCATCCCTATATTGATAAAATTAATTAATTTTTGATGTCAATCACTTAGTGTCTACTGGTGGGTGAAGCTATTCAATTATCAATAATTTGTAACTTCACTGGCCTCTGATGTACAAAGCTAATCCCCATCTGCCACTAGTGACAGCAACCTGAATAAAAAGATCATCGTATGCAATATATAAGTTCAGAGGTAAACATGCTTATTTTGACATTCCTTCAAACTTAGTGACTGAAGAAACAGTAAAGCAGTAGAAGAAACCAGAATTTGTAGGGAAGGGTGACATTCTCAAATATATCCTGACCTTTCTGTCTCCATTAACAAATAAGGACACCATCACATTTTCCATGCCCTGGATGTAAGGAAGTCACAGGGTCTACACACAGTACCCCAGTAACTTTCACTACAAGTGTTCTGAACAGGTGCCACAAATGAAAGTCACTCTGGGCCTTTGCCTGGTGAAGACAGAGTTTAACACTGGTGTTTTGTAGCTGCAACTTTGGACTCCTGGGCCTGTCAGGTATCAGGCCATTCCTAAAGAGTCACACTTACCTTAATGGATGTACTGAGATGACCTGGTATTACAGATTTTTAAATATTTCTACTATGTCTATCACATAGCTAGCTCATGTTAGCACATGAGCGCTCTTACTCTCTGATGTTGTAGAATCCCAAGTATCCAGATTCAAATGTTTTATCAGAGATGACAGCATCCATCTCAGAAGACCACAACTGTAAATAAATTTGGTAGCTATCATTCCTTCTCTCTAACCCTAAAACAGTAGACTTTAACGACAACAGCCCATTCCAACTAGGTCATTACCATAAGAGGTACAAACAGCCTTGTAAAACTCAAGCATTTAGAAGCTAATCACTAAAGGAATATTGATCATGAAGAGACTTCCCTGGCAATTTTGATTAAAGGCCTCTAAGCAGCAATGCCAGCCACTGAATTACTGTGTTTTTCCTCTAAAATACCAAGCAAGTCAGCAACTTTAGTGAACAATATACAGCAAGTAAATCAGATTTCAGGAGCTTTCAGGGCTTGCTTGTTTTTTGAGCATAAACATAAAAAATACCTTTCCTCGCCACAGCTTCCCATACTCTTGGGTAGTCAGCGCCTTTGAAGTTCTTGGACAAGCAAGGTCTTTAATTAATTAGAGCTGTGCTTTCTTCTGTGCATACATTTGGGGAACCATAGAGGAACTATGTAGGTCAGCCTTTGTTATCTTCCTTTCCCGACAGAGAACAAGAGATGTTCTACAAATTTAGTCCTAATCTCCTAAGATATTTTTATTCAGCGTTTCCCCAGCTCCAAAGTCCCACTTATCTAAACTTCTGTTTTCCATAGAGAAAATGTCTGTAGAGGAGAACATGCCACATATGGGCAGGTACAACTGTCAGCATGGTGTGCAGCTTGGCCCTATCTGGATGACTGCACAGTGGATGACAACGTTTAGACAGCAGCTTCTCACAGCCGAGAATCATACCCTATATGCCCAACCTAGTGTCTATGATATGAATTTCTGAACACTTTATACAGTTAAAATTGCTCATGAAGAGAACTCAGAATATAAGCACAGAGACTCATTAAATGACATGGGGAGTGCTGGTGACCATGTGAGTGTTTGCCTTAGGAGAAGTTTGGTTTTGTAAATACAGCTAAACATAATATAACAGATGTCCTCTATAGAACATTCCTATCTCTATAGGCAATTCTGTCTGCCATCTGCTCCAACATGGCTAGTCAAAACTGTGCACTTAGAATGACATTGTAAGGATAATGGGGGAGATGGAACAGAAAAGATTAACTGGGTTGGTGGATGAGAGGGCAAAGCAGAGGAAGGAAAGTGAGGAGCAATAACTAAAACTAAAGGCCTTTTGCAAAAGGCATATGGAAACATACTACTGTAGATGCTTCCTATATAATATATATATATATATAATATATATATTATATATAAATAATTAACCTAAAATACGGACACAATGTCCCAAATATATATATATAATAAACAACCAAATAAAATCCCAGGACCAGTAATAGGTTACTATTTTTGAGCTGCTGGCCAATGGGTACCTACAAAACCCCAGCAATCATTATAGGTTATTGGAAATGTTCTTGGTCACCCTCCAGAACTTTATGGTAAGAACTGCTGAAGACATTACGAACTTACATCATAGAACATGGAGAAATTGAGCCATTATTCAACTGGAAGTGTCATCCCTTCTGGCTAGCATTTATAGTTCTGGGAGTTGCTATGGTACTGGAAGATGAAAGTAATTATGATTTTTAGTCAGCTACCAATCTCGTCGACCACAATAACAACCTGCCTGGCAAAATCTGCCCATCGGTACAACAGTAGTAAAATTGTTATGGTAATAACCAACATTTCTGAATGGATTTTAGGTCTGCTCCATGAGTAGATTGACTAAACCCCGGGGTAGGCCCTATGCATTGCAATAGTTGGCAAACACAAACTGAACTCTGTGGTTTGGTTACTAAGAGAGCAAACAACACTGAAGTTGGGTGGGTAAGGGAGGATTTGGGAGGGGTTCAGAGAGAGGATGAGTATGATCAAAACATATCATATGAAATTCTCATGCGATAAATAAAACCATTGCTATGAAGGATGCTTAAAAGCAGGAGTGCATTACAAGAAACATTTCTATCTTGGAAATATAATTAGAATCTCCAGGTGGTCTTGTGCCCTGTGGCATATACTTTCTCCTGGGTAGGAGTTTTCATTTTAGTACTGCCTCATCCCTCTAATTTGGATTTTGTTTGCTGCCTGTGTTTTAGAGGTTACATTGGAAAGAAGCAGATAAAACCAGGGGCTGGACCCTATTGCGTCAGGTTTTATGGCTCGGTGTGTTATGTTGAAGCCTTTTATCCATCTCAGCTTAGTTTTATATGCAGTACAGAAGAAAGGTTAAATTTTATCATTTCTATGTGGAAATCCTGCTATCCTAGAAACAATTATTGAATAAACTCTCCTTTCAGCAGCTTGTGCATTTGCCATTTTTCTCAAAGATCAACGCATGGATTTATCTCCTGGCCATTGTTCTATTCCTCGAGACTGCCTGCCTGTTTTTCTGCTTCTGTTATCCTCCCCTGAATAAGTTTGTAATAAAGGATTGTGGAGTCTCCTGATTCTTCTCCATCCAACTTTCTCACTCCTCCTTTTGTGGAGTCCATTTCAGTCTGTCTTCCAGACTGTCCTCTAACTTCTAATGGCTCACCATCCCCAATGTTGGGACCACAAGTGACTGCCAACATGCTCAACAGGTGTGTTCTTGCTCATGATTACATTGGCCATTGGGGTATTTTGTGGTTTCCACATAGACTTGATTTCTGCCTAGCCTTTGTGTGAAAAATGACATGGGAATTTTAAGTGACTTCTTTGAATCAATACATCATTGAAGATACAATTATTATTCTTATAATATTAATCATGCTGATCCATAAGAGTGTGTGTGTGTGTGCATGAATGTGCATGTGATTTATTTTTTATGTAATTTATTATTAACTATTGATTCGCATATGCTGATTTTGTAACCTGCAAGTTTGTTCCATTTACTTATTAGGTATAACAGATTTTGGTGCATTACCTACCTCTCTTCTCATTTCCTTCTCCTCCTCCCTCTTTCTTTCTCTCTCTCTCTCTCGCTCTCTCTCTCTCTCTCTCTCTCTCTCTCTCTCTCTCACTCTTTCTTTCTTTCTCTGTCTGTCTGACTCTCTTTTCCTGTGGTGTATGTGTGTGTAACATACCATCTGTGAACATGAATTATTAATGTCTTATTTTCCAATTTATCTTGTTATTTCTTCCTGCTGCCTAATTGTTCTGACTAGGACTCATACAATTTCATCAAACTGAAGTTCTAAAAGCAAGCATATATCTATGTTCCTGTTCTCAAAATCAAAGTTCTAAATTTTTCACCATTAACGTTAGCTCTAGACTTGTTAAAAATTATCTTCAGTAAGTTGTGGTACATTCCTTAAATACCTAAATTTTTAACTTGAAAGGACATAGACATTTACCACGTGCATCTTTCTGCATGAAGTTGTTTCTGTTGATTCTGCGATTTTCACTCCACATTTCGGGCATGATGTACCTCTTACTGATTTGTAGATTTTGAAACTGTTTTTTTACATATCATGGATAAATCCCACTTGATGAAGTTTACAAAGATTTCAGTGAGGTGCTAGATTAAATTCGTAACCATTATACTCAGAGCATTGATAGATGCATTCATCAAAGTTACTGATTACACGTGATATTCTTTCCTTGCAACGCCTTTTTCTCATTTGGTTTTGGGTAATTATGCCTTACAAACTTTAAAGTGATCCTGCTTTGTCAGTATTTTAGAAGAAATAGAAAGAGATTGGTGTTATGTGTCATAAAAGCAATTTGTACAATAAGCTAGTGGTATCATTATGTCTTGGACATTTCTGTATTGGTAAACGTAATAGGCAGATTCTCCTTACTACAACGAAATTCTTGGAGTAACTAACTTATAAAGAGACAGAGATTATCTTGGCTCACCTTTTTTTTGCACTCCAAGTCCAAGATTAATTAGCATCAAGTTTAGGGACTATGATGGGTACTGTGGGGGGTCACACTTTAAGATTCAGGTCCCTAGTATAGAAAAAGACCAAAGCAGCCAACTTTAGTCAGGCTTCTAAGAGCACCAAAATTGTGTAGGCCCAAGCCAGGAGCACCGTGACCCAAAACAGTTCCCAGAGTTAAAGAAAAACACTTTCTAAGACAAACAAGACGGCCTTGGGCTAAAAGAGTTTCCCCACGTAGACAGCCCAGGGCCTCGGGCTAAGAGTCTTCCCCCCACCCACATTGACTAAGACCCTAAAGTTTACATTTTCTAGGAGCCCACAACCTTGCTATATGCCAGCACCAATCAGTTTAAGGTTAACTGGCCCCTACCTATCAAAATGGGAAAACAATTTGGGGACCAATCAACTTGTCCCAACTTGGTTTGTGCCTAGCAACCGTTTCAACTGTATAAAAAGCTTCACCATTTGCTCCTCGTGGTCGCTTCTATCCTGCGTGTTAGAACAGCCCCGTATACTGGAATAAATCCTCTTGCTATTTGCATCAATATCTCTTCTGTGAGTCTCTGTGGGGGTGCGGCATTCTGGTTTGGGCCCTGGGGGTCCCAGTTTGGATCTCTGAGGTCCAACAGGTACAACACATCATGTCAGGATTACCTGGTAGGAAGACTTGTTTATCTCATGAGCCAGGAAGATGACTGAGAGACGGAGGTCCCACAAACACATTTGAGACAAGATCTTGAGCCATGGTGATCTAAGGTTCTAAACTAAAGCCTAGTTTCTCAAGCCCTATAGTGCTTCCTAAGAGCATCCACCTGGAGACAAATCTTGTTACATCTGAGCCCTTCAGTCTTCCCACCTCCAATCTGTAGCAGATAACTCATCAGTGGTTACATCAATTTATTATTTAGCTTTTTTGATTTTCTGTTTCTTTTTCTGTGAATATGGAAAGATTATCCTTTTCTCCTAGACTTTTCAATTTCATTTTTTTGTAAGTGTTAACAATCATCTCTCTTGAACCTTTGCCTTTCTGTGGTATCGTTTGTCTTCATTTATATTTTTGTTTGTCTTTTCCTTTCTTTTTTTATTTCCCAAAATACTTGTATTTTTCATTAGTGTTTTTTTTTTAAAAAAAAACATAACTCTTGGCTTTATTAATATCTTAAGCTAGTCTCCATGAACCTATTTTATTTATTTCTATAGTTATCTGTATTATCTTTTTGCAACTTTTGCTTTATAAACTATCTAGCATGCTATGCTGTAGGTAAATACATCCCTGCTCTTCCTTTGTGACAATTTAAATGGGATTCTTATTCCATCATCCCCTTGCAGGATATAATTGGATCTCATATTTTTTCCACTCAACTACTCTATATCTTTTTATTTGATAAAATAAATTTGATAATCCATTTTCATTTAATGTAATTGGGAACTGGAGAGATTACAGTAAGATCACACACTTCTCTTTCAGAGGAACTGAGTTTTGGTTCTCACCCACTGGGTCACTCACAACCACCTGTAAATCTAGATCCAAAGATTACAATGCCCTCTTCTGTCCTCTGTCCACTTTGTATGTATGTGGTGCACAGACATATTTGCAGGCATAAAACATACACATAAAATAAACATAAATTCGTCATGCAATTATACATCGACAAGGATTTACTATTGTAAACAGTCGATGAACAAAATTGGATTGATCTATTGCTAAGAACTGCTTAATCTGTTTCTTTATTAATTTCATGCTTCAACGAAGTGAAAACAGTCTTTGAAAACAGTCTTTAGCTAATTCATATATCATCAGCTAATCCATTAGAATCTAAGCAATAACTGCCAGGAACAGACTGATTCCTGCTGCGCCGCCCACTGTTTCTGATCATTTATCAGTTCCTCTTGTGCCTGTAATTTTCTTACGTATCATTTGAAGGTTTGGAGAATGACAAACTGTGGATCCTCTCCACTTGCCTTTGATGCATCTACCAAAGGTTATTCCTACGGTTATCATAAGACTTTAATGAAACATCTCATTACGTTCAATTTTAAGCTCATAAGATCTGAGCTGCTCATTTTAACTTGTTTTGGACAGTCTTCTTCCTTGTCTATTACTGACACCACCATTTGAACCCTTGAGATTAAATGCCTGTTGGACTGGCACGTCAATAGCTATTTTTAAGTATTTTGTCATTTTTTTGAAAAATAGACTAGCAAATTATTTATGCAACACCATGACAATATGGAAACTTTCTGAATTGGATGACATTCTTGCTTTTATTTTAAATTACACTTTCACATGTTTTTCAGTTTGCTAGCTGATATTCCTTCATTTCCTTTGATAGACTGTACTATGTCTTGTGAGGCAAGCCCCCTTTTTTTTTCTGGGAAAAAATTTTCTCTCCCCTGAACATCCAGAGAGAGCTTGCTCACAGAACAATACCTCTGCTAGAAGTTGCTTATTTTATTCTCTATGTTTTGAGAATTTCTAAAGAGAGGAAAAATAAACCAAAAAACTGACACACACGCACACACACACACAAGAAAGAAAACAGCACACAAACAAGCCAAAAAAAATTACAAAAAAACAAAACAGCATAGCATAACCAAAAACCATATATATTATAAGGCATTTATTTCACTTATGGTTTCAAGAGGTTTTTGTCCATGATGCTGGAACGAAGGCATGGAAACAGAAAGCTCTGAGAACTTACACCTTGAGACACAACCACAAGATAGAGAGAGGGGTAGAGACAGAGGGAAGGAGAGAGGGAGAAAGAGAGAGGGAGGGAGAGAGGAGGAGAGAGAGAAGAGATGGAGGAGGAGGAGAGAAAGACTGGGAATGGTATGCGATTTTGGGATTTTTGAAAGCTTCAAATGTATGAGTCCATGGGAGGGCACTGCCATTCAGACTGTCACTCACTCTTACACATGATAGGTCTCCTTTTCTCTTCCTTATTCTTGGCTTTTGAGGAGTTAACTGCAGTCTGTGGTAGTGTGGAGCTCATGATGTTCCCTCTATTTGGAGTCAGTCATAAATGCTATGGATTGGGCTGTTACATTTCTTCGTCTGATGGAAGAGTTCAACCATCATTTCTTAAATTAATTTCCAATTTTGTCTTTTCTTCTTCTTCTCCTGCTGGGTCCGAGCCAAAGGGAAGTGGGAGATGTGATGTGAGATCCTTCTCAGCATGGCACTCAAACATTTAATGGATGGCATCTTTGCCTGTCTCCTCTGATGACTGAATTGAGACTGGTCCTGTAACATGGAGATAAGTAAAAAAAAAAACAAAAATGGAAGAGGCTATAGGTAGAATAAGTCTAAATGCCCAAATTACCCTCTGGGTAGAGGGTGCTCTCAGGCTATGAGGAAAACCTGGTTTCAGCTTTAAGAAAATAAAAATAAATTCACATTTAAGACTTGGCAGCTGGGGATTCTGTTGACTTTTCATCAACTGCACAATATATGTCTATTAAAAACAAGGCAAATATATATATATATAAACACATAACAAACACAATTATAAACATATAAATATAACCATAATCACTAAAATATGAACATCAACGTTAAATGTACCTCTGGAGGGATATTTTTGAGTTAAAGTCTATCAATTTGTCTTCTTTTAATCAAGCTGTTTCATCTTAGAGAAACAAAGGATAGGGACTGCAGAGATGCCTCAGCAGTGAGAGCACTGGCTGCTCTTCCAGAGGTCCAGGGTTCAAGTCCCAGCACCCACATGGCAGCTCACAACTATCTGTGACTCTAGTTCCAGGGCATCTGACACCCTCACACCAATCCAAATAAAATAAAATTAAATAAATTACTTTTACAAAGAAACAAAGGATAAAAGGAAGTAGAAAGAATAAAAAAAAGGATTACATGTAAAGGGAAAAAAAAAAAGGTCAACTGTAAAAGAGGGGAGCAGACAATACTGCCCTGAGCTGCACTTCTACCCTTGTAACGTTTTCGTTGAGACACTCATCACAAACAAATAAAACGATCATATCCTGCTTGTCTCGCTGTTCTGATATCATATATTCTTTATGCCATTCTGTTCCAAAATGCTGTGTCACAGGTCAGAACCGCGAGAGCTTTGTCTCAAGATGGCTGTATAACAGTACTGAAAATTTTATATTGCTCAGACTTTTTAAGGAACAGCAAAAGGTTGGCCGTATGTGGAATGACTGACAGTTGAGGAAATGCTCAGCAGAAGATATAGACTTTGTTGTGACTGTGTGCTACTTCAATGCGATCTGCAAATGATGGATGCTCAGCTCATGCTGGCACCTGGACTGTGATTGGTAGTAACGGTCCTTTGACCATTTATATGCCCTGTAGATAATTTAAAAATACTTTTGCTTGTAGGAGAAACTAAACCTGCCACTGGGCAGAATAAAGCCTGAGACCTGACTGGAGATGCCCAGGGATGAGAAGAGCCAGAGCAGCAACCTGCAGTCTGGCAGCCATTGGGAAGCTAGGCTGGGCAGAGGGTTTAAAAAGGCTTCCCCTTCCTTCAATAAACTGAATCTGCTTTTATGCCGCTTGCCTGACTCCCAGAGGCTGTGCATCTTGTTTCTGCATCAACTCAACTCTATCCCCGCCCCCAGGGATCCCATGGATGGGCACAAGCAATGCTTTCTAGTGTTTTTCAGAGATTCTTTATTTAAGAATTTTCAGTCCTGTCAGGTTCATGAAATATATTGTCCCATTTAAGTTTTCTAATTGATTTTTATATGATTCAATAAGGTTTATTTTCTGCCTAACAAATTCTGAATATTTTACTCTAAACTTATTGATAAAATAAGCATGGTCTCACCATGACATTGGAAGTCATACTATACCTTTCTCAATTAAGTTATTGGAACGAACAGTAATAGAAATTGATATATATATATATATATATATATATATATATATATATATATATATAGTTATTATTGTTTAAGATCAGAACACAAGGCATGCCTTGCGGCTCACACTTGTAATCACAGTATTCAGAATTTGGGATACAAGGATTATCATGAGTTTGAGGCCAACCTGAGCTACACCGTGAATTCCAGGCCCAGCAGAAGTGTATCCATCCTTGAAAGTAAATAAATAAATAAATTCAATTATAAATAAAAACAGAACACTAATGCTTTTTCTTGGTGTCACAGACTCTCTTGTTACACATTTTGGAAAAATCAGTTTTGGAAATGAGAAAGCATTTTGTGCAGTGAGTTCTTACTTTCAGGGCCCTGTATCCTTTTGCACTCAGTTATGTCCCTATTCTAGAAGCAGAAGATCAGTAAAGAGGGAAGAACTGTATAGTCCATGCTCTCCAAGCACTGCAGAGAGAGATATTATCTATTCCTGGCTCAGTTTGAGTATCTCTTACTCTAGAAACACGTTGGAACTCCTCTGACCTTAAGTCCCAAGTCCCAGTACACAGCAGCCTTCAACTTTGTGGCCTTTATCTCATCTTTTATTATTTTTTACCTTTATATTTATTTTTATTGAAAACAGACTTTCTTTTTCTCACACACTAGATCCTGATTACATTTTCCCTTCTCTCCTTTTCTCCAATTTCTTCTCCACTTCCCTTTGCATCCAGATCCAATCCCTGTCTTCCACTCCTTAGAAAACCAACAGACTTTCAAGGGATAATACTAAAATAAAACAGGGTAAGATAAAGCAAAAACACAGAACACACAAATAGAGGGAAATGCACAAGAACCAGATATAGATGCAGAGACACGCCCCCTCATTCTCACACTCAGAAATCCCATAAAAGCATTAAACTGGAAGCCATATACACAAAGGAATTATAGGGGTAAAATGAGAGAAATATATGTATAAGTTAAACCAAAAATAAAAAGTAAGATAGAATTTTTAAAAATGTGATACAACATTACGAAACAAGGAACTTCCAATATGCTATTTATCCCATTTTCTGTTGGCTACCTACAGCTAATCTACTCTTAAGAGCAGACTGTTTCCCCAGTTAAACTCTCTTCTCTGTTGGAGAAAAATAAATTTTTATTTTCCAGTGGTTATCAATTGGAAACAGCTTCTGGGATGCGGATGGGAGTATGTGTCTACTTTCATCTCTAGGAGCCCATTTGGAGCAGATGCATGCAGACCACTGCAGTCTCTGCGAGTTCCTGTGTGCCTCAATCCTGTTGATTCAGAGGGTCTGTACTCTTGGTGGCCTCCATCCTTCCTGACTCCCACTCTGTTTCCTTTCACACACACACACACACACACACACACACACACACACACACACACCCTGGTCTCTGAGGGGAAGGAACTGATTGTTACATATCTTCTAGCGCTGAGTATTCCAAGGTCTCTACTCTCTGCATAATGCCTGGCTATGGACGTCTGTACCTAATTCCATTTTCTGTTGGGAAAAAAAAGCCTGATAATGGCTGAGCAATGCATTTATCTATGTATCTGAATGTCATTAGGAGTCATTTTATTACTACATGCTTTATTCTTTTTTTAAAACAGTAGTATTTGGTTTTATCCTAGGACCCTGGGCTACATAGTGTCAAGTTCTCACTCATCTAAACAATGTTTAGTATGGGTTCCATTTATTGGAATATGCCTTAAGTCAAGTCAGATATTGGTTGTTTAACTCCCAAAAGCTTTGTCCCACCATTGCACTGGCATATCTTGCAGATAGGACACCACTGTAGATTAAGAGTTTTCTTCTGTGTTATTGTTTATATTTCATCTTTGGTAGCATGTAGAGTACTTTCATGTACCAAAGATGCTAGAATATAGGTGTGAAGGCTCTATGTAAGCACCAGGCCAACTTTCCCATGTTCAATGAGTTCTATAGGTGTTGCCTTCAGCAACTGAAGCCTTGCTGCTGTCAGTTTATAGAGAGTAAGCTACAGTATTGGCAACATCCTAAGTTTTTTTGGCGACTCCCAAGAACCCTTTGGTCAACAACTCAATTATCTGTAACACAGTCCCAGTGGCACTGGAAGCTTCATTTGATGATAAGAAAAGTCCAATTGGAGTTCTGTCTTTCCTTATATTTGACCATTTAATGCAGATTGTCTACATATATGTATATATTTTAGGAAGCATCTACTGTATTAGACTTCTACACTACCCCTGAAATGGCTCTTAATTTTAGTTGTCTCTCCCTGTATTCCCTCCCTTGAGAAGTGAAGTCAGGACCTCTGGAAGAGTAGTCAATGCTCTTAAGCAGTCAGCCATCTCTCCAGCCTTCCCCAGGCCCAGACTTTAAAAAAGAATTATTTAAATGTATGTGTGTGAGGGACACATGTATCACAGGTGCCTTTGGAGGCTAGAAACAGGCATCAGATTCCCTGGAGCTGGAGTTACAGGTGTTATGTGAACCACCTCCTCAGATGGGAATTGAACTCAGGTCTTCTTGAAGAACAACAACGTGCGTGCTCTTAACTATTGAGCCATTCCTCCGTACTCTCGCTTTTAAAAGATATTTTTATGTTATTTATTTATTTATTTGTTTGTTTGTTTGTTTGTTTATTTATTCATTTATATTTACATTTTTATCTTTTATTAAAAATAGATTCTTTTCTCAAACAATATATTCTTATTAAAGTTTCCCCAACCCCCCCCCATCCCTCCCAGGTCCTACCCACTTTGCTTCCTTCCTGTTTCTCACTAGAGAAGAGTAGGCTTCTAAGGGACATGAGCAACCAAAGTAACAAAATAAGTGATAGTAAGATAAAACAAAAACCATCGCATACGAGTTGGATAAGGTGAATCAATGGAAGTGAAAAGAGCCCCAAGAGAAGTCTCAAGAATCAGAGGCTTACCTGTTCATGCACTAAGGAGTCCCATAAAAATACTAAACTGAAAGCTACAGTATATATACAGAAGACTTGGGGGTCTGCCTGTGCAGGGTGTGGCCTTGCTTCTTCAGTCTCTGTAAGTTCATATGAGCTTTGCTCAGTCGATTTAGAGGAGTTTGTTCTTCCAGTGTCCTCCATCCTCTGGTTCTTTTACTCTTTCAACCTTTCCTTTCTGCAGAGTTCCCTGAAGTCTGAGGGGAAGGATCTGATGGAGATATTCCATTTAAAGTTGTGTGTTCCAAGGTCTCTCTCTCTCTCTCTCTCTCTCTCTCTCTCTCTCTCTGTCTCTCTCTCTCTCTCTCTCTCTCTCTGTGTAATGTCTGGCTGAGGGTTTCTGTATTTGATCCCATCTGCTGAAGGAGGAAGCATCAGATAATGGCTGAATCTGTGAGTATAGCAGAATATCATTAGAAGCCATTTTATTGTTAGATTTTGTTTTGTTTTGTTTTTTTTTTTTGTTTTGTTTTTTTTCAGAAGAAAAGTATTTGGCTTTACCCTAGGTCTCTGGGATATCTATTCTCTGGTTCTTAGTGGTCACCCAAGCAGTGCCAGATATGGTTTCCATCTTATGCAGTGGGTCTTCAGCCAATATGATATCGGTTGGTTACTCCCACAAGCTTTGAGAGACCATTGTCTTAGCATATTTGGCAGGCAGGACATTAAAAACTACTTGTAAGATTTATTTATTTTTGCTTGTTGAACATGAGTGTTTTGCCTGAATGTATGTGTATGCCAAATGTATTGTTCTTGGAGGCCACAAGAGGGTGTCAGATCCCTCTGAACTAGAGTTATAGACAGTTGTGAGCCATCATGTGAATACTCAGAACCAAGCCCAGGTCCTGTGGAAAGGCAGCTATAGTGCTCTTAACCACTAAGCCATCTCTCCAGCCATGACTAACTGTTGTCTTTCTGAATCAACTAAATGATATCCCAGGCACAAAAAAATATGTTTTCAGCCAGAAAGTAGTGGCTCACTCCTTTAATCCCAGCACTTGGGAGAAAGAGGCAGGTGGATCTCTATGAATTCCAGTCCAGCCTGTTCAAAGAGTGAGTTCTAGGACAGCCAGAGTTACAATAGAAGGAAAAAATATATAGAGTTACAACAGAGGAAATTATACACACACACACACACACACACACACACACACACAAAAAATATTTGTGCTTTCTGGTGTTGGACCTCACACTTGGAAAAGCATGTATGCACAGCGTGGCTAAAGTTAGGGGTGATGGTTGCATCCATTAGAGAGACTGATAGGTATTTAGCTATACTATGGATGCCATTTTTGTTCTGTGATTGTTACCAATGAATAATTTCAATAACTCATTCACTGCATGAAAAAAATTGCTAATTCTTACTTCACAGGGAGAAATAAGATAATAGGAAATTCAGATGTGTTTGAAAAGTCAATTACTAAGACTTGGGAAATGGTGTCAGGATGTCATTATCATGAAATAACACTGGGCTCCAAAGCTATGCACATAACAGAGTATTTGCCTTGATTTCACAGTTCATGATTTTTTCTAATGTAACAAAATGCAATTATTTCAATGAAGTGTAGGATCTGAAATGTCAGCTCCAAACCATGAAAGAACCACTTCTTAAGCACATCTCCGGTTATGATTGAGAGTGATTGATGTCAGGGGAGAGACGGCTCTGAGTGTGTTTACATAGCATGCACTCCATTATTACTCTGCTCAATGACTGACATTCTCCATGTTCAGAAAGAGGAGAACATCACTTTGTGAACAGACACAACAGACCATAGCAATGGAATGAATATAGGCTTCAGATAGAATCTAATTCCCTTCACTTTAGCCACAGGCATCCTGGTCTTCCGCCAGGTCTCTTGTGCTTAGATTTAGGAGCTCAAATTCTCTGTACTTTATCACATTCATCACGATGAGTAAGAACAAACAAATTCAGAATGATTCCGACATGCAAATAATCCTCAGTACTTCCCATGGGTGCTATCAGTTTAGTCTTTTTGCAACCCCACCTTATAGATTGAATTATTTTGCTTAATTTTGGTAAACCTTGCTTGGTTCTATTGTAGTCTTTTCCTTTGCGTTTAATCTAATTAGTTTTTCCTTCAACAAATATTCATGTGTAACCATTTTATAGCAGGCATTATCGTAGAAAGGTATCTTATCTTTTAAAGTACGTAATGACGTATTTAAAGAAAAACTGAAAATTAAATGCTTGTTACAATATCTCATAGAAAAGAAACTTACATAAATAACAAAAGTATGGCATAGGCTCTTATTTTCCTCCGTCCCTCTCACTGTGCAGAGCACCCTCCGAGTGCAGCGTTTCCAAATGTGTTACGTCCCGAGTTTCCAAATCCGAGTTTCCAAATGTGTTATGTCCCACGCTTCCATTGACGCAGTCATTTCTACTGTCCAGTGATCAGGAAAACACATCTTTATGTTGCCACGTGGTGAATGTCAACAACCTTACACCCACATGCTCTGGTGTCTCTGTTATTTGGAAAAGGTTCTCTGTTGACTTCCGGTTAGCACGTATCTTCCCAGGCTTCATTCATGTCCACATTTCTAAGGTCCGTTCCCCGTCTTCATTTCCATTACTCTCTATGAGCATTTCAGAATAGACTTGCCATTCTCTCTTCTATGGGAGCCATTCTAATTAAGGGCATCCTGTGACAAGGTGACTCTCATCCCTCAGTGTGCCAGGGCTGATGCCAGTACTATGCTGTTTCATTTCTAATAGCGGTACAGTGTGGCCTGGGATCCAGGATACTGACACCCCAGAGTATTTATACTGTTCAAGGTGGGTTTGGCTATTGTCAGTCTTTTGCATTCTCATATGAATCTTGATTTTTTTCCAATTTCTGAGAATAATTGTGTTGGGATTTTGATGGAAATTGCATTGAGTCTGTATATTGATTTGGGCATTTTTCACAATATTAATCCTACTGATTCAGGAGCTTGGGAGATTTTTTTCCATCTTCTGATAACTTAAATTCATTTCTTAAGTGTCATAAAGTTTTTATTATATAAGTCTTTCACTTCTTGGTTGGAGTTATTCTAGGATATTTTTGAGGCTTTCGTGAATGTGATTGTTTTCCCAATTTCTTTCTGGGTACACTTGTCATTAAATATCTATAACTTATAGAAAGGCTGCTGACTTTTGTGTGTTGATTCTTTATTTTGCTGCTTTGCTGAATGTGTTTATCAGTAGTAGGAGTTTCCTGGTAGAATCCTTAGGGTCTTTTATGTAGAAATGTGCCATTTTCAAATAAGGATGCTTTAACGTCTTCCTTTGCTATTTGTGCCCCTTGATCTTCTCTTGTCTTATTTCTCTAGCCAGGAACTCAAGTGTATATCAAACCAGAACGGTAAGAGCTAATGTCCTTGGCTTGTCTCTGATTTTCAAGTTTCTCTCTGTATATGGGGGTGTTAGCTATGGACTTGGTATATATTGTCTTAGTTATATTGAGATAAATCTCTGTATCCCTTGGACTCTTATCATGAAGAGATGTTAGATTTTTCCAAAAGCTTTTTAAATATCCATTGAGATGAGCTTGTAGTTTTTGTCCTTGAATCTATTTATGTTCAGCAGTGAGACAGATTTTGCCAGACATGACAGCTCCGTTGCAGGTATGAACTTACAGTGGCTGTGACTACATTCTCAACACCTGCAGAAAAACCAAGCCAGCCAAGATCCTAGCATGGAAGGGGGAGGGGACCATGAATTTCCATCCCTAGCCAAGGAACTTCTGGCAATTGATGGCTGCTAGGGAGAGGGAGAGTCAGTTTCCTTCAGAGATGTGGCCCCACGCTCCAATGGAGATATCCATATGCATACACATACAGAAAAATGCACCTAAACCCAGGTTGATGTGGCATTCCCCAAAATGTGTGAAGCCATTGACATTTGTTGTCTAAAAGTGACATGTACTGATTATTTGGTATTTTTATTTTTCTACTATATATTCAACTAAGTCTATCAAAAAGACACAAGAATAAGGGAGGAATCATGCAAACTTGTATCCACACATACAGGTAAAGGAGAGAGCAGCAAGAGAAATTATCATAACTAAAGACATTATATAAGGTAGTCAAAGACATAAACTCAAACATCTCTAAATTTAGAACTAGAAGAAATTACAGGTATACTCCCAAATGTTTGACCATGGCAGAATTGAGGCATACAGAGTTAAGTGGTTATTTTCAAAGTTAAGAAATCTTCTATGGAATGGTTGGTTAAGAGCCAACATCTCCTGCTATCTTATCTTTCCATGTGACCTGTGGCCTTTTCTCCCCTCTATTGAGAACTTACAATGTCCTCTGGGGTCACACATGGCTCCTCAGTGGATCAACATCCACCGGCATAAAAACATGCGACTGCATTCAGAAGAGAGTCTGAGGGGTCCTCTTAGAATCTGAGTGCATAAACGATTTGAGTGCATAGGTGCCAGCCATGCTGTGGTTATCGATTGACTTTAGGGCGTGAGAGAGTTACTAGTATTTCATACTTTACTCAATTCAGAAGTCAATAATAGCATGTGCATGTCCAACCCAAGCTTCAGCCACCTTCCAAAGCAAGCTTCCTTTCTGTCATCTGCTCATGTACTCAATTCATACTTGTCTGCTAGATGGAATCTATCAAAACCTTGATAGATTTAGAAAGTCAATGAGTGGATGTCATTTCTCCATTGATACATTGAAGGAAGGCCATAGATGTCAGGAACTACTGTAAGTTTCTTTATGAAACCCACTTCATAGTTGTATACAAAAATCTGTGTTTCAGTTCTGCAAGAAGGAGATTGAATAAACTTGCAAAAGTGTGCTGGCCCGCAGCACTTCCGAACTGGTTCCTGAAGGGGAAAAGACAGGTGAATGAGGGAGAAAGGAACAAGTCAACACATAGCTGATCAAGTTCGTTTATTCAAAGTTTGCCATACAATTATATGTTTACTGTGAGAATTGGCTGATCATTCCTAACCGTCTCCTGCTTGTGTTTAAGGGAGAGAGAGTGATATATAAGAAATATCAAACTAAACAAAAACCAAAGAGAAGGACGAGGAGAGAGAGAGAGAGATGGAGACAAAGACAGAGAGATAGAGACAGAGACAATAATCATCTATAATGTACTTGTTACTCATAAGGGGAATATGTTTAAACTACTTCTTAACATAAGTGACTTATGCTGTGAAATTTCAGGTTTTGATTGATGGAAAATGCAGTAACTTCAACATTTATACTTATACTGTGAATGTACAATAGATTTCCCTCTAGTCAACTCCTTCCACTCTGCATCTGTGTGTGAGTTTAAAGTCTTAATCCACTTTACAGTCACTTCAAGTAAACAAGGCAGTAAGACTTCACACAGAGGCCTTAAAAAGTGGTTAGTGTCAGGTACTCTATTCCTATGTTAAGCCAAGTTATTTGCAAAAGTTGACCATGTCACAAGCCCCAGTAGTAAGAGACTCAACAGATGAATCTAAAACCAAATGTCTAAAAAAAATAAAAGAAAGAAAAAAGAAACAAACCCTTTATTACCAACTCCATCCAAACTCAGAAATCATATGCATGTAGTAATACTATAAAATCACTCCACCCAATCTCAGCAATCATATGCACGTCGTAACTACAATAAAATCACTTGTTCTTTAATTCAGAAGCCGTGTGATAAAGAGCTGCTGAACACACATGTCAATTAGCCTCATGACCCCGATGCTTAGCAGTCAGTGTCTGTGGGCCTACTGTGGCTTACTGAAGTTAATAGAGGCCATGAAAATGTACAACGTGTGGGAACGGGTGCAGACTGCCCTCAACAGCAGCTGTGATGAACTCCTGGAGGCGCGGTGGGGCTTTGAGCCTCCACTCCAGCAGGGATGCTCATGGCTGCGAGGGAAATGCTATCGCTCTGCCCAGCCTCTCGGGAAACTGCTGACCCTTTCACTCCACGGTTTCATCTGTTGCCAGTTTTCTCCCAAAGTAAAACTTTTAGAAATATCTTAGCTTACAATTATGTCTGTGCTCAACTCCCTTGCTGTGTGTCTATAATCTCTGCAAATATTCTCTACAGGTAACAGCGTCTCTCCTGAAAGAAATCTCAGATAATTCTGCCTTCCCCGTTTTGTGTCAGTGTGATTATATTCTGTGACATAATTCAAAGGAGTAACTGTGGATCCTTGTTGAGAAATAAGTTAATAAGCCAATGGTTTTATATCCTTGGAAAACGGCAGAGAGCGAAAAGTTAAAAGTAGCAGGAAGCTGTTATTTTCACCTTGAAGATGAAGAAAGGCCAGGAAGCTGATGGAGGCTGCGCTGTGTATACACATTTGACCACTATTCACAAAGTAGGGGATGGAGTACAGTTCCCTTTATATAATGACACTGTGAAAAAGATACGACCTGCCAGGTGGTGGTAGTTCACGCCTATAATCCCTGCACTCAGGAGGCAGAGGCAGGCAGATCTCTGAATTCTAGGCCAGCCTGGTCTGCAGAATGAGTTCCAGGACAGCCAGAGTTACAACAGAGAAACTCTGTCTCAAAAGAACAAAAACATGGGCACACTAGCTAAATAAAAAGCACATTTCCAGCTGGAAAAACAGTGTGCCTCTAGTCTGGAGAGACTGTCAAGAGCTGAGCGGGAAGAAACCACTGATAGGCAGGTAACTCACCTGAAGGTGCTTTCCTTGGCTTTAATCTCCCAGGGCAGGTTCCTTCCAACTAGGGTTAATCCCTGGAGGTAAAGCCATGTGAAGTTATTCACAGCAGCTGTTTGTAAACTCTTCACTCTGCCCACATTTCCTTGCTAGTCAAAATCTCAAAAACACTTTGCTCTAAAATGTCCTTTTGAGATTACCATCTTCTTGCAGCTCGGTACAGCTGTGAATATAAATGATGACTGCAGACTCTAGATTTGAGCATTTAGTCTCCAGCTTGTGGCGCTGTTTTTGGAAACTTGTGGACCTTTGGAACATGGGGGCCAGGGCTGGACCTCAGGTTATGTTTCAGCCAAACTCTGGCTCTCTGCCTGCTTCCTGACTCACGGACAGGTAATCAGCTGCAGGTTTGATCTCCTACCATCATGGACTAACATATACTACCATGTCTTCTACTTCATGTTGAACAAACTTTTTCCTCACTCAGTGTGCTTTGCCCAGTTATTTAGTCTGTATGATTAACAATTAACACAACTCGTTATCATATTTCCCAAGAGGCCCTGCATGTATTTGTATCCCTCTTACCTCTAGGACTGTGAACATCATAAACTGTTTTCTGTACCTCTCCAACATCCCATTTTGCAGGCGACTTGTCTAAACACCAAATGAAAGACTTCTGAGCAATCATGTAAAATATGTTGTTTAAAAATGAAAAAGATTTATGAGTTACTTGCATGTAGATTCACGAGATTCAAGGTTTAATGTAACATAATGTAAATTAATGTAACATAAAACTGAAGATTTATCACTTCCACATCATATCCACAGACTTATCATTTATGAAGTACTCCATCAGTGGGAATACTTTGGGGATTGCACAGAAATATTTGAACATTACAATAGCCTTCATACCTCATCTTTCAGCCCATGGAAAAACTGTACCCTAGTCACCAAGGTCATCACTATGTATACATAATAGCTACTCTGTGATTCTTGAATGATACTAATTATCAGCTATTTCCAAAAAGTAATTATTAAAACCCCTTTTATACTCTGTAAAATACAAGGAGGAACACCCTAGTTGTATCTGTGATCTCCCTACATTCAGATTCACAAAGAATCAAGTAGTTTTGAAATCACTGGATCTTTCCTTTTTCTAAATAGAAATCAAAATTCTAATTCTTGTCCTAATCGTCTAGGATTTTGTCTACTTGCCACCAAACCCGATGCTTTATTAAGTTCTTGAAAACTAGAGAACTCAAAATGCACCACCGTCTCTCAGATAGTTACCCAGCCTAGGAAACACCTACTATGGAATTGCAAGAGTAAATATGTCCACTTTCATGTTCATCACCCTCAAACTGACCTGAGTTTCTGATATTACAATAGTGTGATTACTCCTGCCTTTAAGGAGATTCTACACAGGTAGTAGGAAGGGAAACTAAAAAAAAATAAAAATAAAAATTTTTGGCCCTCTGTAGACACCTGCATCCAGGTGCCATTTGAGACATGAATATCAGCATGTCCACTTCCTGAGAAAAATAGTATGACCAGTGTTCCCTAATAACTTAACAGACATGCAAATAAGACAATTATGTTGGAAAGGAGACCGTTTCTAAGCAATGCGATGGAAAATCTCTAACCCGCTCATGACTTGTTTTCGAGCTGGCCACCATGGACACACTAAATTATACCCACAGGAGCATCTCAGTACCAATAAAATCACAAGGTTGAAAATGCACCAGTGACCAGTTTCATACAAAGAGGCCACAAAGAGAAAGGTAAATTAATGACAGCAAATACAATGAGCTGCACCTTCTGGGCCCAAAGCCTGCAGGACTGAAAAGTAGTCAAAAAGCAGTAAATACTGTCATTTTTTCCCCTCCCTGGACATAAAACTAAAAGGAAAATGGAAGACAGTAAATTCCTTAGACATATTTTGGGCTTCGTAGCAGTCAGAGCAACTCATACTGAATACAAGGTTAAAGCGAACAGCACTGAGGTTAAATATTCTTCCTTGGTCCTCCTGAAAGAGTAGAGCTCAGCTTTTACACTAAAGCCTCGTGTCATCCTAGAAGGAAAGCAATTTTTGCCTTTTTGATAAAAAGCTAAAAAGAAGAAGGGCACCTGACACACCTCTGGATTTTAGGTACCCCTGATGTGCTCTCCACAGGGCGTTTTTTGTTTTATTTTTTAAAATTTCAATCAATGAAAAACATTTTTCAAAAGGAACAATCTCCCCACCCATTGTCCTTCTTCTATCTGCTACCAGAGGTTTTCAGGTCAGAATCTGAATTCCGACCACACTAACGATCCAGGATCAGCAACTCTTCTTCAATAGGACAATTGTAATTTAAAAATAAATAATATAATACATATTTTGGCTTTGTTGCTTAGGGTTTTTGTAGATGCCTTTCAAAATGTAAAGAGTATTTTTTAAAAATGAAGGTGAGGGTTCCTTGGCTGTTTGCCTTTTAAATCTGGGCTGAGATCATATTTAAAATGTATCTAAAATGTGACAGTTTTTCTCTCTGGCTACTTGACTCCTCCCCTCTGTTCCCGGCTGCTAGATTTCTAACTTGTAACCTTTAAAACTTTAGTTAGCTCATAGGGTTAGGGAAGAAAGGAAAGGATAGGAAGGAAAGAGAAACCTTTACAGCCTTTTTCTGGCTGTCTGAATCTCCCTATGTCTGGGAAAACTGAACTAACTTTGAACTAACTCCCACTCTGGCTTAGCTTCTCCCAGCATGGCAGTTACCGAGAAGATCTAAATTGTAACTTTAAAAAACACCCCAATTAGTTCATTTTATCTGTCCTTATTTCTGCCTGCTTCTCTGCATAGCAACTCTTAGCTCTGATTCTAAGGTTCCAATTTCTGTAACCGATTCTGACTTCCACCACTCTTTTATCCCCTCCAACTGTTCCCAGAAGTCCAAGTGGCATACAACCACACGGGGGAGGGGCTTTTCCCTGGCAAAGCTTCATTCTATAGACAATCAAAGAAGCAAAGTTAGCAGTGAAACACTGAAAACAGAGACTAACACAATGAGGCCACATTGGGAAGAGAGACAAAGAGATCTAGCAATACCCCCTCCAATAGTTGGGGAAAGTTCCAATTTCTTGTGGTCAGCTATTCCAGTAGTCTGACTACCGAAGATGGAGAGAAATGTGCTAGGGTAGGTACCTTCATTCTCTGAACCCCAATAAAATCACCTCTGAGTTTTCAGAGTTACTTTTACCTTTAGAGCAAGAACTTGCATCAGTTATATCAGGATTCAACCTGACAGAAGGAGAGTGATTATTTTCAAACTGATCGTAGAGGTACGACTGTAAGGTCTTACATCAATTTTGACAAATTAAATGCACACAATTTACTGGACAATTCAGGGTTTATTTGTGAAATTAGCAATAATGTTTATATTTTTTTTCTTGTGTCCAAATAAGGAAAATCAGATTATTTATCAATTTTCACATTTTAAAGTTTATTATAAATACATGCCATGCTAACTTTGTGCAAATATAAATTTCCTCAATTTTAAACTTTATGTATGGGTATCATCTAGTTAAGTTACAGACTATATTAACACCTGTGTCTTCTTTGAAGGCAGCTAGCAGTAAATTCTAGTGTTTTATCACCAGTTGCATCCCAGACTCAAATAAACAAAACACAGCAACACTATAATGCAAACGAGTACAAACCTTCATTTGCATCCTTCCTTGATTTAATATACATTATGTACAAAATAAAGCTTTTGAATCATGATAGTTCAGATATAAAAACCTCTCTTCCCATGCTTTGCATATATATTGTCACAAGTAAAAGTTAAATTGTAGTGCATGAAGTAAGTCTTTTTTTGTGTGTTAAGTAATATCTATTTCTCATTTGTCTGATGACAGTACTAAGCAATAAACACCATGACAAACCTCACCCATAGTACTGTTGTAAAGATTGTAATTCTTCTCTAAGGATTTGCAGTAGTAAGATATAACCGTTTCTCTGTGAAATGCTAACAAAATTCAGCATAATGGATTATTCATTTTAATCAAATGCAAAACTTGTCTCCATATTCCCCAATTAACATGCACATGCCTTGTGTGAGTAGAATATAACAAAAATCTTCTAGAATAAATGCGGAAACTTGAAAACTAAAACCAAGATAGGTGGAAAAATGCAATTAAGTAAAAGTCACAATTTTAAAAAAGACTTTGAAATTGTCAGAAAACAATATAAAATTAGTGTTGTCACTCTTTTGGTAAGATAGACCTCTCACCCAGTCACTACTCATAGAATCTCAGCTCTATAGTCTAACAGAACTCAGTACGGTGTCTCACATAAAAATATCCATTCTACTGTTACATATCCTAGATATAACGATCATAATTTTAAAAATATGTTTTCTAGGGAAAGTGTAACTATATTTAATTAAAACAGTTCCCTTTACAATATAATTCTCTTCATTTCATTCAATGATATTGAAGTGTACTTTTGATACAGAAAATGCTAACTTTTGCTTCGTTGTGATACAGGTGAGTTTCTCTCACTTTCTCTCTAAGTAAGGGGCTTTCAGTTAGCATGGAATCTAGTCTATATTTGCAGCATAAATTTTGTTACATACATATTCTGATCTTACAAAATATCTCCCTCTTTAAAGAGACAGCAGTGAGGAAAATACTTAAAAAGAAAAATTCACTGTTGAATTATTATTTTCAATTTTTATTTTTTGCATATTTTATAAGAGGTTGTTGTGTTTACATTTTTGAACCCCTCCAATTCATGGTTGTCCCACGTCACACCATCTCAAATTGCTGACTTCTGCCTTATTTTTCTATACACACACACACAAATGCACAACACACACACACACACGTACACACACACACACGTACACACACACACACATGCACAACACATACTAACCTACTGAGTTCATTCAGTATTGTTCATATATACTTGTGTTTAAGATGACAACTTTTGATTGGATAACCTATCAGGACTCTTTCCTGGAGAAAACTTGGTTATCTCTCTTTCAGTATCTATTTCAGTGGTTTTCAACCTATAGGACACTACCCCTTTGGGGTCTACTGACTCACAAGGGTCACTGAAGACCATCTGCATATCAGATATTTACATTATGATTCATTGTAGTAGCAAAATTACAGCTATGCAGTAGCAACAAAAATAATTTAATGGTTTGGGGTCACCACAACATAAGAAAGTGTATTACAGGGTCGCAGCATTAGGAAGGTTCAGAACCACTGAGCTATTGATTGCCTGTCCCTCTTCATCTGGACTTGGATCCTTGTGCGATTTCTCCACACATTGGCTTGTCAAGTGTTGCTGCCATTTGTATAATATAAGACCATGATTTATTTTAGATTTAATTTTATTTTTACTTATGTGTCTGTATGCATGAGTATGTGCCTTTGAGTGTGTGCATTTGTATACGTGTATGTGTGTGTACTCGTATGCATATTCATGAAGAATGAAAAAGGCAGCATCACATCCCCTAGAACTAGAATTGCTGCTCTAAGCCATCATCTGTGGTTGCTGAGAAACAAAGTTGTGTCTTCTGCTAGAGCAGAACTTGTTCTTAACCTCTGTTCCATCTCTTCAGCCCACATTGATTTCTTAATTTATCCTTTTTGCATATAACTCCCAAAATGATACAAGTTGGGGGAGAACAAAAGTGTTGAATCAGTTTTTGCGATGGTTGTGTATTATTGGAGTGAGTCAGAATTTTGTTCTTCTTGGAAAAGAGTGCTGGACAGATGCTTACATGGAAAAAGTCTCTAGTTATGAACTAGTTGGGCCCTAGAAGTAATTCAGTAGTAAACGTGGGCAGTCTTTGTAATTTTTTACTAAATGATAGAGATGTCAATGGCTACAGTTCTTAAGGAAGGGGAATGCATTATGCTTTACTATATATAAAATTTACAGGCTGTACATTGCAATTCAAACCAACACAGCTTGTCCGTACACTGAGCATTTGGTGCAGTGGAAGGGACTGATTCACCAGGTGTACAGCAGGGAGGGGGTGAGCATCTCACATCACAGGTACAATAACATGTCAGGAAATCTGCTTGCCTGTGAACCATGGAAAGGCAGTTCTCAGAGACACAGGCAAGACCCAAATATTGTAAAACATAAATGTTTTTGTATTATCTTGCAGGACCAAAAAGCACACACATTGTACCTTTTGATGACTTACCAATTTTGTGATCAGAAAATCACTTAGTGTAAGCAATTGACCCTCAAAAAAAATTATGTCTTGGCACAGGAATAATTAAAGGTGACCTTGAGAATGAACAGAGTCTCTTTATTTTCTTTGCCAAACAGGAATAATCCGTCTTTCACATTCCAAATTTGTTATATGATGCTTCTGGTGAACACTGATCTCTGCTGTAGGGAAAGTGTCCAAAAGTCCTGCCAGTCTAAGTCCCTCTGGTTCCACAGAACAATTAAGATGATGTCATTTCTTGCATTACCATAAATCAGTGTCAGGTCTGAGGGAATAAAGACTGGTGAGCTCACAGAGATGAGGACAGACGGGAGTCACCACAAGGACACCTCGCTGTTCTCCATTGTTCAAGCCATGCTCGTTCTCCATAGAGGAATTCAAGGACTTATATTCCTTCATGCTTTAATTTGTCCTTAAATCCATACGGATGTTATTTGGAATGTTTATACCATGAACTATGCTGAATAATATAATATAGTAAACTGTGCTGAAACTGACTCTTGATGTGAACTTAAAAATTTCTTTCTGTATGTTGTCCCTGTGCCTCAGACTCTCTCTGTTTTAAATTTACTATGTATAGTCTCTGTCCCTGGCCATCTGTAATCTCCCATGAGTACTCACGTTCCACCTGTGTAGCTCATAGCACGACATTAGAAATTCAGACACTTGCTATTAACTCACACAAACTTATTTCCTTTTTTGTGTGTTATGTTGTGTGTGTGTGTGTGTGTTGTGTGTGGTGCATGTGTGTGTATGTGTGTTACTCTTTCTCATTGGATTCTAAATGGAGAATTCAGTGGCACATCATGTAAATGCAAGAGGCTAAACTACTGGGCATGAAACAGACATTGAAAATAAACCTCAGCATAGAAAAGAGACCACTTATCACTCAAGTTTTCCCCACTATGTAAATATATTACATATTACATATTAAATAATATTATATGTTATTTTATTATAATTTAAGAATAGGTGATAAAAATGAGACCCTGACTGGGTGGACTAGTGAATTTAATGGCGTGCTTATAGAGCACAAGTTTGAGGGTAATTATAGGTGTTCTATACAAAGTCATTTGTTCCTATTCCTACAATTTTGCATGCAAACTATTTGAATGTGATTCAATACTAAAGAAAGCATAAATTAACCTAGGATTGTGTCCCTTGAGAGAAAATATAATTCAATTTAAATAAAGAATTCTTGAGGCCTTCAGAACACTCTCCTCTTTGGTACGCTGTGAAGGAAAGGTATAGCTGTGGCCAGAGTGGAACTCGAAGACTTCTGCAAACAGCTCGTGTTCTTCACTCTTCAGAGCTGAGGACCCTGAGTTTGCAGCATGCATTGGGAAGGAGTTTGGATTCTGAAGTCATCCTTATATGAAGTCCCACCAGTTTCAACTTTTTCTATCTCTATGCATGCTCTCCTGCAGGAAACCTCAGCACTGTCAGCTTCAGTCATTTTTATACCCAAAACCAAAACAGCAAAATGTGTGGCTATGAGGACTTATGGGAAGATGAGGTCACACATGTATAGAACTTAGTTCTTTGCATACTGAGTGTAACTGCAAGAGTGTTCATAGATGAATGTGACTGCCCTTTTATACAGGCAATGTGGTTACCTGGGGCCTGATGAATTCTCTACTGCAGTGAAGCAATGAACTATCAGCTTGAGACCATCATGATGCATGGGTTACCAGATCAATAGTTAGGAATTCTTCTTGATACAGGCAAGGGAAGTAGATGCCCTTTATTACTAACCAACAAAGAATAATGAGGGATAAGGAAAGATGGCAGGGAGGAGAGAAGGAGCAAAGAAAGACTCAGAAAGAGAGAAAAAAAGAGAAAAGAGGACAGAGGTAGAGAGGGAGAGGTTTGTGTTTCATGAACACACAGTTTTATTTTATTTTAATTGTTCTCTCATACAACTTATAGAATACATCTCACCCCCCTCCCCCTTCACCCCCATACTCTCCAATCTCCCTCATCACCAAACACTAATGACTCCCATTCTCCCCAGAAATGAACCATCCCCCCAGGGTTACAACACAATGGAGCATGGCACAGCAGGATGGAAGGAGGCCAGGCACCAATCCTTTCATCAAGGGTGGGCCATGTAGCACAGCAGGAGAAAAAGAGCATCAAAGGCCAGTAAAATGGTCAGGGACACCCCTACTCCAGCCTGTAGGAGTTTTCGAGAACACCAATATAGACAGCTGTGTGATGCACTTAGGGGATCTTACACTCTCTGTGTCTATGGCTTCAGTCTCTGTGGGCCCTGAGGAGTGCTGGTCAATTGACACTGTGGTGCTTGTTCTCCTGGTGTCCTCAGCCCCTCTGGTTTCCAACTTCCCTCCTCTCCATCTTCCATGGGGTTTCCCGATCTCTGTATGATGTTTGGGTCCTGGGCCTCTCCAGATAACAGAAGTTTATTTCTGATCATTACTCACTTTGTATAAATTAAAAAAATACACTAAATTATCAGCAAGTACAATTACTGGACTTTTTCTTAAAGTAAAATGAGTTCTTATATCCCAGAAATTTGTTAAATTCTCATGTTAAGACAAAGTATTCAGATGAAAGAAACACATTTAAATATTCAAAAGTGGCATTTTATGAGGAAGAAATGTTCTTTTGAAGTAGATATAATTACTTTTGTTTGGGTTGGTTGTCCCATTCCTGTCAGCCTCAAGCTATTTATTCCTCCGGTCTTTTAGTCAGTGGTGAACAGCATTCTTTCCACTTAAAAATGTATTTTAAATTACAGTTTCAGTGTTAGCCTAACTGGTAGTGCTATGTCGCCAGATACAAACAATGGATACAAAAGTAAATGAATGAAGACAAGTAAAATAATAATAATGATGACCATGTATGTGTTCCAAGCCTTTCTATTGTGAACAGTATTACAGGCTTGCTGAATACAACAGTCTGTGCGATGGATCAGATTCATTACCAACAACAGCATCTGTTTGTGTGTACCCTCTTTGTCCTTAATCAAGCAATTGTGTTACTCAATATTTTCCCATGACAATTGTCTAAGCCAGAGAGAGAGGGATAGAGAGAGCAAGAGAAAGAGAAGAGAGCAAGGAGAGGGGGAGAGAGAGACAGGGACAGAGATAAAGACAGAGGCTGACTAGCTACACTGATCTGGATAAGTAATGAAGGGGTGAGCCTGGGCAGTGAGCTACGATGTAATCCTGTCCACTCTTGCTCAAATCCTCTACGTTGAGACTTGGTTAGTATGGTGATGGCCTAGCACGCATGAGTCCAAAGACACTAGTCTAATAGGAGTTAAAAGTAAGCTTATAAACACATGCTGCTCAGGGAGGTGTATTGAAGTTTTATATATGAGAGGGTAAGAAGGTAACAGAATCGCATGAGTTTAGAGAAAGAGAAAAAAAAGGTTATCTAGTGAATTCTGTGGGTAGCTTTATCGTAGAGGGAGCGCTGGTGAAGGCTGTGTCTATAGAGCGGGTGAAATGGAATGAAGGAGACTAGCAGAGGGAAGGCACGGCCTCATGCGGGCTCTGTGCCTTGTGTGCCACACCCATTCTGTTGTTGAGGTTCAGGACCTGTGGAATCCTGGAAACCAGAGGTTCTTACAGTCTCATTTATTTTGAAACATGCCCTCTTGTATCCCAGGGCAACCTTGATTTTTGTAGCTGAAGATGACCTTCAAATCCTATATTTCTTGCCTCCACCCCTGAGCTCTGATACTATAGACATGTGCTACCATACTAGGCTTATGTGGCATTGGATATGGAACCCAGGGCTTTCACATGCTAACAATGTACTCAAAGGACTTAGTGATAGCCTCTGCCAGAAATATGGGCCTTTAGCAAGACCAGGAAAGGTTATAATGTAGTTTGCTGCCCAGGTTCTTCTCCTGTATACATAGGCACTAGGGTGTAGCCACTCTCTCTCTCCCTTTAAATACTCACAGTAATGGCTTCTCTGGTTTTCAAGCCAGTTGCTAGCACTCTGTGTGATTGCTTGGCTTCCATGATTCTGTGAGATGCTCCCTCTATTGAATACTTTCTTGCACGGCTCTTTCTCCACATACTCTGTTGCTTGCTTCTCTGTAGAACCCTACAAATATAACATAACAGTAGAGTATTGATATAATTTCTGCTATACCTCAGTCTTGTGGCTGCCAAGCATGCACTGGGCATGGAATTGAATTTAGGACAAGTATGACTTAGCAAATGGGTGTTAAGAATTGCTGTAGTTTTCAGAAACAAACAAAAACACAAAGGGCAATGGATGTAGCTCAGCGGTAGATTGTTGTCTGTAATGTGTGAAGTTATGTGTACAATCCCCAGTACTAGAAGATCAAGTGAACAGTTGAGCAGTGTTATCGAATTCTACAATTTCAAAGCTCAGACCAGTACTGTACAAAATCTTGCAGTGTCTGAAGGCTTGAAATATCCTTGGCAGTTGAAATAGCCTCAATTTGATTGCTAAAATAAATCTGAGGTTCAGTTGCAGGGAGTCAAGCAGCAATGTAAAGCATGACAAATGGATTAAAGCAATATGGCTAAAGGAAAAAGTCTTCAATATTTCTCCTCATAATACAGGTACAATCAACATATAAGTCATCAAACCCAAAGAGAATGAATATCAGTTGCACAATCCAGGAGAAAAAAATGATAATGGTGAATATTTAATTTACTAAATGCTGTGCAAAGGTGGGTGACATGAATAACAGGAACTACTGGTAAAATTCTAAGAGTTTGTTAGCCTTCAGCCATTCAATGTGATTGTATATCACATTTTAAACCTTTATATTCATGTTTTAACTTCTACTTGTTTAAACATTTGTAAAACTCTAAAATTATAGAGATAATTTGTAGCTAAACTGGAATCTACTTTCCCTCAGTGTACCTAGATTTCTGCTATTTCATGCTTCACCAACATGAGGTTGATTTAAGCATACTGATCAGACAAGAAATTGTCCAAAATGCTCTGTGTCTAGTTGTACTTAACTACTGACAGAGACAGAGAGACAGAGACTGAGAGACACAGAGAGACACAGGCATTTGAGGGCAGGGATACAATCTTGTCTTTTTCTTTGCCTATTCTGGAAGAATAACTTCTCTAACAGTCACTACAAGTGAACAGAAGATTTCTCCCAAAATAAACAAGCATCCTTTACACGGTAAGTGAGCAGCCAGTGATTAAAACCTCTTGATACCCAGCTGCTCTGAAATCCTCACAGAGTAGAATAGGATCAAATAAGAGTCCAGCGGGTATACAGTGGGTCCAGGCTTTTCTATTGGGAAAAGACATGAAGAAATTTCACATTTCTCCTATGAACATAGAGAACAATCTGAGTTAAGTCAGAATGTGATAGATAAGGGCGGAGGCTGAGAACAGCACATCAACAGGGGCTCGCCTGCGATTTAAGGGTTAGGATTCCTTTTGAGCCTCTACTGGCATGTAGACCACTGTGTGGTAAATAGCACAGCACATACCCTACCGTCATGACAGACATCTAACAAGGAAGGCAGACCAGAACACCGTGTGCAGAAAGAAAGCTGGCACACTTAAGGCAGACACATTCCTCACAGAGATGGCAGATCCTATGACTTGTGCTGTAGAATGGGATGTGGTGCTGGGTTTAACAAAAGAAAATATATAACAGTCACTTCCACTTGGAGTACAGATTAAAAAATCTTATATTAAAAAATCTTGATGCCACTGCATGATATATTATGTAATTGAATAAATCTCATTATCGATTTGAAATTCAAATTCACTTAGTCTCCTGTGTTATGCCTGCCAATAGTAAGATAAAAATACTTCCCAGAAATATCAACACTTGTGTTGAGATCTGAAAGTCGGAAAGTGAGAGGGCATGAGGTCGCTCTAGATGAAGCTCCTCTGCAGATATGAGCCTTGCTACGTCACAGTGTAAATTAAAGCCCTGTCTACTGTGCTATTGCTAAGCACATTTCATCATATACAAATTGTAGCTGGATATGTGGCAAATTAGGCAAGGGATAGGTACAGAACACAAGCCATATTCCAGGCCATCTTGGGTGCAAATGTGTAATTGTTGTCTTTTCTTTTCCCTATTGAGATTTGTATTCCTTTGTTAGTCAAAGGAATAATGGCAACAGATTGGCAGGAACAAATGCATGAGCATCAGTTAAATTCAGTGCCACAAGCCACTGAGGACCATAGCAAAAGGGCTGAATCCCCACAAAGGCTGAAGACTTGAGAGCTGTATACCATCGTAATCACAGAGCAGAGGTGTGTATGTTAGAGAGAAGAGAGAAGAGGTGAGAGAAGGCAGAGGTGGTAGGATGAATGGACCCTCTTCTCTGAACCTTTGTTAAGTTGCTCTTTCCTGAAAGATGAAGCTCCTGGGCCAGGTCCTGAGAATTGTGCTCTTCCTGGAGGATATGGAATCTAGATTATAAAGGTAGGTCAGGGAACATGTCCCTTTGAATTTATCTTCTCTTTTCAATGCCTTGCACCTCAAATAATCACTGTGGACAACTGGCGGCATACTTTAGGTGGCACACCATATCACGGAATCTCTTGCAGTCATGCTTTGGGGTGGCATATTCTGCTTTCTACTGTGCTTGTAAAGGAATCTGGATAGTGGTGAGGTCTGAATTTCCATACAGGGAAGCCACTGACATCACAGGGAACACTTTGGGGACAAGGTGGACAGGTAACTGTTAAACTCTTCTTTCTACAGTTCTCCCCAGGTTTTAAAGACAGTGTATATTGATTATGTTTGGATATTAGGGAGTGTTACTTTTATATCATGTTAGGCTTCAGCAGAGTCTATAAAGGAGAACACAGAACTCTCCCTCTCCATTTTGACATGAGGACAGTCTGCTATGACATAGGACACAGGCTTTCACTAAACACCAAATCTTTCAGCAACTTGGTGGACAATCTTCTGTGCAGCATTGTGAGAAACAAGTTCATTTTGCCTTGTAGTGTCACTGGCTATGGTAATTTCTCATATGCTGAATGATCTAAGACAGAAGCATTATGCTTATAAACAGATGTATACACACATACAATCTTACATACACACAAATATGTATACACGCGAGAAGAGTTTGATTGTAAGGAATTCACTTAATTACTATGGAGGTTGAGAGGTTCAGATTCTACAAAGTGCCTCCACCTGTGTAGACACAGGAGCTCTGAATGTGGCCACAGTTTGAGTGCTAAGGCCAGAGAATCAGAGGAGAGCTGAGGTTGTAATCCATATCAGATGACTCTCAGAAGGTGATGCTTCCATGAACTGTTGGGCAGAAGACAGCAGACATCCCAGGTGAAAGACAGGAAATGATTTTCTGTCCTCTCACCTGTTACCTTGAGTTTAACAGGAAATATTGTCAAGAGTGACCAAGAAACCTCATCAGCTAAACAACATTTGTGATATCATCCTTCACAAATTCTACCTTCCATAAAATATCAGAACACAGTTAATTATAAGAATGACATCCATTTCCTTAATAATAAGAGTTACTTTTTCAATCAGTTAATGTTTGAAGATTTGGCTTCCTTGATTTCTTCTACCTCTGTTATCATCCAAATATTTACAATTTTTCTAACAATCCCTTGGAGTTAAAATAGCCAGGGCATTTCTTACATGCTTCTTAATACTTTTGCAACTCCTATACTTTTTCCCCATGTGAGATGAGTCAGCCCAAACAGTTGTTCAACTCCTAGTGGACATCTATGAGTGCAATTTTAAGATATTAGTACAGGAAATTTACTTTGACTCTGGAGACGCAATGATTAAAGCTAACTATCTATGTTTGGTGTAAACACAAGAACACACAATATGCCATTCTTTCTCCCCCATCATGCTTGTCTGATGTAGAACCCCTTTGTGAGTGCAATAACAGTAACATATTTCTGCCCAGGCAGCAAGAATCACCTTCACCACACTGTGGTCACCCTGAACTCCTACTGAGGTGCGTGGATCCTGGTTAGCAAGAACTAAAGCCTCTGAAATGGGGCAGGGCAAATAATTCTCCTCCGTAAGATTTTCTCTCCAGTGTTTCTCCACTTACCCAGCATAGACAAATCCAGTACCTGGAGCCTGACAAGGGCAGAGTCTCACAAGGTGCTGGCTAACAACAAGAGGAAAGAGACTGAGTTCTCCATCTCCAGATCCTTAGTCTTTCTGACTTTACTTCCCTTTCTCTGGCATGAGAATAATTGTTTTCCCTCATAGTTCCTGTAAATACATAACTCTTATCTTGCAATTATGATTTAGTTTGCTCTATTGAAGTTCATAATTTTTGCTTCATAGTGATCTGATATATTCTGGGTTCCTATTTAATTAAACAAGGTTCTGCAGCAGAAAGTAACTCACACCTAGTTTCTGTGGCACATAACAGGACATGTGGACAGATGTCAGGAAGTATCTTATAACCATGAAGGTAATGTCAAATGCTATGCAGGTGATACTGAGGCCAAATGTCCACTCAAAGGTAGTGAATCCCAGCTATAAACATCACCTTTTCGCTCTTTGGTAATCACTGATTTATTTTGCCCACATAGAAGCAAGACCCCTTTCTCATTTTAAAGCAACGTTTCCAGCAATCCAAACTACGCAGCTGTGCTCACTGATGGGGCTTCTCAAGAGCTAAAATACAGTACAGGTTTTGGCAAAGCAGACTTTAGAAGTGAATCTTACATACATGCTCATCTGTGTCCCACAAAGCAGCCACACTAATTTTACTTAAAGTTCAAGTAACTGTTGCTTATTGAGAATAATCATGAAATAGGCCAAAGGCAAAGGTTATGATGTGAACGTTTTTGATTTTACTTACCTTAGTGTGATGTTAGCCAATTGCCTTGTTTAGTTTTCAGATATAACCTCACTTTATAGTAAGCACAGAGACAAAGAACAGATTCGAACACGAGGCCTCCCAGGTGGTTTGGTCCATTTTTCTCAAACTGGAGGTACTGATCTGAGTTCTCCATCTCCTGTTCTTATTTGATTTCTCTGCTTACTGCAGTAATTACTCACAGGCTTATTCTGTAGCTACAGATTGTTTTTCTCAATTTTGAGATAATATACTGATCAGATTCAATATGGTGTCCACTAGGGTTAACTGTGTTATTGATTAGTAATTGTGCCCATCTAAAATAATAAACAAAATACATCGTAATCACAACAGTGATTCCATTTTTAACTCATGAAAAAAATTAGAAGCAAGAATTTTGGTTTTCAGAGAGTGATACCCTGGTGAAACAAGGATTTGGGACTTCAATTTTTCTACAAGTCTATCGAGAGGTGATGATCCCTAAATATTCCTAAATATCAGTGTGAGCAGCTTGGATTATAGCTTCTAGATTCCCTTCTCTTAGCAGAATAGAAGAAAAATCTAGATCCCAGGAATTTACCGCCTCCTGAGATCCTTTCCAATATTAAAATACATTCTCAAGTCCTTCTCAATAGCTAAGAAACTAAAACATAAACAGGTTTGATCACCAAAGAGGGGCTTAAAATACTACATTTTTAACAGATTGTTACCATAGATAAATCAAGCTTATAGTTATATAAGTGGGTGAATACGTTTTGAGACCACTGAAAACATATATGGAATCTACATAAAGGAGAGGAATGTCTGGGTTTATACTTAAATTTACAGACAGTAATCCCAGAGCATTGCTATGTGTCTAGCCCTAGTCACATGAACAGCTAAGAGAAACAACTGATCCCACAGAACGGGATAGGAAAAGCAACCTTCTGTGAGACAGGTGGATGTCAACATGACTATCAACAGTCAGTTTGGCTGGAGGGAAGCTACATCCATGTGGTCAGCTGTAAAGGACACACGAAGACCCCCTGTGCTTTAGTTTACTCTTCTAATGGCAACTTGAAAAACGATCCGATTTGACATGCTCGCTTACTTTATTTGACTGAACTGCAGTATAACTGTCAGAGAACATCGTGGAATGCCAAAAATAGGAGAAGCACACAACACGAGCATGACAGAAGATATATTTGGGGTCTGGAATGACATCAGAGACCACCAAGAAGACTTACTTCTTCCTGCCTTCTGATTTGGGAGCATAGAAGCAGATATCTATACAATTAACTGAGAAAAAGTTTTAATTTGGTAAAATTCAATAAATTTTCTAAATACTTGCAGGTTTATCATTTGATAACTATGCATAACAATCTCCTATTCTTGAAAAACATAGAATGATGGGTGTTGATTCTTTCTAGTCTTTTAAATATAAAATTCATGATGTATCATTAGAGTAGAAACTTCCTGTAATTAAATTGGCTAACTATATCACGACTGAAGACAACAGATTCAAAAGAAGACTACTTGTCTCTTAGGGGTATAGAATTAGAAAACGAATGTACAGTGATTTCCTAAAAAATAGAGAAAAGATTTAGCAAGGTTTCATTTTTCGAAGCTACCATTAAGCAATGCTGAACATCTCAGACATGGATTGAAGTGTAGATCCCTGTCAGACTCTTTCACTCGGCTCCAGCATTAAAGTTCAGTCTCTTTAAAAATATTTTCTTTGTTGTTTATTCATGTGTATGTGTATGGTGAAGGTGTGTGTGACTGTATGTGTGTGATGAATGTATGTGTGTGTGTGTGTGTGTTAGTGCAGTTCCCATGGAGGTCAGAAAAGAGCATGGGATTCCATTCAGCTAGAATTGCAAGTGGTTATGAGATGCACTACAAGGGTGGAACTGAACCCCATTCCTCTAAAAGAGCAGCAAGAGTTCCTAACGGCTGTGCTCCCAAAATTTCTCTTTTAGTCAATAATCTTGTATCTCGACAGAGACAGATTCTAAATTATAGCTCAAGTCCATAGTCACTCTGTTCACACCCAGTGTTCTCAGAAATAACCTAAAGCAAGAGGCATTTCTCTCCCAGGATACTTGATAACAATTCAATAACTTATGAATTAACTAATAAATTGAAAATATTTTCAGATACCTGTATAATTCTTCTTAATCTTATTCTCAACACATTTGCAAATGTTTATGCTTGCATATTCTTAATGTGCGGAAATGTAAATCTTAAAATCCTTCTACCCAGCTGTGCAAGGGTGGCCAGCTCAACGGAAGGAGACTTCCATCAGACTTTGTTGCAGTCTGGCACAGCTTATGGTTGGTGCTTACTCACGTCGAGATCAGAGAGTGAAAGCAAGACCACAGCGCTGTGTTGGTGCCTGTCTGAGATTCATTTCTTTCCACACGAAATGTTGTATCAAGCAAATTGGCTGAGAATGTATCTGGGACAGATGCATTCTATTTAATTCAGTGAGACAGTCTCTTAATTTGAGTACATAGCAGAGCGTCAGCTGGATCGCCTCTGTTGATTTAATTAGACAGAACTCAATATTAATTATTTTGAATCTAGGTTTTTGAAGTCCCACAGATGAAAAGTAAATATAAAATTTCCTTCAAATTTAAAGAAAAATTCAGTAACAAAAACAGTTTGCATGGTTCTTCGAGAGTGTGGATATGTTAAACAAATAATGAATTATTCAGAGCATGGGATCCTGTACCTCCTTGGAAATGACAAGCTACTTTTAATGACCTGTCTGATGTCACTTTCATAATTTCATATTATTGTATTACAAGTTGTGTTTCCAGGATGGTTTTCATTTGAAAAAATATATTCAGTAAGTCACTGTGCCTTGCAAATAAGGACAGCTGAATTCTTTTCTTCAACGTATCTTACAGTTCTTGCATTAGAATAATGCATTGGTAAGCTTTGAAAGTTTGCAACTGACCTATACAAAAAGGTAAGAGATGTAAATGGAAACCTTAGGTGGCTTAGAATTTACTAGGAAATCATATGGCAAAATGATAACACAGAACCCAATTTGAATACATGTCAAGGCTTCGGGCTATTTTGGTATCTTTCACTCATGAGCTGCCTGGTACAGACAAAATTCCTGTGACAGAAGCTGCTGGTTGTACAAAGCCTTGCCAACTTTTGTTTCTTATCCAGAGGACAGAAAATAAATTATTTTTCTTTTTTGTCAAAGTAAAATTAGGGTTTATTTTCATGTTTGTAGTCATTTTATTCTGTAAAGTAAGGTTTATTTTAAAATCTCAAATATATTTGGGTTTTGTGATTAGATTCCGGAGTCCTCAAAATGGAAGATGTACTACTGTCAGAACACAAAAGAGGGTGTTAGTGGGCCTGGCCACCTGCTATTTAAATATATTTGCTTATAAGCATACATGTAATTTTTCCCTGTATATACTCCCTGGAAACATTGCCATGGCCCCCACTGCTCTGTGGATGAACATCTGTGTTTAGAGCTGTGAGGTAGCTTCCCACACTGTCAGCAAACAGCCTCTCTTCCCCAGTCCCATTTCTGTGGACCCTGAGCAGGTGATTTCAGTGGAGTTAAAAGTAGAATTTTACATTTCTCAGTGCTTTAATTGGTAAAAAATACATCAGGTATCTCTAACACCTATAGAATATGTAAAATTCATCACGATTGTTGCTAAATTTTAAAACACTAGGTCTCACATAATTTAGGGTGTGAAAATACATTTCCTGAAGGCTTATGCAAATGTGATGGGTGCTGGCAGTCTGCTCATTTTCTCATTTCAGTCTTTCAGTGGCCATTTCAATAAGCGTGCACATGGAAGAAATGCACTGTCAATAAGATGAACTTAAATTCACTGGAAGATAAACCTGGCATTACATTATAAAATTGCAGCTTTGGAATTTGCAAATTGAGAAATTAGAGCCAAATTAATTTCCCACCTTTATCGGGTTTTTTTTTCAGTTATAGATTCAACAATTATTTTGTTAAAGCTTAATATTTTACTATGTTTCCTGTAAATGCTAAGAACACAGGAAAACTCAGCTGATTCACACTTTCCAATACAATGTTGGAAATGGTATAACAAAATAATTTTGTTGATATTGTATTTGAAAATGATATACCTAACTTATTTCTAGGAAAATTGTCTGTTTTCTGCAGATCTGGGATTTTGCTGATTGCAGAGTAAGGTACTATATATGTTTTCGTGTTTCCCCTTCATTTTTTCTCAGTAACTTATACAATAGAAGAGCAGGAACAATCTATTTCATCGATGATGGGTAGGTTGAAAAGAGGTGTGTAGTGTTGTCTGCATCCCAACCTTATACTTCATTGCTGGGCTGCTGAGGAGAGCACCAAGAAAGCTGGTTGTATGCCATTGTGTCTCTGACTTGACTAGAGGGAACTCTCAGTACCAGCATGAAAAAATATCTATGTTTCCAGTTCAGGCCTTCTCCAGAGACTATAAGAGAATATTTATATTAACTGCCTTATAGGAAATCACGTATGCTGGTTCAGTTTTGTCAACTTGACACAAACCTGGATATTACTGATGAAATGTAATCTCAATTAAGGGATTGCTCCTATCAGATTTTCCTGTGGGAAATTTCCTCTGCTTGACATATTCTTGACTAATGGCCAACCAATGTGAGAAGTGCCAGCCCACTGTGGCTGGTGGCACCCCCTGCACAGGTGGTCCCAGGTGGCAATAACAGCAAGCTAAGAAAGCCTTGGAGAGCAAGTTTTTCTCCTAGCACCTGTTTCTGCTTTTGCTTGAATTCCTACCCTGACTTTCCTTGTAACTAGAGACTGTGATCAGGACATGTAAGCCAGATAAACGCCCCCCCCAACCCAAAGCTGCTTTTGAAACAAAGCTAGGATACCCTGTGTCTAGATTCTAATTTTATGGACACAAATAGGTATGTGTCAATCTAATCACTTGTCCTTTGGAAAACAGGTTGAAGGATCTGGATCTTAAAATCTGATGTGGAGGCAGGACCCCCTTCTAGTCTCAGGATGGAGGCTGTGATGCTCTATGGTAGAAGTATCACAAATGTTCTTAGCCAAAAGCAACCTGTCTTTAAAGACTAAAGAGCGTAATTCAAATGCTTCGGAGTGTTGGTAGTTTCAATTACTCCCAATTTCCTTTACTGTTATAAACATGGGTATCTGATTTTTAATTTACTTTCAGAGTTCTATGTTGATAAAGCCACACATGATTCTTGTGGTATGGATGAGCCTCTAAAACGAAGCAGGAAGGAGTCCTGGGATCACGTGGTTCAGTCTGGCTTAACAGGTCAAGAACATGGACAACAAGGACTGAGCTCTCAATCTTCTCCCCTACAAGGGCATTGAGATTAGATGATAGTGTAAACTAGGATCCAATCCAATAGTCACTGAAAATACATGGATATCTTCTCTGACCTCTATTTAATTGATTCCTTTCATTAATTTAATAGAATAGCAATAGCTGTGGTTCAAGATCGTTTTTTTAAATCTTAATCAAATCAAGAAAGTCCTCAGAATCTATTTTCCTGACTAAAACAGGATAAAAATTGATGAAAGCCATTGATGATACTGAGGTCAGAGGTAGTAACATCCACACAGCAGGCTGTCTCTGAAGAAAGCAAACCTCAATTGTAATAAAAGTAACAAAATAACTCTGAAATGCATGCATGTCCGATGTAGTCCCTAAAGATACCTGGGCATCTGCTACCCAGAGTGTGATGGCCTTTGATTAAAAACAAATGTCTGCCAGGATTCATTTAAGGGTTGTTCTAGAAAATTGTTAGTGGCCTGCAATGTCCCTGATGGGTGCTTGGCAGCCTAGCAAAGAGCTCTTGAGGAATGCGCCAGGCCTTGCTGGCAAAAACAGGACTCACTGTGTGTCCATCTACCATCAACCAGCAGTGTTCTTCCTCAAGGATCCTAGGAGATTAGGGATTCAGTTGAGGATTAAATTACACTGTTTAATAGCAGTCTATGCTGACAGTGCACGATTCTGTAAAATAGTTAATGTTAAATTTTAACAGAATAACTGTCATTCACCTAATAGTCCTGTCAGGCATTTCTATGGTTGAGATGTTTGGGTTATTTTTTAGTCATACATTTAAGATCACCACTATGAGCAGTAGACTTTGTGTCGAGATGCAGTTGTTCGTTAAAGAGTCAAGAACAAAAAGTGTTGAAAAGTGAAATGCTGAGGTATTTGGTCGACTTTGGTATGATGTATTTAAGATTTAAAAATGCATCAGCTGGCATTGCCTACGTAGGACTCTTACCCAGACACACATGATGATTGGCCTTGTTCTACTGAATACCTTTTGGTACCCAAAGTAGCAATTTTGTCTGAATGTCATTCTGTATGTTGACAAACCATAAGAAAGATGTTTTATGAAATGTTTTAGATACGGCCTGGTGAGTGATGATAGCCTACTATTTTGAATAAAAGTGAATTTCTCTCTGTCTCTCTGTCTCTGTCTCTGTCTCTGTCTCTCTCTCTGTGTGTGTGTGTGTGTGTGTGTGTGTGACAGAGAGAGAGAGAAAGAGAGAGAAAGTGTGTGTGTGTGTGTGTGTGAGAGAGAGAGAGAGAAAGAGAGAGAGAGAGAGAGAGAGAGAGAGAGAGTGTATGTGTGTGTGTGTGTGTTTGTATGTAGAGGAGGGATTGACAGAGACAGACTGAGAAGTGGAGAAGTATTTGCAGTCCCCTCTGAGGTTATATACCAGCGATACACAGTAGGAACAAGGTGTATCTCTTCATTTTTGAATAATGTAACTCTTCATTTTTGAATAATGAAAATGATCTTTCAACTCTGTCCTATGAAGACGACTGATGTTTTAAAATAAATCCACTCGGCAGAGACTGTTTTCCTGTTATAGAAAAACTACCAAGAGCTCTGACATAGTTATAGCATGGCTTTATTGGTCCTTAAATACCAGCAGGTTTGAGAAATTCAATAGTAAAAAAAAAAAAAAAAAACTAAAGAATAAAGATGAGTCAGAAGATGGGTTTTCTCCATTGACAAAAGCACACATCTAGCGAAAACGACACAGTCTCTGGTATTGACTCAGTTTTTTGGCCAAAAAAAGCAGACTTTATGAAACAAAATAGCAGGATTTTCTCTTCAGTATCCAACCAGATTAGCAAAACCATTGCCTTTACATTGAAAAATAAATTCAAAAAACAAAAGAAGACAGATTCTTTCCTTGTTTGGTGAGCACATTTCCACTAAGTATATTTTCCTTTGATCCTTGGAGATAAAATGTTGAATCAAATTTGTTGGTGTTGAGAAAAGTCAAGGTCTTTATGCACCAGAAACAAACCTTTGATTTTGGAGGAGACGATATAATAATAAGCTTAGTGACAAGAAAGAGTGTCCATGGCACCAAGTGATTTACAGGAAACCAGAGCACAACTCCCACATAATCAAGCAGAATGAACAATGAGCTCTTATAATACAGGAGTCGAGTCCAGCTCTAGTCCACATGGGGTTTCTCAGTTTCCACGAAGGGGGATAAACAACGAAGTTATGACAAGTGAATGCAGTACTTCACTCTTTTATGGTACCCTTCAGTTGACATGCTTACACGCTTTAGTGAGACACATAGAATACACTTTATGATGATTATGACATGCAAGAGTGTTTCTTTAATAATAAAAATAAAGAAATTAGAAGTTGGAAAAGTTAAGAGAGAAAAATTAGCAATGTGCAACATTGGGGAAAAATTACAAGACTCCTCTCAAGACAGAAAGTTGTTCTGACTGAAATAGCAAAACTGCTAACTTCTTATCTAACAGAATGCAGGTGTTCGGGCATACATCAATGCAAGAGTGTTCATCCTCTCCTAGCTGCAGGCTTCTAATCTTCAAGGTTAATTTTAGTGGGTAGCCTTAACACAATAGTCTATTAATAAATAGCTGAATTTTAGGTCTGTATAATTGCTACAATAAGGGGCAGGCATTCAGGGGTGAATTATCTATTTGCTTTTTTTCAAGCTTGTTGACATACTGTCTAGACTTTGTTTCTGTTCTTGACTATGGCTGTGTCTCTATGGGAAGGTCAGTTTTACCAAGAATAATTTTTTATATCGCTACAGAAAGCATGAGTAGTATTCACACATGCCAAAAACTTGAAGGCCAGTAAGACTGTTACAATTGCTTAGAGTTGAGATGGCAGTGCTCCTCTCCCAGCCAGCCCAGGAATTGATTTGAGTTTTCACTAATAGGCCAAAACAGACAATACTATTGATGAGAGGCTTTTGTCACCATACAGTAATGATGAGAAAAGGGGAAAAGCAGTTGGTGGGCCTCAGAATCCTAGCTAAGGGAAAAACCAGGGTCCTTGTCAATCTAGTTACGTCCACAGCCTGGGTATCATCAGCCTCCAACATTATAAGTCATTTAAGCCTGTTTTGTAATAATACAGGTGAAGAAGCAAAATAACAAAGAATATCTTATTATATATAAATGTTATGATTTATTAGTTTGGATTTCTCAGTTGTGACTTCATGGTTTTTCAACTTTTTATGCTACTTGAGATTCATTTTAATTTTAATTGTATGTGTGTGTGTGTGTGTGTGTGTCTGTCTGTCTGTCTCTCCACCTCTCTTTCTTTTCTTTATCACTCTCTCTCTGCCTGTCTGTGTGTGTCTGTCCTCTGTCTCCATGTCTATGAGTGATTATGTGCATGTGAATGCAGTACCTTAGGCATCAGGAACAGAACACCATTCACCAATAACTGGAGTTATAGGAGGCTGTTACCTGGCCTGAGGTACCCTAACTGAACCTGGGTTCTCTAAGAGCAACAAGTGCTCTTAACTGTTGAAGCAACTCTCTAGTGCCTAGTTTTTATACTTTTTACTAATCTGTTTCCCTCATACAAACAGATAGTATGTCAGTATTTCACCAGACTCTTCTGTGTGATTTTTCTGTGACTGTTGACTTAATCTACAAGAACAAGTGATTTTTCTCTTTTACTGAAGTGTAGATTTCTATATAATAATAAAATATGTGTAACTGGTTCACTATTTAGGACAGATTCTACTTCCCCTTCTGTCAGGGTTCCCCCAATGCATGAAAGTTTATTCCTCTGGTTGGTAAATTGTGCCATTACCTTCCATTTCTATGACCACGATAGTTACAGTCAGTTGTACTATCATCTATTATATATCCATTTTTAAAAATTACTTTAACTATATTTATTGAATCATTTTATTATGCTTTTAATCTCCACTACTTTGTGCATGTATCAGTGGATAACTATATGCATTCTTTGCTTTTCTGAAATAAATTATAGAACTAAGAAGTTTCCAAAGATTTTTGCTGAATATCCCTTACTAGAAAGCACACCCACAATATTTTCAATTTTTGTTTTATTTTAAGAATGCATTTGTCTTTAATGTTAATGTAATATGTCCCATGGTGTTCCCTTGTATATGTGTGTAGCACACGAGACTGGTTACTTGCGGGTAAAAGACCATGTCTGTATCTGTGGTGTTCTCCAAGATTCTTTAATGTACTTAATAGAAGTGGTCACTTTTCAAAGGACTATGTAAATATTTCTTTAAAAGCTTACTAAAACACTGCATTATTTCAGTTGCATTCTTCTGTTAGCTTGTTTCGATCCTTCTCCTGTCTTCTTTCTTCTCGAAAGTATTGTATGAATCCCAGATTCAGATGTTCCCTATCAACAGATTTTAGTGACTGATCCCTACACTAAACTCCAATCTTCTCCAACTCCAAGATTAAAAATGACATATTGAAAATAAGCTTTGGAGGTGAGGAGCAGGTTTTAAATTCACGAGCCTTAGAGACTCTGTGGGGAGGTAATTTCCTGACAGTCCTTAATTATTAAGAAGGAAATGAGAGTACTTATGAACACGTCCTTCACTTTAAATTCTTACGTCCATATATAGTTCTCTGAACTTTTCATTTTGCCTGTCAGAATACGTTTTAGATCCCAGGTCTCCAGATCCTCATTTATGCGATGGTAAAATAATCGCCGCCCCCTTCGCTCCTGGTGATGCAGCAGGCAGAAGACCTCAGCTGAAAATTGCATGTAAATAACTGAGCTCCCTTTCATTCTCCCACATCATGTCAATGTGAGGATTCCTTCTGATAATGTGAAAGTGCTGCAGAGATACAAACTATGTACAGAGACAACAGTTGGATTTATCAGCCAGTTGGTTGGATGGCAGTCTGCCTGGTGACAACAGGATCACTAACATAATAGGTTTTGCATTTAATTTCAATTTGTGAGTTTAAATAATTACTTTATAAACTAATGTAGTGCACGTGTGTGTGTGTGTGTGTGTGTGTGTGTGTGTTTGGTGTGTATACTTATGTGTATGTGTTTTCTCATGAATGTGACCGCATGCATGTGAGGAGCGTGTAGGTTGATGTTACATGTATTCCTCATTTACTTTCTATTCAATTTACAGAGGCAGGGTCTCTCACTGAATCTGGAGTTCCCTAGTTTAGGTTGGTTAGTATGACTAGCCAGCTTGTTTCAGGTATCCAGGCTTGGCTTCTAGCTGGCGGGTGACAGTATATCTGCGATGGTTGCTAGGTGCTGAAGTCTTCCACAGCATTCTGGAACAACCATGCTATTGAGCAGCAACCGAGTCTTGTTCCTTGAAGTAAGTGGAACTGTGCGGGTCCTGCCACATAGGAAAACAGGAGAGCAATCTAGTGTCCTTACTGATTGGTGTCTACCCTCTTTCAGCTTTCAGCATCTCTCAACTCGAACTGAAGACAAGGAGGATGGAAGAATAGGATTTGATTTGGTCCTGATACTGGTGAGATTGATCTTTACCTTTTCCAATCAAAAACAACCCATGAAAGCAATAAAGAATGCCTTACACTTGGATCACATAATTTTCTAAATAGGGAAACATTTGGTCAGTTCCAAGCACCAGGTAAAGTACAGGTAAATTTCAGAAAAGACATTAATAATTGATACAAGGTGCTAGAGAGATGTCAAAGTGCCAAAGAACACTTTCTGCTCTTGCAGGGGACCTGGTCACACACATAGTGGCTCGTAGCCCTTTATAATTCCAGTTCTGTGGAATTCAATGCTTTTTTCTGGCCTCTACTGGCATCAGACACAGATGTGGTGCACAAATATACATACAGACAAATCACCTATACTCACAAAACAATATGTAACTATAAAATGCATAGAATGTTTTCAAGCACAGTTAGAAAAATAGTTTTCGCAATACTCACTCCAATGACTGATAATATAACTGTTATTTTCAAATGTTGCTTGATACGATATTTGAAAAAATACCAAGCTATAATTTAAAAATCTGATCTCTTCTGTTGACTAGGGATCTGTACTGCAGTCTAAACAAATTCTACTGGACCATTACTTCTTAACTATTGCCAAAATAAACACACAAAGATTTGTTCTAAAATATATTGATTAAATTTAGAGGAAAATAAATGTTCTGCAACATGTGTTGATGGTGCTCAGGACACACTGTTGCCAATGTTTTTTTTTTTTTTTTCCAAAAAAAAAAAAGACTTTTTAAAGACTGTTTAATCTCACCAGTGACATGTTTTAAAAAGAAGATGAAATAAAATACAAATGTGATTTAAATCAGAGAGTATTCATGTAACCATGCAAAGGGATGCTTTGAAAATGCATAAGGGTTTGACTGTTCTGCAAACTTGGTGTGACTTGATCTTAATAAAGCTAGTGTTTACAGAAGAAGACTGCACTTGGGCAACTAGGATTTGAAAAGATTGGTTTTGTGTTGTCACTTTTATTCCATTTGTTCTTTTACAATGCAATCTCATGATGAACACAAGGTGTTAGTTTTAATTACACCAGTTGAGAAATCTGCTTGTCTTTCCCCTTCCAGTATGAAGCAGCAGAGGCAGAATCATGGCTTGAGTGGTGGCTGCTCCATCTGAGCACCAATAAGAATTACTCACTTGTGTTTTTTCCTACTTGGTATGCAAACTCAATAGAGTTCCTATAAAACCAACTAAAAAAATATAGTAGCCAGTCTTCAGATCAGCGTAACTAATTGTGAGCTAGATTGTTTGCAATATCTTTTTTTTTTTCAGTGCTTTAAATCCAAAATGGTTTAGATGGTGTCTGGGGATAAAGAATGTTAATGCTAATTCTTAATTTAGTAGTGTCGAAGGATGTAGTTATGTGCTCTCTCAACAGAAAGACTTGGGCACAAGCTATCAGGAGAGATGCCCACAAGACAGCCTGTTTTAACTGTGCCAAGAGAAAAAATACGGACATCCTATTCCTCCATGTACACAGTGTCATTGAAGCAAAGACAAAGACATCTATTAATGCCAAAAAGAGATGTTTGCTTTTGGGAGTGTTTAATAAAAAGTGAAACTCTGCCTGGAAAAAAACCGGAATTATGTTTTTATCATTAATGTCTTAAAATATTTCTCATCTTGGGGATGCTTCCATTCTTCAGTAAGTGTTCATGAGTGTATTTTGCCAACATTATTGCAGTTTGCCCTGTTGATAATAGTATGTCTACATATCCTGAATTTGGGAGCAAATCCAGAGTATCCGAGCACGCAAAATGCATAACAAGCCCTGAATCATGGTGACTTAATTTGTCATTTTTATTTACCAATGTGACTTAACTGAGTTCTAACTCATGTACATACTTAACAAGGGAAACATCCCAAAGTCTGCACTGACTATTTAATTCAGATGTATGACAGTCTATGCATTTGGAATTCACAGAGAACAGATTCTTTGGGGAAATTTTAGCAGCACACGATGTAGCAAAATTAACCACCTCAATCTCAATTAAATGTACACAACCAATTCTCTTTTAAACACTGATTATTTGACTTTGAGGAAAATAAACTTCCATCTATAACCCAGTATGTAATGTGTTCTTAAAACATACATTGACCAACGATTATGAATCTCACAGTCAGATATGAAAAACCAGATTCTTCTAGAATAAAAATTTCCATCTTGTAATAAAATTCATATAGTCCATGAAATGGTATTTTCATATTTCCCGTAGTCTTTTGAAATTCCGAATGTACTTGGAATCAGAGTTTTCACCTCATCATTCATAACAAAATAAAACACATATTCATCATCATGACTTCTAACCCATTTACTATTTAGGAGAAACTAAAAGACATTTCTATAGCCCTGGTTATATCTCTGGGCCATTGTTATCATATTTCTAGAAACTTCTCATCCTTGTCATTTATTTACAAATAACTGAGTGAAATAAGACTAGGAGTATGAGATTGGCCATGCTATTCACAAAACCTAAAAGTTGCATTAATTGGTGCTTTCCGACTATTTTGACAGCTGGGTAACAGAGAGATTCTAGTTGAGAAAAGTATTCCTGTGCTACAGATGAAACATTTGAGGGAGAAAATGCTATTTTCAGTTACTTTAACTCCACTTGAATGTTTTAAGACTTGGTGGTGGACAGGCAATGTTATCAGTTTTCTGTTGTTCTTAAGCTAGTGTTTTATATGAGAGGAGATTGCTCTGGTACAATTCTATCTTCTGCAAGTAACACTGAGAATATTATGCCTTTACTACGGCCCTTTTAAAACTGAATCCTGACTTTCTTCAAAAATACATCCGTCCTTTCCAGTGGTGGTAAAGAATGAGAGTAGCTGCCTCTTATTTTGAAATATGACCTATAATATCCTGTGTAGTACTTATCAGGATAATAATCTGAGTTTGACCATTATTAGCCCACATATAACCTGAGGCTCAGAAGAGTTCAAATTTTCCTGTAGGGGGCTAGAGAGAGGCCTTAGTGGTTAAGAGCACTGGCTGCTCATCCAGGTTCTAAGTTCAATTCCTAGCACCCACATGGCAGCTCATAAGCATTTATAACTGTAGTCCCGTACTTTTCTGGAGTAGAGGCATACAGGCAAAGCACATATACATAAAATGTGTAACTAGATAAATTTAAATTTTTTTTAGGTTTCCAAACTAGCGTACGGATTTAACTTAGTATTTGAGCTGTATATCTTGCTACTGTCCTAATTCATCTTCTCCACACTTATCATGGGGCCTTGAAATGTGCATTGTCCAGCTCTTTAATGCTGCTTCCAATTTACGTACACCTGCAGTTCTGAGACTTTCTCCAAATATCCTGCCAGCTTGGTAAGCTGCTATCAATCTGTTCATATTCTCTGAAATCTGCTCATTATTTCCTTTGCTGTTTTTTTTCTATTGTATTGGCTGATTTCAACACTGTGTTGCCGACCTATTTATGCCTTGACGTCAACATCTTTCAGTTGTTCCTCCAGTCTTCTGACACAGCTCCAGAAAGCAACACAGACATGTACACAGACCATCATTACTCCAAATCATTTCACACAAGAAATGGGAAGCTCCAACAACTTACTCTTAACAGCCCATTACCAATCAGTATCTATCTTTCTTTTTTATCTCCTTGTTTTCTTCCTCCTTCCTTCCTTCCTTCCTTCCTTCCTTCCTTCCTTCCATTTTTTCTCTCTTTCTCTCTTTCTTTCTTTCTTTCTTTCTTTCTTTCTTTCTTTCTTTCTTTCTTTTCTCTCTCTCTCTCTCTCTCTCTCTCTCTCTCTCTCTTTCTTTCTTTCTTTCTTTCTTCCTTTCTTTCTGTTTTCTTTCTTTCTATCACTTAAAAACAAATTCTCTGTCTCCAGTGGAAAGACAAAGGAGATGCTTGCTACAAACTCCAAAACCGTGAGCTTCAAGTTTGCCTTACGCAGTAACCCTAATCGTCGGCACTGGGGTACACAGTGAGGGGGGTAATGAGTAAGCAGTTAGTGTCAAATTTTTGGTAATCGGGTTTTTTCAGCCTTCAGATTCTCCTGAGGCTTAGGAAATTCTGAGCAATCTGCGGCTCTGCAAATAAGTTTTGTCAATCATCCTATGATGCTTCTGTTATAGTATCTAGTTCAGTCTTTTCCATCAAAGGCAACAGGAGTAGCTAGTGATAAATGCATGTAGCACCTTGATATGAAAAGGGCCCCAACACCTTGGTAAGAAGTTTATAGTTTGGGTCTGAGATGTCCTTCCAAAGCTTAGATTGAAGCTGATTGTTGAAGCTTAGATTGTTTCTGAATGCGGCTTTATTCAGAGATAGTGCCTGGGAGGTGGATTGGAATATGATTAAAGGACTATTAGATAGTAGGAGAGATTTTAAGAGATGTGGCAGAGATGCAAGAGGCAGGTCATTTAAATCATGCAAGTAAAGGGTACACTACTGCATTGACTATTTCCTCATTCTCTCTCTTTGCTTCCTGGATGGACAGGGGTGATACTTCTCTTTGGCACACACTTCTCCAGTGATGTACTGTCCATGACAGGTCCAAAAGCAACTGAGCTGCAAGACTGTCCATGATATAAAAGAAATATTTCCTCCTTGATTCTCATTTTTCTAATGGAATTTATTACTGTGGTGGGAAAATGATTAATGAAGAAGAACAACATGCAACATTTTTTAATTTTATGTTTTGTTTTACTATTTGTTTACTATTTGTACTCTTAGTAGGAAAGAAAAAGGGTGCAATATTTGTATATAATTATAATTTATTAATCATAGGAGGGCTCATTTATGAGCCAATATTGTGCTTGGCCTATATTCTTGACAATCATTTATTTCATTTATCCCAAGAGCATGGAGAACAATCTTCCTATTATGTAAAATGTATGTGTTCCAAAGATTGGAATGCTTATATCTCTTCCAAATTCCATGTGCCAAAATTTAAGGATGTAGTTGTGTTTTTCCTATGCAAGGGCATCTTGGCAGTTGGGAGCCAAGGGAGAAATTTCCCTGGAAAGAAGTGTTACAACTCTGGGAGGAAAGGTATCCTGGCAGCTGGGAGTCAAGGAGTACCATAAAGTCACATCACACAACAAATCTCACACAGAGATTTACTGGAAAAAAACATGGGAGGTGACTACCTTTGCTCGGCAGAGAAGCAGCAGGGAACTGATCAGTGGGCAGGCCTTTATACAGAGTTTTTGAAGAAGGATTTTTCATCATGCAATCTTCCAGGATGAAGATTGGTAGGATTTCAAGTCCTGAACTTGGACAAAGCCAGGTATTGGTGGGTTTCTGGCACAATGATTGATGGGATTGTGGGTGTAAGGACTGGTGGCTTTCTCAAAATCTGGAAATGAGCTTAGACTCTCTAGTGTGCTGGGAATTTTTGCCCTACAGTGGTCATATTAGGAAATGAAGCTTCTGGGGCACAATGAATGCCTTACAGAAGACTCACACAACATCCACTCTTCTCCTCTGTGCATTCCACCATAGGAAGGCAAAGCCCTTCCTCCTATAGAAGAGGGGCTTAGCATTCAAAATGCCAGCTTGGAGGGAGCACAGATCAGGCCCTCTCTAGATGCCAAATTATTCTTAGTTTTACCTGATACTTGGGCCAACAGAAATAAATTCATAAACATTAGTTACCCTGCCTAAAATATTTCATCATAGGATACAAATTGACTAAGCTGTACGTTGTTAAAGAAAAACTACTAACTACTAGAACCAGGTAATATGTCTCAATGGGGTAATGACACTGAACCCACATGCCTCAGAATCTGGAGTCCAAACTCTGGAACCCACTTAAAGGTGGAAGGAGAATTGAGTTCATTTAACTGTCTTCTGACATCACATGCATGTCTTGGGACACGTGCCCACACATATGTCATGTGGACAATAATGGCAATAGTTCTTAAAGAAAGATATTGATAACAGAACTGTCAACCACTGGGCACTTGGCTAATGATATTTATTGAACAGATTGCTGTAGCAGGACTCTTTGAATACATATTTTTTTTTTTTTGTCCTGTGCAGCTTTCCTTATGGTTGCATGCAGCTTGGACTTCTGGGAACTTAGGTTAGAACATAAAGGAGAGCAGGGGAAGTGGGCAGTAGGCAGAAGGTGGGTTGGTTCGTTGGAGGCTAGTTCAGCTCCTGTTCTCCCAGCTTAGGACAGCCAAAAAGGGATGTGAAGGTTCTCCTTTCTCTCCTTCTCTCTTTCAAGGTTGATACAAGTGCAATGAAGATTTCTTTCTATCTTCTCTTTCTCTTTCCTGAGCCAGAGGGTAAAAAGGCATGGCAGAAATTTGCTAGAAGTTAAAACTCTGTTACAAAAGGTAGCAATCTACTACAGATTGCTTCTATTTATTTTGGATGTCAGCATGTGTGGAAACACTCATGACACAGCTGGACCAGTAGTCGATTCTCTCTTGAGTGACAGCTGTTCTCCCCTGTCTCCATGGCAGGTGCCCTGGCCTGTTTTTAGTGCCCATGTTCTAAGCAATGCAGGCCAATTTGCATTTTAAACAAATGAGTTGCTGAAATCCTGTCAGTTCAACTCTTAGAATTACATAAAAAAAGTGATATGTAAAAAGGGTTTTTAAATAAATGAGTTAATTAGCTTTCAAATTATTTAGTAGAATTTTCATATTTTTCCTCTTTAAAGCAAAGCTGAGGAGAAACACAGAGTGACCTGACAGGGTGGCTGTCTTAAGTGTACTTTAGACCCTTATCCACTGTGGCTTGCTCCCTTTTTTTCCTTGAAAACATATTCTCTATTATTGCACTCTGAAACTGGTAAATAAGTAGGTACATACTATGCTGGAAATACACATCATTATTTTCCACAGTGCCTGGAGGCTTCTTAATAGCTGGTGTTACATTGACAGGGTGGAAACATGACACATTTATGTAAGCAGAATTAGACCCAGGCAGCAAGGACTTTGGAGAGGGAAAAATGAACAAACCTCGGGACCAGAGCCAAGACTGACTTCCCCTGAATCTGTAGCTCATTAGTAGATCTGTACCAAGTTTCCTTTGTTTGTTTTGGAGACTTCTTTTTCTTAGGTTAGAGTTGCTTGGACTGATTTAGCTTGAATTCTGGGGGGAGGAGGCATTCATACTCCATAATTCTAGAAAGAGATAACAGTAGCAGCATTTCCTGTAGTATCTCAGTTATCCTTAGTTTAACTTCATGATGCAAAGATACTCTTTATAGGTAACAAAATGTAGGTACCATGTACACTTAAATACCTTCTCAAGTCCATATAGTCAAAATATTTTAAATTATGATACACTATGGAGCCCAATGTTGGTTCTCATTCAATGCTGGGATCATATAATTCTTATTTTATAAATAGCAAGGCACATCTTTTAAATTCAACTTAATTTAGTTTATGTGTATCTTGGGGAATAAGGGGAAAGTTTGTACACATGTACAAAATGGACACATGCAGAGGCAAGAGAAAGACATCAGATCCCCGGAGCTAGAGTTATAGGCAGTTGTAAACCACCTGACCTGGGTGCTGGGACCCAAACTTGAGTCCTCTGAAACAGCAGTACTTCCTTTCACCTATTGAGTAACCCCACAAGGTACAGTCTGATGGATTTGAGGGACAAAATGAACTATAAGAAATTGTCTTATCTTCTTGACAAGACAGTTGCAATTGAGTTTATGCTTAATAGGATATTCAAAAGAAAAACCTGCTCCCCATCATTCCACAAAGAAACAGCATAGAAGAAAACCAAATAAGGAACATTGGAAGCCAAATATCATTAATCCACAATTTTTTTAGTACCAGTCAAATCTGGAATAGGTATTCAAGACCCAAATTAAATGGAAACAAGCTTCATAGCTTGTAGGATTTAATAGGACAAAACAGAAAAGAGAAGAGAAGCCATTGTATCACAGAACAGGAGTCTCCTACTGAAGAGAAAACTCCTATTGAGTTACAGTCCTAGGCAATCTAGTACTTTACCTTTGATGTTTACTTGTTCTGTGTACTTAAAAGTTTATGGAGAAACATAACTTACATTAAATTGATATAGGCTCTCACGCGCAGAGACAACTTTTTTATTTTTTTTTTGATGGGAGATGAGAGATCCTTCTGATAAAGTATTTAAATTAGCAGCACATCTGACTTTTCTACCACTAGTTGCTTTTCACTGTGAGCAGATCAACTGGCTTTCTTGGTATCTCTAAACGAATGGTGTTGAGATCTACCAAATGCTTCTGAGAAAGAATAAATATTCAAGGGAAATTATAAAGTTATTCACGATAGCCAATGCATTGACTCGGTGCTTTCTGTTGGTGAATGCTGAATTATTTGCTTTAAATGAGATGTTCATACTAAACAAAATATAACTATTGTTTTATTTTTGTCCTTATGTAATTGATTGACGTGTTTCTTTAATAATTTGAATAATTAGGAAAAAAAAAACATTTTAAGAGTGTCAGAATTGAGGACCCAGGAAGGGTAAGGAACTTGCAGGTCTGCACCCTGCTGCTGACTGTTACTTTATAAACTATCCAGGTTATTCTAATGAAGAAGGACAGCCAAGGCATTTGCCTTCTTCTCTAACATAGTGTTCTATCTTCTGGTTCTGACACTTTAGCTGTCTTGAATCCTTACAAATGTAAATGTTATGTATTCAAAATTGCTGTGTATTGTGTGGGCAGCGCATGCTGAGATGCTGTATTGTGTGAACAGGCCAATACACTCCAAGGAGGGTTGTGCATGCCATTAGACAAGGAGAGTGGCGAAGTCTTCTTGGAGGAGGCATTCCCCGGGCACTGTCAAGCGTTTGCCTTTAGGGTGCAGCGGCAACAGCATTTGCATCAGATCCTCTGGAGAGAAAGCCAACTGATGATGCTCTTCAGGGGTATTTGCTCAAGCCTGTCTGAGGTTCTAAAATTAGTCATCTCGGAGCCAGTCTGGGTGACAGACGTCACAGCAGCCAGGACCGCCTCGACTGAAGAATGGTGAGACATTATTCTAAGCCTTCAATCCTCAGAAAACGTGGGTCAGAAGTTTAAAAGTGGTAGAATGTCACCGTGTTTCAGGGTTGATGTACCAACTGATCACTCTTTTGACATAGAATGTTCTTTGTTTATAGAGATTTTGTGAACAGTTTCTCCACAAGTGTTGTTTCTGGCTCGAGTATCCTTCAAATGTATCATGAAACATTTATCCATGCCTCAGACTGTGGTGTTAAATATCTCAAACTGTATCATTCGTCTTTAAACTAATATGCCTCAGACTGCCAAAATTTAGGTTGTCAAAGGACCTCGAAGTTGTTTGGATTTCCTCCTTGTACACTAAATCCCCAGCAAGGTATCAGTTTGCAGCCCTGAGTCATCATATTAGCTTCATTTAGTTTGTGGAGGATAGCCAAGAGCGTGTATGTTGGTATAATCACTTCACACCCAATGGGCACCTCAATAGTGTATTTCCTTTGTTGTGGAGAAAAAGTAATTCTCATCTCATTACAAAAATTTGTTGTTACAATCTTGTCATAGGACACTGAGCTTCCATTTAAAAAAATAATGACATTTTCAAATCACTTTCTGTTTCATTAAAAATGAAATGGGAATGTCAGCAATTTTAAAACCTAATGAGTTCACATTTACGTGTCATTATTTAACTTGTTTGAGGGTTGGCATTTACTAAATGCACCAATGCTATGAATACTCCATTCTACCCTGAATGCCCTTTGATGAATTAAACATGAGCTCACATTCTTCCATACTCCTGACATCACTTTCACACCATCCATATAACTACCTAAGACTTTCAATATTTCCTGGATGGCATATTTAGCATTTATTTAGGTACTTGGGAATATGTTCTTTTGTTGTATAAGAACTGTATTCTACAAAGGCGAATAGCTAAACTCAAGATATTTAATGTAAATACAGCTCTTCAAAACATTCCATCAAATACGCTAAACGTGCAAACCATTTAGGTTTCTTTTGGGAAAGGACACCTCTCACAACCAATCATCTTCACCTCTCTATATTTAAACTCCTTCATTGTTCATACAATTCATCTCCTCACTGAAGCATAAAGCCACCTGTGTGCTTAACTTTCTGCTATATGTTTTCAATCTAGAAAGTTTCCCCCCACCTAGAGGAGTGACATATGGAAAATGGACACTTTTGAACAGAAGGAGACTCTCACAGATATACTGTACAGTAGATCACTCTCCTTTGTTTGATGAAGCCTATGGGTTCTTCTCAGAGAAAAATACAACATAAAATGCAAAACCAGAACTTTGAAGATGAGATCATTACCACATATTTTAAATAAGATGTAGAACAGGTAGGTATATTAACTATTGTTATTTTGAGTCACTAACATGTAAAAGATCTTAAGAAAAATCTGCAAAAAAATATCACGTTTTAAGTGAAAACTTCTCTAATTTATATTGATGACTAAATCCCAATGACTATAATTCAGTCATGGCATTTGCTAGATGCATTTTGGTGGAATAAACTGAATATTTATGTCACTGAAATAAATATATTATATAATAATATTATATATTATATTTTTTATACAAACTTAAAGCTCTCCTGATATTGACACAGGACTCTGACTTAAGCAAATCTGGTATAGAAGATTCCTGTTTACTGAAGATTATTTATTAGCATTCTGTTCAGACCTTCTAAATTTACCTGAAATAATTCTTACTATCACTTCAGTTATCCAGGACTTAATCACTCAGCAGACTCTAATTTCAGGCAGTGTGTGATTCACTGTGTCCACTGAAACATCTGGAAACTTCAGGATTCTGTAGCTCATCTATCAGTGATGCAAATATGGTCCTAGTAGTTTTATATTCCTTAACATTGTAGTAGACTTTTCAATATTCTTCCACATACTGACAAATGAGGAATTATTTATCTTAGTTTACACTCACATCAATTAAAAATACACCATATATTTTCATCATTCACTAATGCGTGGAATTCATAGCCCTCATTAGAGGAAACATACCAGTTTCTATGACAGTAGACATTTTTATAATAAACCGATGTTTGGATACATTATAAAAATTAAAAATTGACTTGAGTCTTTTTTATATTTTTTGAATGGCATGCCAGGGAAGCTGATACTGGAAAATGCTAAAAATACAATATACTTTGTCACCCTAATCCTTCTGCAACAGTGCTGAATATTAAATGTAGGAAATTTCTCTTTCAATGATTTGACCTCATTGGCAAGTGACTGTCAATTAGGAGAGAAATCTTCTAAACGCTGACATGTGAAGTTGTGTGAAACTTCATTGAGATGCTGTAACACCTGCTGCCGTTTTGACATGATCTTCTCTTTGATCTGTGGGTTGCCTTCTACCATCTGCAGCAGATGCTAGAGTGGGATGTATCCCAGTATAGATGAGCTGCACAGTTGCAGGCAGGTAACTTTCTTCCCTGTTGCTGTTCCTTGCCCGTGTCAGTACAGCAAGCTTGGGTTACCACTCAGTATCTTCCTTGGTTAAGCACAGTCAAATGTACTCTTATGTACTAATTCTCAAAGTTTTGATATAAAATACTACAGTAATGCTAAATATGGGCCAGCAATGTGTTATGTATTGGATGTATACTGAAAGACAAAAAAAAAATGAAAAGAAAAGAAAAGAAAAGAAAGCTTGCTTTGTGGGCTCTCTTTTGCTTACCTTAATTTATTTTAATTGTTCTTTAAAACAAACATGGTTTGTCATCAAGATTTTAAAATATGGTATTTAGTTTTTCTTTTCTATTTCCTTAGGCTGTCCAGGGTTCAGTGACTTTCAGAATTGTCCAGTGCAGAATGAGCAGTGCGGATGCAGGAGACCCCCCTTCCATATTTCCCAAGGTTCCACAGTCTGTAGCTGTGAAAGACCATAATACTGACAGCAAGCCTCTTAGTATACGATATATATATATATATATATATATATATATATATATATATATATATATATATATATAGCATATGCGTCCTCTCAGTGCTCAGCTGTGACTTCCTAACAAGTGGCTCTGCCCTACCCTTCCTTTTGTTTCAGTTTTCACCACCTGACACACACAAACTTTCACTGCAGATTAAATGAAAAGTAAAATTCCCTCCAATAGTCTATTTGAGAGGTGAGTATTCACACTTCACTTCGAAACCTTCACATAACAAGAAAAGTCAGGCTCTTGAAGATTCTCAAGTCAAGTATGCTGTCAACGCAAACGACTTGCACTAACTCTAAGCAGAAGGAATCATGGGACGTTAAAGAACGGTAGCTGCAGCAGTGGTTGAGTAGGTCAGGTCTTTGTCACAGCTAATTTTCTTGTCAATTTGACACAACTAAGAGCCACTTGGCATTCCACTCTTGGGTGAAAACTTACAAGTAGTTAATGGCTATTGAGTGATTATGTCTACCCCAGGCTTGAGCCCCATAATCGGTTATCTACTATCAAGTGGTCAGTCTTAAATATATATACATACATAAGAGCAACATTAAATGAACCTAGAAGGGTGTATTTATACATTCGTGTGTGTGTGTGTGCGAGTGTGTGTGTGTGTGTGAAGAAAAAGACACACTGAATTTGAGATTGAGCATCAAAAGATAGATATGTAAGAGTTAAAGAGATGGAGGGGCAAATTATGTAAAAACAATACACATATAAAATTAAAACTAAATTTAATTTTAAAGTCCAGGACAAGACCCTGAATATAACCCAGTGTGATGATGGAAATATGACTAAATATATTCCAACATAATACCATATAGACACCAGGTCCTTCAATTACTGCTTCCTAAGAGGTGCTGGAGGCCAAGTAGGAAGATAACATGATTCTGTGTTCATTTTCCCTCTGTGCCAAGCCTGCTCACACTTCTGAAGGTGTCAATATCTAAACAAAGACAAAGAGAGGAAAGAACCTGAATGCTTCAAAAGCATCAATAACATTACAGTTCAAGGTAAAATTTATTCTTGTTTTTGTTCTGTAAATCTTTGCAATTTTTAGGAACAGCAGATAATGATGACTTTAAATAAGTGACATAGAATCTGTCAGACATCTGTAACTATGGGTGTGAGGGAGAGAAGTAGGGTGCAGACAGAATTAAAGATGATAGGTAGATAGATAGAAAGATAGATAGATAGATAGATAGATAGATAGATAGATAGATAGATAGAACCCACAGATGGAATGATTCAGAATCAAACTGATAAAGGGAAAGAATCAGAGCTCTGTTGTCACTTAGATTTTCCACATTTGAACCCAAAATAGTTATTACTAAACTTTGATGTATTTTCATTTAAAACATACGGTTTATTGCAAGAAGCATTTTTATCCGTGTTTTTTTACTGACTACACTTTGTTGTGGGGAGTAAACTAATAAGGTTATTGCATAAATGTACAAAAGAAAGCTTATTGCTTTTGTGGCAATCATCTTTTAAGAAAATTACACATATGCTGACAAAGATCGTTAAGCGTGAGGCTAATGGTTCTTGCCGTAGGAGGTTCACTTATGCTGACTAAGGCAAGTTTGGTTTGAAGAATCAAACCAAGCACATTTGAGCAATAAGCTCATAATTCCTAATAAATTATCCGGAAATGGAATGGTTTAAGTGAACCACCACGTGTTTCTCTCAGTATGTTAACCCGCTCTCAGTGCCCCATATCCTAGCTAATAGTCTGATGACAAGAAAATCCAGGGCGGTCTCACTCTCATGTAGGTGCTTTCTAACAGCAGATCCCCTTGTCCTCAGCAAGGCAATCCTGCATGGATTTCTTATATCCCATCCACTTTCCAAAGGAGTACACCCCACACTGAAAGCACTATGTTTCAATTTTGTTTGCTGAGGTTCCATTCGGCACAGTCACGTGAGTGAGGACCAAACTTTGCTATGAACAGAGGTGGAATGTGTAATGGGAGCCCATCATTGCAGCTTGTCAATCTAACATATATTCATATATTTATGGGATTTCACCACCATTTATGAACCTAGCAATGTAGAAAGCCTAAAGAAATAAAAAAAATTCAGACAGAATATAAAAGAGTCAGAATTCTCCTACCTTCTAATAAACTTAAAAAAAAAAAAGCCAGGTATTTTTCTGTCAGAGTTCATATCCATGTCCAGCTCTTTCACATTTCAAAAATAAATAGAATAAATTCATTTATTAATGAGTGCACCCGAAGGCTTGTGATTGCATGATTTTAGAATAGCAATGTAATTACAATTGCTTGGAGCATTGAAGAAGTGGGGGGGTCATTTATAAGGCATGTGTTTTACTTCTCAGCAGTGAGATATATCTTGGGAGCATATGAGCTTCAGTTGGGTACACTAGTTGTCACTAAGAGTCTCTCCTAGCTCTGATTTCCCCTTTTGTTAGAGGATAGTATCGATATATATATGCATTTTTGAGATGCTTTGCTGGGTTTTGTGGCCCTGAGTCATTCTTTCCTAAGCAGATGTTCATAATCAGTGCCCTTGATAGAGGGCTTTTCCGATAACAAACACAAAGCACTGTTGCAGATTTGAACTCCAAGAATGTCGCAGGCAAACGAGCTATGGGCCGAAAACTGCCTCTATCGTTGTCACCCCCTGTCCAGCAGAAACACTTGTCGTATCAGCTATTTTTTCCATCTTTTCTGGCATAAGTTGGACACTGAAGAAACTGTGCTGGACCGGAAGTGAGTCGGGTTGAGGAGCTACAAGTCTTGCCTGGTGAAAGGGAAGTCCTGGAGCGATCATTTAAAAAGAAAAGAGTTTTAAAGTATCTGACATCTTTGCCTAGTCTAGCAAGTCTAGCGCAGCAGCGTGGGAAGCTGGGGGAAGGCTTACTAAAGCAGTTCTCAACCTCCTGAATGCTGGGACCCTTTATTACAGCCTCGCGTAGAGGTGACTCCCAACCATAGGATGATTTTTGTTTCAGAACTGTAACTTTGCTACTTTTATAAATCATAATGTACATGTCTGATACTCAGATGGTCTTAGGGGACTCCTGTGAAAGGGTCAGGTCAACCACCAAAGGGGTCATGACCTTCAGGTTGAGAGCCACTCTGAGAATATAGGTTTAATGAGGCTTGCTCTTTCACAGACATGAGGCTTCGAGAACTTTAAATGAGATCACTGGTCACAGCACGAGTGGGTCATTATTAGGGTGCAACCACACAGTGAGTTTTTCAATTAAGTTTTTTTATAATTTTTTGAGAATTTTATACATAGGACTACTGAATTTTATCATCCCTTCCCTGCAATTCCTCACGTGTCCTCTCAAAATCCCTTTCTTATAACACTCCATTTTGAATATCTTTCCTCTTCCTTGATAATTGTATATCATGTATTCTACCGAGTGCAAGATGTTCCTGGGTTCTGACAGCCTTGGGGATGGGTTGTGTTATACACGTCCCATTTGAGAATGGGCACTCCACAGTTTCCCAACTATTTCCAGTTAAGGGTATATAAATGTTTAAGACAAAGTCTATTGATGCTTGTGATTATAGACAATACCTAGGTAGTACATGTAGATACAGAGCAAATGGTGAAACCTGAGCAAGAATAAAGTTTCCTGGCACTTCCAGTACCAGAATTGGGTTGCATCTAATTGAGTTGAGTCAGTACAGTATTACTACAATGCTACAGTACTGGCATTGTCAGTACAGAAAGGTACTCTTCATGATGCCAAAGGAAAAACATAAACACAGACCCAGACCCAGCCACAACCCCTTTAAATTACAGACCTGCCTGCAAGACATGCTAGTGCAATAGTAGAACAACACTTGTGGGAATAACCAACCAATATCTGATCTGACTAAAGGTCCACTCCACAAGATGGAACTCATATCCAATGCTGTTTGGATGACAAAGAACCTGAAACTGGATACCCAGAGTCCTGGAGTAAAACCAAATGCTACTGTTCTACTAAAAGAACATAGCAATAAAAATGACTCCACAGTACATTCTGCTATACCCATAGATTGATGACTTGCTTAGCCACCATCAGAGAAACTTGCCCCTGCTGCAGGGCAGAAACAAATACAGAGACCCACAGCCAGATAATACGCAGTAAGAGATCTTAGAACATTCAGTCATAATGAGTTGTCTCCATCAAATCCCTCCCCTTCAGGCTCAGGGAACCCTGAGGAAGAAGAGGCAGAGTGTGGTCTGTGAGACTTAACTAATGCTGAGTGCTCTAGAAAGGCTTGGTGAGTTTGATCATGTTGAAACAGTTGTTTTTACCTCGAACACATTTCAAGTGCTTGGGAAACCCTATACTATGGCACACACTTAGAGTTGCCATTAATATTGGCTTGAAGACAACACCAATTCAGGAGCCAAACTTCCTTGTCAAGTGTGATTTTCAGGGAAGATTTATAGAAGATAGAATGCTCCTGCAGAAGCTACCACGGTTTTCTTTAGTCAGGAATGCTATTTAAAAACTTAAACATTTAGAATCAGTTTAGTCCTTCCAACCCGTCCAGTGCTCTTCCCCACTGCAAACACATCAGAAATTAATTCCATCAGTAGTAACTACATCAACATTACAGAAGTCAATTACCCAGAGCTCTCACATTCTGCATGGGACTCTGTTGATACATACCAACTGGAAAGACAAGAAAAATCTTAGCATTTTAATCCACCGTTCACCGATCTTCCATCTATATTACATATTTTCTAAAACTTATGCCTTGCTCATGCTTCAAGTGTGTGCTTTTTCGGTGATATGTTTTGTCTGTAGCTGTGAGGAAACCTGAAACTGTTTAAAGTATACATGAAGAATACCTCATAGATCGTAGTTCCAATAACTTAGATTCACAGCAGCAGGATTTGTTGATCCTGCTTCATGTTGTTTCTCATGCTAGACTTGAGCCCTGTGTTAAAGTTATCTTGCTGCCTCAGCCTCTCCAGTGAGTCTAAGAATAAAGCTTCACACTGCTATGCCTGACAGAGTTAATTAATTTTGATATAAAACTCTGGAAAGTGCAAGATATGATTCTGGTAGGGTTTCGTTTGTTAAGAGAACTCTCTTGCCAGCTGGAATACAATTACCTATTCTAATTTTGCCTTTAAGCAGTGCAGGAAGAGAAAACTCTTGATATCATCCCTATCAGAACAAGGCTTCATCCTTCCGACCTCCTTTTACCCCTAATTTGATCCTAAAAACCTTATTGCCAATGCACTTTCACTGGAATCTGAGTTTCATGGATTTAGGGAAGACATACTTCAATCCATGGAAATTCACTTCTTCCTCTTTATAGGAAAAACCTGAAAATCCATGAAAAATGTTTTCAAGTTTATCTAGGAATACATTCAGCCCTCTGCGGCTATGTGTTCTATATCTACGAGACATGTCAATTTTGGATTGAAAACATTTGAAAAAAAGAGAATCAATGCTAGACATTTACAGATTCTTTTTCTTGTCCTTATGCTTCAATAAGGTATTTGCAGAGGCTTCATTGTATCCAGTATTAGTAGCAAAATAAATGAAAGAAAGAATACAGAATGATGTGAATAAGACATATGCAAATTCTATACCATAAACAACTTTGGATTTTGGTATTTCTAGGGGTGCCTGGAACTAACCCCCTCAAAAAAAAAGTAGGAGTCAATTATACATTATACTGTTCATGTTATGATTTATGCTAAGAAAATTCAGCTTCGTACAGCTTGTTTCAGTCCATACCAAATATAACACTTTCAGTTCAAAACTGACGAAGGTTTTCAGTCTTGCTTGCTATATTGGTGAGGAATGTGGCTTTCAAATAAAGTGTCCTTCATGGTTTCTGTGCAATTCACAGTTTTGTTGCTTTGACAAATATCTGAAGGAAATAATTTAAATGGAGAAAGATTTATTTTGGTTCAGTGACAGAGGTCTATGGCTGCCTGAACCCATTTTACTTAGGCCTGTGGTAAAGACAGTATCTCTCTACCTGGCAGCAGGAAGGGGTGTATGAGCCAACAGCTCTTCTTTCCTCTCTTTGGTCCCTCTGAGCCCATGCTATTGATGGCGCTGACCACATCAAAGCACACCTGAACTTACTATCTACAGAAAACCTTCCCAGGAACACCCAGGTTATCCTACTGATTTCCCAAGTAGTTATCAACACACTCAAGTTGACAGGTAAGATTAATCCTCACAACAAATGACCATTGTGTTTCTCCTGTCTTAGTTTCATGGTCCTGCACAAAAAACACATTTCACTAACAGCAAAGAGACCCACGGCTTATTTAACACTGGCAGAGTTCATTAATAAGCTTTGCAGCAGGTGTCTGATTGACAGAGCTGTATTGATGTAGTTTTCCTGAGAATCTATGTCATTTCAAACTTGCTATTGTGCACACTGTAGACAGTTAGGAAAAGATTCTTCCATGGGGAAAAAAAGTTCTTCCAGGTCTTCAGGATCATTCTTTGATCACAGGGTGGAAATCCCAAAAGGAGCTTCTGTAGTGTTAAAGTTATTGGCTTTCATTTGTACAAATCTCATTTTACAAGCTTGCGGTGGCTCAGAAATGCCACCCCATCGATTGATCTTCATGGGTGCTCATCAGGACACTGATGAGCTCTTAAAACAGCCTGTTCTAGCAAATGATCATCACAGTTAACTTAGAGGCAAATGAAAATGATGTCAACGGAGAAGCAGATTTGTATTACTTTCCAAGGTGGGAAGATTTGACAAGAGGATTCTACTCTGACTTGCTTACTGCCTCGTCTGTGTTCGGAGGACATGATTAAACCAGCCTGGAGAGAAGTCAGGAAGGGGCAGCAGCTAGTTAATCTGACAGTTCCTCCAGGGAGCTCAATTTGTCTGGACCGGAAATCTTAGGGAACTCCTTCAGCAGGACTATCTGTTCCTTCTCTGTATGTTTTCGGCCAGCAGACATAAATACTTCTGAATCGGTCTATGGAAAAGAAAAGCATGTAGACGTGGTATCTCCTTGCTACTGTCTCAGTACAGCTGCTACATGTACTTCTCTACAAGAATGCAAGTGATTCAGATTAAGGATGACTTTACAGTGTGTTCGTGGGTATCCATTCAGGGAACAGGGGTCCACAAAGAGACTGAGCCCTTAGGGAGCATGTTGTTTAGATTTGTGTGAGTGACTTTTCCCTCTGAGTAGACAGCTCAAAAATGGCATCAGGTTTCAACGATTTTGGTAAATTACGACGTACAAAATACTTGTTCTTAAGTAATCAGCATCTGGATAACAGCCAAATTCAAATCCCTCTCTCCTGATGCAATCTGGTCTCATCTTTACTTTTTTTCTTTTCTTTTTTTTTTTATATGCTCATCATCATCACTGAACTGTAACATATTTCAGTGCATGAATAAAGTGTGTCAATTCAAGCTCAATTCCTCTATGTCTTTTGTCCAGTGTGTGTGGTGTCTTCAGCAATAAGGTGTTATATTCAAGTTCTGGGAGGGAATAAAGAGCTGTGGCAATAGTCTGTGTTTTGTGAGTCTCTTTGATACCCTGAGCTAACAACTCAAAGAGTGGTTTCCTGTGCTTGGCACTGAGGTTTACTGGAGAGCTTCTCTCTGTTTCAGCAGATGAACACTGCCTATTTGTTGAGAAATGTAAACCACTATCCCAGGCTTCCTTTTATTCTGGAATGTGACTTGAACCTGACATTAGTGATAACTGCATGGCTGGTGAAGATTGTTAGTCTGCTAATGTGATCAAATCCCATTCAGCACACAATGTGTGCTTGGTAAATGATACTCGCCATTCTGACAAGTTACAATCACCTAAAATAACGTAGCAGACATGCTCATTGTCACATCATTTGAAAATCACAAACTGAAGCATGGATGGAAATCGTGAAGCTACATCTCATCCTGCATTGTGTGACTCTGCTGCTGATACTGAGGAAACCCTGGAGCATCAATAACTCTGATTATGGGCTGATTGCTGCTAGGTAGTGCAAATGAGTATCAGGAAGAAAGTACTACCTGGCTCTTCTCAAATGAGGCAGGTGTGAGTCTCCCAGAGACCTAAGCATGATTGCTAAAGGTGAGAATGAGGAATTATAACTGAAACTCATTATAGAGAGGGTTAGGAGGAGGCACTTGTTAATCAGGACTGCCGCTTATGGGAGATGCAGCTTGTTGAAGAAAAAAATAACTTCCACAAAGGAAAATCTCTTTTATTATGCGGCGGCAATGTTCTCCGAGGCTTACAAAGGCTTGTTGTAAAACAAAATATGGGTTACAAATCTGACCTAGTTTAGACTTCCAGAATAATGATTAAAAAACATGATGGAAAAATTATGGTTTCAATTTTACTGAAAAGTAAAAGTTAATGATTATGACATAGATGGTTTGAAAATGGCAAGTTTCATATTAAAAAGACACAAAACTAATCCTTAAGGCAAGCAACTAAAGTTGTGAGGGTTTCATAGTCTTTCCCTTCAATAAAGCATTGAAAGTGTGGCCACATCCTGCAGAAATTCCTAAGGATGGGCAGATGATCCTCTTTTGTTTCCACACTTACCCTGCTGTTCATTAGGCATGGCTAAAGAGCTTAACCTAGAGAGACTTTCCTGTGGCACTGGTCTCTTGGACGACATCCCCTTCAATTTGGACTAATTCTCTATAGTTTTCAATAATTGTGAAGTCCTAAGTATAAATATTTCATGTTTTATGAAAGACAGATATTCTAGATTTTCTTTCATATGTTGAATCTGGATTTCTTTTAAGAAACCATGAAAGCAGATAAGGCACTTAATGGAAAGAGGAAGAGGAAGAGAATGATAACAAACAGAAGTACACAGGGACAAGAGATCAGTAGGGGTGAATATGAACAAAGTACATTACCCGATAGGCACATTTCATAATGAAAGCATTGCCTTATATAGTCAATATAATATACATTAATAAAAATGTAGTAGAAAAAGTGTACCTATAAACTTTATTTTAAACAGTGAAAATTGGTTGAATCCCTCTAGGAAGCAAGTGATACTGAGATCCGGTTTTCTGCAGGCAGTACTTGCATCTGAACTTTTTAAAGTTTAATTACTGTAAATTCATCTGGACCAAGTTCTTCGTCACCAAAACAGGCTAAAGATATTTACTTTTATCCTCTCAGAAGGATGAATGGCTCAAGATCTTGTGCCTACCAGAATGCACAAACACACTTGCCATTAGACTCTGGTTGGAGGCAGTGTTTGGGGGACAAAAGTATGTTCAGAAAGATAAGACAGGGAATGGATGCTGTCCTCACTTTTACAGCCATGTTAAACCAAAATTTTCATGCTTCAAAATGAATCAGTTATAGGCACCTTCACACAGTTTGTTTTATGGATGAAACACATGTAGGACTTTCTATGGGCTTATAAGAGGAGGGGCGTTTTCCATGAAGTCATTGATAAAATTCTGATTAATATTGTTTTGAAATTTTCAATAATTCTACTAATCATAAAAGAGGTTTACCTTCACTCAGCTAATGACCCCTCACAGAGGCATAACCCACGTTCAAGATTCTCTCTGATGAGAGCTGGGCAAAGCTGTTTCTTTGCCAGGACAAGGGGTGTGATGCATGGGAGAGACAGACAATGGATGAAGTAAATTAAATCTTTCTACAGTGTGTCAAACACCAATACCTTCCAAGGAGAAAGACATAAAGCCAAGGAAGAAGATAAATTTTCAGGAGTGATCAAAACAGATGAAAATGACGCTTTTTAAAAACAGGAAAATCTGCCCATGCTGAGGATATAATTACTCTGTATGTATTCTGCAAGATATGGAAGACAGAAAAGAAAGTGCGTGCCAAGACAGCCTTTGTCTGATGAGGGAAGAGAGCTAGTGTAGACAGAAGAGAGTGTTCCCAAGAGAGCATGAGGCACTACATGAGCTGTGCTAGGAGCCTTGGATGATCATGGGGAGCTGAGAACAAGTTTGGATGGCATCTTTAATCTGGAAAGTATAGATTTAGAACTGACCACCTTCTGCAACCAGGCAAAGCTTCCAGTGGTGGGACTGTGATACCAACCCAGCCACAAAGTCTTCTGCCTGTAAGCTATCCCACCTGCAGGATCTGCTGAGGTAACAGAGGAGCAGAACCCCACCCCAAGGGAAGGAGCCCATGCCTCACAGTGCAGGGCTTACTAGGAACCAAAGATGATTCCTAATTATGTTTTGCTATGCTAATACATCGGTGCCTAGTCCAGTCATCACCAAAGAGACTTCCAGCTACTGTTGGGAACAGATGCAGAGGCCCATGGCCAAACATCAGGCAGAGCTTAGGGAACTCCAATGAAAAGGAGGAGGTGGAGGAGGAGGAGGAGGAGGAGGAGGAGGAGGAGGAGGAGGAGGAGGAGGAGGAGGAGGAGGAAGGATTATGAGGACCAGAAGATTCGAGAATATTAGGAGAACATGCCCCACCAAGTCAACTGAACAGGACTCTTAGGAGTTCACAAAGACAGTAACGGCAGACATAGAACCTATATGGGTCTGTGCTTGGTCCCATACACATATCTGATGGTTTTCTGGCTTGGTGTTCTTGTAGATCTCCTACAAGTTGGTGGGAGAGATCTCTAACCCTATTATCTGCCCACAGGACACTTTTCCTCCTGCTGAACTGCCTCATCCAGCCTTTATATAGGGCCTCATGCCTGACCTTGTTCCATTTTATTATGCCCTATTAGATTGGTAACCTTGAGAAGCATGCTGTCTTCTGAGGGGCAGTGGAGGGGACCAATGAGAGATGAGTAGGGCAGGGGAACTAGAAGGAGAGAAGGTAGGGGAAGCTGGGCCCTGGATGTATTGTATGAGAGAAAAAAAATGATTGAAATAAAAAAGAATTATCCACCCAAATATATTTGAAAAAAATAGATGACTGAATTTTACACACAAGGTATAAACAATTCTTTGATGAGGTTTTGAGATGTCTCAACACCCAAAGGCGCTTATTGCCAAGCCTGATCACCTGACTGGGATTGATCCCTTTATCCCACATGCTGGGAGGAGAGAACTGACTTTCCTAATTTCTCTTCAACCACCACATGCAGACAATGTGCACCTACATGGTATGTGTACGTGGACATGCAGCCACCACATGCAGCACATGTGTACGTGGACATGCATCCACACACAAAAGCACATACATACAAACTAATAAACATAGGGAAAATAATTAGAATACTTTGAGGTTGATGAAGTGATCCTTTGAGAATGATGAAGTAAGTGACCTACCCACAAACGATTCCTTGAAATAGAAATTTGGGGTTTTGCACACTATTTTACAGAAGCAGAATCAAGGACTCAGAAGTTAATCACAGCAGATATTTCTTGGTTTGATAAAAACCATCACACATTACCTATGACTCGTACTAATCCATCCTCACAGATCAGCCAGCTGGAACATGTATAATGCTTATTATAAAACATGCTAAACACATAAAACATTTCTGCACATCCCAATATGGATAAACCCACTGGAGCTGAAAGTCATTTTCAAGTTTCTTGTTACAGAATCATATCTCATAGAAAGCTTACAACAACAGCAAAAAAAGAAAAACTCATCATATATTGTGTATCTTGAATAAACCATCATCGGTGCCGTTTTATCTCTGGGCTCTCCGTTCACAGTAAATGATGTCTCTGAAAACTCATGTCTGACAAAATTTCAATAGCCTTTAGCCCACTCTCATTCTGGAAGACATTTGGAAGATGCTCTTATACACAGAGTCTGTTGTGGGTGCTGAACCTCTGCTTTCAGTTCCACAGATGAGTCATTTAACCTCCTTACCCTTTAAAGATAGGAATAAATTGTTCCCTGGACCATTTCACCCACAGAAACATCTATTGATGAGATAATGTCTACAAAACAGAGTGACTGTCTCACCAAAGAGCAATCTGCTGCATTTTGACCTTAAAGCTGAAAATGAAAAAGATGGAAACAGAGACAAGGGATGAAAACAAATGTCTATGACTTCACAGAGATGGGGGATGAAGTCAGTGTCTGTGATTTCACAGAGATGGGGGATGGAAGCAGAGGTCTGTGACCTCACAGATATGAGGGGTGAAGTCAATGTCTGTGACTTCACAGAGATGAGGATGGAAGCAGTGGTCTGTGACATCATAAAGATGGGGATGGAAGCAGAGCTTTGTGACTTTACAGAGAGGGGAGATGATGCATGTCTGTGACTGAACAGAGATAGTGATGAAGGCAGAAGTCCATGATTTCACAGAGGTAGGAGAGGGAAGCAAACGTTTATTACATCACAGAGATGGAGTATGAAGTACTCTTTTCATACAGAAGGGACCCTGCTGTTCCTTGATTCAACAACAGATGAAGGAAAGAATCTTATCTGTCTTGCATGTGTTTCTGATGATAGTGACTATTTCTGAGTTGACTTCAAAGCTACAGAGAAATCTAGAGAATGCCCACAAGGTGCCCAAGGCAGTCAGAGGACAAAAACATTCAGAGAATCGATTAACTTTTCTATTCCTTTGTGAGTGGTGCTACTGTTTGCATATGCCAGCAATGGTACAACTCCCTTTCCATTCTAGAGTTCTCTAACAAATATAATCACTCTCCAAACCAAGTGAGTGCTCTGACAGCTCACTGCATCTTCTTAGTGATTTACTTTACTCGGAATACCAGCGTTGTTTCTCCCTGATTGGGCTTGCCCTCTCCTTCTGGGCAAAGCTACGTGGTTCAATTTCTCTATTCCTAAAACATTTCTTTTCTTTGAATCTTTCTTCCTCTTCTCTCTGTTGAAGGTGGTGTCTAACTCCTCCTTTTGATCCTTTCTTATTACATGCATAGTCTAACAATCTGAATGTGCTTGCAATTACTAATTTTAGTCTCTCTTTTGTTTACTAGACTATGACATTAATTGAAAGTAGATAGGTGTTCTATTTATGTGATACTTTCTGGGAAATAATAGGTTCTGAGTACCCATGTGTTAGAGTGGGGTGCAGAGTTCCTGTTTATATAATTAAATTACCTACAGAGACTAAATAAATGCCTCTCCTCTCTTCTGGGAAATAGAGTCCCCAATATTATGAGGGACAGATGGCTTCATTTCCCTGTGACAGTTTTACGACTTCATGTTTCTATGATGCTTCCTGAATGTAATCTTTGCATTGAACAAATTATGTACTAAAAGAAATAAGGTAATTGTGTCTTGGGTGATAATCTGAATATTGATCCAGAGCTCTAGCTTGATGCATTTGGAAAATATTGAAGTTGATTCCATAGTAACTTGGCATTTGTCGTTAAAAAGCAAGATGAAAAGAGAGATATAGACCAGCAACAAAATATTTGCCTCCATAATGGGATTTTTCAGTTCCATGGGGTCATACAAATAAAATCAGATGGCAGAGATAGTTCTTATGAATACTTACATATTTCCCCTCCTTCTTTTCTCTGCACCCCCACCTCTCCTGTCCTCCCTCCCTTTCTTCATCCCACCTTTGAGCGTATTGATACAGTGCACCTCTTCTGAAGCAAGAAGGAATGGCAGGTTTCCTCTTGCTCCTCTTAGTTTAGTGTGCTGGCACAGCAGCAGACCCTTGTGTGTCTATTTCATCCCTGTGGTCAATGTAGCTTGGTGTAACAGTCTCATAACAAGGGAAAATACGTAGTTAATCCTATCCTAGAGTATATGCCAATCATAAGAGTAAGAGGTAGATTGGAAAGATTAAAAACTTTAAGTCACTAAATACAGCTTTCAGGAACGTGGCAGTGCCTTTCCTTTGTTTTTTTATTTTTGTTTTGCTTTGTTTTTTTTTTTTTTCTAGAAGAACAAAGTATCTTCTCAGTGCTGGTTTAGCAAATTAAGGTTTCTTATGTTATTCAAACTTCATGCGTCTCAGATCCTCAATGAGAAAGGAATTTAATCACACGCACACAGCATTACTTTCTTAATGCCTTGTTAACAAATTTCCACAAAATTGTGGCTTAAAGCAACCCAAGTTCACAACCTGGCAACTTTGGCAGTCTGGTTGGAGTCCCTCTGGTTTCAAACCCCATGTCATAGGGCACTGTTCTTTTCTGCATGCTCTGGCAGACAGCTCATTCCCTTGTGTTTGCAGATGCCAAGTGTCCCTGGGTCTTGGCTGCTAGATTCCTTCCTTTATCTCAAAGCCAGAACCTTGTGACTCTCAAACACCCTTCTTATTTACTCTTCTCTCATTCCAGTCAGGGAAGTCTCCCATGGCTGTGAACCAGCATGTTTAAGTTAAGACTTTATACAAAACAAAATTCTTTCAAATTTTAGGTAATCACACTTTTAATGTCTCTTTGCTCATTAAAATATTCAATCTATAGGCTTCAGAGATTAGAACACAGGCACTGGTGGGATGAACGTCTCCTTGTCTCCGTAATTTTAGGTATTTTCTTTTCTTGTCATTGGTAGTTTTGTGAGCGGGGAGCACAAGTGATGCCCTGGCCACAGTGACTCAGGAACATTCCCTTTCTTCTCCAGGGCATTTTCCTCAGTGTGCATTCTCACAATCATATACTACATAACTCTTTTAGAACTCTCATTTATTCCTTTCATCATTCAATATAACTCCATTTCATTATGGATACTTTTATTTTTTGGGGGGGGAATACACAAACAATTTCAGTTCAACACAGATCACATTCAACTGAAGTTGACAGCCTGTGTATTTGTTGTCCTATATGATCAGTCCCTAAATGATTGACACCAACACTTAGGTTCCTACTATGAAAAGAGTACATCTAATATTTAATTGAATGTGCTAAATTTATATATATACAGGAGACAGTCTGAGGTGCACACCAAAATATTTCACAATGGAAACTTCTAGCCAACGCATAAAAAGGAAAAGTGAAATTGTGATGGAAACTATGATTGCCTGGATGCTAGCAGCTTTCTCCTCATAGATGTAAATATATTATTGCTGATCTTATTGTTCACATAAAGAGGCAGTTAAATATTTATATGGAAAAAATGTGATGTTTTCTTAACACAGGACTCATATTAAAGATTCAATGTAAATATCTGCTAAACTTACAGTGATTAATATTTTGCAATGTCCTTAATTTTCTTGTGTACTGTACTGATTCCCTCACCTACTTACTTTTTTCTCGAATGTCTCTTCTGTGACTCACTCCAGAGAACCCTACAACCACCAATCACTGACTCACATTCCCCAAAGTGGAACTTTGTAAACTCTGTGCTTTGTATGTCATATTCGTCTGCATGTATGACATAGTTGTCTTAACTCTCTAGATCATATTTACCTTGTAGCCCCAACTTAAGGGACAATGATTCTCCTATTTATTCCACCAGAATACTTAAATCTACTCTGTACTTCCAGAGAACAATGCTACAGCAGTGTTATTTCACATAGACCTGCTTCTTAGTCAGAGCTTGCACAAATTCCAGCTCCTTTTTAATATTCGACTTCCTGGAGAGTACAAAGAGTATTCAGTATTAATCTATTCACACTGAGCCACATTGTGTCAAGAATGTTATGCACTGGTGATACAAAGCTGACAAATCAGTTAGGATTCCTACATGAACCTCTTTTATTATTGTTATTTTGAAAGTAGATCTTCTCTCATGCAATGAGATCTTAGTTTGATAGTCTATTGTTTTTAATCATGTGCTATGTCATTACACAAAAATTCATCCTCTGTATGGTTGAATGGAAAATATAATTAGTTGAAGAAAAGATGGTATCCTTATATTGTTCAGAGAGATTTTCAACACAGCCAATGCTCAGTAAAAGACAAAAGTGTTTAATAAAATAAAAGGCTTCATGTTTCCTATCAAAGTACCTAGTTCTGCAAGTAATAGATTCACATCTTGCACCAGCTTCTGAAGAACTGAGGTAGGATAATTGTTATAAAGGCAAAGCTTGGGTTGTGAGTATCTCTACCTTCTCACGCTCCTCACACATGTAATCCCCAGTACACAATTCATTCCCTTTATTGTTTCTGAAGACCCAGAAGGCACAGCAACCTCTCTTTTATTCCAGTGAACAGAATTTTGCACAAAAAAGTGTCCAATTGTATACTGGGGAAATATCCTGGCAGATATTATATCTGATACATTTTCCCTAGAATGTTGTTTCATCCTTGTTGTTTATGTGGCTCATTCCCTAGCTGCATGCAAGACACCACGATAAGAGTACCACAACTACTTAATTTAATGATGGGGATTCTTGGTACACAGTTGAATTGTCTGACTAACAGATGGAGTCATTTATATTGATCATTGTCTATTTGTTCACTGACCATAAAACTTATCTATATGGAGAAAAATGTTTTAGGCAAACCTGGAACATAATGCCTCATCATGCATAGAGCTAGCTTCTGACTTCTACTTCCTCTGTGGATTACACAGGTCCTATGTGAGACTTCTGAAGTGTGCAGTATAAGAAGATGAGGTTACAAATGAAAGCCCTAGAGTGTCACAAAGACCCATCCTATGATTTCTTTATTTCCAAAGCATAAAGCATTCCTCTTGTTACATCTTGACCTATGATGATACCTTTGTACTCATTTATATATCAAGAATTTGTGATTACTCCTGTTTCTTTTAACAAATCCATAAATAATGAACTATGCATGATTTTAAAGGAAAGGACTACTCAAATGTACACTGTGCAAGGTCTTCTGCCCAAGAATCTGGAAATATTGAGGGGTATTGAAGAAGAGCTCAAAAAATATTGGACCCTTTCATATTACACAAGGCACAGAGGAATGAACCCATTACCTTGCACATGGCAGACGAACTTTGTTACATTGCTCCATAACCTAGCTCTCACCTTTCTTCTTAAAGTCAAAGCATCCATGATATTACTATTGTACCTCTATATGAGTTACTGCTTTATTCTTCTCAGGTCACTGACACAGTCTGTAGAGTTTTGATATTTTATAGCTATGCAATATTTCAGTGTTTAAAATCCATTGTATGCATGAGCAAACAAGAACATGAGACCTGAGACCTTCTCTCCAGGTTTTTTTTCCCCCCTAGTGTAAAACATGCAGTATAAAATCATACGTAAATGATTTCTTTTTCTTTTAAATGGTAAAAGTATATGCATAATAATTTCTTTAGACTATATAGTCCTCCTTGAGTTTATGAGCACTAAGGCCATAAAAGTTCTTATAGCTGTTTGTATGTGTTATAAAATTGTTCTCCAAAGGGACTATAACCATTTCCTATTTCTAATAGTAATTACTGTGTGTGCCTCTCTAGTTCCCAAAGTCCTGTCAATTGCTAATCTTTAGCACAGTAAGGTAGCCCTTGCTAATTCCTTTAATATATAGTGATACTTCATAAATAATATTGTGTATTTTATAGTGTGTGTGTGTCTATTGAGTTGCTAAGAATATCTTTAATACTAAAAAGCCTGGGATTGCAATATGAAAATCAGTATGCAAACATTTTTAACTGTCTCCTGGAGCTGCAGAAGACAGTTCAAAACAATTATAAAACATGCATAGAGTGCCTTTGTGACATCAATAAATTCACTTCTTTCCAATATTAATAATGTTGGCCAAAGGACATATGAATCATAAAAGAAGTCATAAAGCTATTATTTTTCTAGTTTTGAATTCATCATAGTTTTATGTTGTGATCCTTGGATAAGGAAATAGAATTTTCTGAGTATTGAAGTAACAAGACCATAAAAGGAACAAATAAATAAAATTGTAGTTGATAGTAGAAGTATAAAACCCTACGTGAAGCTCCATGTTTTCAGAATGGTCATTCCAACTCTGCAGAATTCGACTGAGATGTGTAGAGTTTGGGCCTGAGCAAGTTTTTGCTTCCTTAAACTGTGTAATGGTATTTGTACTTGTGAATCTATTCAAATAAAGTGACTTTAGTAAAATAAACACGTAACTTCACTTACATATGTATGTGATCTAGATTATTTCAGTTTTAATCTAACAGAGACAATGTTAACTGTGTAAGGAAAGCATTGAATTCTTCAAAATGACTATATACAAAGTTATACACTGAGTAGAAGTACATCAATTTCCATGAAATTGGGGAAAGGTTTCCTATTTTCAGCACTTTCAGCATTTAATATGTTATTAGTTTGTTGTTGTTGTTGTTTGACGTTACTAATCATAGATGAGAAGATTCTCCTGCTTTTTTATTTTCTAAGGGTATTTTATTATAGACATGTGATCGCTTTGTTAATTCTCTGAATGTGCTTCAAAGACTGTTTGTTTCCTTCTATGTTTGAATAGCTGATACAGTACATGAGGAAAATTCATTTACTTAATGGAGTAAGAATTTATTTTACTGTGGCTCTGGAAGCCAGAGGTCTGACATCAATATGTTATTTGGGCATTCCTAGACTCCAGAGTTCTGGAGTCAGTGAATTTAGAGGGACACATCCCTCTGGTCATTTGGAGGGAGACATTTTCTAGGTCCTGGCAGCTACTGTTGTCACTAGGCTGGTAGAAGCATCCATCCTGCCTGTACCTCTTTCTTCAGTTGAAACTGTTCCATGAATATCTCTCTCTGCCTAAGTCACTCTGGTGTTTCCTTCCTTTCTATAATCATTGAGTACAGGCTCATCTTAAATTGATGAAAGCTATATTTTTAGATCCTTTGCTAATTAAACTGGCACAGACATTGTTCCTAAATTAGGTCAAACACTAAGGTTCTGGATGAGCATACATAAATGAGTAAGAGCTTGCTTCCATACCTGATGGAATGCATTCATGTTTTTAACAGTTGAAACATCCTTGTTTTCTCTGAATAATATGTCCCTGATCATGATCTGGTATTGAGTTTAACTATAACTGGGTTCCCTTAGAAAGAGTGTTCCCATCTATATTCATGAAGGATATTAGTTAGCAGCCTTATGTTAAAAGTAATATTTTTCTCTAGTTCTGGAAACAAGTTAATTCTGATATCATAATAAGTTTCACTGGAGTGAGGACTGATTCCATCACCTGTGCTTCCTAAACTGGTTATCAGGCTACCAGGATCTCTCTTCTCTATCCTTATCAGAGTAAGGCTGCTGGAAACAGTTTGGCTGGCTTTCTCTGAACAAGGACCTGATAAATAATTTAAGACGAATATTCGAGTGATGACCTTGCTTTCATTTACTAGAGCTCAGAATTCTATGTCTTGTGACAGTGCCTAGGAAGTAAATTGTTTTTAGAACATTAATGTGGATATGTAAAAGAGGTGTTGACTTTGGACCAGAAAGTTGTGCCCTCTGTAAGTGGAGCACAGAAGGACGAGTTGTGCTCTGGTGTCTGGAATCTGCTCATCTCAAACAGAGCCCTCTAGCTTTCCCATTTATTCCCAAAGCACCTACTGTTTATTATACTTATTTTATCGATCATGCTAATTTTACTCCCTGGATAATTTGCTGCTTGGGATCTTTTAATATGATTTGACACTTAGCTCTGTGATTAACATTATATGATGAGAATAAAATAAATAAATGGATAATCAAATCATTCTCTGTTGTCAAGAAGTCTGCCCTTGCCAATCAGGGAAAAGTATCCAGTAAGAAAGAAATAGTTAAAGAGAAAGCTGGAGACTCCTTCAGTGTTTTCCCGGTGTGGCTCTAAATAATAGACACTGGTGCTGGTCAGCACAAATGCAGGTAAGCTTAATCTCGATTGAAAGATAATCCCCACAAACAACATAATAAAATAATAACACAACTAGAGTTAGCTTCGGGGAATCTGATGCCCTGTAAACCTGAATTTTAGAAAATATATCTAATGAGAAGATGACTGGTTCAGGCTCCCTATCCCCCATTAGTATAAGCCCTCAATAGGTCCACACTCATGAATTCCAGGGAGCTTCCACAGACTGGTACATCAACCTAGCCACAAAAGCCTCACCCTATAATCTATCTGGCCCGCAGATCTGGTGGTGTAATGGAGTAGCAGAACTTTACACCAAGGGAGGGAGCCCGTGTCTGACATTGAACAGCTATGCAGGAACCAGAGACTGGATAGCTCAGAGACAATTACTAACGATGTTCTGCTATGCTCATAGATCTGTGCCTAGCCTAGTCATCATCAGAGAGACTGCCTCTAACAGCTGATTGGGGCAGATGTAGAGGTCCATGGCCAATCATGGGACAGAACTTGGGGATCCCTGTGGAAGAGGAAGAGGAGGGACTGCAAGAATCAAAGGGGTTAAGGACACCAGGAGAACACACCATATGGAGTCAACTGACCAGGACAGACAGGGGCTCACAGAGACTGAAGCTGCAGACACAGAGTCTGCATGGGTCTGCGATAGGTCCCCTAAATATATCTTAAGGTTGTTTAGCCTAGTGCTCTTGTAGAACTCCTAAACATTGGAGTGTGACCCCTTTACCTGCCCTTGGGACCCTTTTCTCCTGCTAGGTTGCCTCATCCTGCCTTGATGTAAGGAATTGTGCCTGGCCTTTGTTCCATCTTGATAAGTCCTATTTGATTGGTAAGCCTGGCAGGCCTGCTCTTTTCTGAGGGAAGCTGGGGACAGGGGGCTGATATGTGGGTCATTTTATCTCCTAGAATTTATTTAAGATACGAAGATAGTGAAGGAAATATGGTAATACTCTTTAGTGTGTGGTTCAGGACTTTAGTTTTCTCAATATCTCTTCATACTTAGTACCAGGAGGGATAGTTCCAGACTGCAGCTTAATTGATAAAGAAAATAAAGCTTAATAATGATTGCATTAGCGGTATTTGCTCTTTTTTGCTCCTAAAATTTCTGAGTAATGGTTGAAATGCAGCTGAGATGTTTATGAGGATTTCAAATAATGTGTGCTTTCGATGCAAGCACAATGTAGCAAAATAAGCCCAACAGAAAAAAACAGCTGAATAATTTGTTCAGCGAGTTTTCCTCTGAATCTATATAAAAAAAAATGGAAATTCACTGATTCCAAATGTTAAGATCCGTAATAGACAAATATAAATTAGTATGATGGTCATTTCATTAAATAGTTAAAACCTAATTAAATATAGTAATACACACAACCTATAATCCCAGCCTTCAGGAGACAGAAATAGACATGTAACTTCAAGACAATCTGGTCTATATAATGATTCCCAAGCTATCCAGAACTACATAATGAGGACTCTGTCTCAAAAATAAATAAATAAATAAATAAATAAATAAATAGAAATGAAATAAAGCACCTACTGGGAGAAATCAAGGTAATATAATACTAAAACAATGCTCTAAAGGAATACCCTAATTAAAAGGAAGAAAGGAAGACCAGACTTTTGCTAAAATACTGCTTCACCTAAAAAAGTATATTTCATAGGAAGAAAAATGTGTAACTCATTATGTAGTTGGCTTTAACATCATTCAGCTACTACAGGCATTCCCTTTGTCTTACCAAGTCCTTGCTGCCTGAAATATCTATAGATCTGTGCACAGCACTGCACAAAAATGAATGGATGCTGCTGGTCTTTCCTTATTGGCTGTTACAGTTCCCATGGGGACAAGTATATAGTCTATTCATTTGAGGGAATGTGTTCTCTCTGCAGCATGACCATGGTAACAGTTCTCTTGCTCTGTTTTTATCTCACCCAGTGTCAATCCCAATATTACAAGGGGAATGGAGACTCAGAAAAACCACGAGTATTACAAGAAACTCTAACAATGTCTGAGTCCTCTCTCTTAGATAACATAAATTGTGAACCGCTACTGGTGGAGAGGAGACTATCTGCATAAAGAACAGTAGGGTGCAGAGTTCCTTGGCCCTCACTGATGCTAGGGATGGTTTTGGTGATGCAGCTTCCAGAATTAATCACAGTTCTATAAAAGGCCCATCATGCCCATTGGTTTACTATACTGTTTAGTTCTGCTGTTTTCCTTTTCTTGATAGAGTGAATAAAAGCTAAAGAAAAGGAAGTAGGAAATATGATCATGCCTCTTTGGTTCTAGAGGATGCTATATTAACAATAAAGTCTATAAGAAATTCCAAAACTCTGCCAGAAAACTCTGATCCACACTTTCAGATAAGTGGCTGAATATAAAATCAACATACAAACATCAGTAGCTCTTCTATATATCAATAACAAATATAGCAGAAAAGAAATCAGAGAAACAATTCATAACAGTCTTAAACAAACAAAAACACTAGGATAAGTGTGATGAAGTAAGTGATAGAACTCTACAATGGAAATTTTCTCTGAAGAAAGAAAAGGAGGAAGACCAGCTATGGAAAGAAACCCTCCTGGTAATTGATTGGTAGAATTATTGTGGTGAAAAATGGCTGTCTTATCAAAGAAACGTATAGGTTCGGAGTAATCCAGGTAAATACCCTTTGCCATCAGGATGTATGAATACACTTCAATTTCAAAACATTTCATTTTACCCTCATCAGAATGGCTGGGATTAAGAAAACAAATGACAACAAACGTCAACAAGGATGTGGGGAATTACAGTCTTCATGGACTGTTTGTGGGACTCGATATCCTACTGCAGAGATACCTGCTCACCCATGTTCATGGATGCTCTATTAATAATACCTAGGGAATGGAGGCAGCCTGAAGGCCCATCCAACTGATGAATGAGCAACGAAAACAGTAGAATTTTATTTATCAGGAAAGGGAAATAAAACAACAGAATTGGCCGGCAAATGGCTGAAACTGGACAGAATCATCCTGAACGAAGTAACTCACACTCAGAAACACACTCAGAAACACCGCATCTTCTCTTTTTCTCCTTGTGGATCCTAACTTTTACTTTCAAACTTCAAGTTTTGGCCACTTGCTGTTAAGGCAGTTCTGGGTTTAGCTAATTAGGATTTTCCCAAAGGATATTAAAGAGAGACCTGAAATCATTGTTCACTGATCAAACAATGTGCTGAGACATGCTGGTGTCCTAAGATCAAGCCAATTACGAGCAGACTATTGAATAAAATTTTTAAGTCATACGTAGGCCAATTTTTCTCCCTGGTGTAGAAGTGGGTAATGTTCGTGGGAATAATTAATGCAAAAACCACAGTAGTTTTACAGGTGTTGCTATTTTAATACTTTTTAATTGTTCATGTTGGATGACCTAGAGTGGAGTATAGTGGATTCTGTTAGGTGCTTCTAGCACCAGGTTTTAATAGCACCTGGGTCTCTTGAATAAAGACATAAATTGTTATTCTATAAAGGTGGTTGGAGGATCTGGTATGATAGAAAATAACTTGTCTTATAAATATGAGGCCCTGAATTCAGTCATCTAGGAACTACATTTTTAAAAAAAACCCAGGCCTGGAGGTGAAGGATTTTCATCTCAACACTGGGTAGACAGAGACAAGAATGTCATAGTGGCTCATTTGGCAATCCATTCTAGCCAACTGAGTAAACTCCAGGCCACTGAGGGGCCCTCACTCAAATAATCTTTGTTTTCACACTTCCTGAAGGGCAATAGCTGAGGTTGATCTACTGCCTCTTCTCAAACATGCGCACAGTACATCTATAGGTACATAAACATGTACACATAAAACAGGTGAGAATTAACTGAGTCAGGGACTTAATACTGAAGATACTGATCCTTCCTATATTTATTACCTGGTCTTCAATATGTCAGTATTAATTAGGCAGTGGTTACAAAATGGCAACTGGAGTCCCGCAGAAGCAGGGCTTTGCCTAGCCATGACTTCTGTGACCTGTGAAAGTCATTTTATATGCAACTTTGTGTACACATAATATTCGTTTTTACAGTTAAACAAAAGTGTAGGTGTTGTTGCGATGGTGTTTGCTAGGTGTAATTAACACCTATAATCAGCTAACTTTATTGAGTAGAAACTGGATTGTCTGAGTGGCTGCACCCTGTTACTGGGGGGACTCAAGAACAGGTAGAAGATGCCCTGAAGAGGAGTAAATGAACCTGTGGACAATGGAGTCAGATCCTGACACAAGGGGCTCCAATTGCCTTTCCTGGATATCTTCACCACAGATACTGACTTTTCTCATTAGCTCAAACTGTGTAAGCTGAACCTTCGCAATTGATCTTTACATGTAAGTTTTTATGGTTCTGCCGTAGTTCTTTCCTGCAACCTGATCTAATACATTGTACTTCCCTTTCCATCAGGAACAAAAGCTTTACCAAGAGGCACCCATTCAAAGTATCCTTTTTTCCCAGCCTTGGTAGAATTACATCATGGTGTTCTTCCCATGGTTACTGTATTAAAGGTAAAGGAGTTTCCACTTGTCAGGATCAATTCCCTGTCACACAGAGAAGGGGAGGACAGACGATAAATAAATGCAGGGTTTAGAATAGTCAATAAAAGTAGAAAGAGAGCTGCAAACAATGTAAGAATCTTTCATTCACACTCAGAGCTGCAAAATTAGGCAATGGAAAGTTCTTTAATTCATGAACTCTACTTAATAGCAAGCCACATGCCCTCTTAGCACGCTGATAAGATTTCTGCTGAGGCTCATGGTTTCTTGGGCCTGCAGCTTTATGAGCATTAAAAATAAAGAATCTGGACAAAGTAAACTCTAAACTTGAACAAGCTTATTCTGAGGTATAAGCTTAATGATATCCTCTGTAAACTCACTGAAATTAAGTCCTTTATTTTACCCAGGCCAGAGTCTTCCCTCTATATTACGGATCCTTTTCCTTATACAGAGAGCAGACACTTACAACATTTTTTTAAGCCCACAGCGTTGTTCTTACATTGTTACTATCTGCAATTTTAAATGATGTATCTTCTTATACCCACTATATAATACTTTCAGATTAATAAAAATGTAGTCAGTGGACTGTATGCAAGTCTCCAGTCAGTAGTGTCTATGACATAGTGAATTCCTAGTGAGTTGTTTAACCTAAGTTAAACTGCTACAGTTATGGCTCATTTTATTGATTTGTGAGTTGTTTATGGAAAAATTGGTAATTAATCAAACTTTTCATTCTGTGATAGAATGTCTGTAAGATACTGATAAAGGTTCAGAACCGAACTGACATGCTCAACTCAGTGAGAGTGCTTGCTAAGCGCCTTGAATCTCTAAAAACTGATCTGATGCTGACATCGGAGACCATCTACATGTTCCAATGTTATCCCACTGGAAACTAGTGTGGTCACAAAGCAATGGTGCTCAGAATTGATGTGATGGTGGCACAGATATGAACTTTGGGGTAAATATTACATTGAAGGTTACACTAAAAAGAGTTATGTCAAAGTCAAACCACATTCCCAACACCATCCATATCCAGGTCTCCCAACATTATCCCCAGTCCTTTAGCAGCTCCTTGCCACATACGACATTGTATCAGTAATGAGGATGCGGCCTGCCTGCTCATATCCACTGAGGAAGATCCCCCTCTCTCAGAACCCTGAACTGTATTAATCTTGGTTCCATTCATGCCTTGCTTTGTAAACTGAATTCCTATTTTTGTCTTAGATACTTTTGTCTCATATTATATGTAATAAAACCCAAAGCTTTTGCAGTCATACATGAAGTATGATTGCCACTGCAAGACAAATGTAGATTTCATTGATCTCCCCTTTGCACACTTGTAATACTAACAATTCAATTTACAGAAAATGATACCCAGGACAGAACTGCTCTCCAGCTGTGGCAAAGATTTGATTCAGACCATGTGAAGTCGGCTGCCAAGGTTTTGTTCTCATTGTGATTAAGGATCCTCCCTCTACTATTAGATAATTTATTTTTGTTAATGTGTATGTGTCTGTCTGTACAAGTAGATGCCATGTGCCCATGGACAACAGGAAAAGGTATTGGATTCCCTGGAATGAGTTGTTGTGAGCTCCCTTACATGGGGACTAGGCACTGAACTTGAGGCTTCTGGAAGAACAACCAGCATTGATCATTAAATGAGGGTGGTTTATTTTAACTGGTGAATTGGAATGTTAAAAAGCTAATAAAAAATCAGGGATTAGACTTCAAGTTTAGATGACTCTATATATTTTGTTCTAAAAGAGATCCATATTATGGAATGCAAACTGCCTGAAAACAAGGCTCACATTCTCCTTAGCAAGACGTAAGTATGAATGTTCTTGCATGCTGCTGAAAAATGACCTACCACATGGTTATAGAGTGCTAATTAAAATATAAGAAAACTGAATGCACCCAGTGTTCAAGAGAAGGACTTGGCTATAAATGTCAAAGTTATATTTTCTCCTTCATTGATGGGTAGATAGAAAGAAATATGATCAGATAGGTACATAGGGAACACTTTCCATGGAAAGTTGCAGTTTATTTAAATAGTTCAGTAAAATGTAAATAATCCCATTTCCTATGTTGTTCCCTTTCATTTATGTGCACACTCTTCTTGGAGCAGGTCAGATGTCATTTCTTATTCTCAGTTCCCACAATATAGAGCACAAAGCTCCTTAGTTGGAAGCAATGGTTATAACGTGATAACAGGATTTTGTCTACAAGACTTGATTGCATTTAGAATATAGCTAGGGAATTTCTGTTTTGTGGATTTCTGTACAGAAATAAAAAAATGACAAGATTGCCATTTTAATTTCTGCTTTTTTTTCTTATTATGTAAATATGTTTGCATACTCTTGTGGGTTTAGATTTTTGTTTTATATATAGTACATGACAATATAGAGCCCACAAACTAAATTAGAGTAGGGAAAGATATCAATCACTCCTTATCAAACTTAAAGCAACTTTATTAAGACATCCACATCAAGGTTTGTGAGCATCAAAAGGCAGCTGTTGTACAGCACTGTTTTATGAATTAAGGCACTAGATCCTCATTTCCTGCACAGTTTGCAAAGTTATCAGCATGAAAGTCTGCACTGTACCAAAACTTATCTTGAAAGAAAAGTACTTTCACAGCTGTCAAACCATGACAGCTCTTCACTGTGAGAAAATTTAGGACAAAGAAAGCAGTAATGAATCCCTAGCACCCTGTCGCTGCTTAGTATTAAACCTTCAAGTTTAGCAAAACCTGGTACTGCTTTCTGGAAAAGGGTCCCTTCTTGGTGATAGAATTTTTTAGGAGATGAAATATGACATGAAAGAGACATGTGAAAAGACTGTGTTGCTAATTATTTTGCTAGTAAGAGCACTAAATTTGATACTTTTAGCATTAATTAGATGACCCTGAGAAATCTCTGAATCTTTCTAGTACTAATTTTATTTGTATCTGGAATTAAGAATTTGCACTTGATGTGCCTTTGAAGATATTATGTTCAAGAGTTTATATACTGGATTCTGAAACTAAACACAGAGACTCCCAAGGATGGGCTCTTAATGCCTCGGTGAAGCTATAAGATACATATTGTCTGATTTCAAAGACCAAGATCCTTATCTTTGCATGAATGATGAAATAAATGAACGCCCAGTATCCTTGGTTTTTCAAACACAGGCTCAGGATGACTTGATATGAGGTATTTTTGCAGTTGTACTGTCTATCTTCAGAAGTACAAACAGCACAGCGAACTTGAACATGAAGACCAAAGTTCTGTGTCATAATACCCAAGGTCAATATAATTCTCCACACTCTCCCAAATTTTTCTATCACGAAACGACAAGGATTATTGTAATTTACATAATCAGATAGGGGGTTTATCTCAGAAAAACTTTTGAACATGAAAGTGATTTCCAGGAAACCAACTCCAAGGCTGTGAACAGAAACTCAGCCAGAATAAGAACATAGCTTCATTTGTAAATTTTCAATACTTAGAAGTAGATAGATCCATAAGTAATTAGATATATCTAGATAGATAGATAGATAGATAGATAGATAGATAGATAGATAGATAATCAGATAGTGGGGTTTATCTCAGAAAAACTTTTGAACATGAAAGTGATTTCCATGAAAATAACTTCAAGGCTGTGAATGGAAACTCACCCAGAATAAGAACATAGCTTCATTTGTAAATTTTCAATACTTAGAAGTAGATAGATCCATAAGTAATTAGATATATCTAGATAGATAGATAGATAGATAGATAGATAGATAGATAGATAGATAATCAGATAGTGGGGTTTATCTCAGAAAAACTTTTGAACATGAAAGTGATTTCCATGAAAATAACTTCAAGGCTGTGAACGGAAACTCTGCCAGAATAAGAACATAGCTTCATTTGTAAATTTTCAATACTTAGAAGTAGATAGATCCATAAGTAGTTACATAATATACATATATATATATATATATATATATATATATATATATATATCCCCACTTGGAACTACAAATATTCAGGACTGGCCTCTTGGTATAATTTCGCCTATAAAAATACAGAATTATGTCAAGATAAAACAAGCCATGAGTTAATGAAAAATTGCTAATTATTTTCTCTTCCACTGAGAGTATTATTGTCAAAGAGCAACACAGAATTATTGAGCTCTAAAGAAATAATCATCTCATAGAGATATAATGACTCAGCTATTGTGAGAAGTCAGCAGAAAGTGTTACGCACCAACTAACACTGCAAATCATTCTGCCATATGAAGACATTCAACTTCAATTTGGCAATGATTACAGACTGGAATGTCTCGGTTCATTTCTAGATCCAAGTTCTCTTGGTCATCTAAGAAGTTTACACTACTGTGGTGTGAATGTGAGATACCCCTACAGGCTCACTAGTCTGAACACTTAGTCCCTAGCTGGGGGTGCTGTTTGGGAAGGTTCTGGAAGCACTGGAAGGTGGAGCCTCGCTGAAGGATGTCACTGGGGGCTGGCTTTATTTCTTTATAGCCTGGTTTACTTCTTTTTCCTTTCTCTAGGTCCCCGTGTGTAGATGAAATATGGTCAGTGTGCTTGCTGACTGCTAGAGGTATATCTAAGGGCATCTGCTGCCAGGCCTTCTCCACCATGGAGGGCTGCATCCATTTGGAATTGTAAGTCAGAATAGACTGTTTCTTCCCTACGTTGCTTTCTGATTTTTTTTTTTTATCACAGCAACAGAAAACTAACTAATATAGGCACTAAACCCTAGAACAGATGCTTTGGTAAATGAAGTGTTAACCTATGTTTCAAGCTGTGCTTACAGAGTTTGTACCCAACACTGAGACCTAGCCTAATACTAAACAATAAACAGAGACATAGTGAGAGCTGCTTCATATGTTGTAACTATAGGCTTTTAAAATAACCATGAGACACAAATAAGTGTAGTGCTTCAGAAATGACTCTGTTTAACACGTGCGCAGAGATTTCTGAGTTACAAAACTGTCTTTTAATAGTTTTCAGTATTGTACCCTAAAATCAAGTTGCACTTAGTAAAATCAGACTTCAGATTTACATTTTTCATTATTTTATAGCCAGGTTCTATGCAAGCAAGAGATGCATGATGCTGAGAAGCCAGTGAGGGGCAGACTCAGAGCCTGGAGCCGGGACAGTGAGGGCCACTCTTGGGTTCTGGATGGGCAAAGAGGGGTGGCTTCGGACTTGAAAAGGGAAGGCAGTCAAGATTATTTTTGCTTTCTGGGCAGGGCAGTGGCCTCAAGCTTGCAGTGTGCCAGGTATTCACAGGAACGATCAGCCTGTATCTTACACTAGAATGTCTTTCAAAAATTCTCTGGATATTCTGTTCTGTGTTCTAGCACCCAGGACGTCCCAAAATGCCATTGTCTGTGTATTCGTGAACTATTTCTCTGTGTTCCACTTGGGCCAACTGTTAGATGACGTAAGCGTCCTTATCAAAAGCGAGTGAGATTAGGCTCAGCTTTGATACTAGATAAATAACAAAAGTAAATGAGTTTTCAGTTGGGGTGCTTTTCATTTTCCAATATATAATTAGCACTTAAGTTCACTGTAATTTGAGCAGCATCTGTGTAGTATATTTTTATTGTTTTAATTACTCTAAAAAGATAATTGTCTCCCAAGAGCCAAATGAATAATGAAAAGCATAAAACAAAACGATAAAAAAGAAGCTGCATTCGGAATGTATTTTATTAGAAATCTTCCCAGCTTGCATAAGGGGAGATAATTGTTCCTGATTAAACATTATTATAAATTGAAAATTTTATTTTAACACCATAACAAGAAAACTAAACATAAAACTTGTAGAATGAATAAACACTTGTGGGAATAATGTGAAACCACTCTTTTTTTTTTTTTAAAGAATTCACAGCAGCATTTTTATATTATAAGAAGGGTTAAATGAGACTGTTCAGGTAGAGAGGGAATTAGTCAGCTTGGAAACATAGCACTGCAGTACATCATGATTAAAATAAGGAAACAATCCAGTTAAGTAATGCTGAACTGAGCGCATTATATACACACTTATTAAAGAAGGTACAGGGATGGCAAAAATTCTGTTGGAAAGATGCCAAAACTATCAACTATCAAGTTAATGTAAAGCAAGTATTTCTACACAATTACAGCAACTGATAAAGCTGAAAATTTCCACCACATCTTTGTGATGACGATGACAATTCTTCAGCTTCGCAGGATATGTAAAATCATAGGAACACATTGAGAAACATATTAGTCAGGTCCATGCGAGTCAATCTTCTATCATGTGAGAGAATCAGTGCACTTTTAAGAATATCTAAGCCCATGACTACACATGCATACAATATTCTTAACAGCTTTGTTGTGTGAAAACTTCAGTATTAACTTGCGTTATAGAGAGACTTTATAGGTAAGTTGTAACTACCATCATATTTTGCAATACAAAGGGTTGTTGCAATGTTTATGTATATGTATATGTGCCAGACACGTATATATACATATGTACATACATATATAGCAATATGGATAATTTAAAAGTATTTATTTTTTTGAAAGAAAGATGCTGGATTCCTGAGCCATGCATACTGGATAAATTTATTTATGTATAATTCTTAATGCAAAGCTTCTTTATAGTAACAGGAAGCAGATGGGTGTTGCTTCTTGATGCCATGAGACAGACGAAAGCTAGTAAATATTCAACATGCCATTTGGATTCTTACTTATGCGAGACATTCTTGCACAGATACACATTTCAAACATGATTATTTCTAAAATGTATGAAATTTGTAGTGTGTCAAAAGTTCAACAACATGTGTACCAATGTTTCTAATAACTGCAGTAATCAACTGTGTGTATGTGTGTGTGTATTGAGACACTCTATTCAAAAAGAACCACTAGTCAATGAAAATGGGCTCTGCATAATAATATACAAAGCACACCCAAAGAGTTCTGTATTATTTGAGTACAAAAAAGATTTGCCAGGCAGTGGTGGTGCACAGCTTTAATCCCAGCACTCGGGAGGCAGAGGCAGCCAGAGCTCTGTCTACAGAGTGAGTTCCCGGGACAGCCAGATTTACAACAGGGAAACCCTGCCTCGATAAATAAATAAATAGACAAACAAACAGACAGACAGACAAATGTAAAGAAATAAATTTTAAAAAAGAAGACCCAAGAGCTACAACTGTAGTATCTCACATGCCGTACATTTTAGAAAATGTTGAGGCATTGAAATAATAGTGAAAATAAAAACAGCAGTGGCTCTTAGGGCAAAAAGGTTAGATTGACTTAAAGACACTAATATGCATTCTTTAGCGTAATGGGAGAATTTTACATCTTTTGTATGGCAGGGTTTACTTAACTGCACATGTCAAGAGCCATAGACCTGCCCATCGAAAATATGAATTTTGTCAATGTAAATTTTACCATAGTAAACCTGCCTTGGAGACTTATTGTAAGCCTGTATTAACAATGGCATTTTGGGCTGAAGAAATGTCTCAGTGGTTAAAGCAGTGGAGTAGATGGTGGTCAATTCCCAGCATCCACATGGCCAGTTACAACTACCTATAGCCCCAGTTCCAAGAGATCTGATGTCTTCTTAAATGCTCAAGCTTCCACATCATGCATTACAGATACATAAATCTGTATACTCAGAAACACACAAAGCCTTAAAAAAATAAAACAAAAATGCACAGCAACAACAATGGCCTTTCTTATCCCTTCAAACTCTATACTGAGTTCAGATTGCATGTTGTGTAGCTTCAGTAAACAAGAATTGCAAAGATACCGTATCATCTTTCTTAATAGCATTTAATTGCACTGAACTTGTCTCTGACACTCTGTGGAGACTGCTGTTTGGATTTAAAGTGATCTGGGATAAGTGTCCCTAATGCATTAAGAGAAGAAAAATGAAATCAATTAAGGGATATTTCCATCAAATGACTTATTTATTGTTTGATGAAAACATTCATATTCTATAAAGAAATAATTCTCAGTATTTCTTAACCCTTAATTTTTAATGCACAGAATTTCTCTATGTACTCATAATTTTATTTTAATAAAAGGGTCCTATTTAAGTAACCCAGATATAAAATAATAGCCTAACATTACATGTGAGTTATTATATACCTAATCTCAACAGCAATTGAAAGGTAGAGTCAGTATTAGGATTTCAAATCATCCTTTGCTTCCTAGAGTGTCCGAGGCTCGCCTGGAGAAATAGAGCAGGCATCTCTGTGCTAATGCTGGGTCATTAGGTCATTACTCCAAGCAGCCACCCTGACACCCGTTTAATAACCATGATGACCTGCTGCACCTCAGCCTTGCATACATGCTCCTTGAGTAAGAATCTCATGGTCACTTTGCTTAAAGGATGAACTTTTTTTTCTACCTCTAGATTGACAGTTTTTGATATGATCATTACAGTAGAACTTTGAACTAAATATTGAAGCCCCATGAAGCTCAGATGTCAAATGGCATTCTCCTTACTCTCCTTTCTTGAAAAACAACAACACTCCAGTTGTTCTAATCAGACCCACTGAGCCTTGATAGAAGCTACTCTGAAGGTGCATCCTGGGAGTTTTGTCAGAGCTTATATCACTTTTTACAAAACAGCTCTCCAAACTTTTATATGGCAAACCCTGCCTTGAGTAAATGAACATTATCAGTCATGGAATACTGAATCCTCCACATACATCCAGATCTCTCAGAAATTGAACATGTTACTAGTATGGGGAAATGACTTTACTGTTGTGACTAACATTTTAAAATCTGTTGTAAACCGTATACTTAACTGAGGACAATCTGGCAGTATAATTGTCTTCGTGTGGCACAATTAGTCTTTGTCATTGTTTAAGCCACTGTTCTGTTGCTGTGAAGAGACTCTATAATCGAGGCAACTCTTATGATAGAATTTTTATTTGGGGTTTGCTTACAATTTCAGAGAGAGTCCACCATCATGGCAAGGGAGAATGGAGGGATGCAGGCAGATGCTGGAGCAGTAGTTGAGAGCTACATACTCATCTGAAGGCAGAGAGAGCATGGGATTTGCATAAGCTTTGGACCCACTCAAAGTCTGACTCCAGGGACACACTTACTCCAACAAGGCCACACTTCCTAATCCTTCTAATCCTTTCAAATAGTGGCACTCCCTGATGGCTAAACATTTAAGTATATGAGTCCTTGAGGGCCATTCCTCTTCAAACCAACACCACAATCATTTTACAGAAGTTCTTTTTACAGACGTTCTTTTTGCTGTTTCTGGTACTTGGTAAACAATTTCCCCTTTAAGACTTGTATTGACCGTCTACTTTATACAATGCTCCAATGGGCAGCAATGTATAAGACAATACCTGTAGAATATACTGTGTAACTATTTCTTCCTACTTAGTATATTACATTATGGAAAGTATTAGGAGGCTCATAAGACTCCAGATGTGAATGATACTTAAAGGCTCAGAAAGTGTAGACATTTACAAGATTCTCCAAGTCCCTGTCTATAGTTATAAAAGGAGTAAGATCCAGGGATGTAGTTTTCTGAGAAGTGGTCACCCATGCTGGGTAGATTTTCCAGGGACACAGCTGTTTTTTAGTTAGCAACAAGCCTCCTGTATTTAACCTCTCACCTACATACCTGGTTCACTGCATACCTGCGTTAGGGTTTACTAAGCTGGACTTGGGTCAAATTATTTCTCTAGTCTGTGACTGGTGCCCTATCTTGGGTGGAGAGACATTTATTCAACTCCCCGAAGATGAAGTCACACACTATCCTATAGACGTTCTTGTGTAAGAATTTGAAAACTTCAGTACTAGCTCTCAATTCCCGCATCTCTGTAGGTAAGATATTGGCCAAGGTTGCAGTCATCTAAAGAGCTGGCTTGGTCTTGCATTCACAACATCAAGGAAAAGGAAAGTATACATATTCAAACTAGACTGAGTAGGATAATGTGATGGGGTGACCTTTTACATTTTACAAAAAATGATTAGATATTTGTAGAAAGTAGAATATGATAGCATTCTCTTGCCCAAACATCTTTTATTTGTGATTTTCTATGTGTGTATATAGTATTTTCAAAGGATGACATTTGGTACATTTGCCCAGATTGTGACACTTTCAACACTGGTTATGATGAGCATCTACTTTTAAATGGCTTTACACTATATAAAAATACAGTTATCTGAAGGACTCTCAGTAGGGTAATTGATGTATTGTTAGATCAAACAGACAAGTGCGATATGCATCTCAACTGACTTGAAACCCCATAAAAAACTAGCAAAAGTAACAAATATCAAAAGTTCCACAAAGGGCCAGCCAATCTTACAGTGTAGTACAAAGTCTATGCTAATTCTTCCTTCTGAGGGAAAGCAGGGGTGAGGATTCACTGTGGAAGGTGTGGACCATGGATGGTAAGAACAGAGACCCAGCTTGATGTAAACCAAGGGAAGGTTTAATCCCAACACATAATCCCAGGCAGAAGCAGATAGATCACTGTGAGTTCTGGGTCAGCCACGGCTACACAGTGAGACTCTTTCTCAAACAAATGTACACACAAGTGAAAATCTTGCCTTGATATATTAACAGACATAAAGAAACAATCATATAATCACATCAACATGTAAAAACAACTTTGAGTAAATTTATGATCATTTCCTAATTAAATTCTTAGTAAACTAAGAATAATAAGGGTTTATTTTTTTTGTTGCAGCCCAAACAAACTGCTCTTTTAGATTACTCAAAAATAAACAACACACTTATTTCTTTTTGAGATCAGGAACAAGACAAAGATGACATCCCTGCCCATTTGACTTATGTATATGTGCATCCACGGTTTTAGTTATTACAATGAACAAGAAAAGTTTTTTTTTTTAAATGAAAGACTTCCTATCTTTCAGTTAAAAGAAAAAGTTATAAATGAAATAGTTAAAAGGAAATATAAAAAAATAATTAAAACCACAAAGCATTATATTACAATAACTAGCCAGTAAACTTGTCCTGAAAATCAACACTTAAAATTGTGTGTCTCTAAGATAACTAACAACAAACAAATTGAATTTCAAAAGCATATGTTTCATTCTTTCAGGATTTCACATATATAATGAATGTATTTTTATCCTTTCTGTCTTAAACTATTCTGTTCATTTCCTCCCAGATTCTCCAAATTTGAGCACTGCATATTATTACATAAAATTATTTTTATTCAATCGAAATTTCTTAAAATAAAGAATATTTTCCAGTTTAATTCTGTAAACCAACATGGTTATCTCTTTACCACTGTACCCCTAGAAATATTTAAATAGGCCACCTCCTGAGAGAGCACTAGTCAGAAAAAAATATTTTAAAGGTGTAAAATAGAGAGGAGGTATGATCAGGTGAATGGACTAATTTATACTCACCAGGTCTAGTACGGAGGCAGTAAGTACACAGTGAAAAGCACCTGTGACTCATCGCACCAGTTAGCATGGGACCCAACCTTTCTTGGAACTTTATAATTAGGAATGGTTGCTTAGCTCATTCTCCCACTATGTACTAAAAATTTTCACTCCCACATGCTTAGAGTTTTTGGACCCAAGAAATATGTTTAGATCTTTTATATTTTCTTGTTTGTGTCTTATTTAACCATCACACTTGACTTCTCCAATAGTTTATTGAAATCTGATTTTAACTCATTGGTCAGTAGTCATTCTCTAAAATGTAAATGGGAAAAACACATGGAAGTTGACATGATTCCTTGTTGTGAAGAATTTCTCTTGCCTAGCAGGAGAAATTATATTACATGACTACCTAGAATCTTGAGTTGAAGATATACATGATGGTTAGCTTTTGATGTCAACTCAGCACAAATCTAGAGTCACTTGGGATGATGGATCCTCAATTTAAGAACTGTCTCTCTCAGAATGGCCAGTGGTCACATCCATGAGGCATTTTCTAATCTGTCAAGTGAGTGCCCAATCCAAAGTAGAGAATATTAATCATGATACCAAGGATATCCGGTTTTCGAAAGTTAAAATCAAAATCAAAGTTGTAGTTGGGATGAAACCCTTCATTCTCTCTGGAATAGAATATGCTTCCAGCCTCTTTCTGAGTGTACTGGGGTGTTGTAAGAGAAACTGAATTGCAAAAAGTTTATGTAACTGACGGCACTGATTATGATCTGACATAGACTCCAGTGTTCTGCAATGGATGATTTCTTTTAACCACGTATGGATGATGTAGTCTCTGTCACTATCCAAATTCCTCTTTACAGTGTTTTGGCCCTAAGCCTCTCCATATGCTCCTCTCAGCTGCTTGACGGGGCCTCTCTGATGAGGACTGGGTTAGGTACCCATCTGTGAGCAGAGCATGACATCATTGAAAAGTGTGTCCAGGTTATCCAGTCCCTAGGGGACCAGGAGGATGAGAGGAACGAGGAACAGAGGAAGAAAATACATGGAGAGATAACAAGAATTGGGAGACAATTAGGGAGTGATCAGGAAATCTAGTGTAGTGGAAACTTACAGGAATCTAGGAGGGAAACCCTATCAAGGATCCCTAGTAATCGAGAATAGGGAGCCTGAACAGGCCATTTCCTGTAACCAAGCAAGACTTCCAGTGGTGAGGCTGGGAGACCATCCCAGGCACAAAACCTCCAACTTATGGCCTATTGGCCCTGTAAGGTCTTCATTGACAATGGAAAGGCAAGAACCCATGTCAAGGGAATCCTTGCCTGAAACTGCAGGACAGGACAGGAAATGTTATGCTTTTTGAAGGTTTTATTAAAAGCAAGCATGGAACTAAGTGCTTGAAGTTTTCCAAGCACCCACTGGTCTGTAAATCTGCAGGTACTAGGCACAACCGAGCCCAACTGTGACAGGCACATGACAATGATGAAAAGAGGTAGACAGGGAAACATTTAGCAATGGTGATGAGTAATAAATGTGGTTGGTAATAAACAGGGGTGGACAGGAGGACATGGGAATGGTATCCTGTGCCTAAGGTTTGGTTCTGCCTAGGGTACACCTGTACAATGTACAACTGCCTAGGGTCCTTTAGGGTTTTACCTCATTTCAGAAGCTCCAGCCTGGCCTTTATCCCACACCTTATCTTCTGGTCCCTTCCTGACTGGCTATATTGTGATCCTGACAATGTGAAAGCTAGTCCATCCTCCCAGAAAACTAATACTCTACCTGTATTTTTTCTTTCATGGAATAAAACACCACGAGGAAAAGCAACTTTTAAGAGAAAGAGTTTATTTTAGCTTATGGCGAAGAGGCTTGGCAACAGGAACAGGATCCTGAAAGTTGCATCTTGGACTGTGGTTGCAACTTGGAAATGATGTAGGTCTTCTAATCTCAAAGACCTTCCTCAACACCAATTGTGCACCACCTAAACTTATAAAAGCAACTGAAAACTGGGGACTATTTGTTTTTATGCCTGAGGCTACAGGAGATAATTCACATTCAAAGGACCACACCTTTCCCCACAGCAGCCTTACTTAAAGACAACTTTCCTACAAATAAGTCAGGCTTTCAACTTGCTTTGAGACATTCTGCTGAAGTGACATATTCACTTAGCAGATGCTCAACACAGCTGCCTTGGTGACTGAACATCTGTAAGCCTTAATAACAAGAGTTTCTAGGCAGAATGAAACAAATGCAGCATTGTCTAGTTAATCAATCCTAATAACTTTTACCTCTGTGCACATTTCCTGCTATCTATAGCCAATCCTATGACCTTCTTTGAGCTATGCATTGATTACGATCGTCTTTACTAAAGAGAAAATCATTATTAACCTTTTTATTCCAGGGATTCAAGATAGAACTCAATTCCACCATTGTTTCACTTTGGCCTAAGTTCTCTCCTGAAAACAGGTGTTTAGACCTTTTTGATTATTATGGTAGGTGAGGCACCATGGAGGCATGATGACAGAGTCCTTGAACTCACCCCAGGAGTACTATTACCAGAATGGATAGGATTTCCACCTTGCCATTTCCAGACCCTATAATGTTGGCAAAAGAGCTGCTAATAGAGAGCAATCCAGACAAGTAGCAAAGGAGGAAGCATGTTAGAAACTCGTTAGAGCTGTGAAGGACTTTTAGCTGCTCAGACAGCCAGAGCTCTCATTAGTGCATACTCAGCTACTTAAATTTCTTCAAATTTCCCATGAACCCATGGGGAAAACTTCCTCTGTCACTTTAAGTGGGTCATTTGCATGCGTGTCCTTGGTCTAGAGAGATGCAGAGCCAGTGGCTCCCTTGAGGCAAGAGATCTCAGTAATGGCAAAAATGTCAAAGTCTTGACAGTTGCTACCTGCAGAATTAAGACTGCTTGTTCCTTTCCCAGGGTTAATGCACCATCTCTTCGGTTCAATTACCCAAATGCACTTCAGGGTTCCTCAGATTTCCTGCAGTGTGGTTTTACATTGCCAGACTTTCACCTTTGCTCTGCTATCTATCATCCTTGTGGACTAGTGGGTTACTTCACCCCTTTATGTCTGTCTCCTTTAAAACCATTTAACTTCCTAAGACTCTTTTATTAGAAAATGCTATACAGACAATGGTCTTGAAAGTGAACATTAGACATTTAATGACAAGCAAATATGAGATGAAGAATTTTGTGATTCTTAGAAAAATTCTGAGAGATTTTTGAGGGATGCCTATTTTAGAGAGGAAGAGAGACAGACAGAAATCGACAGAGAGATACAGACTTAGGGAGACACAGAGACACAGAAAGAGAGAACAGGCAGAACTAAAAATGTTTGCTGATGGAATGAGCTACAGAACATAACATGACTGAGGGCAAAATGAACTTTTGACATCTTGCCCATTCACACCCAGGGCAGGGGAGATTTCTGGACTACCTGTGAGAAATCCTGATGGGGATCAGTCATGGACCAGAGGAGAGTGATAAGCAGGATGAATGCAGAAGATGTATCCTAAGGGGTTCTAGCAGTATATCCTGAGACAGCAAATACCAGCTCAGAGGAAGGGAATAGGTAAAGACAGGCCCTCCCTCTCAATACCTCCAAGACAAGAGATGTTTCCATCTTCATGACCAAGGCACAAGGTTCATGAGAGGATAAAATTCCAAGCCAGAGCTACCATTTAAATTCTAGGGTTTTAACTATGAATGTAGCAACATGAATATGCTAAGTCATATCAGCGGGCCCAAAGGAAAATCAAATGAATATCTTTTTTATATGTTATTATGCAATTAATTAATTTTCTTCAGGGAAAAAAAAATCCAAACAAGTATAAGTATGCAAATAGAATCTACAGGATAGAACTTAAAACTTTTAATATGCAATATCTCTCTCAGATCAAATTTTCTCATGAATTCAAACATGTCTAGCTATGTCTTAATCTTAACATCAAAAGAAAGAATAATAAGTCATTGAAACACCAAGGAAGAACAGGAAAAGTGAATTTATTGGGCAATTCACTGGGCATTTCTTCTCAAATGAATCTTACTTTAGTTGACAATAGTGTATGTATTTACGGAATACAGTATGATATTCACATATATGTATATACCATGCGAAGAGAAAAAAAACAAAATAGTTATGTATTTTACTTCAGTTTTTCATTTCTTTGTTCTTGGTCACAATCCACTGTGTGGAACTTGAGGATGATGGTTCAACAGTTAACAGCTTTGCTGCTCTTCCAGAAAACTGAAGTTTGACTCCAAAACTCACATCTGGAACTCCTGTCCTAGAGGACTGAATAGCCTTTTCTGGACCCTGAGGGTACCTGCACTCACCTACATATATACCTATACACAGACACAGACACACACACACACACACACACACAAACACACACACACATACACACACTTAAAAAATCAAGAATATCTTTAAAGGAACCACTGTCTCAGATATTTTGAAATGCACACTCCCGTCTTGATGATTCAGCTACAATACTCTACACCCAAGGTACAAATGTAATTCTTGTAGCTGTAACTTTTTACTCATTGAAGGAAACTACTCCTATTTGCTCCCCTACCCCTATCTACTGCAACAAATTTTAAGAAAAACTACTCATAATATTTGTGTGAAAAAAAAGGAGTATTTGTAATAAGAAATAAAAAATCTTGGCAAGGGAAGGAAAAACTTGACAAATGGAATTATAATTAAGTAAAAATATTTTCATAGCTCAGGGACAGTAACAAACATAAGACGCAGCTTACAAAGTGAAAGAATATATTTGCAGTTTATAGATATGATGAAGAGTCAATATGAAGACGTTTGAAAAGCTGAAATAATAAAGGTCTTAAAAATCCATTGAGAAAGCAGACAAATGACTTGCATAGCTTTCTATAAAGGAGACTCATGATACTAAAATTTACATATCCAGTTTCTTTAACCAAAAGAGAAATGTAAAACAAAACCGCACAATACATATCATAATACCCAGAGAAAAATGACTACCACTAATCCAGTGAAAAAAAATCTGGTCTTTTCTTCAGTCACATTCCACTTGTTTCTTCTAAGCAGAGTCTGTCCCTGAATCTGGGGCTTGTGTTTTCCTTGCTAGGCTGAAAGCCAGAAAGACCCAGATGCTCTACTCTCAACATCCCTTAAAGCTAGGGTTATACTGTTTGCTTGTCATACAGGTGCAAGGATCTAAACTCTGGTCCTCATTGAAAGAAATGTGCATGACACCAAGCAACAGGGTCTCATGCAAGGGGTTTATTGGGGTAGGGTGAGACACGAAGTGTCCACTTGAGTAGGGGAAGGAGAGAGAGAGGAGTGGGGTCTGCCAGATTGTCTTTTAAAGGGGTAGTAGGTTGTATGAAGCATGCACATTGCAGATCTGATACCTGGAGGCAGAGGGTGGAAGTTTCCCTAGAGGTGAGTGAGGTGGGGTGTGGAGGTTGGGCAAAGCCATCAGATTGGGGTAGGGTGTGAGGGTTGGGTGAGTTACAGGAGCAAGGACTTTGGAATGTGGCCAAACAAGTTTCTGGAATGTGGCCCTGTGGCTTTGGGTAATACATTACCCAATACACTCACTATGTTAAGAGCTAGCACTCTTAACCACTGGAAAATCTCTCCAGCCCCATTTTTTTCTAGAAATTCTTCTATTAACATAATTCAAAGGAAGGATATCAAAATTCTACCTATCCTCCCTGTTAACAGCAGACAAGGTATGTAACCTATTGAAAATGCCCATGAAATTCTTATTATCTATAATTAAGTAGAAAATATGTTACTAAGATAACTGATAATTGCCAATGTGTCAGAACATCTTATGTTCTTATTCATGTCAAAATTGACCTATCACCTGTAAGATAAAATAGAATGAAATGTATGACCATGAAAAAATGATTGTAATACATTTTAGGAAAGGAAAATAATCACATAATGATATCTATCACCTTAGATTTATGTAGGTGTCACACACAATAGTGACTTCATGTAAGGTTTATAAATACTATATTTTGCATATCTTTTCTTTTAAAGGATAGGTCTGAGAACTTTAGGAAAGACTTCTCAAATTACCTTTGTCAACGACTCAGAAGGATTTGTGAACATGTGTTTTGTTGAGTGGAGAAAACCACATGATTTAAGAAAACCACAGATTTTTACGAAAATTCTGTTTGCAATTTACCATCAAATAAGACAGATACAGGTCAAGTACAACATCTTAAAAAGTCTTCGATTCCAGGATTAGTATTGGCCGAAGCAGCCTCACCATTGGAAATTTCTTTATTATAGAAACCAGACAATTGTGTAGGAAAAAAGACATAGAATCCTGAAAATGAAGACAAGAGCCTTCAGAAATCTTCCCCATCACTGAGACTGAAGTATAATTTTTACATTCTATATGTATTTTGAAAAAAACAATCAGTAACATCTACTCCCTCCAGTTATCCACTAGTTTAAGAGCATGTTCTCCAGATCCTCAGCCTGTCCCCACCACTGTGTGTCAGGAGGATGTAGATAAGGGATGAAGGGTGAATAATTCCTTGGATCATTGCTTTGGAAGTTTGTTTTTAGGTATGTATAAAATAATTGTCTTGTGCACTGTTGGATGAGGGGCTGCCTAGGTCTAGGCATTTTGTACTGTCTGAAGGTGTTGAGTTTATATGGAGTATATTTGATTGTTTATGATGTGCATGTGCTATCAGGAGAGCACTTGAGGAGTTCTGAATCAATAAAAACACCTGAATTCAGACAGTCAGGGTACCGCTATCCAGTATGGTGCGTGACATGATGGTGGTTCCCTCTGCTAAGGTCTGGCAGAGTTTTCACCTATAAAAGCACATTCCTGTCTTCTTGGCTGAGCCATAGTAGGAGTACTATTACAAACTACTAAAATGGGGCACTGACATCATACCAATAACATCCAACACGGAGACAAGGAAGAACAAGAAAAAAACTCCTGACCTCACAGAGTCCATTTTGCTTTGTTTTATTTGCTTTTGTTTCATTTTGTGCAAATCTGTCCAGATACTGTTGAGGTGAGGCGGTCCTGACAAGACACATCTCCACCCCAAGAGGGAATCCTTCCTGCAGAAAATATTACCAATTGTTTTTCCAGACTCTATCTTAAAATCTTACTCAAGGTCAGAGCACATGGAAGCTGTCTTCCAGAACTAGCCAATGTTGTATCTAGTGCTGGTAGCTGAACTTGGTACTGTAAGAGTCATCAGGTGGGGGTGGTTTTGAAGGCATGAAGGAGCCATGGAGAGCAGCTGAGATTTGGCACTATGAGAGGCCAGGAGAGGTCATTGGTGAGGGTGCAGCCTCAGTAGCAGTTGAAGGCCCAGATTAAAGGGGTCATGTAAAGAAGTTGAGGTTTGGCACCATGAAGGGAGCCCAGAAGAGGCTACTGGTGAAAGGGCAGCCCAGTTGCTGCAGAAGACCCTGGCGTTTTGAAGATGCCAGTACCATGGGATGACTACCAAGAGCAGCAGCAACAGTGGAGTGGAGCTAGACAAAGCATGGAGAACAAGCTTTGTGTGCTGCAGAAGGCAGAGCCAGAGAGATGATCCAAGCCCTTTTGAGGAGCCCAGAAGATCATAAATTAATTCCAAATAATTGGATATTGATAATGTTTTTCTGCTATCCAAAGACATTATGAAAAGCTTGATAGATGCTTGATTTTATTTGGTCCTGTGCATTAGCAACTCTTGTGATTGTTCCTTTTTTAAATAGTTTTGCTGGTGCAGTGCTAAATTGTGTTGTAGAGATAAAGCAATTTTTTGTCTTATACAGAAAAGGGGAAATATTGTAGAAGTTTATTCTTGACTATGTATAAAATAATTGTTTTGTGCACTGTTGGGTGAGGGGCTGCCTAGGTCTAGGCATTTTGTATTGTCTGCAGGTTTTGGATTCTGTGGGGGATGCTTGATTGCTTATGATCTGCATGTGCTATCAGTAGAACACCTGAGGACTTCTGGATCAATAAAAACACCTGAGCTCAGATGCTAAGGCTTCCAGGGTCCAGTATGGCACTTGCCATGATGGTGGTTCCCTTTGCTGATGTTTGGAAGGGTTTGCACCTGTGAAAAATGCCCCTGTGTTGCCCTTGTTAAGCTGCCCCAGCAACAACCCCTTAGCTAACCTGAAGAGATCCTTGGACAAGTCTCATCTACACAGAGATATTTTCTGTAGTTTCTGACCTTAAGTCTGATCCTCACATAAAGCACAAGGTTCTTCACAGTAATTGACATTTTCCTTGTGGAAAGAACATGATTTATTTTAATTAGAGGAATACTGTATTACATCATATTTTGCAAAATCACCATGGAAATATATTCATTGCTGGGCTGTCTCCCTTTCATTCTGAGGTAAGACTACTGATTCTACTTTTATTCTTAACATGGGGTGGATCTTTTTTAATGAACATGAGTAAAATGAAACCTAAACAGCAAGTTACAGTGAAGTTTTGGTCATAAAGGTCAAGGTGGTTTGAGCAAGATTTTTTTTCAGGACACATGAATAGTCTCTGAGATAGCAATGGCAGTAGCCCTTGGCTTCTCCCTGACCACACTGATTCCTGAGCACCTACTGAAACTGATATGTAGATGAAGGCTGGGAGACAGGGGAATGAAATACCACATTAACTCAGTAAAGATGTTGGACACAGGCTTTGCTAATATATCAGCTGTTCCTGATAACAGGATGAGATGGGAAGACACGAGCATAGAAGACCAGTAACCAGCACATATGTACAAGGAAGTACATGGGAGCTGCTACATGTTAATCACAGGTGTGTCATGGTCATTGAGCAATATCCCTTAGAGGTAATTTTAGAGGCTTCCTTGTACATTTCAAATCTACTCACTTCTCTTAAAATTTGTATAAAAATTTTATGAATGAGATGGAACACACACACACACACACTTTATAATGTCTGGCCCTTATGCACAATCATTCAAAAATTTTCTTTGGATGAAGTTAAAATGGCCAGTGAAAGATATCAATGGACCATGGGAATGACTTCAGTTAAAGTGCTAAGGCACTGGGTCTCACATAGAATTGGAAATAATGACAGTGAAGAAATGAAAAGAAGGTATCCAGGAAAAGGAGGTGATCCAGGCATCAGAAATAACAAGAGCATCAGTAGAAAATAAATGGTTCTTTTTAGTAACACCTATAAAAGAGGTGAGTTTACCTATCTAAACAGACACTAAGAACTGAAAGATAAATGGTACCATAAGGTAAATAAAGAGTTCCTGGTATAAAGTTTATGTAGTAGAATAATGGATGGCATGTTGTGTCCCTGTGGAATTTAGGTAAAAGGGCCACAAAGCCATAACTAATATATTTTGAGTGTTTTTATGGGTCTTGCTATAAGTTCTTTATCTTCATCTCTTCAGTGATTTCTATTGCCATATCAATATTTACTTAGTGCCAGTGCTGCCTTAGTCCAAATTCATGAGACCAGGCAATTTATGGAGTCCAGAAAGCTATTTGGCATATTTCTGAGGCCTGTGAATTCAAGCACATTGTACCAGTTACCTGTCAACCCAAGAGGAGGGCGTTGCTGCATCATTAGGTGGTAGAAAGGGTGTCAGGGTGAGGTGAATCATATACGCTAGCTTAGATCTTCCTCCTGTGTGAACACTGATATCACCGACACAGCTCCATTTCCAATACAACTAATTAAAAAATAAATTCCTAAAACCATACATCTTAAGTCTATTGATATGTAAAATTGCTGTTTAGTTTTCCAAGGCATATATTTTGCGTGCTCAATGAAACCATAGTTAGAGGTAGGAACTGGAGGGTGTAGTTAGGGGAAAACTGGAGCTGATATGTGCTCTAACCAGCTTTTTACACTCAGTCTGGTCTCATGATTCACACACAACCCTTGGTGGAGTCCCGAGTTCCCTAAGCCCAGGTTGTAATGACTTAGAGAAAACACTTTCCACTGATTGTAGAATAAGATGTCTTTGAGAGACAAACTTTAGAGATTCTGAGAGATGTGCGCCTCACTTCACTGTGGACAAGGTCTTCAAGAAACATACCTTCACGTGGGCCACAGTATCAATAGATTATTTATAAACGTCTACATACTGAGTGTCAAATGTTCATAATAGCAGTATGCTTAATAAATGATTTCTCAGGCCAAGAGACAGAAAATGGTCTTAAAAACAGAAAGCACCTGGCCATTTTAAAATAATCCTTGAACAAAGAAACTTAAAATTAATAAATACTTATTTTGTTAGGACTTTTATATTTGTAATTACATTTGTTAAATGTTATTTTAGAATCTATGAAAGAAATAGCAACATAAACTATAGCAAGGGGATAATTCAGCTCTGGAATGTTATGTACAAGTGGCCCACCAGAAACAGTTTCCTGTCTACCCGTATAAATGAATTTCAAGCATGAAACGAATGAACAGAAACCATGGGGAAAATCTTAACACAAAAAAACCTCATCATTTCATTGTTCTAAAAATAAATTTTAGCAATCCACAGTTTATATTTACTTTGGAACTGCAACTATTGCATTACATAAGTTCATAGGAGACCCCTGAGTATAAAGAACATAGACACAAGCAGAGTGTCCAGGATTAAAGATGTGCTGCAGATTCTTTATCCCTTTTAGTTGATATCTCCCTCTCATGCAGCTGGTCACAGAGGGAAGAATGGAAATGTATTTCCAAAGGCACTAGGATTCAATTAAAGTAAATGTAGTGAATTTGCATGGTTTTACATGCAATTACACGAAAGACATCAAACCAAGAAACTTTTCACACAGCTATAGACATCCCTAAAAGTAAAATGAACACATAGGAGGATGTGTGTACAAGTTAGAGATAGGCTTACAAGAATATTGTCTACCTCAGTCAAGTGGCTACAGGGTTGAAATGACACACGTGTGAGTTTTCAAATGTTTACAGTGTTAAATTATGTTATTACATAATCAACACATAGATTTAAAGAAAAGAGTGCCCCATGCTTTCAGAATAATAAGTTAAAATATATATTTACTTGCATGTTTTTCAATAAAAATCAATCTGAAACATCCTTAGTAGCCATGTCATTGACTCAGTTCAGACTGCCATGTAAATTCAAATGTGCTTATTACCTGACATATATTCTGCCCTTTGGGCATCAGTGTTCATAATGTATATTTATATCTGTTTCACTCCAGGGGTATATCATGCTGATTATAATTCCTGCATTCGATCATAAACATTCCTTCTCTTGGAAGGAATGACATCCTCAAAAGCTTCTGAAAATAGAAGGATAATTACAGATCATTACTGTCAAGAATATTTAAACGACTTTTCAGGAAAATCGCTCTGTCAGTTTACTAATATAGCATCTTCCCCATTTAGCAAGATCAGTAACTGTATCTTTAAATGAACAGAATATGTCCAAGCAAATGTTGGGATGTTAGAACTACTGTTCTAATGAGGCTTTTACATGATGATTCTAAGTTCACTAGGTATTAAGGATATAATTCCTATAAGATCTGATGGAGTAGCCAAGGATATCTCAATCCAGTCCTCAGATCCTATCACATCGGAAAGACCAACTCAGAGAGAGTGTGAGTGCAGCTATGAGTGATTTCATAATAGTTTGGTGTTACTCAGGCAACAAAGAGAATGCTACATTTTTTCTTAGAAAAGTTTCCCTTTACTTGTAAATTTATAAATATCCACCTTTCAACACATCTTTAAATTATTGTACCTTTAGACTATGTAGGTCACAGAGCTAAGGAAAAACCAAATACTATTGTTCCCCTAAAGAAACATAGCAATAAAATCACTCTTAATGATATTCTGCTATCTCATAGATCAGCGTCTTATTCAGCCATCATCAGAGAAGCTTCCCCCAGCATTAGATGGGAAAACAGAGACCTACAGGTGGACATTGTGCAAAGAATAAGAAAGAGACTTTGGAACATTTGCTCCTAAATGGAATATCTTCTCTCAGGTCTCAGGAAACTGAGGAGGAGAGGGTAGAGGTTTTAAGAGCCACTGGGGATGAAAACACAAAACAAAACAACAACAACAACAAAAACCAAAGAAAATAAGCGTTTCTAGAAAAAAAAAAAAAAAACAGGACTAAAGAATAAATGAGCTCACACACAGGTCCTGATCAGGTCTAAGCCAGACTGGGTCTCAGCACTGTGAGGGGAAGTAGGCACAATTCCCATCTATAACCCAGAAGTGATTTCCAAGTGATAATCACTCACAAAGAAAAACTAGCTTCCTCCAATGGAGTCTCATTTGGTCTCATTTGGTATACAAACTACACTTTTGTATACACTTAAGAGCAGTTCCATGCCCAGCAGTAGATGGTCAACACAAATGAACTCAGTGGTATTTTGGAGGGGTTTTTATTTTTCATCTCATACTGCTTTGTGTGAGTGGGTTGTTTTTATGTCTGTTTTTGTTTGTTCATTTTCCCCTTACAGATCTTTTGCTTTTGTATGACAGTTTCATATAGTTTTATAGTTTCTGATTTTGTGTTTTTATGGGACTTCTTGGGTGCAAATATGTATGTCTCTGCATCTATATGTGCTCCTTGTGAATTTTTCTCAGTTTATCTGTTTGTTTTGTCCTATTCAGGTTTGTTTGTTTGTTTTTATTTCTCTCTTTCTCTCTCTCTGTCTCCCTCTCTCTCTGATGTCTGATTTATTTTTCTAATGAGAGATCAAAAAAGACTATGGGTTTGGATAGGTGAGGAAGTGGGAAGAAGTTAGCAAGAGTTAGGAAGGGAAAATCATATCAGAATATATTATATCAAAAATATCTATTTTCTATAAAAAAGAAAAATAAATAATTGTGCCTCAACAAAAAATACTGTAAACTGAAATAAATACCTCAACAAAATTTAAAGCAACAAAGGAATTGGTATACATTTACTAACTTTATTCATTCCTAACTATTTATCCATATATGATATCTCCAGTGCCATTTGTCAGGTATACAATGACAGGAGATGAAGTGCGGATACACTCTCTATTTTAATACCTTCGTCCTGTACATAAACTTGTGCCCAGCATTGAAGATCTAATGGGATGTCTTTGCTGCTATCCCGAGTCAAGTTAAACTAAATTGATTTAAATTAAATACATATATCATAGAGGCTATGCTGTGATACACTGTCAGACACCAAATAGCTTAGGAACAATAGCTAGGTTCTTTTTTTTTTTTTTTTCTCCTTATATATCTGGGATGTGGATGATTCTGAATCTGATAAGTTTCTTGATATTAAAGGTCTCTATCAGCTGGGTCTTCATGAGAGCAAAGTGCCAAAGCACATCTTTCTGGTCTCTTTAAGAAATACACTAACACCAAAGCTTTCATTAACAATAACGTCAGCTCAATTTGGTTATAGTTTACAATATATTAATTGGCAGGGAATATGCAGACCAAAGCATCTACTGAATTTATTATATCAAACTAATATATTATATCAAACTGAAAGAATCAGCAATACATTTAAAGCACAAATGAGAATTATCACTTATGCAAGTCTGAGCATCCAATTTTAGAAAATCAGAGCACTGATAGAGGCTCATGCTGATTCTGCCTTTGTGTGGCTTTAATTATCATCAAGTATTGCTTACACTCTTAATGAGGCTTCTGCCTCTGCTCTGTAGCCACCAAATATGGGTAATGATTCGAAGCTTCGTTCCGAATTCTCTGGCTTCCAATGAGCTCTAGACACTGGCTTCTCTATCCCTCTCTGCTGTTGCTCTGAAATTTCCTTTTGCCCACTGAGTATTTTGGTTTCCATACAAAGTCTAAGCAGAGACCAGGCTAATATTCAGGATGGTTTCATAGCTGTATCCACTACAATAAGATTTAAAAGGCTAGGGAAAAGACAGACAATATCAATGTAAGAAGATAGAACTAGAACTAAGATAAGAAATAATAAAGTCATGTTTTATACTACCCAGACTGAGTAACAAGTTTAGAACCACATCGGTGATGAGAAACCCTGGAAATGGACAAAGCCAAATGGACAAAATGTTCTTTCAAGACTAGCTAACTCTCAGCAATGCTGTCATTTAAAACAGGCCTCAGCATGCAAAGCTCACTTCCACATATTGCAAAACCAGTAGTCATTGGTGTGGTGTAAAGCTAACGTTATAGGATCTAGAATCACCTAGGAGAAGAATTTTGGACACATCTATGGGGGATTTCGTAATGTCCCTAGATTGGGTGGTTTGAGGTGAGAAGACTCTCATCAGCTGATGGTAGGAGCATCTTATTATCTGAAGTCCTGAAATGAATGGAAAAAGAGAAAGCAAACAAAGCACCACATTCACCTCTCTCTGCATTCTGACTCTGGATGCAATGTGATTATTTAGCTTTTTCTTGTCCCTGTCAAGGCTTTATTATAATGGTGGATTGCACTTTCAAATTATAAGACAAAATAAATTCTTTTCACAAGTTGCTTTGGTCAGGTTTTTGTTAGAGTAATACAAACAGTAACTAAGACACATGGTTGAGGGATCATCATGGGAAGATATTTGCTTCTTAATTTTTCATCTCTATGATTCAATCCCTATACATCTCTCTCTTCATACATCAGAAAGCCATTAAGGATTAGGCTACTGTGGGAAATCGGATGCCACCCCAAGAAGGTAAGGGTTAGGATGTTCTTCTTTTTAACCCTGGCATAACTGGTGTGCAGAACTAGGTCTCGGAGCTATATAATACGTGAAGAAAATTTGGTAAACAAGAAAGCAGGTGTCATTCATTTATCTCTGCTCTTTACTACTGTGGATGTGGTGTGACAGGTCTCAAGGTCCTGCCTACATGACATCCCAACAATGATGGATGGTAGGTTTTTCCTCTCCTCTTGTTGCTATTGGTAGGAGTATTTGTCATACCAAAAGAAACGAGATTCGTACTGGTCCCAGAAAATGTTATGAGATGTGACATCTATTCTAACTTTACACTATTCATTCATTTATTATTATTCATTTATTTATTTATTACATTTTTATTATTTATTTACTTATTTATTCAGCTATTATTTATGTACTTACCCTTTATTCTAACTTTTTGATTTGCTATTTCTAGTCACCTACTTTGCAAGAGCACAACAGTAGCTTTGAATTCTGTATTATCATAACTTAATACCCCTTATCAACCATTATTGTCTCCCTATAGACTACAACACTCTGGTAATCACCATCCTCCTTATAACTTCATTTAGGGTAACGTTTTGGTTTCCATATATAAGTGAGATCATGTGGCTCCTTGGTGTCTGTGCCTGACCTGTTTCTCTTAACAAGCTCTCTAGTTGTGTTCATGATGTTGCACATGAGAGGAATTTTTTTTCCTTTTGTGGCTGAGTAGTATTCCATTGTTTATACATAACACGTACCTTCATTCATTTACTAGTAGATGCACACATGGATTGCTTCCGTTGCTGGGTTACTGAGAATGCCAATCCAGTGAAATGGGAGTGCAGGTATTTGTTGAACACGAATGTGAGGAAGAAAGGAACATTTATCTAATTCCCTTAACATCACCATTTAGCAATATGGTAGGGTATTATTGGCTGTGTGTTTTTATTATTATTAACTATGATCCAAATTAGTGCTCATTCTCTGAAAAGAAGTTTATTTAGCTTAGTATTTTAGAATCTGGAATTAAAACCCTGAATGGATGTGGCTCTGTCACGAATTCCATAGGGCAGCCTCATATTACTGCAGAATACACATCCACCCCTTTCTTTCCTTCTGTCACCTGGATTTAATAACCAGTTTCCAATCTAATGACCCATTCTCAATAATTTCCTAACACATCACATCCAAATACTACAGTCACATTAAGTTTTACCTTCCAATACTATTGTCATGTGATTTGGGGGGCGGGGGCCAAGTCCAGCATGGTTTCAGGAAGTCAATTCACACTCAGTCCAAGACTCACTTGTCCTTGTGATCACATGAATGACAGTCCTAGAGAGAGGGTCCTACTGAATGAGAATTGGTGGCTGGGAAAAAAGACCAAACTTTAGAATCTGAAGTCTGCTTGCTGCTGAGTGCCCAACAAACATAGGGAACCTGTGTCTCAAGTCACGTGACCACCTGCATGTCCTACACATGGGAACTGTCCCTGACACTGAACGAGGTGTGATTCTAAGACACTAAAGGCCTTGCTGAAGGGAAACTTAATTTAAATGACCTTCAAGGCATCAAATTCACCTTCACTGTAACTTCATATTTGTTTTTCTATTGTCCATGCCACTTTTCTCTGAATCTGACACTGAATTTCATAACTGTACTTAAAAGAATGCTCCCTCTTCTAGAAGCCTGTTTGATGATGCCCTTCTTCAACTTGGTGCAGCCACTTCTGCCTCTCTATGATTATATTTGTGTAACTGACTAGTCAAGCAAGTACTCAGATTTAAGAATTTCTGTTTCAACTCTGACCTGTAATCTCTCTGTCACACTGAACTGTGAGAGAATAGAGCAACAAGAACTCAGGAGAGAATCTTATAAGAAAAATAAGATATTGAAGGAAAGACAGACTTATAAATTAATTTACTGGATTTTTACAAAGTTTAGTGCACAAACATAATGTGCATTTTGATACAAATTAAGAAAAATCAAATCTTAGAGAACACACTACCTAAGTCATGTTCTGCTCAAGGTGACAGTGTAGAAACTATCAGAAGGATGAAGCATAGGCTTATCCTTGGAAGCAATTGCTGTGGAGAGTTTTCATTCCCTTAAAAAATATTACAGGCTGTGATTCAGGTACCTTAGTTAACTTATCTAAGCTGAGGTTCCTGAGATCTAGAATGCACTTGAGATTTTTACTGTGCCCTGTTTAAAAATATATTAGTTGACAGGAATAAAATGTCTTATCTTTTTCTTGCAATATAAAAAAAAAATCTTTTTCAGAGATGAGGGTACTTCCTGCAGGAGAAAAGTACTGGAAGAAATCACTGGCTTACTATAACCCTTCAAATGAGTTTCTGGAATTACATTCCATATTTTATGTTGTTCTTGGTAAATACTATACAAAAGATATTGAGATGGTCCACAAGTCCTTCGAGATATAGATGGTAGACCTTAGAAATCTAAAGCAATCAAGTGTTGTAGAGAACTAGAAGATAGAAAATGCACTCTATGTTCCCTGGAACTACAGCCTAGACTTCCATTAAAAGAGACGCAGTAGCGGACGGGAAATAGCCATCATAGAAAATTAAGTTTAGACTATCTCCATACCTGAAACTACTGGAATCCTTTCCTCAGCAAGATTCACCTTCTTGCTGCCTTGGATACTGAGGAGTGGTTAGAATTAATGCCTGTGCTTTGTAATGTTGTAGCAGTGGAAAACCTACGCACTTGCGAAGGAACTTTCGTTATCTTGCTAGATTGATGTCTGTCTTTACAACTTCTTGTACTGACTCACTCTCGGTGTGAGCACCCTTTTCCTGACCAACACTATATCTGTCTAACCAGAATTCATTTTGCCTTTGCCTTTTAGCTCAAAAACAAATCATTTTTATAATAAGCAGTAAAATAAGTTATGTTAACACCCCCTACATTATTTGTCCTCTTATGACAACAACAACAACAAAAAAGAACTTTGTAGCTTCAGAAATTGCAGTCATAACTGCCTTCAGGCATCTAGAACAGGATGAGATACTGTACATGTACATTAGGAAATGACCAACTCTCCAAAAACCATTGCAGTGGGAATTCCACAATCCTTTCATCAACTAAGGGTACATGTTAAAATCTTCAAATTGCTACATAATTTCTTTAGTAATTTCAAAAATTAAAAGAGGACCATCGAGATTACCTAAGTTAGCTTTCCACTTGCATTTTTAGCCCCATACAAACTCTTCAGTCTGTAGTACAAAACTAAAGTATCTTGAGGGACCAATTACATAGTTACTTTCATGTAGCCCATTATATCAGGAGCTTTGGTTGTAAAAACGTGGTGTATTCCTCCAGAGCCTCCTATGAGTGTGACAAGAGCTCAGGTCACATAAAGTGTTAAGCCTTCTTCTGCCGGTCTTCTTCCCCAGGCTGTACTTAGCCTCAGCCATTTACTTTTATATGAGACAGCTTAAACATATCTCTGGTCTAGTTGGTTTTCTTTGAACAAATATCATTTTAACTCTGTAGTTGCTGAAGAGTGTGTCTTTGTGAAGATTTCATTTTATCAAAGACATTCTTATCACTGGTAGAGTGTATAATGGAAATGCAGTGTACAATGGCAATGGTATAATGGTTTTGGTGTATAATGGTTTTGGTGTATAATGGCTTTGGAGAGTTGGTCATTTCCTAAGTTTCAGCCCATGTAAAATATCTCATCCTGGTCTAGATCCCTGAAGGGAGTTACGATTGCAATTTCTGAAGGTACATGGTTCCTTTTTTGTCGTAAAAGGACAAATAATGTAGGCGATATTAACATAACTTTATTTTACTGCTTATTATAAAAATGATTTGTTTTTGAGCTAAAAGGCAAAGGCAAATAGAGTGTAGCACGGATGGGTCGAACCTTTGACTGCTCTCAAAAGACTTGTTTGTATCCCAGATTCCTTACGGCACTGTTAGGAGATGTGGCCTTGTTGGAGTAGGTGTGGTCTTATTGGAGGAAGTGTGTCTCTGGGGGCAGGCTTTGAGGTTTCGGAAGCTCAAGCTAGGCCCAGTGTCATTCTGTCTTCCTGCCGCCTTCATTTCTGGCTGTAGATTTGGGTGTTGCTATTTTCTGCCCTCATCCAAAACAATCTGCCAGAGGCTAAATGGAAGAGTTATGGGTTAACAGCTTTGGCAAAGTATATTCCCAAACAACCTAGCATTGACTGTGCCATGTTGCTCCTAGTGGCTAGTCTTATATGGATCTATAATGAAAAGGAGCAATCTGAGCAAGGAAAAATACAAAATGTACATTTGGAAGAGGAAAGGAGCACCAGAAAGTATAAATAGATTAGAGAAAAGCCTGAAGCTAAGTGGAATAAAGGGAGAGGTGATCTCAGAGCAAGACACTGCCCAGCTGAGCTTCCACTTCCTGTAAAGGAATTAAAGAAAATTGAAAAGGAATTAGAAAATTTTCAGGCAAGACATGGCACACACCTTTAGTCCCAGCACTCAGAAGGCAGAAGCTAGCAGATCTCTGCATTCAAGGCCAGCCTGGTCTACAGAGTGAGTTCACAGACAGATAAGCTTAGACATTGAAGGAAACCATCAAAAACAAAAAAAACTGGTGGAGATATAATTGAATGAAGGGGCCATGTTCCAGCCACAGAAAGCAGCAGGCTGTGGCAGCTTTGACCATATGGTTCTGGCTTTAGAGTCAAGGATAGAAGAAAGGGATTACAAAATCTCCTGCCATGGCTAAGGAAAGCCACTGAGGCCATGGATGAGATGGAGCATGAGTCTAGAGCATTAGTAAAAATCTTTTATTTTCATGATTATTTTACATAGAGTAGAAGATTATGGGTTTTATCTCATGCACATAAAACCTTATACTTTGCTATGAATCACCCTACCCACCCTATAGGTTCCCTTATGATATCTAGGTAGTGCCAATATTTGTTTTCACTTTAAAAATCTGTTAACTTCACTCTATATTTAAATTTTTTTTACAAGAAGTAGAGATAGAGATAAAAGCACAAAACTAATCCCAGCAAGTGGAAATACTTACAGAGAAAAATCCCTTGATATGAAAACATACTCAGGGTATTTAATCTCTATGATATATTTAAGATTTCAAAGAAGCAACATTAGGTTCCTCAAGAATGCCTTCACATTTAAAAGTAATTGAGCCAGTAGGAAGAGAACTGTTACTAACTTGTGATGCTAGAAAATTGCTCGGTAGAAATACTCTTCATGGCCAGTGGGAGTCTAAGTAGATGCTTTAGTCAGAACTCATACTCCAGGGAATGTAGTCATTGTTTCAGGCCAGAGGACTGACTTCTGCTGAGCTGCCTCTGTGTCTCTGTGACTTCTGTGTCTTCCTGAACTCTCATTACTCCATACTTCCTCAGTCAGCCTCTCTGTTTCTCTGACTTATCCTTAGTCAGACTACTTCATTTTCTCTGTTTCTTGTCTCTCATCTGCCTGCTTCAGACTGGTTGCCTCATACTGCCTGTGTAACTGACTCCTCTGTCACTGACTGCTTCTGAAACTGAATTCTGCTCTGAGCTGAGAGCATACTTTTTCTATCATGGGAGTTGGGCATGTCCTCACTCTGACTCATTCTGCTAACTCTTCCTCTTATTAGCCACTTTGCCTGCCATTCAGTCTGACTCATCTCAGAAGTCACTCCTTGTGTGACACTGACTCTTGCTTCCTGTGTCTGCTTCTGGCAGATTCTGATTTTCTTAGGGATTAAAGGCATAGACCACCACTTCCTTCTGAATTCTGGAATTAAAGGTGCATCTACATTCCATTCATACCACACAGACCTCTGAAATGTAGACCCCTGGAATATAGACCCTGGCTTTAACACGGGGCTATTCCTCTACAAGGGAAATATATTTATTTTACAACAAGCACCTCACCTCAGCTTTATGATACTTATTGGGTAGCAATAAACACAGTCGCTAATGTTGTTTACTCATAGCTCAATCTGTAATCTGTATACAATAAATATACATACACCAGTGGTTAGGAGGGAAAGCCATAGGCCCTGATTTTCTCAGTAAATGTTTGAGTTTCCATACACATACATGGTACAGGCTTCACTTATACCATGAACCAAATTATCTCTCCCTCCCTCCTTCTCCCTTTCCCTCGCTCTACCCCTCCTTCACCACCCTCTTTCCCACTGATCAGCAAGAGTGAATTAATAAAGGTGAATAATGGTGAGTTAATTAAGGTGTCATATTATTTCCGTAGTATCCTACATTTCTGATCAGAGATCAATAGTTAGAGGTAGAGATTCTGCATAAGTTCATGCTAACTGAAGGTGACGGTTACCCATTTGGTTTCATTTACTGCTTACCAGCTGCTATTCATCATGCAAAGTCTTCTCATTCGAACTCATTAAAAATGGACATATAAAAATAGCTAATTACTTATGTTTGTTCATGTGTTTAGAGTCTCAATTTCGGGTATCACTTAGGTTAATAATAGGTGTATGGAAAAAATGACAGCTGTAATAGTAACAGCACAGCAGCCTGTTCTGTAAAACAAACTGCAAGATACTTGATAAACATGACAAAGAATTCACATTGATTTTGACCATTTTGATTCTGTGCATGTAAAAAAAATTTCAGTAATTCATATATATCTCTAGGTAGCTGTTTACTTAAGTTTCGCTCTAGTATAAATGCATAATAAATAGTATAATAAATAATGAAGTAATATATTTTCCTAGCCACCAAAAACCATGTGCTTTTGCTAGCCATTTGTTACTTGTTTTGTTGTAATAAATTTGATTCCAAAGCTCCCTCCATGGTTTTAAGTTACTACCTCCCCAGATGCGTGTTTACTTCAAACACTTAGCAAGATATAAAGTTGTATATTTGCTGGCTAATCAGTTTTCTCTACTGGAAGCAAGAATATTTTTCTCATTGATTTCATTCTATTTCTTTCTCTCAGAAAAACACAGGGCCTAAAATGTGAAAAATGAGCAGACAGACAAGGCCAAAGATTCACTTTTCTAAGCTTACCCTTGGGGGTTCATCTATCTGTTACTGGTGAACATAGCAGTAGTAGAAGCTCCTCCCTGGGCTGTTACAGACAAAATTCTAAGGCTTCTATGACACCTATCCTGTTCATAGGTGCCTTAGGCAATTTCTCCTTTGGATAACATCCCATACCCACCAAAACAATGGGATTTTATTATTCCCTTGTTTTATATTATATGGCAAAATGAAGGTATCTAAAAATTCTCAGCCTGATTGTAAATCTGAAGATTTGGATTAAGGGAGGATATTGTCCTGAGAAATTGTAACAACATGAAAGTCTTTCAATAGAGATTGAGCCTTTCCCGAGAGAAACAGAGAACTGAGCTCCCGTAGGAAACAAAGTATATTTTTGTCACTCATTACAATTCTAATTTTATTTTTATAAGAACTCCCAGTGATGTTTCTAGCAACTTGAACTACCACATAATATTCTGATTATTTCGAGAACAATCATGTCTAGAATGTAATTATTGTCTCTTGTCCTTAAATACAAGAGAATTTTCCAGAAGAACATAATATGAAAAAATATTTCACAGGAAAATCACATTTTTCCAAGCCTCAAAAAGTTGTGTATTTCTAATTCATTTCTAATTTACTAAAAATTCAATTCAAATAACTTGGCAAGTTTCCTGTGGAAAATGTTATATTTTTTGATTGCTTGGGAAGGTTTGGTGCTTATGGATCCTGAGCATAGGGAACAAGCTTCTATTGCCTGGCCTGGCTTTAAGTTAATGCCTTGTAAATATTGCCCTGGGGAGTCTATTCTATCCATCCCAGAAAGAAGGGATAATGACAAGCCAAAGACACTATGCTGTCTAAGCCTAGCTGGATGAACTAATGTGTTTACTGAGGACACAGCAGGAATGTGGTGACCTGGACAGCAGCATCAGGGAGAGGCAACCCAAACATATTTGCAGTTCACAGAATCTGCATTACTATACTGTCCTGCTCAACACGAAGCCACTGAAGAGCCTGCCTTCCTTTAGTAGAGGTTTAGCACTTAGGAAAATCCAGGAAGGCTCATCACCTGCCTTGTGAGTGTCATGAACCTCCCATAAGTCTCCTGAACCTCAGAAGGATAAATCAGTCACACACAGCCATGACGGTCTCTCACGATGTAGAAGACTGACACCTCACTGTCATAGCCTAAGGTCATTCAAAGATGTTTCATGATGCTAAATGTTTAATCTTTCTTACAACTAGGAGATTTTTAAAGTAAGCTGCGTAGAGTCTTAGAATTCAGAGACATCCTCACATCTCCTGGTCAGGAACAGGCACAAAGTACAATAGGAACCTCCAGCCTCATTTCAAATTCTCCTGGACTTTTCATTTGGTATACACATCTCATTCTTCCTAGGTATGGTGTCATTTAAATAGTCTTCACAGCTTAGAAGATTATAAAAATAGGAATGAGGGAGCATGGGATTTTAAACAGGCAAATGATGCAGGCATATTTGAGTTGTAGTAAAATGCTTATGTGACCTTGTGAAATACTGATCAGAGGCAGATTACATGACTATCAGATAAAGCATTTCACACAGTCATGATAACCCAATCCAGAAAAGAGCTGGGGAAAGGTGTTGGACAATGGAGCTCACTGATGGAAGGAAAATGGGACAAATAACAGAATATATGAATTAAATATAACAAATGTCAGGCTAAATACCCATAAAAATAGTACTTAAGAGAGTATGTGCCTTCATGGATCAGGATGCTGCTTAGAGGAAGAATTTATAGATGGAACACAGGCCCATAGCTTGTAAAATATGCATGTATGCGTATTTATAATGTATGCATATATAATGTGTATAATATGCACATGTAGGAATGTGTTAGAACAACAATAGCTATTGGTATTCATATCTAGTTCTGGTCATAGATGCTATGCAAAGAACATGACTCATTGTTCTAGTTTCATTTCTGTTGTTGTGATGAAATACTCTGGCCAGGCAATAGTGGTACACACCTTTAATCCCAGCACTTGAGAGGCAGAGGCAGGTGGATTTTTTTGAGTTTGAGGCCAGCCTGGTCTACAGAGCAAGTTCCAGTACAGCCAGAGTTACAACAGAGAAACAAACTCTGTCTTGAGATGAAGGAAAAGGAAGAGGAGGAGGAAGAGGAGGAGGAAGAGGAGGAAGAGGAGGAGGAGGAGGAGGAAGAGAGGAGGAGGAGGAGGAGGAGGAGGAGGAGGAGGAGCATTCTGAACAAGGTCAACTTTAGAGATAAAAAGGATTCCAGGCTCTAGCCTATCATTTCAGGTAAGTCAAAGCAGGATCTCAAGCAGCTAGTCACATCATACCCCACAGTCAAGAGCAGAAAGCTCTAATGCACTAATACTTCCTGTTTGATTGCTCTTAGCTAGAGCTAAGCCAACTTCTTCCCTCTTAAAACAGTGCAGATCCCACTGTATGGAATGATGCAATAAAGAGTCATGAGAGTCAACTAATAATCAAGATTAACACCCCCCCCCCAATTGGGAGGTCCACAGGCTATTCTGATCTAGATAATTTCTCAGTAGGTTATGGAAAGCTGACTTTTAATACTATCACACTCAAATACATTGATGTTGCTGGTTGAGACAGTGATTTGCCGTGAAGACCAGTTTGTCCACAAGTGCTTGGATTACATGTATGAACTACCCTAGTTGACTTTAAATCACTATTATTAGTAGTAGTAGTATTCGTATTATTTACTACTACTGTTATTATTATATTATTATTATTGAGTGCTGGTATAAAATACGTTTAAATGAGTTCTACTAACCTTTCCAGTTTTTACTTCACCCACTGTGTCTATAGCTACTCTGAAAGTCAGAGGGCTTTTTAGCATCTCCTACAATTTCATCCTTCCAACACCATCGAAATCTTAGGGTAGTCACGATGGGAGAGGTCACCTCAGCCTTTATTCTCACTGGGAACTCACCCTTACTGCCTGCTAAACTCCGTTTAGCTGTGTGGACAGATACATTCCTCGGCACCATTGCCAATCGGGTCTCTTGGGTGAGTGCTCAGATCAGTGCATTTGGATACGATTTTCACAGTTCGGTGTACCCCCTTTCCATATTCATAACAAGTGCTTTATGCGCAGAACCATGCTAGTAAACTGCAATAATGCCCACATTTCACACACTGCAAGTCTGTCCCCAACATCCCTGAAGGTATAATCTTACATGAACAGCTCTCAGACAAGCACCAAAGAGTTGTTTTTCCCCCTACAACAATTTCCTACTGGTTTACTAGACCTCCTACTGAGAGAGTACAATCAAAAGCTCCAATTTGCATGAGAAAGGGTTGAAATGTTACCTTTCCCCAGGTGAAATTAACAGTGGGAGTGAAGAATCTAAACTCCATTACTTTTCATGTGTTTCGGCAAGGCAAGGTCCCTCTGCTCAAGCCTGGTCCAGGTCCACCATGTGCAGGTCCTCCGTGTGCATGCTCAAGCCCTGACCTGGGGTTCCCCCCCAAAGATAAGCAAATCATTAACAATGAATAGCCCAAAGAATGCAGGAAGACCTTATTCCAAGGGCAGCCTTGTTGGGGCCCAGGTTTCCCAGGCTACGAAATGCTTTAGCTTGACAAGGTTCCTGAAGCGAATTCACTGCCGGGAACTGGAATTCCCTAACTGCCTTGCTCCTTTTTTGTCTTCACTGTACGGTGGCATATGTTCTCTCATCAATAATAAGATCTGTATAAGCCAATAGTAATAGCAAAATCAATCCCTGAGCTGGCTACTGTGGGCTGGAATGGAACACAGCCATGCTATCCAGAAGTAAATTGCAATAAAGCAACCCAGGTTTATTGCAAAGATTTAAGAAATATAAAACCCAGAAAATTCCCCTAAGTTAGTAGTTATTAGCAGCTGCTCCCCACCACTCAGCAGGGATTCTTTCTTCCCAGAATACCCAGGCACCATTGCATCTCAGGTGCAGGAGGCTACCCCCACACCTGACCGATGAGGTTGAGGAACCAATCAAAATAGCCCAAGACCAGGGCTCCGGGGGACCCCAATAAAAGCCCTGGACGGGGGTCGCTCTCTCTCTTGCCCTCTTGCCCTCTCGCCTCTTGCCCACATCTCCCGCCCGTGCGCGTCGGCTGCCCCAAGCCACCGCACCTGTCCCAAGCCGCCGCTGCGCCAAGTTCATTTAATAAAAAGGCCTCGTGCGGTTTCAACAGCCACCAAGACTGTCTCGTGTTTCTTTGGGGTTTACCCATCCTTCGTGGAAGAAAGAACCCCCATTTTCGCGGGGGCCAGAGCTGGACCGCCAGGACCCCCGCACAGCCTGAGGAGGGCCATCTGCTTCTGCTGTTATTTGGAACAAACATTACTAAGAACATCTCCTCCTAGCAGAATGGCTGAGGAATGCAGGAATTCTGAGAAAGAGCCAATCAGAGATCACGCCCCCTCCAAAAAGCCAATCAGAAATCACGCCCTCTCCAAAGAGCCAGTCAGAGATCATGCCACCCCAAAGAGCCAATCAGAGATCACGCCCCCAAAGAGCCAATCAGAGATTGTCCCCCCTAGCCCACCAATTCCCTCCTGTCAGAACTTGCTAGAACAGAGCAGCACCGAATCTGTAACCACTGGGTTAGAAACTCCCACTCTTTGTTGTAACTGTGTTAAAACTCCTGCCTAATGGTTGCTCAGGGCTCTCTCTCAGAACCAGCTCAGTCGGTGGATGCAGAGAGTCCCTGCTCAAGCTTGAATAGAGGCTACTTGCTTCTTACATGCAGACTGGGACTCTCTGATGGTCTTTGGGGACCCAAATTCTGGGCATAACAGGAACTGAGTGGTTACATGACAGCACAAGTGACAGAAGCTGAAGGAGCTGACAGCCTCCACTGGATATGAGAGAGGACTAGCTGTGGGACCCCACACTCCACAACCTGCTCATCTCCAAATGGAGGGCCCTTCCTCAGAGAGACATTGGCTCTCCCAGGCCTGCAGCCTGATGGGAGTGTGATGGTCAGAGAACAACCAAGGATCAGAGGAGCAGATTTGCCCCTTGGGCAGACACGGTGGCTGTGGTGAGTATCCCAGTGGGGGATTTCATCACCCACTTTTAAGCCTGTCAGTTGCCATGCTTGTGTGCCAGACACTCCTTGCCCTGTAGAGTCCATGGCCAGCAGGAAGACCCAGGTAGCAGAGTGGACTTCCGACGAGCTGTCGCTTGGGGAGTGGAGATCTTTCACAAAGGGCCAGGAGCAGAGGGTGCTGGTGCAGTGGTGTCACAGAACCATCCCCTCGGAGGTGGTGTTTGAGCTGAGTGAGGGATGTTTGAGGGGCATAGCGTTAGCCACTTGGGTTTTTATGTTTACATTTTTTATGGCTATTGCAAACACATTCATATTTGATAGCTAGCTTCTGTAAACCCTTCAAGGGAAGCAGCTAAGCCCTGCCCATCCTCCACCTCTGTAATGGCCTAAGGGCACTTTCCAGCACCTCAATCCCTCCCCCCCTCCAATACACACAAAGACACACACACACACACACACACACACACACACACACACACACAGGACTACTCAAATAAAGTGGAAAAAAAAACACCAATCCCAGGCCACCTCAGACAGCTTCCACCCCCTGTATATTCTTGTAGCAGCTTTGACTGCTCTGAAAAACACAAATTCCTACCCAAGCTGAGCCAATCATGTGCTGATTTTCTATGTGGAAGATGTTATTTCTTCTTAGACTATTGCTTGACCCCAGAAAACGAGGCACCGTTTTAAACCCTCAAACCTTACTCTCCAGGGGCTCTGAATTTATCTTGCCCAGCATGCAGCCCCATAGACAAACTGTCCTGTGGCACAGCTGTCTTTCAACCGCTTGGGATGTGGAGTCAAGAGGATCAAAGTTCTAAGTCTTCCTTGGCTACTTAGCTAGTTTGAGAATAATATGGACCACATTGGCCCCTGTCTCAAAATTTAATCAATCAGGTAATCAATGAACTATGAAAATAATAAAAATAAAACTCTTCACCCTGTCTCACTCACAGCTGCTCTCAGAGATCAGATATTCTCATATTCACAGTCAGTAAACACTGAAAGGGAGCAAAATGTGTGTCTAATATTTCACAGGAATTTGGCGTAGGAAATTCAGATGTGTGGACTGGGTTGAAATTTTCTTTGCCAGAATATCTCTGTTGTTGAGGAGAGAGGGACACAATAATGGACCCCTCAGAAATGGGCGATGAAATAGTAATAAGATTTAGAACCTGCTAGATCCCTTCCCTGCACAAGGGCACCTTGATGTTTTCCTGTCTTTATACAATTCAATACATTCCTATCTGCCATCTGCTTACTGAACTGTGAGCACACTCCTCCAGTGTGTGGGTACTGTATCATTACTTACTGATCTCACTTTTATGATGAGTCTATCTTATACATTGACCTATAGAATCACATATGAGGATTTTAACGTTTCTGATGTAGGACACTTCAATATATAATTTTTCTTGGGTTAGTTTTGGCGAATATTTGTCCTATATAAATAGCTAATTGTTCCAGGTTTCTCAAAAGATAGTCCTTTCTTCATTGCACAAGCCACCCCATACTCAGAATACTGGATCTGATCTTTTAAATTTCTTGCTCGGCAGGCATATCATCATGTCAAGGGCATGGATATACTATACTTACAGTGGTCGTCATAACTGTTCATCAAGGAGCAACACACTGTTTAGCTTTGAGATATTATCTACGTGTTGCCCTTTGATTTTACATACAAACGTCTACGCTTTTTAATTACCACGAAATCTAATCTCTTAGGACCTTATCTGAGATTAATTTTAAGTTACGTCAAGATCAACGGGGGACTTTTGGCCAGATTTTAAAATTAAACTTTCCATTCTATAAGTGATTTGCCCCTCAGTTTTTATCTGTACTGTATTTTTTTCTTGTTTTTGACTTTTCAGTGTGGTCACTTTATATATTTTTCATTAAATGTTTTTCAAGTGTCTGAAAATATATGAACCAATCTGTGACATTTCATGTTTTACATAGCAATTGTTTGTGCTCATATAAAATAAAACCAATTCTAAAGAGACCTCGTTCTAAACAATCCTGCTACATTGTTAGCGCTTTTGTTTTTGAAGCAGCTTCACCATTCATAACTTCATTTTCCAAAGTTGTTTCCACTTTGCTCTGTTTTCCCCTGTTTTCTGGATAGAAGCGGTGCTGAAGGCATTTACCTTCATGTTCCCTCTTCCCCCATGTGCCGTTTAAAAAGGGCCTCTGAGTCTCTGAGACTTCAGCCACGCATGTGGGTTCTTTTTATTTACTCTGATCTGGGGGTCTTTGTGCATGAATATGTTTGGAAGGAATATTTCCCTCAGGTCCAATGCTGCTGAAAATTTATCACAAGAAAGTTTAGCTTGCTCACTTGCTCTGCATACACACATGGAGATAACTGTGTTTCTCTAAAGCAACAGTCTACATTTCTTTAGTTAATGTGAGGACAAGCTGTGTTTTTATATTTGGAATGAAATTATTCTAATAACACTAGCTTATTCCTGTTATCAATATGTTTTACTTTTCAAAATTTTATAAAAGAATTTTTATGCAATTAAGAGAAAGGTTATTTCCAAATCCCACTTCTCCAACTATTGGGGTTCAAGGGTCTTATAATACCAGGAGAAGGAAGATTTGGAAATTTTCCATAATTTATTTTATAGTTTGTGTACCTATTAAGTACCTATTAAGATGTTTTGAAATCATTGGTGTGGCATCATCTGTCTTTTTTTTTCATATGAGTAGATTTTATGCAATTATTTGCATGCATTTAATACACATGCCAGATCATATTGTTCATTTTCCTTTTAATATTAGTAATATTTTAGCTTTCTATATATGTTTAAATGTTCTGCTAATTAGTCTGCATCTAGTTTTTGCCTGATTTATCACACAATTACACAGTCTTACAGACCCTGGGTTTTTAGTCCCATAATAATAGATATCTGTCATTCCAAGGCTTCAAAATCAGTGTTTAGTTTCCAAATATATCTGTAAAGAGTCTCTATTCATGACGTCATGACTGAGGCTGAACTGTCGACCTGTGTGTCTACACTTGCCTACTCCCCACGCCGCAATATTAGAAAATGATAACTAATTCTTCCTTGAGTCCATTGTAACTACTTTCTCAGTGTTGCCAACCAGCTGAGTTCAAAATGACACAGATTTAGAAGCTATAGGAACACACATGTCTCCACCTTCTTATGTTGCTAAACATATTGCTGAGTTTTCTTTCTCCTCAGAGGACTGTTTGGAGAAACCCACTCCTCTCCACTCAGGACGGTGATGGTCAGGAGACCAACAGGCACTGTCACCCACCCCCAATGCCCCTCCAACAGGTTTTTCTTTTCTGCTAACTCATCTAGACTTTGTGGCTTTTGGAGTCCTTCAGTTCCTTTCAAAGCAGGACATTAGAACTGATCGTACCTTACTAGTTGTTAATGGGCAGCTTCTTCTGCTGCAAAGTACTCTAGGTTCCTGCTTATTGTTTGGTGTATATCGTAGATTTAAAATCTACAGCTGGGCTTCTTCATGTCCCTACTGACACAGGCTAATTAGGATTATTATTATCTGTCAAGAACCAGGTTAGAGCTGTTTTCTATTAATTTGATTTCACATTAACTTTAATGGTAGTGGTATATTTCCACAACTTTTTTCTCAGGTGGATTATTTTAGGCTCTAATACAAAGTCTTGACTATTCACAGCCAATCCTATTTAAGATACCAAGAACGTGCAACTCTGCGTTTTATTCTGTCTCCGGTGTGTAATGAAACTATGAAACTTCCCAGATTTAGTTTAAGATTTCTACTTACCTACTCAGTCTCTCAGGAACCACTTTCATTCCTTAGTTGGAAAAAATGCTTAAGTAGGAAAAAAATTTTCCCCACACCTGATCATCTTGAGTGGCTTCATATCTGCCTTGGAAATCAAAGCCAAATAAATCTTTTTATCCTCTTCTGTCCTCAAATATAATTTTTACTTTCCTTCAAGCTTGAGTAGCCGTTCTTAGTGAATGAATTATTCAAGGGAAATTATTGTGTTGATTCCAAATCTATTATTATCATGCACCTCTAACTAACTTTGGATCAATCTTAATCTATGGACACGTAATTACTGCAACTTAATGGGCTGTTGATTCTGAAAGGCTAGAACACGTTTCATTCTACTGACAATGCATTTCTAAGAACAAAATTTATATATCAATTAGCAAAGGATGGACAGTTATTGATAATAATATTTGATCTGTTAACAAGAGACTAAAAAGGCACATATAAAAAAACATTGCTTAGGAGAGAATAATGAATAACTCTGATTAAAACTATCCTGAGTAAACTCTGTTCAGTAGTCCATATCTGTATTCCCAGACACTAGCCAAGCTACAGATGGAGTACCACAGCCACAAGGCCAGTCTGGGCAACATAACATTTTAAAATATGAATATACAAGCCACTTGAGGCTATATATAGTTCAGTGGTACTATGCTTGCATCACAGATATAAAACCTTTGAGTTGATCCCCATACAGACGCAACAGGTTGTATAACTGGAGCCCCACTCAATAATAGAGCAAGTCCTGGAGAGAGAGACACTCAGAGTTGAAAGAGTGAGCCCAAGGCAGAGGATGAGACACCAGGGATCACCAACTCACCCCAATCAGAGAAAGGACCACAGAGCATGGAATCACAGGTGGCTGCTAGAAGGCAGTGTCCAGAAAGACAGGGAGACCGTAGTCTGGAGTCAAGATAACACATCAGCTCTGGGCATAAGGGGCGCATAATGGAAGAATCGTAAAGCAGTAATAGTTTGAGAAAGCAAGGGACAAGAGCACATTCAATTAGATCAGACCTTAACTCATGGTAACAGAAAGCAATGGAGATCTCAGAGTTGCGTTGAAATTAAAATATCTAGGGTAGCCACAAATCTGACTTACAATCAAACCAAAAAATGAAAATAGAAAGATTAAAACAAATAAAGGGAAGATGTCATTTTTTCAAGCATATACATCATATATAGGATTCTTTCCTTGGGATTTTTTGTGTTTCGGCTGCTTTATGTTTGCTTGTTTTGACATTGTCTCCCTTTGTAGCCCAGGTCAGCTTAAACCCACAATTCTCCTGCCATAGGCTCCTTGGTGCTAAGATTACTGACATGTGCTCCCATCCCCCACAGGATCACATTTACAGGAACACAAAAAGGAAGCTGGGTAGGAGGTATTTGGGGACATTTGGGTAGCTGGGTTTCACTGTGGTTGAGAAGTAGGTCTAACAGTTGATTCCTCCATGTGCCTCACCAATTCTAAAGATGTCACATCTTAACTCTGACTTTCTTTTTGGATAGCCCAGCTGTCCAGTAAAAGTAAATACGGAGGAATAGGTCTTGACATCTGCCATTAAACATCAGGAAAAAAGTCAGGGTTTTTATGAGTGTCTTTTAATTAGATAATATGCAACGTTATGTCTTCATGAAATATTCTATTGCTTTAGTTAAAGTTATAATGGACTGACCATTAACTGTTAACATGCAAAGCAATGGAAGGATGATTACACTAGATATGTAAAAAGGGCTGAATGTGAAATTAGCTGAACAGTGTAATCCCAGCCATATAGGCAACGCTATGTCTTGAAAAAAAATTATACTGGAAGGAATGGTAGCATAGCCATCTATGCTATAGTCATGATTCCTGAATTATTCTATTTTATCTTCATTAGAGTATCTGAGATTCTCTTTGTGTTTCTAAGCAACTGTGGTTTGCAGCTCATACCTTCCTCACTCACCACAGCCTCAGAAACTATGAACTAACTTCTTACTGCTAACAGCAGGCTTTACTGATTATAACATTCAGGTGCACAGTGTAGATATAATGAAGTTAGTTTCTGAATAGACCATGTTTGCTCTGATTCAACAACTTGTCTCTTCCTGGTCCTTTGTTGGATGCTTCCAAAAGATTCATCCACCCAATGTATCCATTACTGGACCAGCACCATGTTTGCTATAAAACGATTTTTTTGACCTAAAACCTTTGACTAAATTCGTAGATTTTTCTTATAGAGCATGTTGTTTTCTATATTCTACCTATAATACTCATTAAGTTTCATTTAAAATATATTTAATCTCAGTAAAATATAGACCTGCAGAGAATGCTCAGTCATCACGATCATTTAGAGAGAACTTGCAGAGAACTTAGGTTTGGCTCCTAACACTCAGGCATATTAGAAGCATACATAACTCTAATCCCAGGAGATCTAATGCCCTTTTTGCCTCTGAGAGCATGAGGCAGGCATGTGCTATACATATATACATACAGAAAAAATGCTCATACACATAAAAGTGAAATACAAAAATCTGAAAAAAAAGGAATTTAAGTACACATACCATGAGTTTTACATTCTGTGGGGGGTAAATTTGATTTTCTACTTGATAAGATTGTGAATCTCTTAGGAGATGTGCCGGTGAGCATGCTTGTGATTAGGTTAACAGAGGTGGGAGCAGTTACCTATATTGTTGGTAACACCATTCATGGATCCTTGGCTAAATAAAATAGGCAGTGATCTGAACAAAAACATTCATCTCTTTCTGCTTCCAGATTGTGGAAGAATGTGATCAACTTCTACCCCAAGCTCTCCTGTCACCATGACTCCCCTGCTCTCTGAGCCAAAATAATCTCTTCTTTCCTTAATTTGCTTTTTGTTGGGTATTTTCTCACAGTGACGAGACATGCAACTATTACACAGCTTACCAATTTTATGAGTACATGTCACCATTAGTAAAATGATCATAACAGGAGCTACCATCATCATTTACCTTCAAAACACTGTGTGAGAAACATTCTATTTTTCTGTCTAAATAAATAAGGATTTTCCCACTTTTCTTTCCCTGTAAGCATTCTATTTGTATGCTGACTGATTCTCTTTAGGGCCCCAAAGTTTCATTCATCTTACCTTTGGCAGAACAGCTTCTCTTTTAAGGGCTGGATGTTACCCCTTTGTATACAGGTACCACATCTGTTTATGAACATATCTGTTAATAACCTCTTAGGTTAGCTTTAACAGGTGTCTCATTTTAGTTAATTGTTTGACATTGTGATTCACATTCTTACTTAGCTATCAAAACCCCTGCAGAACTGATTATACGCCATCACTACTGTCTCATAGGCATTTTCAATCCATCTACAGCGTTTATAGAACTTAGAAAGTCCTTCAATCCATTTGTAGGAGCTTTGCTCTCTCATAGCCTCCTTCCATGCATCCTTTGATCTTTGCATTCTGTAGCAACCCAAATCTCTCCTCCTCTGTCTTTGTTTAAGCTGCTGAGGGAAAATGGAAAGCTGTGGGGCTAAAGTATTCATTCATCTGACTTAGAGAAACCCTTCTAAATCATGTCCTTTTGTAGACTCCCATTTATCCAGTTTTTAGTTCCTGTATCTGTGTTTCATATATTATAACAAAATTTATAGTTTAACCTTATCGGTACCTGTATACACATGCATGCTAAATACATGCCATTAATTATAGCATAATTATAGCATTTTTAGAAATATTTTCCTCATAGACCTTGATATTGTAAAATGTTATGATATAAAAGTATGTTTTCTCAAAAACCATGTATGCTGAAGCCATATGTTATGGAACCCTGTCCTTCAAGCACGCTATGTTTATTGGAATCATGAAATCACAACAGCTGAGCTAACTCACAGGACGCCATCAAAACCCAGGCCTATTAGCAAGGAGTAATGCCTTGAACTTCTACCCTCTCCCTTTCAACCCCCACTTACATCTATCCTACTATAGGAAAGTGGCCATGAGGGAGACACTAGAATATGGAGAAGGTGGAGAATTGACTGGGGATTCCTTCCATTGACGCAGCTGCCATGACACGCTGCCACTTGTCACAAGTAGTGGAGTGGGATTTCTGGCGAAGCACCCATTTCCAGCCATTTTTTTTCTTGAAAAATGACCTCATCCTTGATGAGCATTTGTGCTCCTATAAGCAACTCCAATAGTTCACTGGTTCACCAAGTTGGGCCTGCCTAGAATTGTGTCTTGAACATGGCCTTGACACTGTATTTGGGAGGAATACATACTTGTACACGTCTCCTAAATAAATGCAAACAATATCCTATTTCACAGTATGCAAACACTAAGAAGTAAGGCCTTTGTGGAGTTTATCTGGTCACGAGGCTAGATCCCTTATAAGAAAATCATACCCTAACAATAAAACAACTATTTCTCCCCTCCCTCTACTTTTAGCCACGTGAGGGAACATGAAATCAGAATAACTGGAAACAGAGCTCACTTGACCCTATATCTGCAAGTACCTCAATCGTAGACTTCAAAGACCTCCAAAACCTAGACAAATAAATGTTTGCCCTAAGTCACCCAGTATATGGGATTTGGGCCCTACAGCCTGGACATGCTAAGCAGTAGAGGTGAACCCAGCTGAGAGAACCAGGCAGAACACAACCAGCATCAAGACAGGGATATAAATCAGACCCTGTGCATGCATAACACAGCAATCAACTAGACCCCTGTGTGCACTTCTACCCTAACTGGCTTTCGAAATTATTTCATGTTCTGCAGTGAGGTAGTCTGTAGGGTTTCCACCCTATTGAGTTCATTTTTCTAATTTTTTTCCCTCTCATCTTGGAATTATTTACACCATCTCTCCGTTGTTTCATCATTTCCAACTTTCAGCATGTAAACATTTGGAAATATTAAATAATTAATGTTCACTTAGATATATTTTTCATGCTTACGAATTTAATTTTTTGCTTTGTGTCCAAATGCTTGATAACTCTTAATTTGTTATTTGGTGATGATTAATTGAAAATTTTAGTTTTATCTTTATATTCTCAGTTTGTGGCACATTTATATGCTACTTCTACTTATAACATGTTATATATGAAATTTTTATTATTTTCAGTTAGTATATGGAAATTTTCCATTAAAACATAAATTGAAATTGTAATTTTGCATACATATATATCTTTCTTTATTTGTTAAATTTTCTAGTAGCTGTCTGGTAGCCTAAGAGAAAGTTCACAGAGAGTCTTGCCTTTTATAGCAAAGTGTATATAGTGAAATGTTTGTTTTCTTTCTTTAATTGCTTGTTGAATCAAAGAGGTGAGCTAGGCTAATTGAGGTTATAGTTTCCAACTTCAACTCTTTTTTTTCGTAATCAGATTTACAATAAATCAGATCTATTGGAAAACAATCAATTTTTAAACCCATAAGACTTGTGGAGGGTTTTATGCTTGACATACCCAAGTGCAATTTATCTTGTCCAAGCTGTTTATATTTTGTGACTTTTGCAGTAAGATCAATATGAGAGCTTCCAGTTCACTGATCAGTTCCTCCCATGGAATGCTTTCTTTTTCCTGTTGGGAGAGTCCATTCCCTATTAGACCAAGAGTACAACAGTGTAGCTATTACGGAATGATCATGTAGCTTCTTGTTATTTTCAGAAAATTTTGACCTTATGTGGTATTTATTTGAGACAGGAATTTGTGCTATAAGGATTATCAGTAATAAACTGGAATCAGACATGCTTTGTCTGATTTAAAAAATTAATATCGTTTGAGAAAGTATTCACAGGAACAAGCTCTGTAAATCAGTGATTTTAACCTTCTGTCTAAAAGCAAAACACATTTCCATCAGCAGAAGTATTTATTTCTTGCCTATTCAACTGTATTTACTTGATTTATGACAGAGAACATTGAAGTAGTTATTGTACAATATTCAGAAACAAATGAAAACATAGAAATAAAATTCAGACATATGTGAGGTAAAATAAGCAGGAACACAGATAAAAACAAATCTATAGATTAAAATATTTAGAAATTCATTTAGAAACAAATTTAGAAACTATGACATATCATTACTGACACTTAGTAGAATTTCCCAATTATGATACTTAATTTTGTTTCCAAGCCTTCATACATCATCAGGCAGGGATTTATCTTGTGAAAGAGTTTATTTAATTTTATATGTTTACGGGAAATATCTACACTCGCAGAACAGTCATAAGAAGGCTGTACATGGCTGGATGCCTTGGCAGAGTTAGAGTTCATGAGTAGAACTAATGATTTAGTAAGAGTAGTTGTTCACATGGCTTAGTACAAGGACTGGGAGGATTTCCAGTGTGCACACCATGAAAGCGGCTTTATTTCTGACTGTAGGTTTGCAGAATTCTGCAGCCCTGCAGAATCAGGCCTCTTGTGGCATTTTTTACACAGCCTCATCTTAGACTCAGCTGGAGGGCACTTTTCCTTTCCTCTTTCTGTGGTCCACTGAAGGAGTTTGCCATAAAGTGGATACACACTCAGTGATCTCTCTATGTGGTCATCTTTTGTTTTAACAAATGAAGTAGGAAGGAATTTTAAGACAACAAAGGGGAAGAGTATACTAGCTTGGACAGCTGTGCAGATTGCTTTCATCTTTTTCTATGGTAATTTTATCATTTCTGAAAGTTTACATATCTTTTTAGTGGTTTTACATGCCAGAAACTCTTTTACTTACCTTTGATTAAAAAAAAGAGATCTTCAAGCTATCAAAATAAAAGAAATTCATACAAAATATAAACTGAAGCATAAAGATAGTATGATGTTGAGAAAAGAGAAGGGAGCTTTCCATAGGTGTTAGGAGCACAGAAAAATCTCAGTAGGTCACTCTGATAAATCTTTGGTCAAGAGATAAATTTATTTTAAAAAATAAGTAAGGAACCAGAGGAAGGCTATTTCATGAAGTAGGGAGGTGTGTGTGTTATGGTACAAAGATAGAACTTTCTGGACTGGGTGAGTTATATTTATTAATGACGGCTGGGCCATAGGTTCCTTAGGAATAGAAAATGCTATCTCAAGATGAAGAACAGACAAGTCATGAAATTAATAAGGATTTTGGTAAAGTCATAGTGAACTTGGAAACAGAAGTTCTTGAGTTTGGGTTGTGAGTAGCCAAGCGTTGGTCAAATATACAATCAATATAGCTGGCCGGGGAAGTAACAATAGATTCCTTTAATGGTGTGGCCTTTGGTAAATCTATGAAGCTGCAATGGAATGATATGAGTACAGAGGAGCACTAATTGGTCTAGATAAATTATTATGCAAAAAGAAGAAAGAATATGAAGCTGTAAGGATAGGGAGTTGGGGAGCTCTTGAAGGAGTTGAGAGGGTCATGGAGAGTGAATATGATCAAAATATTCTGAACAAAAATTTCAAAAGGTAATAAATATGTTTTAAAACATATGAAATAGTTCTTAGCTTTGGTTTCCAGCATGGAAAAAAAAATCATAAATCATGTCAAGGTTTAATGTTCCAGAGAGGTCTCTCGAGAGCTGACTAGCCTTCCCTCTGAAGAGCCATTTCTGTATTCTTACCTATCTAATTGATACCCTTTTACTCTTTTTGTGTAATCACTATTTTTGATTTTGTAATTCAAGCCTGAAGAACTGGAGGTCTTGGAAGGTAGAGATATCTTCTTTGGTAAATTTCCAGTGCTCTCTTACTGAAGTGAGAGACACCGAACTGGTACTCTAAGTTTCTTAACACAGTCACTGCTGACAGGGGCATGTCTCCACGTGCCAGAAATTCCCCACTGGTGGACCCCAGGTGTCTGCTAATTCAATTCCACACTGACTCTTTCCACCTGGAGCTTCACAGTCGGACCCATGAGATCTCCCTCCACTCTGACACAGTCACAAGCAGTGGAATGTCAACTGCATCTGTAACTGGGTTGCAGGGCAAGAGCACATGCTCCTTCGCCAGTGATTCCCAGGTTAGTGTCTTTGTCAAAGTGATTCTCCTTAGATTGCATCACTTTAAGCATATATATATATATATATATATACCATATATATATATATTACATATATTGTTTATATACATATACATTACATATGTGTGTAATAAATACTCTGCATAAAGGTTTTCATAGAAAGGTTTCTCTGTGTCACATTGTAAACACTCCACCACACATGCACTGCTAAAGCTTTCTTTGTTCTGATTATAAGCTTTGATCTAGATGTCATCCAAAAGGCAGCTCAGGAGAAATGCAAGGCACAGTTGCTTTGGGGTATATGAAGCCCTGCTACAGAAAGAAAGGGGACTCATGCAGTAACAGGAAATCCCCAACATCATGATCTTAGCTTTACCGCCTGACCAGAGGGAATCACTAAACTTTGAAAAGGTGGCCTGCCTGTGTTTCTCCTCCATGTGGAATCTGAGGAGTAAAGAAGAGATGAAAGACAGACCTTTAGCGTCCTAACCTACTGTCCTCTCAGCTGGTTGGTTCTTTGAATAAGGCACGGTGTAGGATCATTTTCTGTCTCTTCTCATAGGCTTTGATAAGTAACAGGTAACATGAACCAAAGTCTAGTCTCAGCTTTACTAAACATAATAATTATAGTAGAGAAATAATATAAATTAGGCCTTTTTATTTAATAATAATTTCAATGATTTTTGTCATACTTTTTATGTTAAAATTTTTAGGTTCACTATTTTAATGATTTCTTGAAACATATTTCTCATATAGAGATAAAAAACATTCATGTGTATCCAATACATACTTTAACTAATGATCTAATGATTAATCATTAAGAGGTAGCCATTGTTATTTGAATATGACGCATTCTCCGAAGGCTTGTGTGTTGAAGGCATTTGTCCTCAGCAGGCTGTGCTATTGAGGAGTCACGTGGAAACGTTAGAAGGGTCCTAGTAAGAGGAGCTAAGCCATTGTGCGCGTGTCTTGGAAGGATAGTATACTTTGATCCATGAGCCTCTACTTGATCATCTTCCTCTCAACTTCCTCCTCTTTGTCTTCTTCCTCTTCCCATCCCTCTCTTCCTCCCCATTCATAATATCTCAAGAATCACATGCTCAGAAGTAATGAAGCCAGTTGACCTGGACAGAAACTTCTGCATTAATAAATAAAGGTAAATCTTCCCTTGAGTTTCACATGGACTTTGTCATAGTGATGTACAGTTGATGAACACGGATGCAGAGATTTTCAGCAGATGCTCTTGGGTTTAAATCTCAGTTCTGTCTATATAATCAGCATCTTTTCTCATCTCTATGACCCTTAGTTTTTAAGCATAACACTTGTCCCACGCATTTTGTATTAGTTAAGAATAGTATCAGTAAAATAAACTGCCAAATTTTAGGAAATTATTTTATTTCATAAAGTGATTCCATGTTATTAACTGCAAGCTTCAGCTAGATAGTCATTGAAGCTAGAATTTTAAGGGGTAATGAATTAGGAAAGGGAAGTTATTACTCCATTCTCAGTGTCTTTTTGACAGAGCGGGCGTCCTTACAGTCAGTAAAGGCTGTTAGGGTCAAAGAAGAAATGGAGTCAACTTCTCTGTCTGCTTCCTGACCAACTGATGTTGGGAGTTTTGATGAAAGTTTGAAAGGGAATAATATGGACTGCAGTTTTGGAAAATAGAGGAATTTCCAAGAATATTAAAGGCCCTATTAATGTTCCTTTTTATTGGCTCATTTCAAGATGTTTTAAAGTATCCTTAATACTCAACCCTATTGTCAGTGCATGATGTCATCTTCATATATGCACTTTTGAATAGGGAATGTCCCTCCAGATTCTATGTTGTGGTGTGCAGCTGGTGACACTGCTTTGAGGGGTTCTGTTGAAAGATTTTAAGAGGCAGGATCTAGCAGGAGGAAGTGGGTCACTAGGTGCTAGTCTTTGGGCAATTTTACGTCTGGCCCTTTCCAAGCCCCATACTCAGCTTCGTATCCATCATCAGTTGAGGATTCTATCTCCCTAAAAGATCCAACAATCATGCTCTGCACATGTTTGCCAAGCCCCTAAGGAACAAACAAAATAAATCCATGGACAAAGCAAATCCACAGTCCTCATGTTAGTCCTGTCATGTATTTTGTAAAAAGACTGAAAGAATTTTCTAATGTGACACCTTCATATAGGAAGAAAGTATTTTACTAGCTTTATGCAAAAACTCTACATGAATTCTCCCAGTGAAATCAATGTTGAAATTCTAAGATATGTGTACTTCAGAAGGAAAATTATTACCGGATGTGCAGTGCTATATAGGTTTTCAATAAAAGCTGAATGATTTAAACTCTGTTATCAAAGAAACAAAATAATACCATTTCTTTAGACAAATATAGACATGTAAGTAGAAAACTTTAAAAACAACTGAAAATCTTATTGAAGTAGAATTAAATCATGAAATTTTGAAAAGCAATACTAATAGAAATTTAAATCCATCTACCTTATTTTTAAACATAGTTTAGTATGTCATTTCATTATCAAAATTGATTTTTTCGTAAATATTCAGAGTCTCTGTGTAAGAATAAGATAATGAGAGAACTTCTAATATTTCCAATTATAATTTTGGAAATATTATTGGATGGGGTTTCTTCAGATTAATTAATTGACAAATGTGTGAAAATTATCTGTCTGACATGGGAGGATTTCAGCAACTTTTTCTGTGCATCCATCTAGGATCCTGAGATCACAGAAAAAAGATACAAGCCATCTTAGGGGTAAATTGTATACTAAATAAACCATCCTCTCTGTCAAAACCCTTTTGGTACCTAGTTGTGAAAGCTGTGACTTACCTGGTAAGATTTCATTGCACTTCTATTTCTAAACCAGAATCTGCTCTAAGCTATCTGGATAACAGTGAGATGGAATGTCACCCCTGCACAAGTAAATCATGCACCGGGCTTTGTTGACTTGTCTGTGTACTCTTGGCTGAAGTGCACAGTAGCAGGACTGTCCACGGTAGAGGCACATCAAGGGGCCAGCATAGGTTCCTATTAAGTCACACACTGTGGTCTTTCCTTAGAGACCCTTTATGGCTTAATGTTCAATATCTAAATTTATTTCCGGCATAGTAGATTCCTATGAAACACCCATTAACTGAGTGAGTGTGCTGTGCACATTGTCTTTCATTATATGAACTTAATGAATGTGTCTGTCTGCTGTTCAGAGAATAGCCTGCATTCTTCCAAAGCTGAAAACACTCTTTATTTACTCTAGATAGCCAAAGGGCATTGCTTACTCTAAATTTCTAAAATGAGCCTCTATTAAATAATAAATTAAGTATTTTTATACCTCTGACTCCCAGATTTTGTTTCTATGCTTGTTAACAAGTGATTTGAGAAACATCTGCTACTTCATTATTACACGTTATATTTAAAAATATTTAAAGAAGTTTCAAATTGTCAGTTGTAATTTAATTTCATGGCAGCTATGATCGGCTGCACATGAAGTAAGGAACAACTTGGTCCTCTGCCAGGCCACAGCAAAAGTTCAACAATGACTGATGAGACTGCTTGTCTCTAGGGGTCTACAGACCTGCAAGAGGCTCACATTCTCTTTCATTCTACTTTCCCCATAACATCATACAGTCATTTGTCTACTGGGGACGTCAAATGAATAGCTTCCATCCACGCACTCCCAGATCTGCGTCCTCATTTCTGACCAGAATGTGTCAAGGGAAGGGGCCCTTGGTTCCCAATTCAGTGTGCATGTCCATTACTGGTAGAATTGTTGTTGACACGTATCGGGAAATGCAGATTTCTCTGCAAATATTTCTAGAAAAAGTTCTAGAATTTCTACCAATGCTGAAAATATAACATATGTTAATTATCTACTTGGGCCGTATTTAAACTCTTGACCTCTATTCTTCGTTGTGCTGTGGGAAATGTGATGTTCAGCTATCTCTGAACTTACATTTTTGATGAAAAGTTGAAGATCTTCCTAATGCAATGCTTTATATTTGTCTCCACCTTTTGTCACATAAAAATTCCTTTTTAAGTAACTATTTTAAATAGTTATTTAAAATAACTATTTGCTATCAATTAGTAGCAAAGCAGCTCCTTTATTCTCACCCCCTGCGCCTGTGAAAGGCAGCAGAGAAATGATAGCTCTCATAGACTTTTGCATAGAGAGTAGGGCTCACTTCAGCTCAGCTCAGGAAGGTTTTGCTTTGCATATCCCTTTAAGCCTTTAAATAAATATTTGCAAAAAACACTGACTTAATGAATAGACCTACCTACTCTTCAGAGAACAGCCTGCATCCCCAAGAGCTGAAAATACTATTTATTTTCTCCAGATAGCCAAAGGCTGTGAAGACCCAGGAGTTCCCATGAAAGAAAGTTGCATCCACAATTGCCCAGGTGCTCGGCAAATTCAAGCATAAGCTGAACAGCCCTTCGCTGTGCCGATTCCTTTCCACGGACCTAATTACCACTTCACTGTTACTCCAAAACCCTCTCATATTCATGCAATGGGCTCATGGCATCTGTTCTTTTTACTCCTAGAGAGATTTTAGACTCTTAATAGTCTGTGGGCTAAAATTGGCGGGAAAACATCCAGGCTTATTAGTAATAATAATTTCTCATGAGCATTTATACACGTTCCATCAAACAGAAAGTTCAGAAAGCTCATTTTAATAATTCTGTCAGGGAGAGTATAAGGAATACATACTCCTTTCATGTGTTATTAGTCTGTGAGTCCTCTCTGGGATGGAACAGCATAAATATATAATACTCATGTGGAGGCCCTAAGAACTACTGATGAAAGGAATCATTCTGCCAGTCCCCAGAAAGATCATTCGGGACCCAAAGAACAGGAAATGGACTAGTGATCGTGAGATTTTACACAACTCAGAGCACATCTTCTATGAAATCATATAAAGATGCTGTTCCTGAAAACAATACTTATAGACTCACAGTTGAGTGAGGATAGAAAAGAAATTATTTCAAAGATAAGGCACAACGGTCAGTAAGGATAGGGACATAGTCATCAGACTGGCTATAGCAAATAGTTCACTCTGTGTGTACATGTGAATGTGTGCATGTATGTCCATATGTACTCATGCACTATGTATGTGTGTATTTATCTGTATGTGTGTGCTTATGTTGGAGTATATGTGTATTTATGCATTGTATATATGTGTATATGTACATGAATTTACGTGCCTGTGTATATATGCATGTATTTGTGTGTGAGTGCATGTGTATGCTTTGTATATGTGCGTGTATTTGTGTATATTTATATGTATGTATGTATACATGTGTGTGTGCGTGTGTATGTAACTGTATTTATGTGTTTGTTGTTTTTGTGTGTATGTGTTTGCCTGTGTGTTTATGTGTATATGTTTATTTGTGTGCATCTATGTATCTTTATGTGTATATATGGGTATGCACATATATTTTGTGTGTGCAAATTGTATATTATGTATATTTGTATTGCTTTGAGTGTATGTGTTTTTGTGTATACATATGTATATGATGAATTGTTGTGTATATGCCTGTAAAGGCACCTCCATTTTTTAAGTATATTAATACATGTGCCTGTTATCTTAGTTGTGAACATGTGTATGTTTCTCTATGTGCCCAAGTATATGTGTGTGCATGTGTTTGCATATGTCTCTGTGTATGTGTGTGTATATTTCCATATGTTTGTATGTGCTTATGTATTTGTGTGTATGAACTTATAAGTATGTGTGTGTATATGTACATGGGTATTTCGTTTATGTATAGGTGTGCGTTTTGTAAACTTCAATCTATACAATCAAATACATACAAAATCCACAGAGGGTAAGCAGGTGAAACACATGCAATTAACAATGTAACCTGATAGGATATAAGAGGGGGGAGTGACGTGATTAATGAGACCAGCAAAGCAATACTAGGAAAAGACAATGGCATTGTTCTCAAGGTGGCTGTTTGTATGAAGTGTCTTTATCATCAGGACCTTGAGCTGAACATCGTCAGACTAATGACATTGCCATTAGTAGTATGTGGCAGAGTGGATGGTACCCTGTGCCAGCAGGAACAAGAAAGATGAGTTCCTATGTACATTAGTTATTACCTATTATCTATTAATTACCTATTAAATACCTATTAATTAATATTGTCTAAAAATCTGTACATATGACTTGGACTTTGAGCGCGTACATGCTTTGTCAACTGGCAGTATCATGAGCTAATAGTTCGGCTTTCGCTATTACATGACTTCTGTGCTGTATATGCTACTGGGCTTTCCAACCCACAGATGTACAGACAACTCAATCAAACAACAAGTAGAATTGGAGCTAAAGTGCTCTTACATAATTATCTTCTCATTGGAAGAAATCATTCATTCATCAAGAATCATTATTCCCTTAGCAGTTTATTAGTTGCTAAGTAATAATTGTATAATTTTCAATTATGCAGATTTTTCCATAAGAGGAAATGTGCTTTGAGCACAGTCAGTTACGAATACTTAAATTGTTATAGTCTTTCACCATAATAAAACAATTAGAATTTAAATTACAGCACAATGAAATGAGAATACAGTTTCATATACCTAATGCAAACTAGACAAATGAAGCTATTTGTAAATAAGATGAGTGGGAGACATAGCTGGGTTAATATGTGGCAAAATTAGATTTGGTAAGCTCTCTCCAACATATGAATATGAAGTGCAAAAAGAATTGCCGTAGCGGGACACTTGGAAAAAGTTTTTGTTGTTATGGTTTCATTGAATTGAAAAATGGCATTTGGACTAGGTTTATGTTGCTGTCCCAGGTGTGGTGGATGACTATGAGTTGAATTTGGAATGCTTGGCGCTGGTGGCTATAATGTTGTCAGGTGCATTTGTTTTGGCACTTGGAGCTTTCTTCTTGGGATTGTGTGCTGCTTGGGTTGTGGGAAGTTTTGCTTAGAGTATAAAAGGTCTGAAACCCCGAGAGCTGGGGGGGGGGGGTTGTTGGTTGATGGTTCACTGGTTGGGTTGAACATCATTAGTGTGTTGATTCTTGCATAGAAGAACATCAGTTGGAGAGACTGGGCTTGCAGAAAGTGAGCTGGGAAGCTAGTCTGACCCACTGTCAGCTAGTCCTCTCCAAGCTTAGGACAGCCTAAAAAAACTGTCAGCATTTCCTCCTTTCTCTCTTTCTCTATCAAGGCTGTCTGCAAAAGTGGTGAAAATTTCTTTTTATCCTTCCTTTCTCTTTCCCTAAATTGAGATTTTAAATCTTTCCCTAAAAGATTATAGTATACTACTACAAATTGCCTGTTTACTTAATTCACTAAAGTTTCATAAATTATATAATTAATGAACAAAGGAAAGAGAGCAATTACATATATGTCATGTGAGGGTAAAATTAAGTAAATATAAATAACACACCTAATGAACATTTTTAACAAGATTAAGATTGTATCTTAAGGTTTCATGTAGGGAATTAATGTATCATTGGATGTTTGCACACAAGACCAAAATTTATATGGATGATTTAGCACCTGAGTGATGGAAATTTGTTTTATTTTGCTGTATTAGAGGTAGGTATGGCAATGATGGAATTGTGAACATACAGTTGATCAGCCAGCTGATGATTTCTAAAGGGGTTCTATGTGGTACTCAAGGTAAACAGGGGTCCTCAGCCATGTTGAAGTCTTTTGAGTTTCTATAATTTGACTAAATGAATCCTTCTAACATGTGTCCATCTATTTTCTGCCATTCTCTGTCTCTCTGTCTGGCTTTTTTTCTATCTCTATAATATCCTTTGTATTTTACTATACTTTGTCCCATTTGAATATGCTTTTGAAGTTTTATCAACTGTTTTTTTTTTTTACTATAATCACTTTTCCAATCATGTGATATTAATAGTTTCTTCTAATGTACTTTCTTTACAACATAACTCTTCCATATTTCTAAAGCCATTTAATGCATATATGTGTGTGTGTGTGTGTGTGTGTGTGTGTGTGTGTACTCACACACATACAATTTGTATTTCTAGCAGTTAAGAACTCATGTTTTATTTCTACAGTATGTATGCCTCTTGTTTCATGGAAATAAACTATATAAACATGCCATTTTAGTCTGAAAAAGTGATTCTTTCAAATACTTCTACTTGAATACCTCATTATAAATACAGCCTGAGGAACTCCTACACCTGATAAACAACTTCAGTGAAGTGGCTGGCTACAAGATCAACTCAAAAAAATCAGTAGCCTTCCTATATACAAAGTACAAATGGACTGGGATAGAACTCAAGGAAACAACACCCTTCACAATAGCCACAAATAACATAAAATATCTTAGGCTAAGACTCTAACCAAGCAAGTAAAAGGCTTGTATGACAAAAACTTCACGTATTTGAAGAAAGAAATTGAAGAAGATCTCAGAAGATGGAAAGCCCTCCCATGATCCTAGACTGGTAAGATTAAAATAATAAAAATGTCCACCTTACCAAAAGTAGTCTACAGAGTCAATGCAATCCCTATCAAAATCCCAGTACAGTTCTTTACAGACCTTGAAAGGACAATAGCCAACTTTATATGGAGAAACAAACAAAAAACAAAATAAAACAGGATACCTAAAACAGTCCTTCCAAATAAAAGATCTTCTGGAGGTACTACTCTCACTGATCTCAAGCTCTACAAGAGAACTATAGTAATAAAAGCCACATGGTATTGGCATAAAAACAGAAATGTTGATCAATGGAACCAAATTTAATTTCAAGACATAAATCTACTCAGTTATGGACACCTGGTCCTCAATAAATAATTAAAAAGTTTACAATGGAATAAAGAAAGCATCTTTATCAAATGGTGCTGGTATAATTGGATATCTGCATGTAGAAGAATGCAAATAGACCCCTATTTATCACCCTGCACAAAACTCAAGTCCAACTGGATCAAGGACTTCAACATAAAACCAGATACACTGAACCCGATAGAAGACATAGTGGGGAATAGCCTTGAATACATTGGCACAGAGACACTTTCATGGACAAAACACTCATAATGCAGGCACTAAGGTCAATGATTAATAAATGGGACTTCGTGAAACTGAAAAGCTTCTGTAAGGCAAAGGATACTGTTAATAAGACAAAAGGGCAGCCTACACAATGAAAAAAGCTTTTCACCAACTCCACTTCTGATAGAGGGCCAATATCCAAAATATATAAAGAACTCAAGAAACTAGACATCAACAAGACAAATAACCCAATTTAAAAAATGGAGTACAGATCTAAACAAAGAATTCTCAAAAGAGAAATCTCAAAGGGCTGAGAAATACTTAAAGAATATTTGACATACTTAGCCATCTTGAAAATGCAAATCAAAATTACTCTGAGATTCCATCTTAACACCTGTCAGAATGGCTACTCAAATGACAGCTCATGCTGGTGAGGATGTGGAGCAAGGGTACAAACTTGTACAGCCATTATGGAAAGCAATATGGCAGTTTCTCAGGAAACTGGAAATTGATCCCACTCCTGGGCTTATACCCAAAGGACATTCCATCCTACCACAAGGGGGCTTGCTCTACTATGTTCATAGCAGCTTTATTCATAATAGACAGAAACTAGAAACAAACTAGATGCGCCTCAACTGAAGAATGGATAAAGAAATTGTGGTATATATACTCAGTAATATACTGAGTAATAACTCAGCTATTAAAGAAATGACTTCATGAATTTTGCAGGCAATGGCTGGAAGTAGAAAAAAAATCATCCTGAGTGAGGTAACCAAGTCTCAGAAAGACACATATGGTATTTACCCACTCATGTGTTTATCTTAACTGTTAAGGAAAGGACAAGGTTGCCGCAGTCCATAGACCCAGAGAAACTATGTAACAAGAAGGACCCCAGTGGGGACATAGGGATCTTCCTGGTAAAGGAGAAATAGAACAGATGGTGCAGGTGGGCTGGGTGAGGGTGGGAAATAGGAGAGAGAAAGTATCAGGCTGGGGGAAAGGGATAGAGGAAGAGAATATATATAGAGATGACTGGAATTGGAGGGCATTTAGAGGGCAAGCAGGAGAAATAGGGCAGTGGTAACTCACAATGGAGACTCCAGCGAGGACCTCTAGTAATGGCAGATGGGGCGCCTAAACAGGTCATCTCCTGTAACTTGGCAAGGCTCCCAGCAGTAAGACCGGGGCAACATCCCAGCCACAGAACCTTTGACCAGTAACCTATCCTTCCTACTGGATCTGATGGGACAATGGAAGGCCAGAACTCACACCAAATGAGGGAACCCATGCCTGATATTGCAGAGTAGGCCAGAAACCTCAGATTTGATAACCAGAAGATGATTTTAATGATATCCTGATCTACTCATAGACGGGTGCCTATCCCAGTCTTCATCAGAGAGGCCTCCTCTGGCAGCCAACTCGAGCAGATGCAGAGGCCAAGAGCCAATCATTGTGTAGAGCTTGGGAAAAGAGTCGGCCAGAGGGGGATAAAATTGTGGGAACCAAAAGGGTCAAGAACACCAGGAGAACAAGCCCCTCTGAGTCAACTGACCAACACTCTTGAGAGCCCATGGAGCCTGAATAGGCAGACATAAAACCTGCAGGGTACTCTAGATATGTATAGTGGTTGTCTAGCTTGGTGTTCTTGCCAAACAGCCAACAGGGTAGTGTGTAGGGGGAAATATCTCTGACTGTTTTGCTTTCCCTTGGGACACTCTTCCTCCTGCTGGGTTGCCTAGGTCACCCTTCATATAAAGATTAGTGCCTGGCCTTGTTCCATCTTGTTGTGCCTTGTTTGAGCAGTAACCCTGGGAGAACTGCTCTTTTCTGGGGAGAGGTGGGGGTGGAGGTATTTTAGGGGGAGAGGTAATATGGGGGAGCTGGGAAGATGGGAGGGAGAGAAGTAGAGGTGTCAGGATTATTATAAGAAAAAAATTAATCAATTTGTTAATTAATTAATTTAAAAAAAAAAAGAAATACAACCTGAGGCTCCAACCCTACAAAAAGAATAACAGGCAACTAAGGGATGCTGAGAATGTGGCATATAAAGTATGAACATACCAATTGGATCCAATACCAAATGGTCAGTGGGAAAAAAAAAAATATATGTATATATATATATATATATACGAGTAATATTATACAGGCTGAATAGGTTGCATTTAGGAACATATATGTATAATCATATTCATAAATACCTACAATAACAGTGAAAAATAGGCCATGAATTTGAAAGAGGGCAAAGGGAGGTATATAGGAGGGTTTGAAAGGAAGGAAGAAAAGGGGAGAAAGGTATGCTGTCATCTACAAAAGAAATAATAAAATTTATATAAAAAAGAAATAAAAGTGGGTTAAACAAGCAACAAATACATTGTCAAAAGTTATGCAAGCATATTACCACTGCAGTCCACACTTGTCCTAATTAAGCAATAATTGCTTTAATACGTAAGACTGATGCATAGAGGTACAAGAAGTGTATTTGATCAGCTTTACTGGCCTTCTGAGTGGCTGTTTCTTGACCAAATAGAGCTTTTGAAATATGCTCTATGGAAAATATTGTAAGCTACCTTATTTATAAGAAGACATGTCTGCATGTCATCTTCAAGTAGCTGAGCTTTGAAATCTAGCAGGATAATGGCTTTGTTTTCAGAAACATAGTCTATACTTTAATGGTACAGTGTAAAGGTCACATTTTCAGGTGCTAAGTCACAGAATGTTTAGTCTAAAATCCTTGACAAGTTTGACCTTTCAGGAAAAATGTACATCCACGTGACTATGCATGGTCCATGGAAAATACATCTTCAGTCATTTTTGAATTACTTAGTAATCCTTAAATTGTTAAGTGTGTCTTATACAATCCTTTTAAGGTCAATTTCCATACCCACGGCAGAGAGAAAATGTTGCTGATAGAATTGTTTTATTTTTTCAGCACTCCTTGGTTCTACAACTTGGTAATTCAATGGTGTAAGGTTAACAAGAACAGTAGAATGTTTCCTTTTCCTATCTTTCGTCTTTATAACACATTAGGATTGCTGATCCTAGAGCCAACAACATAACAGACAATACTCACAGAGTTTCTACTACGTCTACTTTTCATGGTTCTGGGCTGTAATAAGCCAGAACAAACTCAGAGACTGTACACTCATGGTTGAGATATGTGCTCACTAGTTTTATGTCAACTTGATGCAAGCTAGAGTCAGCAGAGAGTAGGGAGCCTAAATTGAGAAAATGTCTCTCTAAGCCTGGGTTGTAGGCAAATATGCAGTGCATTTTCTTAAATAGTGATTGATGGAGGAGGGCTCATCTCATTGTGGATGGTGCCATCCTGGGCTGGTTGTCTTACGATTTATAAGAAAGCAGGATGTGCAAGACATGGTAAGCAAGCCAATAAATAGCATTCCTATATGGCATCTGCATCAGCTCCTGTCTCTAGAATCCTGTCCTGACTTCCTTTTGATGATGAACAGTGCTGTGGAAGTGTAAGCCAAATAAACCCATTCTTCTTAACTTGTTTTTGGTAATGATGTTTCATCACAGCAGTTGAAAACCTAACTAAGACAAGGTATAAAATGAAAAGTTTGTGATGGAAAGGTGAAGATGAGAATCAAATCTTCCAAATATAAGAAAATAAGATTTGAAAAGAAAATATCTGGGGCTAGTGAGATGTACTCAGTGAGTACAGATGCTTGCTACCAAGGCTGATGTCCTGAATTCAATCCCCAAGACCTACATGGAGGATGGAAAGAAATTTGTCCTGTAAGTTGTACCCACATATTGTGGGACAACACAGATGGTTGCATGCACACACACATATGTGAATACAAAATAAATATTTGTCCTAGTTAGAGTCAATATCTCTGTGATGAAACACCATGACCAAAGCAACTTGGGGAGAAAAGGATTTATCTGTCTCATCCTTCCACATCACTGTTCATCATCAAAGGAAGTCAGGACAGGAATCTGAGACAGGAGCTGATGCAGATGCCGAAAGAGGAATGCTGCTTACTGGCTTGCTCCTCGTGGCTTGCTCAACCTACTTTCTTATAGAACCCAGTACCACCACCAGCCAAGGTATTTCACCAACCAAAATGGGATGAGCCATCCCCCGTCAATCACTAATTAAGAAAATGCTCTAAAGAAATACCTACATCCAGATATTAAGGGACATTTTATCAATCAAGTTTCCCTCTGTCAGGTGACTATAGCCTGTGTTAAGCTGACATAAAATTATTCAGCACACAAACAATAGAGTTTAAACTTATAAGAGAGTTCTAATGTCATAAAGTTCACAAATCAACATGGAAATGAATCAGAAAACCAATTCCATCAAGAAGGCACAGTACAGAGTGAGTCCATAAGCACAAGGGTTTATCAAAGCACGAAAGAGTCAGGCTATAGTTACCATGGACCTTTGAGTGGTTCCACTGGGTTCCCTGGTCAGCTCTCCTTAACAACCGTCTGGCCACCAGAGGTTTCTCTCATCATTCTTCCATATATATTTCTTGTCAGAAAAAAGAAAACCATTAATTTTCTTCAAAGACTCTTAGTGGAAACTCTAAGAACTCTCTGAAATCTAAAGGGATATTGCCCATCCCTTTCCTGGCAGCATGTGTTCCATTGCTGACATCCAGTGAATTATACCATCAACACACTGGACAGTTGCTCCTCTGCTACAGCTCTTGAATTCCGCATTAAAAAGGCAGTTCTAGTAATGTGCAGCAGAAGAGAGCGTCTAGCACAGGAAGCCCTTGCAGCAGTAGGGTCCCCACAAAGGAATATTGTCCACATTCTATATGACATTCCACATTAGAAGATTAGTAAAATACAGAAGGAATGGAAAGAAACCAGAAGGAGAATGTTGATGAAGACCGATACATAAAAAGGTTTTAACTTGTCTAAAATAACAAGGTACTGCAATGAGAAAATCAAGATACTGAAAACAATGCAGGAATAAAAGATGAATGTGATCTACTTGGGCTTTTCTGAACCCCACATTGTTTTCCAAATTTATTTCCTTAAAGAGTGAGACTTGTGAAAATGATTTGGACACTGATACATTTCATATAGAAATGTATATTTCAATGCCTTGACTGAAACATATTATACCAAAGCTCTGGAACTAATTTGCGACTTTAAAATAAAGGGTTAATAAAACAAACAAACAAACAAAAACACTGAATAGAAACAGAGCAAATATCAAAAGCAGAACATTATTAAGAACCCAACATCACGGTAAATACTGAGAAATATTCTGTATTGCTGCTGTAGAAGTCTGAGCTCCAAGAGGAAGCCTAAAAATACAGAATCGAACCCGCATAAAATCTCTGCAATGACCTCTCGTAGTTACTCGTAAGCTATGCTTCAAAAGCATCCTGAGAAAATTACAGCCTTCACTTCAGTGCTATTTCAAGGTCCAGGAACACTGAAAACCATTTCTTATTCCTCTAAAAATCACAAATTTTTAATTCAAGACTGTTCATAGAAAGTCTAGTCAAGTGCCTGCTACCCCATCTCTTCACAACTGGGTGGAGTAGATAACCAATTCACCCTTTCTGTTCTAAAGTTTGCATAGTAGGCAAGGCTTTTTCATTAAAGACTTAATAACATACCACTTTCTCTGGTAAGGGATTTAGAAGTAGAAATTGATACATTTTCCCAAACATCAGAAAGCAAGTTCAGGTGCTGTAGCAGTAAGATCACTGAAGGACAGTGGGAGGAGACCATGAATATAATAGATGGTGACTTATTCAGGCACAAGGTGGAGAATCAGAATGGCAACGACATCCATGAAGTCCTTGCGAAGATCCAAGTGCACCTGTTTGCATTTGAGCTAGAATCTTAACCAAACTTATATTTAAAACTTCAGATAACCTGGCAATAAACAGAGCAGCACACTCAAGGTGGTTTCCTCAAAGTCCTGGAAAGCATAGATTTGACAAATATCACCTGTTACTGAAACAGTGTTTTCTGTTGAGTATGACCAGGCCTTTGCACACATGAACTTGACGTCTTTGTGTCTGTATGCACAAGACCTGTCCAAGATCAAGCCTACCAAAGCCCCAGCATTGTTTGGGGAAGGAGCTCATGAAGTCACACTTCCATCTTAGGACCTATTGATATGGGTGGCTCCTGGAAGAGGGGGAATTGGTTTTCTTCAGGGATGCATCCCCCTAGAGGCTACCTACCCATGCTGCACTGGATGCCTCTACACCTGTGCACATATTGGCAGCATGAAGTCTACAGAAACATTTCATGTATATAAAGTTGGGAGAAAAATGATAGGGAGGTAGAGGAAGAGTTGGAGGTGAGAAAAGAGTGGGCAGATATGATCAAAACATGTGCATGGAAATTCTCAAATAATAATATGATAGTTGTGAAAATGTCACAGATTAGGTCTTTATCTGCTCTCTATTGCTTGCATCGCTCTTGAGTTAGTGAGATGATTAGGGCATTTTCTTCTCTAGGCGATAGGAACAAATGAGAACCTAAGAACCAGCCATGCAATCATTTAGCCAGAATTAGAGATGTTACCCTTTTTTTTTCCACCTATGAATTCATATATTGATGTACAAAAACAAACATAAAGCGGGTAGAAAATGAAGTCTCCTGGAGTAACTGTGCACTGGGCGCCATTGTGGCAATAAAGGACATGGTGACAATAATACAAATCTTCTCCTTCATGGAATCTTAACAAAAATACAGACACATTTATGTCAAAAACATACTATGTGAGCAACTTCAATAAGACCACTGGAAACACTAGAGAATGGCCACAGTGAGGGCACAGAGCAATGGGATCAGAGGGTTCTCCATAACAAGGCCAGATAAACTGACCTACTCCGTAAATCTGACTTTTTTCCTATTTCTGTGAGTGACATTCCATTAGAACACAGTAGACCTACTTCTGATATGACACCCACTTCCAGCTCCGAATCTGCCCCTAGAACATCACACATCATCAGAAGCATAATCGGATGTTTTTGAGGGAAGCATCCATCCATCACCACTGGTTTTGACCACACCTATGTGTCAAGTGTCTTGTCAAACAAAGACAGCTGAGCTGGCCTTGCTTTGAGACCCAGGGTTGACAGTGGAACCATGAATATATTTCTTTTTTTTTTTATTCATCCTTAGAGGAAACACCAGAGAGTTTGATGGCAGAGAAGTGGATTGATTTCTCTACTTACTTTTTACCTCTCTGATGTATTGCCTTTTGCTGATAATAGTGAAAAAAAGTTAAACTCAGAACATGTGACCCAGAAGCCATTTACCCAAATCTTAGTATTTGGTCACCTTGCTGCACAAAACCTAAGATATTAGACTTTCCCCATCAAGAATCTGCTCAACGGGATCATCTTTACTTTCTTCTGCGTGTGAACACAGACCTATTTCAGTTATGCAATGTAAAGTAATGACATAAACGTGACTTTATGTACTTAAACTCTCTATGTCTGTGTTTTCTTTGCAGTGTTAAATGAGACTTTTATTGAGGTATTAATGTTCATTGTTACGAAGAGTATAAAGTAACACCCTCAAAATTGTAAGTTCATTCGCATTAAGTTCAGTGAAAGAGGAGTTGTCCTGGTAGAGTCCAGCCTGGGTCCAATCCACGGCAGTGGATAAACAGAATACTGATTAAGAATGACTGAGGCCTCTCTTGTGTGCCTTCTCAGGGTAAAAGAACAGAGCTTTTCTTCCCCCAGTTAAGCCAGTAAATATTAAAAACTGACATGAAGCATAGCTAGCTGAACTGTATCCAAATACATGATTTACACATGCGCACACACACGTGCACACACACAAATGCACATGAAATGGGAAGGGTACTAACCAGCTGGCAAACGGAAGGTTGCCAATGGGACTGGGAGAGGGATAATAAAAGGCAGCGGAGGAGGGAATGCGATGACTGTACATTGTATTCAAATAGGGAACTAGCGAAAATTTAAACTTAAATGTAAAGAAAGAAAGCACATTTGCAATTCATTCTACACTCATCTCCTTCTGCCAGGCTCCGTGAATTCTCTCTCGTCCATCAGTCAAGCACTCCAGCATGGCTCTGTCAACTCTTTCATTTCTTCCCCTTCTTCTTTTTTCTCATACCAGGAGCCCCGTCTCTGTTTTTCGTATCTGCTAAAGTTCGATGCACCTTTCGTTCTCTAGTCACATAGCAATACGGGCGATTTCATTAGCCCTTGGTTGGTTCCCATAAACATGTCTCTGAGGCCAAGGGTCTTTTCCCATCTTGGTTGCAGCACATTTTTTTATTCTTCTCTCATACAATACATCCCGATCCCAGTTTCCCCTCCCCATACTCCTCTCAGCACCTCACCCCCAACCCCACTTCCCATCTCTTCCAGTTCCACTTCCCCTCCGCTTCCCTTCAGTAAAGAGCAGGCCTCCCAGGGGTATCAACCAAACATCAAAACAAACTAGATACAATAAGATGAGACACAAACCCTCATATCAAGGCGGGGCCAAGCAACCCAATAGAAAGAAAAGGGTCCCAAGAACAGTTAAAAGAGTCAGAGACATGCCCACTCCTACTTTGAGTAATCTCACAAAAATCACCAAAGATAACAATCGTAACATATATGCAGAGGACCTAGTATAGACTCATGCAGGGTGCCTGATTGCCACCTCTGTCTCTGTGAGCTCCATAAGCCCTCCTTAGTTGACTCTGTAGGCCGTGTTCTCCTGGTGACCTTAACCCCTCTGGTCCTATAATCCTTCCCCTCCCCTCTTCTTCCACTGAGTTCCCTAGCTCTGAGGGGAGGGATCAGAATGCTCGTCTGTGGGCCTCTGCATGTGTTCCCGTTAGCTGCCAGAAGACTGTCTAGTGACAATTGGACTAGGTACCTCTCTATGAGTATAGCAGAATATTGTTGGGAATAATTTTCTTTCCTTTTTCTTTCTTTCTTTCTTTCTTTTGCTTTATTTCTTTTCTTTTCTTTCTTTCTTTGTTTCCTTCCTTCTTCCCTTCCTTCCTCCCTCCCTCCCTGCCCCACCTCTCTCTTTCTTTCTTTCTTTCTTTCTCTTTCTTTCTTTCAAGTCCTGTTTGGTTCTACCCAAGGTCCCTGGGCTATCCAGCTTCTGGTTCTTAACCATCAAAGCTGTATAGGTAGGTCATGGGCTCCCTCTCATGGCTTGGGCCTCATGTTAGGACATTGACTGCAAGATTTTAATGTGTGAACATTTCATTTCCTCTGTCACAAAACTTCCTAAAGCCCTTATAGATTATTTTTGCTTCTCTAAATTACCCAGCTTCAGCTCTTTGTAGGAGTGAGTTGAGACTCTGTAAATAGAATCTCATGCATTTCTATGCTCATTTGACTTTGAAAGACACTGTTAAGTTGAAAAAAAAAAAGTCAAATTTCTCAGTTCCAACAACACATCCATATGAAGATCTTATAATCCCCTTATCAATTGGTCTTAATTTGAAAATATGATGAAGTTTTGTTGAATACCCCAGGATAGAGCTCTTTGATACACAGATAAGGACTTTTATAAATGATTTTTAAAATTGCTTTGCAAATACCAAGTCCCCCTTTCTACAGTAGAGTTCACTCCACAGCGACACAGTCTAGTGCCTGCTCTCTTTCTCACTCTGTCACTGTGGTATATTTTGTCTCTTGGCCAACACCACAAACTCTGAGCCATACATGCTTCTGTAAAGGAAGCAAAATAACCTCAGGTACATATGAGGGCTCCTGAGGACATTGAGGATAAAAAATAATGTTTAACAAATAGAAAATACACAATACATATTAGCTTTTGCAGTCATATCTCTATTTCATTATAAAGCTTCATACCATTAAACTACATTCTTGAGTCAGAATACATTGATCTGGTTTGACTTACAGGCTGGAGAAGAAGAGAACAGTGTAAATTCCTGCAATGAATATGTTGTAAACATTTCATCATCATCTGGAAATTATCTCAGTAGAGGAAATGCAATTTACAAACTTAAGTAAAGTGAATACTCCATTTTTGTAACTTAGACAGTTTAAAACCATGAAAGCCAGAGTGTAGCTGTTTGCTTGGAGGGAAGAAGTTTAGTTATATGATCAAGCAATGGAAAGGATTGATTTTGAAACTAGTATGTATTGATGGTGGAAAAATCACCATGATATTAGTGAAGTACTTGTCTTGTTGCATTGAACATTATTTTTCCAGTTAAATGGTTCATGATATTAAGTTCAAATCTCTGTGTATTAAAACAGACAAAAGAACAGGTATATGGATTAGAATCTTAAAGCTGTAACAGCTGTTGTAGGAGAAAAGCATCTTCATAGTCACATTACCACTGTGCCATGTATATTATTAAGTAGAACTCCTGTGACCCATTGTTGACAAAGGATATGTGATTCTGCTTCTTTACTAGAAAAGAGAAGCATAAAGGAAGCATATGCAGGCACATAATGCTATGTACATCCTATTTAACTAGCATAAGCAGAATAGAAGGAAATGAAGAAAGCATTCAACTGTTCTTTTCCTTAATTAATTTATGACCAGGAATTAAAGACAAGATTGCTTTAAATAAAACCCTTGGGTGGGGGGGCTAGATGTATGTCAGTGTATGTCAGATGTAGAAGAGTTGCTTAGTTGACAGCCTTGGATTCAACTCTGGCAGCCCAAATGCAAAAGACAAGGAGAAAGAGAAAGAGAGAGAGGGAGAGACAGAGAGAGAGAGACAGAGACAGAGACAGAGAAAGAGAGAGAGAAAGAGAGAGAAACAGAAAGTTTTTGTAGGGATTTCTTTTTTTTTCTTCTTTGAGTAGAATTACCTATTAACAATTTGTTTAGCTCTTGCTATTGACCATAAATAAGCATTACTGAGGGACAGTAAAAAATATATCTTTAATATAAGAAGACAAGGAGCCAGAATATTTTAATGCTGAGAACCAAACCTAGTGCCATTACTGTACACAGAGCTACATTTCAGCTCCGTGAAGTCAGCCTTTATTCTTTCTTTCACCCAGACCAGAAATTGATATCACTGAAACTCAAAATACACAAACATATGCAGTCTGAGGGACATTCATCTTGATGCAACAATGCATTTTATTTGTAACAAATACTGGGGTCAATTATGAACTGAATTTCACATTCCTATGTTGTAAAGTATAATTAAGGTTGATTCATAGGGTTATTATTCACATGAATGAGAAGCTTTTTGTTGAAAAATTATTGTACAATATTGTTCAATATGATTTCTTCAGTTCTGTGTTAAAATTGGCCTCAACACCACGTTGAGTTTAAAGTTGAGTTTAAACATGTTGAAAAACACATTATTTCTAATCCTGGTCCTAAGCCCAACTATAACAGACTTTAACAGATAAGCAGAGACCAAATACATCAATGGCTATCTTGTTCCTCTAATTATTCTATTTTTCTTTTTTCTAAACATCTTGACTGAGACGATCATAGTACAAGTCAGTTCTTTCTACCTTGGTTTTCAGATGCATTATTTCTCCCCACATTAAAAATATTAACTTTAAGAAAATAAGCAGAATTTTTACAGAATTAATAGTCTCTATATACCGAAGGAACACTCCCACCCTCTCAGCAAGTCTGGCCTCACCTGTTTGCATGTGAGAGTTACTTCATTCTGAAATAACTACTAGATAATAGACTTCATATTTTTGTTTGCTATTAGATGATAAATATGAAAAACTAACATTAAAGCATGTGACTCTAACTTCCACTAATTTATTTATGAAAGAAATGAAGGTCATAGAGTCGAATACCATGCCTAACATTTCACAGTTGGTATGAACAGACTTGAACACCATGGTGTTCACAACTACTGGTCTCCCATGATGTAACACCATATGTCCTGGAGTCTAAACTCAGATTGCTCCTGTGCTTTTCTTAGAATACTTTTTCATCAAAAACAAAAGTCAAACTTTATCAACTTCTACATCTACTGAGTATATGATATGGTATTATCTTTTATTATATTAAACTGGTATATTGCATTGTATTTCAGGTGTAAATACCCTGGTCATGGCATATAATCCTATTGATGTACTATTGAATGGTAGTTTGCATTTTATTGAGGACTATTGTCTTTATAGTCTTCAGAGATATACTGAAAACTATTACCTTTTTGTTTATGAGATAATAATGCTCTTTAGGTGTTTTATTGTTATTAATGAATCAACACAAATTTTGTGCGCTCAAATTTTTGATTTTTCTATCAAATCTTACAAGTTATCAACACCATGGACTGTATTTCCTTCCTTTTTCCTAAATAGTATCTTAAATGGTGATTTTCTACATGTTTACTAACAAGTATAAAAAGCAATAATCCTTGTCTAGACTGATATATGAAACACAGAGAGTGGTGCTGAATTGGTTTAATAATCGATTGTTTTATCTTATATGCCTCCACTCTCCTAAAACTTGATCACATGTGCTCTGGGTTCTGTGTAATAATATTTATCTACCTTGTCATTTCTGTTATTCATTTGTTTTGCATTCTTCATTTCATCATTAATGAAGCTATTTTTGTCACAATGCCAAATAGGCACCACAATGTCAAAGTCTGAGTTTTGTGATTTGGAATTTTGACAGAAATATGTGTAGCAGCAGACCAATAGCAGAGTCTGCCACAAAATGGGAATCTCATTACATGCTTTCAACAGCCTGCCTGTTGAGACTTCTTTCTCTCACTCAGCCAAAAGCCTGTAGTGACAGCCTTGCCTTGAGCAAGGCAGCTCTTGTGCCAGGGGAACCCCAACCTGGGACAGGAAGAGATTCAGGGAAGGTGTGTGAAATAAAATCACTCTCATGGGGTTCAAGGTCTGCCGAGTTCAAAGCTCTAGGCTGAGCTTAGTCTGAAATGCATGTCACAAGCAATGGAATATATTTTCACTGAATGCCGCCAGGCACTAAAATCCTCTGTACTTATATGAGTGGTGTGGGCATTTATCCACACAGAGGTCTGAAGATCTCTCAAATGTCTTGCCATACTATATTAGAACAACTTGGTGTGAAGAATAGTACTTAGTATTGAACTAGAAGCCTAGAACCAAAATTTACAATGACATACTATGCATAGCTAAGTGCATACAGATATTACATTCAAACAAGTAGAACTGATCTGTGTATAATGCCACTGTTAATTAAACAGTGGGGATTTATCATTGAATATTGTAAACCCCCTACTAGAAAGGCCAATTTCTAATAGGAATATAAGTATTCCAAGCATTACTTGCCAAACATCAACGTTAATATTTTCTTCCAACCACTCTCATCCCCTTCACAGAGCCATTGATGAGAATAACTCATTTGCAATGTAGCCATCAGGCACTCCAGACCCCATTCCTCATACTGCTATTGTTTCACAAATACCCATCCTTCCTTTGATAGTAGGTTAATGGAATTATTCCCTATTGACAGCTACAAGAAGGGATTGGCAAATGGATAATTTCAATATGTGAGTGACTTTAAGTGCTCTTCTACCAAGTGTAAGGGACAAAATGGGGAAATATTTCCTATGGGCAGAGCTTTGGGCCAAGTGAAGGAATAATTGGCTGAGGTCAGGTATACTGTGGTAGAGTTGGCAGTAAAGAAATTAGCAGGTTGGTTAAGTCTTTAGCCTTTGCTTCTAGTTAGCTGTATAGTAAGTTCATTAACATAGTACATATGGTATGAATTTTGATGGCTACACATAAGCTTAACTACATAGAATCCCTCTCACCGAATAATTAAGATACAGTTTCTTCTCACATTGATGAATTAATTAACATGCAGCTCTTCCTGAGAGCAACACCAGGTGTCTGTTATTGAGAGAGTTTTCTCAGGCCCTTTACACCTGACAGAGGTGATCTATCAATTGCAGCAGTCTTCTGCAGGTCCTGGCTTGCTTTTCTTGCTGCAAGGCCTCCTCATACATGCTGCTTTCACATCCTGAACAATTTTACCTTAGAGCAATGGATAGCTTATGAAAACAAATGATGCTAAGCAAAACTGTGAGACTCTTCCTTTCATACACTAGATAGGGGATCCTGGGTAGTTGGATTAGTAGGATCGACAGAAAGTCATGAAGCTAAGACATCACCATGACAAGAATATCACTGAAAACAAGAAACTGAGCACCTCGGGTATAATTGGTGATTGCTGGCAGAGAGTTTTTCTTCCCAAGTTGCTTTTGATCACAATGTTTTAACAGAGTAACAGAAACTATAAGGTACAGAGCTTACCAGTCTGATAGAATGCATGTGTAGTATGCCCTAGGGATACTCTTTTCTCTGCCTAACTAATGCTGGGATTATAGGCACTCGCTATGGGGCCAGTCTTTATGTAGCTGAATACTGGGGGTCTGCACTCAGGCCCCAGTCTTGGGTAGCAAGAACTTTATTCACTGAGACAATACCATACCTTAGTCCCTATGCGAATTTTCTAAATAATGAATTGATACTTTTCAGGTTTCTGTGTCTCTAAGAAGCTGCCCAGTAACACTAATCATATGTAGATAGTAGAAAATAGACTCAAATAGAAAATAGAAATAGAAAATAAGTCATGTTTTAAGACCTTTGTAGGAAACAAGTGTCATTAAACTGCAGCAAACTAGCACCAAATCCAGAACAGAGAAAAAGCAAAACCTCATTGTGCATACTAAAAGCTCAAGCCAAGGAAAGAGCTACTCGTGAGGATAGCAACTTCCATGTGAGAAATCCACCAGATTTGTGTTACATGGATGAGAACTATTGCTAAAATATTATAATTCTACAGTGTTTCTTGAAATCTAGAGACAATTGCAATATCGTTATATAGTTTTGACTTGGTAGAAATAGTCTACAATCAATAACCATGCCACTGTCTGAAACACCCAGATTTTTCAAATAGTTATTGAAGTTGGATCCCTTTCAGGTAAATTTTCCAGCTTTAATTAAAACAGTTGCTTTTTTATCAGGTCAGCAGAGCATAAATTTAATAGTGAGACCCAGGTTGCTGTCATGCCTAAATTAAAAAATCAAGTTAGAATCTCTTCACTGATATCCATGACCATTATCTAAGACTAAAACTTCCAAACATAGAAATTATTTCCATCCTGACATGGTATGAATTACAAAAAAAAAAATTCTAAGACATAAAATGAATGATTATTTAGGAAACATAATATCCCCCCAAAACAGAGATTATTTTTATATAATCCAAGGACTTGCTTGATTTTTTAATCATAATTGCTTACTTGTACTGTAATGTAACTGTATAGTGCAGTCCAAGAATTATTTAAGAAAAATTAAGTGAGCTTACTAAAATTATAAGTCACTGACAATTAATAATCCTTGATTTTATTGAAAAGAAACTACTCCTTCTTAAAATAGAGGAGGTATGATATATAAATACAACTGAAATATTCTTATACAGAGTTTCTATACCATGATGGGTCTGTTATTAAGTAAAGTTTTTCTTCCATAATTATTACTTGAATTGTGTAAGGTATTTTAAGGACCCTAAAATTACTTAAATGAATTAATAAATATTCCTTATATGACTCTGAGTAAGTTAAAGTAATTTTAAGCCCAACAAAGTATTTATTTCCTTTCACCTAGAAAAGATTAATAACTAAGGTTACTAATAGAATGTTGATGTCTTTGAAAGTGATCTTACTGTGATGGAAAACCTGTGATTTGAAGGCTGGGGCTATCGATCAGAGGTAGAACACTTGACTACCCTCTGGAAGGTTCGTTCTCAAATCTCAGTGAGATGTAATGAAAAAAAAAAAAGTCTTGTAGTAAGAAGTCTGTATTTGATTGACAACTTCCCTTCGCCATTCAAATAAGGAGGTAACTCACTCATTTTTTTCCCCCCCTGAATGGTAACTTCTTCCTTTTTCCTGGACACTGGCCGATGTGATTTTTTTTTTTTAAAGAGAAGATATCATCTACTTAGAACAGCAGATTTTTACCTAAAGTCAGCAGATTTTTACCTAAAGTCAATGCTGAAACTCAAAGCAAAAATTCTGATCCTACAAAAAAATAAAAGAAAAGAAAAGGAATAAAGAAAAAAAAAGGAAAGAAAATAAAAAGAAGGAAACAAAAACATTCCTTAAATTTCCACATCAAATTTTATACTTTATGGATTTTACTGTACATTACCACAGAGAGAGTGAAGTTAGTTCTATAGATGTCTTCCCAGTGCCTAAGCTTTGTTCTCTGGCCTTGAAACAGTCACAGCTAGTTTACATTATTATCTTATTTGGAAAATTTAATAGCCTGTCACTCATTCCCAGGGTCATTGAATTTGTGCAAGAAAAATACAGCAATGAGTCTCACAAATCAACCTTTGTCCTAAAATGTAAATATCTCTCTAGAAAAAGATGGCTGCCTGTGATTGGAAACTCTTTGAACAACCAACTTATATTTACTCTGCTGTTTCTTTCACATAGGCTGATGATGGCATTATAAACATATTTCTCCCTCAATGTCAGCCATCCTGGCTTGGCCAGTGTTTTTATAGGGCTCTTTTCCAAATACAGAAATGATCAGTAATATCTTCCAGAATAAGAAATATTCTAAAAGGATTTGCTTATCAAAAATACCATTTAATCCTAATGAAGATGTAACAATAAACTATAAGAGAGAAACTTGCCATTTTCCCATTTTTTACTTCTCTTTTGTGAAATAATACATTCCTCTGAGATAGAATCTTAACGCTTATTATTGGGAAAAAAATTAAAGTTCTAAAAATAGCTAACAATAACAAAGAATGCATTTTTAAGAAGAGCATTTGTTCCCTGTCTGGATTCACTTCAATGGGGCCAAAGTAATAGTCATGGTCCACATTCTTTCATGGTCCACACATATTTATACATGAAAAAGTCTCAGTTCCCTGATTCCACTTCTGAACAGCTAGAAACCAAGACATGAGGGGAAACTATCTAAACCTAGTTGAAGTAAAAACAGAGTGAAAAAAAGAAAGACCTTATCATCTGAAAACCAGGTGAAAACATCAGTTTTAATTATGTTTATATGTGTGTGGGCATGTGCACTTATGAATACAGATGCTTGCTGAAGACAGAAGAAGGTGTAATATCCCCTGGAGATGGAGTTATCGGATCCTGTGAGCAGCTAGTCATGAGTGCTGGGAATCAAACCTGCATCCTCTGCAAAAATAATACACAGTTTTAACCCCCAGAGAACAATTTTAAGATCTGAATGGAGACCGTTTTGTGAGGATTGCATCCATTGACAAAATGTATTCCACACTTTGAAATGGTAGAAAAAACGTTTCGGTAGAAAATACATAGTACGTGCTTAAGTCACTTTTAAGTCACAAACACGCTTTTAAGTGATACTTGGCAGCTATACACGTGTTCGTGTAAAGGTATCGATATACTTCCTAAGCGTTAGAGGAATCACAAATTTTGTTATACGTCATTAATTATAGTATTCTTTAACTTGAAATAACATAGACGAGTAACATACTTTCTTTATTTTTTATATTTTATTTTACTAATACTTCTATTAATAATTTCAGTTTTATACAATGTATCTTCATAACACCTTCTGCCCATTCTCCCCTGTTTCACCCTCCCACCCATGTGCTCTCAAAAATGAAGAAGAAGAGATAAAAAAGGAAAAAGAAAAGAAAATTAAGTCTAGCTTTGGGAATCAATAACATGGAACATGAGCATCACCATGCTCTTTGGGGACAGCCAGCTGCTCTGCTCATGGACATTCACCTGCCCATACTAGCCCAACACCAGTAACTACATAATTTCAGTTTATAAATATTCAGTTTTTTTTTCTATCAGGTATCAATTTATTATCCATTAGCTTTAAACCAACCATCTTTTACCTATTTTTATGGTACAGTTGCTATGTCTTGAAGAACATCTACTTACAATTTGACACAATATTAAAATTTGCAGGACTACCAAAAATAGGAAGGATATTAAAGTGGTGCCCACCCTGCAGTCAGCAGGCTCCGTGTACCCCAGGATGGCAATTAATGTGGCACAGCACAAAATTATAAACTTACTTCAAACATTGCGATTATATGTTTGTAATTTCATTTTGTAATTCAATTATATGATTTGCAAGTATGAGCAATAACATAGTTTTTTAATGTCAAAAGACTGGACAGGACTGGAGACTTTTCCTAGGTTTCTTGATTAGTGATTTACAAAAGTTCCCATGAGGTACAATCCTAGCCAGATTTTTCTGATGCACCACAAGTACCTCCCTCCTGAGGAATGCTGCTTATAACCAAGAGGAGAGTGGAAAAGATCCTGACTGAATGTGTTTTGCTGGCATAAGCATGGCCATACTAAAGGCACTGCAGCCTCAGACCCATAGGAACAACAAGACCTTCCCCACTCAGGCTCAGGAGAACACCGATGCCTATGGTTGTTGCCAGTATGTACACAAAGCATCAACTGTAGCTTACTCTACCTGGATAATTGCAGCCTGAGACTGGTCCTCTAAAGGACTACAGAGATGAGCTAAGCCAACTCCTTGTTCAACTGCATATAATAAATCCATCTCCTTATTCAACTTTATGTACATGCTGTACATGCTGAGGTTGAAGGATGCTGGTGTGCCTCCATCAGAGCTCATTGTCCAACAGATCCCAGCATTTCTGTATGTGTGTCTGTTGTTTCTTCATTCCCTGTGGCCCAAGTCAGGTCAACTCTAAAGTGTTTCAGTTTGCAGCACTCCTTTGTTGTATGTGTGGTTGTTTTAGACCCTACCCATAGCATCTAGGAGACAAGGAGCCTCCGACACAATCTCTCTGCTGAGGTGGGTTCAATAGCTTGGTAGGGTGGAAATTGTCTTCCTAATATATTTTTCTCTAATATCTGGCATGTTGTTCCAAATATCAAAGTGATAATTATATTAAAACATCGCCTTGTTCCAATTACTCTAGTGATATCTGAGTGGACCTTGAATACATTCTCCAAAATTTCTTCCTCTCTCTTTGCAAAGGCAAATAAATTTTCCCTTGGTGGAGAGTAAATTAAATGCATGAGAATCTGATTGCCTGAAATAGAATTTGATGCTTTGATTTATTTCTCAACAAAGTTTTGGAAATTATTCTCACAGAACAGCATTTCTTTGCAAAGTTGTAAAAAAAAAATTTGACATTTTATGCGAGGTACAAATTATAGTCCCGCTGAAAGTAGGAATCAAGCAGTTTAGTTTCTTCCCCAGATTATTTCCTCTGTCTCTTAACTCGGTAGCAATTACAGAGCAGGAGAATATATAAATGTGGGTGTTATGTATTAAAATTAAAGTTGAGAATCTAACTTCAATATTCCTTTGTAATAGGGAACTTTTCCTAAGCACCTTTCATTTCCTCATTCCTTATATTGTACATGACTTTGCCTTTGCAATGATCCTCTAAATTACTTCTTTAAAATTGTGACTTTAAGATGAAAAAGAGCAGAGAAGTTATGTCTCACCCTTACCAAAAAACACACAGGGACAGATAGTGAAATGTTTAAGAATTGAGGGCAAGATGTAGAAAATAATTTTTTTTTCTGTATATTTATTCTCTACAACTTTCCAGACACAAAACTAACCTGATATATAAAATTACTCTTCTAACCTGTAATCAGAGATTCTGTTTTATTTCGTATGACATGACAAAAAGAAGAAGGAAGCACAGACCTAGCAGGTCAGGCGTGGGTGTGGCAAGGTAGAATTGACTTGTCATTAACAGTCCAGGCTCCATGGCTGCTTCGGCATGCTGACAGAATAAACACTGTTCACTACCCCAGATCACCCTGCTTTTCTCTTTCTTAATTAGTTTGTTAATGAACTACTGTCTGCAGTGGACTGTGAAATTAAAACAATGTGTTGGCTACGGTGATAGTTGAACACTTTCACTGGATAGAAATGTGTTCCACCCTCACTGTGATGTCCTTTTAATCTAGTTATAACAGAATAAAAAAAGCATCAAAGAGGTGCAGGTGTCTGATGGGCGAATAGATAAGCACCCCCAGCATGTGCAACAGTTAAATAATCTCAAACAAATGGGATCTGCGGCAGATGCAGGGACCACAGTAACGACTTCTCGTAGACAGAGCAAAAGGGTCCAGGGAAATTTCTATTAGAGGAGCCTAGCTCAGAAAGCTAGGTGGCACCCCATACATCCTATGACAACCAGGAGTGCTGAGGCTCTCCTTCTGTATGCCGTATGAGGAAACTCCAAGCAGTTTTGAGGCAATAATGATGAAGTCTCTTGCCAAGAAATTAGACAATGGAAGAATGAATTTACAAATACATTCTCTCCCCAGCAGGTCCAGAGTAGGCGCTATTCCCTAAACCACAGTGACACTGTCATGAGCTTTATAATCCTATCTCAACTGGGCATATTTTATGTTTCACTCTTAATTTAGTTTTTAAATGATAACACTTATAAATAATTAAATATAAATATTTCCTTAAACCTTCATTTAATAAATCTGGCCTTGACTAAATTAAAATAGCTCCCTCTTCCTTTCTGCAATCTTTATAATTAGACACAAATAATTAGGCACAAATAAGAAGCTTAAGGAGGAAAATGTATTGTATTTTATGGAAATATGGGCTACCTGTGAACAATGCAAAGCAGAATATAATGGGAAAGAGAGCCACACCCTGCAGCAGTCAGAGCAGAGACAATTCATATGTGATGTGGATGCCGAAATTAGCTTATAAGGGAAAAGCAGTCTTAGTCTTGAAGAAGAGAATGGATTTTAACAAGCAGAGATTATCATTGGACCTTCGTGTAAAAGTAGGCAAGAGAAGAAAGACAGAGACAAAGGAAATCTTTAATATGTTAAAGGGATTAGCAAATGAACCAACTTGATCCTTGCCAGAGAGAAGAGGAAAACTTTAAGCCCAAGCACAGAGAGAAGTTAAGTCAAGAGATGAAGAGGAACTCAATGAAAAGCATCGGCTCCTGTGTATATTGTACATATTCCATCTAATATTTTGGGATCATTAATCATCTTAAGATTTGTGGAAATTGATCAGATTCCTGGCTTACCTGTAGGAATTGTTGGGAGAAGTTCAGTATTTTAGGGGACATATGTTTTAAGTGTGAAAGAAATGGTAAGAAGGAATATGCTGGCAGCTGTCTTAATAAGTAACCGAATGACAGGGTCCAATTTTTGAGATACTTAAAAGGATTCAATCACTGTTGAATAAGAAAACTGGTTCATATTTGATGACATCACATTTACATATAAATAACTGTACAGTGATTCACTGAAAGATGTGTAGGACACTGGGTAGCAATAGCTAAGTCTCTGAGATGTGATTTACCTAGAAAGAAAGAAAGAAAGAAAGAAAGAAAGAAAGAAAGAAAGAAAGAAAGAAAGAAAGAAAGAAAGAAAGAAAGGAAGGAAGGAAGGAAGGAAGGAAGGAAGGAAGGAAGGAAGGAAGGAAGGAAGGAAGGAAGGAAGAAAGAAAGGAAAGAAAGAAGGAAGGAAGGAAGGAAGGAAGGAAGGAAGGAAGGAAGGAAGGAAGGAAACACGATAAAAATCTACATGAGCACCCCAGTTATTAAACAATTTCCCATGGCAATGCAAGTGTGTAATTCTGCGTTTAAACTCTATAAGTCAAAGACAACATCTAGATCAAGGACGGACAGGAGTCTGTCTACAATAGAGAAACAGCCATTGTGATTTCATGGCTTGAGTTTCGCAAAGAACAAATATAAAGGTGACATGCCTTCTTAGGGCACAGTTCATATGTAGGTAACAAAACACAAGCACATGATCTATGAAAGATGAATTCATCTGGTGCAATGTTTTATTTTGGAAAGCAAAGAAGCTTCACACCCATTCGTTAAGTTGCATGTCCATGATCTCAGCACCTCTTTCTGGAGCAAGAATAGAATTATTTTTTTAGATCTCCTTTTCTCTCTCCCCATTTTCTCCCCTTCTTGTTTTCTAAGTGTGTTTGCTGGATTTCAAATTAGCATAGCACCCAAGCTTCAATGTAATTATTTTTTGCTATTCTTCATAAAGTTTATAGAAACAATTCAAAACAAAAATGAAGCATTCGATGTGAAAAAAAAAAAAATGTGTAGTTTGATGAGAAGGGATTTTGAGTGAGTTTTAAAGTGTTGACAAAGTAGATCAGACAAAGCAACTGTAATTGTTAAAGTTAATTAATTAGTCATTTAAGAAAACCAGGGGCATTGAACCAGGACAATAAGATAGGTAGCGTGGGCAAAAGGCACCCATTTAAGCTCTCTAGCGTAATGATATTTTAAGACATTTATTTTGGAAATACAATACCCGACTAAAGAGAAGCTCCAAAACCCTACTGGAGCTGGTCTGCCTAAGGAAGTGTTTCTCCAGTTCAACCTGGAGAACACACAGCTGGGCTGTGTGAGGGCCACTGCCTCTGAAGTCTAGGGGCCTAGAAGATAAGATCTTGAGTTAGCAGCAGAACTTGGCCTCATCTACTTTGTGACGGTTCATAGGCAAGAAGAATTCTAGAGTTAGGGACTCATAGAGGCTTGCACCAAAATTTTAGAAAGCTGCTGAGGCCATACAGCATGTGCAAGTTGGACTTTCCAGCCTACAGCTGCCGAGTGGGCCTTGCTCAAAGATGCAAGGGTGAAGCATGAGTTGCAGTGAGTATTCAGGAAACCGAGGGTGCCAGAAACATGGGATGCTCTCCTTAGAAAGCTGTGGGTATCTGGGAAGCCCACAGGAGGTAGCAAGTGCCAAGGGCAAGGGAAAAGGTGGAAGACTGCAAAGCCCTTAGAAGTACTGCAGAAATTAGAATTCTTCCACCAGGCTTCATTCTTGCTATGGCTCTCTTTCCAGGAATCATCTGTTCCTCTCTTTTAGGACAAGAAGATTCATATCATTACTTGTTAGAAGTGGATTATTTGGTTTTCAATTTTACAGGGCCCACAGGTAACAGATAACCTTGAATCTTAAAGAGGATTGGAATTTTCAACTATTTTTATCTGTAGGGCTCCATAGTTTCCTTTTGTAGGGATTTTGTTTGGCATGGCCATTAGCCTATAAAGGCAAGGGGTTAAATAGTATGGATTAAAGTAATGACTTTCAATGCCAAATTAACAAGGGGTCAATGTTGACAGTTAATCTACTGAAGTAGGCTTGCTCTTCAGCAATAGAACCAATTTTCAAATGTGTAAGAGCTATGGTAAGTGACTTTGTTCTACTTTAATTAATATGCAGAGATATATATCACACAGTCTGCGGAGAGAGGAAGTATCCCTAGCTTAGCTTTTTAGCCTCTAGATAAGTACAGTATTAACTCAAATTACAAATGAGTGATTCTGAGTGCTCAACATGCAACTCAAAGGACCCTTAAATAATGAGATTAGTTTTTCATTTGTAATGGAGAAAGGCCTTTTCCCTTACAGAAGAAAGCATAGTGAAACAAAGATATATTGGTAAACAACCTCAGGGTAAAATCAAAGTTAATGTGGATCATCTTACAGGGTCATTCAGTTCCAGTGGAGATTAAATGTTACTTTGTAGAAACATAGCAAGTAGAAGAGGTTGAGTAAGTAAGTTAAATTCAGTGTAAAGAGCTCTAGGATGTGGTGATAATCGTTACAGACACAGAGTCCATGATACTGAATAATTTGCCTCTGATATTCATTATTCTTTACCATTGTTTTCACCATTAAATTCATTAGCTTTCTCTTTAAACAGTCTCATGTGCTTTCCCAATATATCCTCGGCTTTTTGCTCAAAAAGTTTTCCTGTTTTCCTGACATATACATTGGTTCGGTATTGGCATTGGGCATCACCAGGCTCCTTTAAATCTCACCTTGTAATATGTCGATTATGACACAGGGTAGATAACGTATCTCTAATGTCATTTTTTATTTCTTATTCAATAAACCAAGGCAAGAAGTAAAAGAGAATTGCTTTTGTCAGAATATCACAACTTGATCGTTAGAGAAATATTCTTTAAGAAGAAAAAACATTGCAAGTACTTTATTTTTATGTGAGAGTGGGATAAAAAAAAAATCCTATGAAATGCAGTTTAGTCTTGTTTTTGCAATATCCAGTAAATCCTACTGAAATACAATCCTTGACTTAAATGTTGAAAATAATCTTTAAATAGGAATGGCCCCACATGGACAAATAACTCATGGAATTCAGCTAAATATGTAATGGAGAAACGGTAAACATACAGTTTTTTGCAAACAAGGAGAGTGGTATACTTGATTTGATATTTTATTTAGAATCATTTTAGCAAAAATAAGCTACTTTTTTCCAGCCTTCCATCACCAGTGCAGTGGCAAACTGTTGATTCACATGGACACTTTGACCACCTTCACACAGAAGATCTTTGCTGTAATACTGAACCTGACATGAAGATAAATGAGCAATTTACAATTAGCTTTCTCATTAGTTAGAACTAAGATTCTTTCTTTAGTCATGACAGATTTATTTGCTTCACTCTGGTGGTGCAGCTAGTTGCCTGCCAGGCAACTAAGGCAGGAAAATGAAGGTAAGCTCAAAATCTAGATCAACTTGTTTCCTGTTCTCTAGCATCATCTTTGACTGGTAAACACATGTGCCATTGCAAAGGACTGTGGGGATTGACCTGTGTTAATGGAAGAGATCCTTTATAAAACAAAGAAATCTGCTCATATTTCCTGGACTAAAGAAAAATCTCATATGACTGTATCTAGAAAACTCATTAAAATGTTGACTTTCTCTCTCCCTTCCCCCTTCTACCTCTCTCTCTCTCTCTCTCTATCTCATTCTCTCTCTTTCACTTTTGCAGATTATGGGGACAGAGAGTATAGACAAGCACATCAGTGGAAAAACTTAAGAGTTTATTGAAGGTGCGAGGTTCCCCTTAGGTAGCCAGGGTAGAGAACTGAAAAAATATGTTTCAGGTTTAAGGAAATATGTTGTCCATACATATATCGTTAGAGGGGAGACATCTCTTTCTTTCCTTTTCTCCTTTCTTGTCTTCCTCCTCCTCCTCCTCCCTTTTCTCCTTTTCTCCCTTCTCCAACTTGCCCCTGACTTACTCACTCATTTATCTCTCCTTTCTTTAATTTATGGAAAACCTGCTACCTGCTCTCTCTCCCTCTCTCTCTCTCTCTCTCTCTCTCTCTCTCTCTCTCTTTCTCTCTCTCTTTCTGTATGTGTGTGTTTTTCTGAGGGTGGCCTTGAACTTCTGACATAAAGAGATGCCCCTACCTCAGCCTCCTGAATACTGGAACTACAGTGCATACCACCACATCCAGGTGACTTTGCTTTGTTAGGCCTTAAACTCTCTGTCCAACTTTCCGTATTTTCCAGATCCCTGCAAGGAGTCTGTCTGTTTCTGATAGACACTGCATTCCCGTATCCCGGTGTGGTTTAGGAGAAGTGTCCCAGTCTTCTACCTCACAGGTGCCTAGGTGAAAGCCCTCTGAGATTGGTGAGATAAAATACTCTCAACACTATGCTATGTACTGAGATGCTATGATTAGAGAACACCCCTTGGCTAAGTGAGTAACATAATTTTTGATAGAGTAAAAATTCAACCCCTGTGGCAGCTCTGAGCAGAGAAACATGAAAATAGGGGCGTCAAAAGCATAAAAGTCATTAATAACAAAACTTCACTTTTTAAGAACTGGGCACTATACAACTGAAGTGAACATACAGACCTGGGATCCTCTTTGACATAGAATGGTTGGATTAGGAAGACTGAAAATCAGACCCACGTCCATACAATGATGTTATATTATATGTTATCTGTGTCTTTAGGAGACATTAAGGATGAATACTGCTGAGTTGAGAATGTAATTATGATGGGAATGACATCAATATCAATTCTGAGCCATTTCAGAAGAAAAAGCTGCTAAAAGTGCTTATTAGAAATGTTGAGTTCAAGTGAGCTTTCTAATTTAATTGGAATACTAATAGATTTTACCCTCAATTTATTTATCAGTGAGGATGCCTTCTCTGGCAAGGGGAGTGATTGTGAAAACCACGAATATAACTTCCTGCTTGCTTTTATCTCCTATATAAAATAATTCCAAAATAACTATCCTTATTACATACTCGATACAGTTGCTTCAAAATACTTTCAAGTGCTGTCAGTAATCGTCTGTGTCAAAAGGAAATGAGGAATGGGAGAACAAGCAGAAAGTACACGTATGAGGAATCTTTGAAGTAAATCAACTTCTGATCTCTCATTTCAGAGGACCTGATGGTGGAGGGCGGGTGTCCTCATGGCTCAATGTAGTGAGACTTTGCCAAGATGTTTGTTGTACTGTGCAGCCTTCCTTACAGTTACATGCCACTTGGACTTCTGGGAACAGCTTAGAAGCCCTGTAAAAGAGGCAGTATCAGTTGGCAGTGGCAAGGGGTGGTAGAGGACGTTGATGGGAAGCCAGGCAGGAACTAGGACAGTAGCTGGAAAAGGTTCAGACGAAGACAGTTAGTGGCAAGGGACAGTTGATGGGAAAGCCTGTTAGAGGACAGTTAATGGAATAAAAGTTGTTAGAAGTTAGTCTAGTTCTCCAGGTTTAGGTAAAGACAGCCAGAAGGGGCTGTAAAGATTTCTTCCTTTCTCTCTTTTCCTTTCAAAACTTTTTAGAACTAAGGGGTTAAAAAAAGCTCCAAGTTAAGAATCCATCTCATTAGCAGCTGGGGAAAGAAAATCAGTTACAAGCAGTTACAAGCCAATCAAGAGAATCAAGAGGCAGAATCAGTTACAAGTGAAAAGGTAAACAAATTTGGCCCCCAGCAAATGGCCGAGGCTTAAGAGTTCAGAGACAGCATCAGAAATCAGTTAGAGGTTAAGGCAGATATATCTATCTACACCAAGCGCTGCACAGATGACACCTTAAGGGTGTGGTAGAGATAGAGTCTCAGAACAGCAGAGTCCTGGGGAAAAAGCGGGTGTTTGCCAAAGGGATTTCAGAGTGCTTTCCCAGGATAAGGCCTTAGGCCTAAAGAAGAAGAAAAATTCCCTAAAACAAAGTGATCATGAGAGCACTCTTAGCTGGAAAGACTGATTTTAATATCACACTACGCCAAACTAAGCGTTCAGAACGGTGCATGGGATAGAGGGATGGGCTGTGTAACTTTACCCAGGTGTTGAGAATTGACAAAATTGAATTAGCTTCATCTACCATGAGCCGCCCATACAGGAGGTGACTACCTGATGCTCCAAATCTGACATAGGAACATGTATTTAGCTAACGTTCTTTAAAAAACAAAACAAAACAGTATTTGATACTGTTTTGTGTGATTCTCTATTTATATCACCATCTTACACTTATTAATCACTGCCTCATGAATTATAAAATTACCACATGTACCTCCTTTTTTTTAAATTTTTTTGGTTTTTTGAGACAGAGTTTCCCTGTTCTAACTCTCGCTGTCCTGGAACTCACTCTGTAGACCAGGCTGGTCTTGAACTCACAACAATCCACCTGCCTCTGCCCCCCCACCCCCACCCCGGAGTGCTGGGATTAAAGGCATGCGCCACCACTGCCCACCACCCAGCCACATGTGTACATCTTAGAACTATATCTTATGAGAGAAATCAATGTATGCATTATAAGCATGAAGTTATAGATAGGGATAGGTACATACAGGGTGTAAAGTTGAGTTCCAAAACTATGAAGGAGATCAATTTCTATATAATAAAAAATAAACTAAATCATTGATTGCTAACCTTCAGGCAATAATGCTTCACAGTAAGAGTTGTAATTTAGCACTCTATGACATATAGAAAATAGGATACTCAGTGTGTATAATCTCCTCTTTCAAAAAATACAGGACATGCAAATACAATACAAATACAAAATAGAAAAATACAAGGAGACTATAGATTAAAATAGAAAGCATTACCTTCAACACATACCATGATTTTGAAAACTCCAATTTTTATCCTTTGACACATGTACATCTGTCACAAAAGGAAAGGAGTGGGTCTTTTTGGGAAATGACACTGTTTCAGTTTTCTTCTCTGTAGTTGAAACTAAAGCAGCAGACTTCTGCAATTTATCCAGAATTGTACCCTGAAAAGCAGATGTTCATGGCTGCCAGATTGAATTGTAGTATGAAGTGAGGAAGGATTGTTGTTTGCTTTCCTGGATATGAATGATGATGACACCAGCTAGCTAAAGGATTGCATCCACAGTGACTTAGTTTTGTAACCACAGCTCTGTCCACAGAGGGCCTGAAGGTGAAGGCAGCTTCACCTGGTAAGTCTTTGGATTACTTTAGCTTGTCTGACATAGAGATTCAGTTATTATTTTAAGTCATTTCTTTAATTTGTGTCATCTCTGTCATTATCGGTATCATGGGTATCATGAATTGTTCTTTTAAACTATGACTACCAAGCCTTCCATATCCCTACCCTGAGAAGCAGCGTTAGATACACAGCAAATGGGAAGAGATCTAATAAATATCTCTGTCTCCTAAAGAAACCAGATTGCTCAGAATCTACCAGAAGCTGCAATTGGGATACCTCATACACATTATGTGAGTCTGAATGTTGACCAATCAAGTTGGGTTAGGAATTAAAAACTCAACAGGACCCCCACCGGATGTGCTTGCTTGACTAAGCTTATATGTGCTCCCTTTTGCAGAAGTAAGACTTGTGTGCTATACGGTCATTTTCCTGGACCCAGATCTATTTCTCACTTCTCCTTCTACCATGGATGTTGCTGGGATCCAATTCCAGTTATCTGGCTTTGGAGAGATCATCTTTGTCCACTGCGCCACATTTCTAGATGCAAGATAGGAATCTTCTCTTTTTTTTCTTGTGTTTGATTGTTTTACAGTGTTGAGGATAGATCTTAGTGCATATGAAAACATTTCCCCACTAAGTTATATATGTAGCCCTTCTTCAGGTGTTTTGTTTCAAACTAGGAAAACAAAAAGTTCACAAACATATATGATTACTGAACTTCTAAAATATAATAATCTGAGATGATGAAAACTTAAAACTTATGGAATTTAATATCCATATTTCAAAAAAAAAGAAAAACTACTCATAGACAAGGAAAATATTTCAAAGCATATATCTAATGGGTGACTCTATCTGTAATATAAAAGAAATCCAAATCCTTTTCTCAGACTATGTTTTCAGACACTGTAGTAGATCCTTTTTGCAATTCTTCTTTAGAAAGAAACAGTGGGTTTAGGGCAATGTTGAGAGAACTTGAACAATTGAAAAAGCCAAGTTAATTTAGCCACTAAGCTATAGTTGTAAATGTAACTGAAAGCTACTGTGTGAGAGATTCCTAACTTGTTAGTGATTCCTAACTTGTAATAGATGCCCACTATGCCTTTTAACCCTCCATTTCAAAAAAGATAGAAAGAAATCTTCACTGCTTTTGCAGGTAGCCTTCAAAGAGTGAAAGAAAGAAAAAAAAAATGTCCACTGCCCTTTTTTGTCTGTCCTTGGCTTAGAGAACAGAAGCTGCAGAGAGAACCAACGTCTATCAAACCAACCAACCAACTGCCAACTGCCAACTTCCTTCCTTTCCTTTATATTATATATTCTAAACAAAGTTTCCAGAAGTCTAAACGGCATGGAATCATACAGAAAACTACATAAGACAAAAAAACTTTAAAACACCCTAATACATGTAGATGTGTGTATTGATTTATTAAATTATTCTCGTGGGTTCAAGGCAGAGGACAGTATATTCGTAGGCTAATTCAGTCCCTGGTTCTAGAAGGTTTCAGCCTCTGTACAATCTAATTTTATATCTAAACCTGGAAGACTTCATCCTCCAAGACTTCTGCTGACTGAGCTTACTCTGACCAGCTGTCTTCTGAACTCAGAGCTGTGCTGAACTCAACTGACTTTTCTGGTTGGTTGATTCAACTCACTTGCTGTTCTGGCTCAAAGCCTTCTCCAAGCTGACTGGTTCAAACTGACCTTCTTAGCTGGCTGATTGGCTTAAAATTTATTCTTTCTCCCAACTCACTGTTTCCTGTCCGACACTGCGACACTGCTTCCTTCTACTGAACTGACTGTGTATCTTATCTGAATGATTCTCTAACTGAATGCCTCTGTGTCTTATCTGACTGATTCTTTAAATGACAGCCTGTCTGAGCTGAGAGCCTGCTTTTATATCATGAGAGTTGGGAATGTCTTTACTCTGACTAAATCTGTACTTCGCTCTATCTCTGACTTTTAGCTTCTCAATTTACTAGTGTGCTCTGACTAAATCTTTCCATTATCTCAACCTCTACTGCTTCTCTCTTAACTCTGAACTGATGGTGAACTCTGAACTGAGAACCATGAACTGTGAACTCAAAACTGTGACCTACTTCTGAACTGACTGCTTCCTTTTACACCCCAAGATCTGCGATTAAAGATGTGTGCTACCTCTGCCTTCTTAGTTGGGATTAAAGGTGTGTACTAACTTTCATAACCCTAGAGCAGTCAGGCTGTCATATTAAAAGACTGAATGTTCCTCTATACTTAATAAACTTCACTGAATCATTCTTCAAGTTCTGACTTAATTAATTTACCTACCAGGCCTACTTCTCACTCTCCATCAGGCAATGGGGAAGGAGCTAACATCAGTCCCACAGGGAAGGAACTCCTATGAGCAATGTATCATCAACCTTAGTTCTGGATGCAAAGATCATCCATCTATATATAAATCTGTCTATCAATCTATCTATTGTTCATCCCATCTTTCTATCTATCAATCTAAAGGGAAAATTACACTTACAACATAGTGTAAATGCACTGTTTAATTTGAGATATTTTGATCATAGTAAATTGAAATATTTGGCTTACAATCAATCCTTAAGTGTAAATGAAAAATTTCAGAAATTATTTGTTTCTGCTTAGTTTATTTCCGCTCAATTATTGTAAATTATTTTTATGACTCCTAAGAAAACAAAAGAGTTAGTGGTTTGTTCAAAAGAGAAGCTAGGAATATTTTTCATACACATTTTTCATGATAGGATTACACCAATGAAGCACACATTGAGTCATACTGCACTTGAGCTTACTAATAGTTCTACATAATTTTGATGTCATCAAGTAAGTGATTAAAACAACTTTACTTTAATACTAAACTTCATTAAGTACAGCACTGATAGTGAACTGACAAAGTCTCTTTGAGGCTGGCAAACATAGATAGCTCAACGATCTGACTCCACTTGACTTGTACTTGTTCATGTACACAGTTTTTTAACAATTGCTAATTAGGATCCTTTGACTTCATGTATTATATACAAATGCTGGCATATCACCTAGAAATCTGTTGGCGATCCAGGATGTATTTGTAACCACTCTGAAAAATGGAATAAGCTATCACTGACATAGTTTCATTCAACTATTCTAGTTATATCTATGGAAAAATAGAAAATCTTATTTGCTTTCACATTTAGAATAAATATGTTTTCCTCTGACTGTTCCTTTAATTACAAGTTTAAAAAATGATGGGTTATGATGCATCTATTAATGTTGGTTACTGAATAATTGCAAGGAGTTTTTAACTACTGTGTATAACTAGTAAATTAGTGTACTTAAGTCATGTTTTAATTACTTTACAAATAAGTTATTATATTGTCAAAATAGGAAGAATTACTGAAAAGTTAAATCTAACAACATTTGAAGAAACAGCAAATGATGAGGCAAGATGACTTGTGTGGAAGTCAGTCACACATTCAGTAATCTTTATGAAACTACACATCCACCTTTAAATCATGTATATATAATCATGATATTATTAACAAATGACCCTTTATCACTTTCAACTCTGTAGAGTTAGAGAAATAATAGTGATCCAAACTTCTATTGAAAATAAAGGGAATATACGTATATACATGGTACCTTAATAGCTTTGTGGAAGGAATTTGCATAAATGTGATTCTTAAAAAATAATTAGCATAAGGATAATGTGAAGTCAACTAGATAAATTACTCAACAGTAAATTTAGTCCCCAAATTAACTGGGAAATGTTAGATCATTACTATTCTGATTCACAGTGTACCAAGTAGATTCATATCCTTGTGAATTCTTTTTTATTTTATCCTTATGCATTCTTAGCATCCTTTCAGTTTAAAAGTCTCAGGCAGTTTCTCTAAAGCCTCCCTTTCTTCATCTGCCCAAGGGTCTGTTTTGAAATAGAGAAGAAAGAAGAAGATGAAAGAAGAAAATAAGACCTGCAGGCAGCACTTTGCATTTTTCCTCTTGAAGTATTGCTGTAGGCAGAGATAAATGGAGATGCCCCCTCCTGTGCATATGGGGGGGTGCAGTCTAAAGTAAACTGAGCAAAGCACCAAAGCCCTTTGAATTCTTGATGACATCAAAACTAAGATCTGTGTAACATAGCTGTTTATCTTGATAGAAAAGGAATACTGTGTTAACTTGTGCTGATCAGTATCCCTCCATTAAATGCTAGACCAAAATTAGTTCCACCAAGGTAGAGTTCCCTTACCTCTTTCATGCCTAAAATAACTAAAGTAGCTTTGAAAAAGAGGGATATAGACCTCAGATCTTAATGAACCAAATCAAGGACATGAGCAGTCTCCATGGCTCTGGAGCTCTGACAAAGCACAAGCTTTGAGGAACATAGCATGACATTAAATAAAGGAAGTCTAAATCCCCTACCCATTTAATTAAGAGACATTCATCTTTAACATCCTCATAAAGCATAGTTTCAATATATCAACCTTCCCTAAGGTTCTCCAATTGTTCTAAATGGTTCATCTTTGTTACTATTAGATTCATATAACATCATTATTTATACAAGTTAAACATATTTGTATCCATCTGTTCTGGATTTTACAGAAATCTGGAATTTCTGTAACTTTTTTCTACCCACTTATGTTAAAACATTAATGGTTCCTTCTAAATATAGGGAACATTTTATATGTTAACTTCTTGGCTTTCCCAATTTTTCTTCTTTTCTAGGTTTTCACGGCAATTAATAGGTATATTTATTGTATGGATTAGGTTGTGAAACTTCTGTTAGTGTTTTGTCGTGATTGGTTTCATTGTAAAACAGCTGAGTCTCATTGTAAAGGCTGAGTCTCTATAGTAGGTATCATTTTTGTATTCATGGAATTGTACTTTTTCTAGTTGCTGGACTTTGTTTTATAATCTGAGGGTGTCTGGAAAGTTCAGTGTGATTTTCATGTATGCGTTTTGGGCATGTTTTGATTAATTATCCATATGTGTTTTATTTTCTTTTGCATTGTAAAAGAAAAAGTATCTTCCATTATTTCTTCTGCTTATTTTTACTTTGTTTATCAATTTCAAATTATTTTCTTTCATGTTAATTTTGTCTTTTTATATTACCAAATGATTTTGTTGTGAGAATTAGATTTTTGGTGGTTTGGAGACAGAATAACTCTGGTTCCTTATCCTGGCTTCGAACTCATGATCCTCCTGTTACAAATCCCAGAGTGTTGGGATGACATTTGTGCAGCATCACATGCATGGAGATTAGCTGATGGTTTGATTTGTTGGGTTTGCAGATGCTTCATCAGATACTTTGTCAATGGTGGCTACCACTTCTGTTATTTTCTGTAAATGCATGCACACATGTGCGTGTGTGTGTGTGTGTGTGTGTGTGTGTGTGTGTGTTTAACAACTGTATGGTCTAGTTCTTTTGAAAACTACAGCACTTCCTACACAATAGTAGGTAGCTGAAGGAATGATGGTTTCATTGCCTCCCTTCTGATCTGTGAGTAAAGCACTTTAATGTTTCTCACTTAAATAAAATTCTGCCTTTTTGCAAGGGTTCGTCTCTTATCATCAAGTAGCTTTCTTGATAAATAACTCTCTGTAAGCTTTAGGATGTTATTTGGCCTTAATGTCTAATTAACGATTTTTAATTTTGTGAAGTATCATTACTCACTCTGTATCATCAGCATCTTTTCTGCATCTACACAGAAAGTGAAGGCTTTAATTAATTTCTATCTCCAAATCTCAATACTCATGGAACTTGCATTTCATGATGTACAGTATTTAATTTGCTCATGGGCTCACTTCATAGCTATTTACCATCAAACAGTTACCTGATATTTTGCTGCTGAATATTTTAGCTCAGATCATTATTTACTATAATTTTTATGTGAGCTTTCATGTTGCTGGCATTATTTAACTAATATAGAGATTTAATAATATTTTGATTGTATACAATATTTCATTTAATTATAATTACTTTTAGAGAAGATTTTAAATTCCATTTTGTACATTTTTTTACTCTAATGTTAATGTCTGCTCTGTTTTTAAGGTATTTTGAAATAACTGTGTCTTCTCAGTGTTTTAGTAGTTTTGAAGATTGTTTTGTTGGGAATGCACCCACTATTGGTGGACTCTCATGGGAGTGTGATGTGGTGTATAAAGCACATCAGGTTTTACACATCACTCAGGTTTATTAAAATAGCGCATCTTTTGTCATCAAAGTTCAAGGTCAATATGTTGTATAATTGGTCTGACTTTAATTAGTGGAGGTGGCTTAAAGTCAACCGTAATTAGTATGCCTGTTAGCTTTTCAACCTTTTTCATAAATGTCACTGTACTTAACAAGCTTCAATTATTTATTTCCAAGCATTTCCCGCCATGCGTTTCTCCACACCCCTGCTACGCAGAGCAAGTCATTGAACACATTCCGACGACGTCTTATCATAAACTCAGGCACAAATCATCATTCCCTCACTCCATTTCCTCACATTCACGTTATCATGCCATATCTTACTTTGTCTCCCGAAATGTGACTGAATATTAACACCTTCATAAGGACATCATAACTACATTAATGTTATCATTACTGCTGCGGATTCCTTCAGCTCTGAATGGATTCCTATAAAAGTACAGATTTCTGTAAAATTCAGTTTACTTCTACATTCCCCCCTATCTCCATCTCCCATCCAATATAACTCATCTCTCTCTTTATCTCCCCATGCTCTGTATCCCTATATCCCCAACCCCTCTAACCCATCTCTCCACCCCATACATCCCCATCTCCCAGCCCTCTGACTCCATCTCCACGCTCTCTCTATCTCCATCTCCCACTTCCTCTTTCCTTTCTCTCTGCTGCCATCATTGAGCAAACCCCCCAAGTCTCTGCTCAGATAGAAAGCAATGATGTCAGCAAACCAGGAATGTACATCTGTGAAACCGGGATCCTAAACGAAGCTCCTAATGTTATTTTATTCAGTGTCTCTTGTAGAGACTCTGAGCTGTTGGTTCTTTCTACTTCCTGCCTACTGCTCTTGAAGAAATTAATAAAGTGAAGACCTACCTATATCACTGCAATCATCCTGAGAATACCAAATAATGGCATGAAGAGACCATGTCTGGCTGTATGTCGCCGTGCTTCCTGCCAGGATGACAATGGACTAAACCTATGAAACGAAAGCCAACCCCAATTAAATGTTTTCCTTTATGAGAATTGTGGTAGTCATGGTGTCTCTCCACCGCAATAGAAACTCTAAGTCAATAATCTAGGCAAGTTATAGAAGAAAACATTTAATTGAAGGCTTTCTTAAAGTTTCAGAGGGTGAGTCTATGCTCATCATGGCAGGGGGTGTGGTGTCAGACAGGCATGTCACTGGAGCAATAGCTAAGAACCTACACCCTGATCCGAAGACAGGAAGCATATAAAGAAAGCAAGATTGGCCTGGAGTAGGCTTTTTGAGACCTCAAACCTACTCACATTGACATAGCTTCTCCAAAAAAAGGCCTCACACCCTAATCTTTCCTAAACAGTATACTAACTAATAAATGATTTATAAGAAAAAATACACTAAAGTATAACATATAAATAAATAAATGCATAGATAGATAGATAGTATTCAATGGAAATCTAATGCTATCTATATGTGTGTTTGACTAAGTTGTAATAATTAATCTCATTTAGGAATGTTTTTCTTTTCACCTGCCATTCACAAGGGAGAACATGAATTGAAATGATTTCTTGGGATAAAATACTGATGATAAAGCTGTCTTGATAAAGTTCTTTTCTTCATCCAATTCCACAATCAAAGTACTCGCCATATCACTTTGACAGAGAGAGGTAGACATGAAAATTCTGGACATGAGGACTAACTGAATTGTGAAGTGGATGATGCCTTTGTGAAACCAAATCTTCTAATTCCAATGTGGTCTGGATTCTCATGTTTTGGTGGACCATTGTATCAAAGCCTTCATGGTCAAACTCACCATCTACTGCTCTGTGTAGTGCTTGTGTTACAGGCACTGGTAAACTATAACCAGTTCTTTTCAGTGCAATTTCTACACATACATAAACTGGGATCACAGACACTGGGTCATAAAATGAATATATGGTCATCTTTAGAAGACATTGCTGGACATTTAACAAATTGCTTGCCAATGTTAAGCTTCCAGTAGCCATCTATGGCAATTTCAGTTCCACACTGAATGTTATGGTCATATTAGGACTATACTTGTTAGTCATTCTTACATAGTTATATTGCTATTTTAAATTATAGCAACTATTCACTAGAGAATAATAAAAATAAGCTGTTTAATATATTATCAATTTGATGTGTCCTTTTATAGTGTTTTTCCAATGAGACTTTCTCACACACACACAAACACACACACACACACTCATTCTAAGTTCATAAGTTTATAAGTTCACAGCAACCACCTACTGCTGTAAACCCGCTTTTACTAATCCTATGAAAAGTCTAAGCCTAATTTTCCATATTTCTGTGTCCTCTTCCAACCAGATCAGGGCTCAGACGCCTCATAAAAATGCAAGCAGTTGGCAGAAAAACAAGTAAAATAGTCACATTGACCTGGGCTTTTCTAGCAAGGCTAACATTGGTGCCACAATGGGTTCACATCAAATTTGACAGACAAAATAGCCAGTATAGAGGTAACCATGGTACTGTCTGAAACTTGACATGTCTGTCTGATTGATTGATTGATTGATTGACGTCATCCAATCAGTAATAAAGCCTTGCTGCTACCCTGAGTTTTATATGAGCAGCAACAGATAGGGACCTTCTCTCCAGGTTCTGATAGCAATTTTGTGTAATCTCTTCTTTATCTCTCTCTGTGGCTCTATTAAATCTTTCACTTTCAAGAAGGGAGGCATTAGAGCAGCAGTTCTCAGACCGTGGGTTGAGACATCTTTGGGGGCTCAAATGACCATTTCATAGGGGTCACCTAAGACCATCTGCATATCAGATATTTACATTACGATTTATAAGAGTAGTAAACTTACAGATATTAAGTAGCATCAAAAATAATATTATGTTTGGGGGTCAACACAACATGAGGAAATGTATTAAGGGGTCGCAGCATTAGTAAGGTTGAGAACCACTGCGTTAGAGGGGTAAGAGAGGGTGACTTCCACCTCTTAACATTTCTCCCTCACCTTTGTCTTATGTAAGACTTTAGGATTTAGAAAGAAAAGTCAGGAAGGTACTTGCATTTTCTTTCTGGCAAACGTTGTTTCACGGAGTGTATAACTGCCTGAGGAGTGAAATAAATGATGAGATAAATTTCAAGAAAATGACTTATTTCAGATATATTTCCATTATGAAATAATGCGACATAATGTGATAGGCAGTTTTATTTTTAAAAACATTTTAATTGGGCGATCTTGAACAAGTTGTCTAAACTTTCTGAGCCTCATTGCTTTCTTTTGAGGAGATACACTAGCAACATCTCAGCATGTTTATGAATATTGAAAAGTATGTCATCACTTTAAAAACATCACTGCCTTATGTGTTAGCTTTGTATAAACCTGGCATTGTCAGCCAAGTAATTTTAAGTGGAAGCTAAGAAGAAGGAATTCACACAATCATTCTGTAGTGGTCTCTAAGCTACCACAGCTGGAACCATTGCATTTGCAAATTTAAAACTCATTACGCCACTGATAATTTCAGAAAACTTCTTAACAGCAAGTGAAATTCTGAAAGACCTTCAAAAGCATGTGTAGGATGAAATCTAACAAAAGGAAACTACAGTCTGATTGACATCTCTAAGGAAAAAGGATCAGGTCAGGCAAATATTCACCACCAGGAATCTTTGCTCTTGTGCTTCGAAACTCAGAGAAGGTCATGGATGTAAACATCCTCTCTCAGCTTCCCAAGGTTCCTGATGGTGCAAAAGTTCACACTCTCCAGCTTGTTGGGTGTCATGGGAGCCAAGAGATAAAAGCTCTCTTGTAGGCTCTCCCTTAGCTGAATTCTTTGGTCTTTATATTTCAGATGTCATAAGAGACATCCACAGGGACCCGTATGCGATGGTTCGATTCCTGAACTCTTTCTCACAAGTCATCTATTGTAGAAAGTGAGTTCTGAGAGAGGACCAAGTTCTCTACGTACCAGTTGTTGATATTGCAGAAGAGAAAATATTTATGTTGCTGTATGGAGAAGACTAAGTGCATGAAGAACCTGCGTGTGTTTGAGCAGGTGCACACTGTGTGTTTACATTATTAGTAATAATGTGAAGCATGCTGTATGGATAATTAGCCAATTTCTGGGGTGTGACATCCTTAAAGATCATGTATTCAGATTAAGTTACTAGCCATGCAAAGTTGTTTTTAAAGAGTCAAATATTCACAGGTGTGCAGTATCTCTTTGATAGCATGCCTGGCATGTCAACAGCTATTCTGGATGCATTATCTTTCTATCACCTGCTGAAGTTCCCGCACCCCTGTGAGGGTTCTTTTACTTCCCCATGATGCATGTGCACCAGAAATAATCACCCCATATGCCTCAAAGTTTACTTTTCAACGTTTTGCTTTCATTTAACTGGGTTGTCATACTATGCCCAGAAACTAAGAGTTCACTTCTAAATTAAAACATTGCTACAACAGCGTTCAGATAAAAAAAAAAAAGTCTTTAATTAGTAAAACCAGCAGAGCTCAAAAGCTGTCCAGCGCAGTGAACTTCTATACAATTGGATTAGCCATTCTGATGCTCTGGAGCTTCATGTTAGACTTTCCCCTTTGGTCACTCATTATCATTTTATACAGTTAGTCACTACACAAAATAAAAAATATACGACAGAGTTAAAACTGGGAAAACAGATTTATACCCTCTCTTGTAACACACATATTGTTTATCTGCATTTCATCCTTTCTTATCACCTAATATTTACTCTTTTTCAATTTTCATTCTACAGGTATATTGAACCCACATGGGCTCTTGTTTATATATACACATGCGTACAATACAGGCTAGGATTCACGTATGAGTGAAAATATGTGGTCTCTTTCTGTCTGATAGTGTGTTACTCCGCATAAAAGTGTGCATGATAAATCCATATAGCCCCTCCCAATTTTTTATTTTATTTGTTTTCTTTAGAGATGAATAGCAGCTCATTTTTAATACGGAACAGATTACCGTTATATAACCATCTGCTGTTGGACAATTAGGCTGGCTTCATTTCCTTGCTGTAGTGAAGAAAGCCCCAGTAAAAAATGACAGTGAAAATAGCTCTGTAGTAGTGTTGCAGGATACAAATAAATGTACGAAGTAACTAGTAACCTTCAAGTATAACAACAGTGTACTTTCAGAAAAAAAAAAAAAAGACTATCATCACATTCATAGAACTCCCAAAAGTAAGTATTTAGAAATGTATACCTAACCAAAGAAGAGAAAAGCCTCTACAATGAAAAGGTTAAGAGAATGAAAAATGAAAGCAAAGAATTTACTAGACAACAGATCATCCATGTTCCCAGATCAGCAGAATTAATAATGTGCAAAAGGCTGTACCACCAAAATTAATTTAAGGACTTAATGCAATACTTATTATACTGAGTTTTAGAAAAAAATAAAGTATTTATGGACCCTCATAGCCCACAAATAGTCAAAGCAAGAATAATCTAAGGATTTAATGCAATACTTATTATATATAATTTCAGTTTTAGAAAAAAAAACTCAGATATTTGTGGAACCACAAAAAGATCACAAATAGCCAAAGCAGTCTTAAAACAATATAAAACAACACTTCAGTAAAACTAATGCTGGAGGTAGTATAATATCTGACTTCAAATATACTATAGAACCGTAATGGTAACGACAGCCTGGTGAAGTAGACAGATCAATGGAATATAATGGAATCATAAATGAACTGACAAAGATATGACCAGTAAGTATTTTACAAAGAAGTCAAAAACATACAATGGGAACAAAAAAACACAGCTTTCCCAGGAAAAAAAAAATGAAAAAACCAGTGGTGCTGGCAAACTGGATGTACACTTGCAAGAAGAATGAAATTAGGTTCCTACTTTCTGCCCTGTATAAAAATCAATTCAAAATGGATCAGAGATTTTCATTTAAAGTCTGAAGCAGTAAAACTTCCAGAAGCAAACATGGGGCTCTTGAAGATTCTGGGGTAGGCGAGAACTTTCTGAACAGAAAAATAACAGAGCAGAATTTGCTTCCAGTATCAACACATGGAATATGGGAAATGAAAAGTTTCTGCTCAGCAAAGGACATGGTCAGCAGAGCTAATAGTGCCTTTTAATTTGAAGTTTAAATGGAATATTATCATCAAATGTTATTACTTCTACTGTTGTTTCCTTCTTTTTACTAACTGTATTTTAAGTGTGTTAAATATTTCGCACATAGACATTAAGTAAACATTATATTTGTATTCTGTGGCATGTACATTGATTCATTCTTTGCTTTTATTTATATAAATTAATCTCTAGTTGGCATAAAAAGCCATAGTCATTGAAACAACATAATTTGTTTTCTAATACCACTAGAGCCTGGAAGTTCATGGCCGGAAGACAGGCACTGGGTTGATCTGTTTTACGAATGTTCCCCCAGCCGCCTGCTTATTCATTACACATATGCTTTTATTGGCATTTGCTCATGAAAATGCAGGCAGATTTCTCTCCTCTCTCCATCTCTCTCTCTCTTTCGTGTGTGTGTGTGTGTGTGTGTGTGTGTGTTCACTATCTCTAATTTTGTTTCCATTTTCTGAGACCCTGAACCCTGATCCTTCTGCCTGGCCTTTCTCAGTGTTGTGGTAACGGATCTGTGACCCTCCTGACCTGTCACTCCCTTTTCTAATAAACCACCACTCTCATCACTGTGGGACCTGCATCTGCAAAGCCATTTAACCTTAAGTACCTCACCAAATCCCCATATACACATGTGGTTGCCATGGAGATGAGTATGCATACATGTAGACTTCTGGGGTCAACGTTCAGTCTATAGAGCCATGAAACAGAGAACTGTTTATTAATGTTCATTCATTCTTAGTATACAATATTAAGTTTTATATTATCAGTATTTATTTCGTTCTGAAAACTTTACAGTTTCATTTCTTACATTTGGAAATTTTATCCATTTGCATTTAACATTCGGATATGTTAGGAAGCTATTTGTAAATTATTCTATGATAGGTTAGTGTAATGAGGACAAAAAGTAAAAATAACTGGGACTGGAGAGAAACAAGACATTTGAACTAGACAGTGGGAAGAACCACCGACTGAAATAAGACTGTAGTAGAAAGTGAAATGGATAAGATTGTTTCAGCTTAGATTTTTTCTATTTCTATCTTTCTTTTTCTTTGTGGAAAAAGGAATAGTCCAGACTGACCACCAACTTGCAATTTAGTGCAAGCTGACCTGGAGTTCCTGCTCCTCTTGTCTTCACCTCCCAAGTGCTGGGATTACAACCATGTACCCTCAAACTTGGCTCATAGTTCATTTTCTGTAAGAAATGAATTAATTTATACTTCTTGGTCTATTAAAGTACCATACCTTCTATAAAGTCAATGATTAATTTTTGAAACTACGTATTAAAACTTGTTCTGTGGTCAGGTCTCAATAATGTTATATGGCTACATCTATCAATTATCTCCCTACCATCATTCAACTACATAAATATCATAACAGTGTCCACTTTACAGAGAGATTGCTTAAATCTAGATAGTATTTGGTTAACAAAGCATAATAATCCTTTCTGAAGATATATATATGTGATACACACATACACACACACACACACACACACACACACACACTATGTGTATGCATAATTTTTTCCAGTACTGGGGATTAAACACAAGACATCATGCATGCTTTGTAAACACTCCCCAGGGAGGACTGCATTTGACTACACAGCTTAAGAATAGCAGACTCTAAATGTACTGAGTACAAACTGTAGGAAACCTTGTGGATCAGCAAGGATAACCAAAAACTTAGAAGTTTCTATAGGAATCCCAGCCAAACTCTGCATGAAAACAATGAACAGCTGTGATGAGTCCTCAAATTCCCACAAAATGTCAGTTTTGTTGCCTTTAATCTATGGTATTATCTGTTGAATTAAAATGCCATTCCTCTTAAATGCTGCATCTTTTCACCTGTCTTGTCTTTAAACATGGAGTAAGCAGGACAACGACTTTCTAAAGACACCAACAATGTCATACACAAGGGAGGGACTGTGTTCCATTGCACTTTAGGCAGCAGGAAGAATTAAGGTTGCTGATCTCAGATTTAAGGCTAAGGAGCTAACCCTCCAAATTAGGAAAGTGTGTTCAAAGCCATCTTCCAAGACTCTTAGTGCTCAGGATGAGGAGCCAAAATAATATGTGAGTGTGGAGGAAAGATCAGAGTCAGCACGACTGGTTTCAGGTGGATGACATGGGTCTTTAGACCTCTGGAAGAAGCCAGAGGTGAAGTCTAAACTAAGAATGCAACTAGAACCACAATTACTCCAATACTTTCAATTTGCTGCAGTGTGTGTTTGGCTACTGACCTACAACAGAAAGATGATAATTTATTTTGTTTAAGCTACTAAATTTGTAATAGCCTGTCATAGTAATAAGGATTGTTTTCCTAATAAGTAATATCCTCATACAGCCCTCCTCTCTTAAAATTTTTATTGGAAGAAATATTTATTTGTATTTAAGAAAAAAAATATTGATTAACATTTATTCTTTACATTCGTTCTCCAGAGATGGACACCATAACAACATTCATTTTATAGAACAGGACAACAAAACATCATGAGTTTATAAACTGAACAATCTTAGACAAATTGAATTTAACCACATTTCTTTAAAAACTTCATGAATTGGGCAATAGTGTGACTAAGAGATAGATTTTCATATAGTTCTACTTCAGTGTGAACAAAGGTGTTTATAGCCAGAAAACAAAGTGCTCTGAGAAATAGGGTAGTTGGTTACATTTACATTACATTTACCTTACCTTACATGTACCTTTGTACCTTATTTGCATGTAGTCCTGTGAATTAGCAGCTTGTCACTGGTTGAATCTCAGTTCCTATGACTAGCTGAGCCTCAGTTACTTGCAACAATCATGTGTTCTTAAGTAATGGCATAGTTTGCTCATTTATCTAATGTTACAATTTTCACTATAATTATTTGTGGTGGCAATGTAGCTCTCTAACAATAGTCTAATGGAATTGTAATAGAATTATAGATTGTGAGATCAAGGTGCGATGGCTTAGGAGTGGTTTACATGAGAAAGGCAGAAGTCACTGAAATTGGCGTGCAAGAACACTCACTCACTGCTATCTGATCTACCTTGTTATCATTGTCTCCCAAGGAGCCAAGCCATGCTCAGTGCCAGGAGTCATTATACCCTCTGCTGACTAGAGACTTCAGCGAGCCCGGAGCTTGCTGGTGCTTACTTCAGTTACCTTGTACCTAAGATACTCGCTTGTTTCTCCTACATGTCAGAAATTATAGAAGACTTGAGTAGAATCCCTAGTAGAAGAGTTCCTTCTACTCTAAGAGTACTGAATATCTAGATTCCATAATGTTTCCTACATACCCAAGAAGCAGTCCAGAGAACAAAGGTATTTGTACCTTATGCACTAATCGTGGTTGCTGTAATGTAAACTACTCAATGCACCAGGCATGCAAGCTTCATACACATCACTGCCAGTTCACTTGTGGACATCACTAAGACACTGGAAAACCTGCCAGACGCAATCTTAACGTTTTCATCACAGATTAACATAATGGGCATTATCCAAAAGGTCTGTAAGGCAACAACATGAATCTATTCTCCCAAAAGAACTTATGGTCTCTTATGTTCCTGCTTTGAAAAATAAATGACTTATGACTTGGTTTCCTGTGACTTGCCTTTGGTTGAAAATCAAGGTTCTCGGATTTGCGGAGCACAAGGTTTCAATATTTGGCTCAGCAAAAATTTTCTTTTGCACATGCAGTTTGAATAGACAGTACTTCATAAGTCATGGAGAAACACACAGAAGGAAATATGTTGCAGTAGGAGTCCCAAGCCGGCATCCACCAAGATTTACCCAACCCTACACAAGAAAAATGGGTCTGTGGCAAGGAAAAAGAAAACATTCATCCTGGGTAGAGCAGTCACCCCTAGAAATTTATACCCCAAAGATAAAAAAGGTCACCTTCCCTTGTGTGCAAAAATAGTGTTAGTAAAGTAGAGGTGACATAGAGAGACATTCCTGGATGACTGAGAAGTGCTTACTTAGAAATGTTTCCCTTGTTCTGTTCTGAAAGCACTGCAGAATCCTGGTGTTCTGCCCTAGAGACTTGGAGCAAATTCGTTCCTCAGCCTGCTGACTAAGGACCTAGGGAGCACATAGTTGGGACTTCCCTGTGCTCTGTTAGATGCAAAAGTAAAGGCTTCAGGATCTATCTAGTCGACATCTACAGGACCTACCATGGAAATACACATTTCTAAAGGATACATTGGACATAATTACATTCATGCTTTGGGCTTCTCCTTTACTATATTCAGTTTCTGGAGATGTTCAAATATCTCACTTCTAAGTTTACTGGCCTTTTTCTGGACCAGGCATCCATTGTTCTGTATATAGTTAATAGACTTTTCCTTTTTCTCACTGCATTTATTACCCATGTTTTGATCGACATAGAATGCTTGGAGCCTAGCTGGCTAGGAAGTATACCTGCAATCCAGCATTCTGGAGACAGAGTAAGGCAGAGACTATTCTGGAGCTCCGTGAGACTTTGTCTCAAAACCAAGCAAAAATGAACACACACACACACACACACACACACACACACACACACAACCTAGAACAGTGTGTTTAAAAGCTATGTTTAAACTTTCAAGTTTTCAGTTTTCAGAAAATATATGCCCCAAATCTTAAAACTCCCACACATAACGCACCTTCATTATTTTTCACGGTATTAGAAATTCAAAGACTATAAAGGAACATTATTAATAAAATAGACATGAATAAGTTGTTTCCATGGTAACAGAGCCATTCCGTTTCTCAGAATGCATTATGAGGTCATGGCAGTGTCCTAAGAACTCCCTCACACTCTCTTCTTCTTGCCCTATTCCATGTAGCCTGGACTCTCCAGCTCATCCTTAAAAGAAGGATTTTTTTCTCTATTTTCTTCTTCTACCATATATTTTTCTTTAGTAGTATAGTTTAAACATTATATTCTCAGAGCAGCCTCTCCCAGATGCCCAAATCATTATCATTCCTCCTTCAAAAGCATGGATGTATGACCCTGTTTAAATTTTCATTTAAAAATTTATTTTATACAATGCAATTATGATCATATTTTTCTTCTCCCCAAGCTCCTTCCAGATCCTCCTCTCTACCCACTCTACTTCATGTCCTTTCTCTCTCTCTCAAGCCATTCCTCCCAAAACCTGACAACAAAAAATCAAAACAGGTAAGAAATCTTTAAAAAAGGAGAAAAAAGAAAACCAAGAAAAACTCCAGAACATAGCAAAAAGCACGTTCAAAAAAAAAAAAAAGAATATTTTGTGTTGGATAACTACTCCTGGGCATATGTCCTGCCCTAGAGTGTGATTTATATACCTAGCTACACTTCTTTGGAGAAAACTGATTTTCCCTTTCCCAGGAGGTATAAATTACTAATAACACTTGTCTGTGGGGTGCAAGATTGTGTCTACTTATCCCGACGAGTGCTGAGACCGTATCTGTTGCATCTGTGCTGGTCTTGTGTGTGCTATCACAGTATCCATGAGGACATATGTGAACCAGCCCTGTGGGGTCTGGAATGCAGAGTTCTTGTAGTCATCTCCCACCTGTGGCTCTGGCAATCATTCTTGCTCCATTTCCACATAGACCTCTGAGCACAGAATGAAGGATTTTGATGGGATCATCAAAATGGGATCATCAAAATGGGATCATCCCATTTTGGACTGAGTGGTCCAAAATTCTCACTGTCTGCACATTTTCTAGTTGTGTGTCTCTGTTAATTCTCATCTACTGCAGGAAGAAACTTCTCTGATGAGAGTTGAGTCATGCTTTCACAGGAATCCCAGACTAGCATGACCAACGTCAGGACCTTTGGTTCTAGCTTTTTTTCCTATTCCAACATTTAGTATTGGTACTCATTGAATGTAGAGAATATTTCACCTCTTGAAGAGCAGTAGGGTAGCACAAGCCTGTTATAATGGCCTTTGAAAACTGTTAGACTTGCGTACAGTGATATACTTTCCTAGCCCTAGGACAAAATATACTAAATTTTTGCTAGTTTATTGGAAAATACAATTAAGCTCATAAATTTTTATTAATAGACTTTTCCTTTCTCTAGACTTTTATAAATTTGATGAATTGATAATTCTTTATCATCTACTCCTTTATCATGTACTCCTCTGTATCTAATGATTGGTTATAATAATGGATTTTTACTAGATAAACTTACTTGAGAATTACTGATTCCAAATCCTTGATAGATGTTTTTGATGTGTTTATTTAATTTACGCGACATTCATAATGAGGTAGGTTCTATATTTATGTCCATACTGTGACCAATGTCATGAAGGGAATAAGTGCAATAAGTCGCCCCCCATCAGGAGGAAAGTAATAGATGAGATAGAATATGAGAGAATTCTTCACACCTAATTCATCTGGTCCCTTAATGGTCCGATGCACTTTCATTATCTGCTCATTTTCTGACTTTTCTGTGGATCGTTACATAATTTTAATATAATTTTGAATTTTTTCCTCTAAGGAAAGAACAGCATTACCCATATCTAAATTATTGCGTGCACGGAAGCCAGATTCTTCAGATGAAAACACAACACTCTGTAAATACTGGAATGTGTACTTTGTGCTGGGAGCAGCACAAAGCTGAAACGACCTTTTAATTCAAGTAAACAATAACCCTACTAAGTTTAAGACAGTGTTATTTGGAATCAGTCATTCAACACTGAAGTTGAGATACACAGCTTGAATCAAGTTAAATTTTATGCAATAACACATCAACTGAAAACTCTGCTCTGCATATCAATAATTGCAAATGCAACTTAGAGTCACTATTTGCATTAGTACATTGAACGGAATTACTCTCATAACAAACCATATAGTCTCCATCCTCTGAACACCCTGAAGCATATGCCGTTCAGACTGAACATCTGACTGAGGACTCTGGCTAGTCGGATGCTCTCAACGTGCATTTACATCAGTGATGTTAATTCACTGACACTCAGATAAATAAATTTTACCCTCTCTGTCCCCACATTCTTCTTCATTCAGTACCCTTCTGTTCATAGTATCATTGTTAGTATTTTGTAGAGACTTTCAACATTAATTCAAATTCTAAAATGTAAACTTTACTTAATTAACATATGTAAACAAAGGATATCATCAATTATAAATATATGATTTTGTTTCTACTGCTGTGATAAAACACTCTGTGGAAAACCACTTTGGCTCACACTTCAATCACTGAAGGACTTAGGGAAGGAACTTAGAGGCAGGTCTTCCTATCCAGCACACAGAATTACCTTGAATCAGGGAATCTACTCACAGCCAAAGTAAATCAGAACCATGAAGACTGCTGCTTGCTGGCTGTCTCACATATTCATGCTTATCCAGCTTTCTCATACAACCCAGGACCACCTCCCCAGGAAATGGTATCATTCACAGTGGGCTGGGACTCAAACATCAACTAATAATTAAGACAGCCAACCTGATCCAGGTAATCCTTTCACCTGAGATTGATGTTTTTTTTTTTTTTTAATGTAGAAATTCAAACAATATATATTCAGTGCTAATGAAATGCTTCCTTTAATAAAAAGTTAATAAACTAAAATAAAAATTTAAATATCATGCTAAGTTGTGCTTAAATTAACACAGCCAAGAAGAAGAAAATATGACAATAACATGTCTGTTTCCTTTTTCTTTTTTCTTTTCTTTCTTTCTTTTTTTTTTTTTTTTTTGTGTGTGTGTGAGTTTCTAGACAGGGTTTCTCTTTTGTAACTCTGGCTGTTCTGGAACTCACTATGTAGAATAGAATGGCCTCAAACTCACAGAGATCTGCCTGCCTCTGCCTCCCATGTACTGGAATTAAAGGCGTGCGGCCTGTGCACCACGACCCAACATGTCTATGCTTCTAAACTGTTACTTATCTCACTATGCAACTCTGTACGTCCATTGTGTACAAGAGATTTATAAGCGGTTATAATTCTTAAGAGGATAAAATGTCCTATAAGTTTATATTTCCTGAAAACAATGCTAGAATGTATTAACCTATTTGCATCCTGACAGTATTCTAAAGATTAAATTATGTAACACACTCGCTTCATGAGCATTTAGGAGATACTTTTCAATTGATATAGAAACTGGAAAACTGAAAATGGCCTTCTCTTAAAGCTTAACATTTTGCATAATTTTAAAGTTAAAAAGACTACCTTGGCACAGAAAGAATTTATTTGCTGAACATTTCATATCTAATCAAATGAATAGTCTCCTATTATGTGAATCACAGAGAGTACACTGTTTCCTCTGTTACATGTGAATACCCAGAGGAAGTGATTCAAAATCATTTTGGAAGTGACCTTCATTTAATATTAGCATCGTTGTTTTAAAGTGCTATACAGAATAATTAATCTTTCATGAGTACTGGCAATATTTTCAAACAAATGGTGAAATGAAATATTTATTACTGAATATGACAGCTCTATGTTCCATTGTAGATCTTTCTTGTGGCAGATTTGAATTTCAATTCTTATTGACAAAAAGGCAATGAGTTAATTTGTCATAAAGCCCTGGCTTTCATCTCTCTGAAGAGTGGAATAGATGTAGACAACTTATGAAAACCCGACTTACAAAGACCTTATGTACAGCTAGGAAGACACATCGCACAGAAGGAACCAGCTGCCTCCTCGGAGAGAAAGCTGTCTTTCTCACTCTGAAGATTCAGGGCTAATTGATGAGCAGAGTTCCTTCTCCCTGGCCACGAGGAGGAACTCTAGCTGTCAGGAAAATAGAGGTATCAGAGTTTTCTTCTCTGCTGGTGCAATAGAGCATTGTTCATCAGGGACTGGGGAAAGAAAGGATTCTTTTGATTCATTACTTCCCATCATCCAGATAGCCAGGCATGGAGCTCTGTTAGGACCCTACAGGTAGGAACTGAGGCAGAGACCATGGTGGCACACTGCTTAATGACTCGCTCCCGGGCTCAGTTCAGCTGCCATTCTCACACAGCGCAAGCCCACCCGCCTAGGGAGGGCACTGCCCGCAGTGGGTTGGGCCCGCCCACATCAATTGACAATCAAGAAAATAGCCCATATTCATGTCCATGGACCACACTGAAATCAAGGTTCCTTCTTCCTGGTTTTGTCAACTTGACAACCAAGAGTTTAGGTGTTACGGCAGGGTTTTCTTAGGAAGGAAACCAGTTGAATAACGCTACAATGAATGGAGGAACAGTGTGGCAGTCCTGGGTAATACACTGGTTAAAATAAGGTATTCAAGCCCAATATGACTTTTTAAACTCTATTTAGCTCTTGCTAACCAAGTGAGTGCGGAATACACCCAGACATGCATCTGTATCTATACTTACATATGCAAATCTAAGCACACAGTCTTCATCCCTAATATTTATCACTACAAAGTGAGGCCAAGATGGCAGAGTGGTTTGTCTACACCGTGCAAAGCCCTGGATTAAATCCCGGCACCATCAGAATGAGCTCACTATTACTTCACAATGTATCTAGTTAACGAAGTCGTGAGTGTAAGTGACGTCACAGCATTGTAGTGACTATATAATATTATGATTGTCATCTATTCAAGTACCTTGTCTTCACATCATATTTGTCCTCTTTATTTTTGTGTTTTGCTTGCATGGAATGATGGGTTTCACCGTGGCATTTCCATAAAACAAGTATCTTATTTTCATTATATCCGCTTGGTCATTATTCTCTTTCATCTCACTCTCCAGTTGGTGCCTTCCTTTTCTCATATAACCCCGTTCTTGTTTCCAGGTGATCCCCTTTTATATTCAGGTCCAATACAGAGGAGGGAATATGGCATGTTTTTATTTATGAATGTAGCTTATTTTGCTTAAAGGAGATACTTATTTCTAGCTATCCTTTTGCAAATGACATGATTTAAACTGACTCCAAGATGTTCAAGTCCTGAGTATGTTAGAAAGAAAGCATTAAAATAATGAAAAGTTATATAAATATCATGTTCAAAATGATAAGAATTTTGTGACCTCGCACTAAAAGTGACAATACTGAGTGTTGGTGGAAAGAAAAAGAACCCTGTGCAGTATTGGAAGGGTCTCCACTGATGCAGTGACTACAGAGGCAGGATAGAGGCTCCTCGAAATGTAAGATATTTATCAGGACATGGTCGTATATGCTTGTAATCCCAGATAGTTTTGAGGCTCAGGGAAGGGTGGAGGGTAGTGCTTGACTCCAGAACTAATAGATCAGTCCATGCAATGGAGCGAAATGAATCTCAAAAAATTAAATTAAAGTCCAACGCTTGATCTAGCACTATCAGTACTGGGCAAAGACATTAAAGACACGAAATACGCATATGAGAGTTGTCTGCATTTCCATGTTCTCTATAGCATCTATCTATCTTCTATCACTTATCTATCTTTCAGATCTATTTATTATCTATCATCCATCATATCTGTCATTTATGTATTTATTGCTTATTAGCTATATAACCGCCATTTATCTGCTATTTGTTATTTGTTCATCATCTGCCTTCTAACTACACATCATATGTCATCTATCCATCCATCATCTACTTATCCATCTATGGTCTGAACACGTCTGTTAGTCTGGAAGGACTGCCTTAACAGAGTACTGCAGATGTGATGAAGAGAAGTTGGTATGTGTGTGTGTGTGTGTGTGTATGACATTCATATATATTACATTTATATATACATATATACACATTTATATATACATATATGTGTATACATGTATATATGCATGTATGCATATGTATGTATGTGTATGTATGTATATATATGTATATGTGTATATATATGTATATATATACATGGGCAGGGAAATCAAGAACTGAGTGTTCTTTGGCTGGTTTCTGCTGAAGCTTTCCTCTGTGATTTGTAATTACTGATCTTCTGTCTGAGGAAACATCCTCAGAGGATAGGACACAATGACTTTAGACTTTCAGATGATGTCTTCATATTTATAGCTTCAAATTATTTTGTCTCCATCAAGAATCAACCCAGCATTAAGTTGTATGCATTTGGAGCATCCGAATTTAGTGTCCATGATGGTTCCTAGCAGATAATACTTTTTATTCACTACTTGTCTAACCCTTCAAAGCTGAAGTCTCTTGATTATTACGTGACTGACACTGAATTTAGAGATCCTGGTTCTAATGATGAACGCATGATAATACATTATTCAAAATAACTATTAAATGTTCCCCTGGAAATCTATAATTTATAACATGAGTTAATACTAGAAATCATATAGAGCTATGCAAATGCATAAGCAAGAGGATTAATCAGCTGACAGAGATTATGAAATGCTACCTAGACAGGACATCAGTATAAATCATAGCTCTTCGTGTTTATCTGTAATTTGACCCCCTCCCCCCCTCTTTGGAGAACTTTGCCATCTGAATGATAGTTTGCTTGATCTCCCTTTTCTGATTTTCCATCCCAGCTCCTGTCTTTGTTTATACTCTTTAGTGGTACATAGGATTAAATTGAGGGCCTTGAGAGTGTAGGCAAGTGCTTCATTTCTGAGCTTCTCCCCACCTCTGTCATTTGCCCTTTTAATAAATAGCTGTTCTTACCCGAGTGATGTGATACCTCCTGTGGTTCTGTTTGTGTTTGAACAGTTATCAATGATGCTAAATGTATTTATGCAGCAATTGGCCATTTATTTGCCTTTGAGAACAAATATATTAGTTCTCTCTCTCTACCCTCTCTCTACCTTCCCCTCATCCTGTGTGTGTGTGTGTGTGTGTGTGTGTGTGTGTGAGCGCACATGCACGCATGCATGCTCATGTCCATGCCGTGACCTGTATGTGGAGGTCAGAAGACTATTTGTGGAAGTTTGGTTTTTTTCTTCTACAATGTGAGTTCCAGGGATTGATTTCTTGGCTATCTTGTAGGCATCTTGGGCTTATAGAGCCAATTTTTAAATTGAATTTTCATTGATTTGTTTTGCAGCAGTATACGATCTGTTGATATCAGGTCTTGAATGTTCTCCAACTTTATTCTTCTTGTGTCTGGGTATATCTTCATCTATATCATTGTGTTAGGTTCTGAATTCCTCTGTCTTTGTATCTCTGGTCTGTCTACTGAGCTTTATTCCATCACATTTCCTTGGTGGTTGAAGTATAAACTCTCTTGTTGATATCAGGCTTGAAAGTTCTCCTAATGTATTCGACTCTTTCAGCTACGTTTTTTTTTTCATATGTTTTTAACATATGAAAATAAGTTTGGAATACTCTTCTTCATTCTTCAAATTAGGTTTCTATTGAAGTCATCCATTGGAGTATTAGATGAAGTAATTTCATATACTTTATATTATATGTTATTTTTAATTATAATCCATTCAAAATATATGCATTTGTAGTATACAATGTGCTTTGACATGTCGATACATTGAGAATCTGTTAAATCTAACCTATTAGCATATTGATCATTTCATATTTTTTATCAGCTCTTCTTATAATTTATGGAGAACAAAGATCTAAATCATTAACTGTTCTTAAGTATAAATGACATTATTATTAATTTCAGTATGATAGTATTTTTATGTCATCTAAAAATGGCAGATCCTAGAGCTCTCCCTATTGTCAAGTTGATGAACTTATTTTGCTGACTTAAAAGTTGATATGTTGTTTCATGCTACCTTATTCATACTGCAAGGGATTCTGATCACAACATTTTGTAAATTTTATTATTACACTTTCTCTGCTCTGCAGAGAGTTTTGTGAAGAGTCAATGTTTCCGGTAAACGCATGAACAATGAAACAACCTTAAATCAGAGAAATGATTTAAGATTAGCAGGTTCTCAAATCAAGAGTTACAGCTCTGGAATCATTTTACTACAAGCTCTTTGCATGATAAACGTCCTCATTTGAATGTAACAGTGTGAATGCAATTAAGCAGTGTAGCATGACTGTACATTTGAATATTTTTCACTTGACTCATCTATTATATCTGTTGCAAAAGAATGTTTTTCTTATGAGACTCTTTCTGCACATTTGCTTCTAGAGATAGTTATGTCTATATGGCCAGAAGTTGAGACATAATATTAATGTGTTGATTTTTGCGACTTTAAATTTTCTCCAAGTAGATTAGGCAACTTCCTATAAGATTTGTACAAAATTATCATGTTTGTGGAAATTCTCATGTGTATTAAACGTAATCAGTGAATTTTAGGGAAAACTCAATAAATAATTCAGAAACTCATATAATGAATAATTACTTTAATTCAATAAGATCATATAAATCTTTAATTTTAGTGGCATTTACTTATTGAATAAATACATTGAATTATTTATTAATAAGAGATAAAGCTTCTACCTATTGGGATCTCTTTTGTTAGCTCACAAAACTGAAGAAAATTCTTTAATTATTTACTTGCAAAAGCAGCCCAGCAATGTGGAGGAAAAACACAATGTTATCATATTAGAAATATTTTCAAAATTTACAAAAGCAATGAATTGTGTCGAGCTTTAAGTTCAGTGTTGCTTAAAATACACTTTTTGAAGGGATGCTGCTCCGATGAGAACTTCTTTTTATACGTTCTCTTTTTGAGGAATAAAAAATGCTTGACGCCTATTTCTTGCACTGTCTGTATCAGGGTGGTGGTCCAGGAGATGACAACACTTGCAACATGTCTGAGCTCATGCATTCGCCTGCACCTCACTGCCACCCGTCATTTCTCTCTTCTCCATCTTGCAAATCCAAGTTCAATGTCATTGAACTAAGCTTGAAAGAGTCAGTCAGGACTCCTGTCCTTTTAGCTCTGGTGACACAAAAAAATATAAAGACAGTAAGGTATTATTCACAGATGCACTCTAAAGGGGCTACAGGTATATTTAATGAAGTTAAATTTTAAAAAAAAGGTAAAAAAAAAAAAGCTTAGTAAGAACAGCAAAATGGCCACAGCACTTGCTAACATAAATGCATTTTACATTTCAAAATGTCTACCAATTACATTTTTATTTGTTCAATGAACTTCAACAAGACATTTGGTGCATATAAAGAATAATTTTGCCTTTATTCATATATTTTAAATCTTACAGGCCATCACTTTTATTATCACTGGAATGAACTAATTTTCAACATCATTTAACAAAATCATTCTCCCTCCATGGATTCCAAACATGTCAGAATATTTGGTGTCTGAAGACTTGAATGCATTAAATGATATTAGTATATTAAACATATATGCACGCTTCAGAGGACATTCTACCAGCAACAGCAATTTAAAGCTGACACCGTACTAGGATTTTTTTTTTAAAGTTAGTTTGTTCTGTACATTTTCAAAGGCTATCATTCTATTTTGATTTCTGTTGCTGTGATAAAAACACACTTTCCAAAAGCAATTTAGGAAAGGACAGGATTTATTTCAGTTTACAGATTATAGTCCATCACTGAGGGAAGTCAGGGCAGGAACTGAAAGCCAGACGTGATTGCTATTACACACATATTACCTCTGACCAACAAACTCACTCACAGTCAAGGGATTACAGCAGAAATCATGAAGTAATTGTGCTTCCTAGCTTTCAGACTCATAGCTAGCTAGCTTTGTGTAAATGTCAGGAACTCCTCTCCAGGAAGTGGTGCTGGCCATAGCAGGATGGGCCCTCATACATCAATTAACAATCAAAGTCATTCTCATCCAGGCAATCCTTCAATTGAGACTCATGTCTCAGATGACTTTAGGCTTTGTAATGTCAAAGCAAACTAGAATATCTATTGTATTTAGACCAGACTGTTATAGGGAGTATAATTTCAAGTGTGCATTTTTTGATAGCCTTTGTGTTTCCCAAGCCGAACAAGATCAAGAGTTCTGCACATGCATGCAAAGAGAGCATTTTTGTTCAAGACAACTTGTTCTTCAGAGCTTTCCTTAAGAGTTAGATATTCTTAACGTCTTCAGTCTTCTCCGTCATCATATATGCTATCCACATATTTGGAAATTAACCCTCCAGATTAAGCTTTATGTAAGTAGACCCTCATTTCCTTATTGTAATCTCTTCCATTGAAAGTGAGCTCTTAACAATTTCTTGTCAAAACTGACTTGGTGAATCATTAGCCATCAACATGTGGGTCCAAGTCATTAGAAATACTTTAAGCTATCTATCCAAACTACATAAATATTTTACTTTATGAACATCTGTTTTATAATTAACAAATTATTTTTACATATGCTTATTACTTTCCAGAGTGCAAAGAGATAGACATTGCAGTCAGATCAAAAACTCTGGGAACATGGCTTTGAGACACCATTCATACAAGGAGCTTTGTTCAAAGTTACAAAGGCCACCTAACTGTTCATCAGGAAGATGGTTGAGAGGTGCTTCCTCGGGGTGCTAAGGATAGTATTAAAAACAAGCAGACCAAACAGTTACCTGAGAGGATTAACCAATGTCATTCTATAATCAGATTGTTCTGGAGGCTGCAATTCCTGAACAGGCCTGGCGCTCCTGAGGTCTTTCTCATTGGTCTTAGATGAACACTGCTTTTACCCTCACAGAGCTCAGTTCATAACAGGAATCGAAGGCAGTGATTGCCACACTTAGATCAGACTCTCTAGCCACAGTTCAGACAAATAGCTCTACAGAAACTGCTTAAAGTCATCCGTGAGAAATGAGACGATGGTGGGGGCCCTCCCCCTCACAATCTCCTTACAACGCTTCTCCTTAAGTGAAGAAATGAATCTCAGTATGCGGATTTATAAAATAAGTCAACTGTTTTTAGCAGTAAGAAAGTAGAGATACTGTATTAGAGGGAGGAACAGAGGTGTGGCTCCAAATACGGTCGTTCCTGGTTCTGACTTGTCATTAAGAAAAACGGTTGAAGGTTGAGTTCATTTGACTTTGACACAAGCTTTGTACTTTAATCTATTTTCTGGAATCTGATTCAGAGTAGAGGTTTATTTGTCTCAGTGTTCTGTGAAGTCCAAAGGCGTTGGAAAGACAAGAGCACTGCATCACGGATCAACCCGAGAAAGCCAGAAAAGTTTGAAACCGAGGAAAGGGCCAAAGGCTGGACGAATTTTGTAATGACAAACCCTCATGGGAATGATCGTGCTGCAGTGAGATCAATTCTCTTCTGGAAATGAAAAGTCATTTGTCCTTTATAAATGCCTAATTTATCATTGAAGGCCCTGCCTTTAACACCATTGCAATGGAAGTTAAAATTTCAAACAGTTTTAGGAGACAAACCAGATTCAAACCATAGCATTGGTGATGAACCAAGATCCCAGAGCATCTTGGGATGATTGACCTGCAGAAGATATTTGGATGAGAAATGATGACGTTCCTGTAATACTGGAAAGTTTATTCCCTGTTTTGTGTTGTCCAGAGGGTAGCAATTTGCCCAGTGGGAGAAACCCAAGGAAATTTGTAAAGAAAATACAATAATAATGACGGTTATCCATCATATTAATGCATTGCACTATAAGAATGACGCTTCAGTTTTTCAAGGTTAAAAGCAAGTCCAGCAGCTATTTGTAGAACGAAAGCACACAATGGGATATCAATCATTGAGTAGATACGAGGAATGAGAATTTTTCAATGTCTGCTAGTTTTGTAATATCACATTTTAAATAGCCCATGTTCGTTTTATGCAGATTTTTACTAAATCTCTCGTACAACACCACTCATTTCCCTTACCACTCAAGAGCCAATGTGAGGAATACCATACAGCTGTCAGTCAGCCATGCCTCAGCTTTTATAAAACTTCTTTACAATGATCTTTAAGGAAAGGGCTACTTCTCAAAGTTCCATATGGTATTAACTTCTTAACATTTAAAAAGAGCTCAAAGGTTAATATGGTCTAAAAAATATGTGTTTATAGATCTCAGGGGTGGGGTTATGGGTTGTTATTCCTGGAAGTTCAACTTTCCATTTTCATATGGAACTCACATTTTCCAAGAATACTACAAGGTACACATCAAATAAAAATGTTTAATATAGGCATTCACAGGTAATGAAATAAAAGGCCAAAGCAATTTTCCCTGTTTTGCCAACGGGAACAGAATTTCACAGTTTCTATCCCATTTTCTGATATGAACAGAATACAGAATTTTATTAAAAATAAGTTCTCCGTTTAATTTTTGTATTGTTATTTGTTTAACTACATGAAGTCAGTCAGGACTTTTAATTTATTGGCTTTTTAAAAGTTTATTTCCTTAGGCAAAATAAGTTTTCTCCTTTCTTTTATGATAAGTCAAACAATTTAAATACATCTTTACAATTATCAGAAACAAATCTAAAGAACGCAAAGTAAAATAATATCATTTGCGAGATCCTTTACTGGCCAGTATGCACGATGTGGATGATATCCGCTAACATAAAATATAAGCATGACCATGTCTATATTAGAAAGGGTGATCTGAGACTAAAAGCCTTCACCGAAAAATCAACAGTCTGATGAGACAGTGAGCACTTAGCTGAATATGTGATAAATCACAGTGATCTTATAGTAATAAGGGGAAAAAGAGTACTGCTTCCTTGGGAACTGATTGGGGAGGGAGAGACCAAACAAAACAGAGGCAATGGGCTGATGCCAGTTTTTCACTCCCATGCATTTAATAGCCCGTTATAAACACTCTACAGGAGACCTACCTCAAAGCAATGCATTTTAAGGGTCACAATCTATTTTAAGGTGCTTCATAGAATTACACATAGTTAATTGTCTTTAAAACTGCTCACTAGGAAATAAATAAACTGTTTACTTTTGTTTCTACCAGTGACAGATTTCATTAATGTCTACTTATTAACCAAATACTTGATTTGGAGCCACGCATGTATTTATACCAAAGAATTCATGTCTTTGGTAATATAGTAACTGTAGCACTTGAAGTATGAAGCAAAGATGCCACTGAATGGGTGTCCTTTCCCTGTGTGTTTCACAATTAATTCAAAAATAATATTCCAATCTCCTGGGAAATGGACTATGTTCCTGTGAGTTCCAGTCCCAATGCGCTATAACAAAAGAGCCCAGGACGTGAGTGGATGAAGTTATGGCAGATGGTCATATTATTTAAAACTGCATCAATTAGGAATACTGAAAGTAAAAACTGACTTCTGACCTCAGTATTACAGTTCATACCAGTAGACGCAATAATAACAATATTCATTAGCACATAAATAATGGTATGGCAAGCTTATAATTTATCAAATGTATTCACATATTGGTTACATCTAATTGATCCCCAAAGCAGCCATCTGTACTAGAAAACAAAGATATTATTCTCAACATCTCCTGGATGGAAATGTAACACTTGTCTGTAGTAGTTAATGTCTAAAGCACCTTGACATACAATAGTAATTCATTAGGCCAGATGTCTCAAAATTCATGAAGCAGAACTATAATTATGAGACATTAATATACATAGAACTAAGAGAAAATCATGTTACTCAATATGCAAAGGTGAGATCTGCAAATATGTTCTGTCTTAAACAACCAAAATGCTTTTTAATCAAATCAGTGCAATAAGAAAACTTTTAATCCTTTACCTGATTCAACCACATTTATGAATGAGTCTTTTCTCTAAAAGCATACACCCCTGATTTCACCTCATGAATAAGTTTTATTTTCCCAGGCTCTCAACTTCGTAGACACCATTCACTTACTGCTTTCCTCCCCAATACATCAATACAGATTATTGATTTTATACCCCAAAGGTCATAGTTTACACCTTCAGTACCAATCTGAGCTACTAGGTTGACATATTGACATGGAATGTCAGACTTAAAGCCTCTGTGCTTTTATAATTGGGATAAACAACAATTTCCTGTATTTTACAGTGTCTTATACTATGTCTCTCTACCGTCAAACTATGAGTATGCAAAGTGACTGTGTCTTAGGTATCCCAGATCAAATGCTCTTTGTGACACAAATAGATAAACTACTGTTTTGATTGCTATCCTGATGTTATGAAAAAACACTGACCACAGCATCTTAGGTGAGGAAAAGTTTTACTTCTTCTTACAGCCTGTCACTAAGGGAAATTAGGGCAAGAGCTCAGCATGAAGTCATGAAGGAATGATGCTTGCTGGTTCACTCACACATCCTTAGGTAGCTTTCCTATATAGCCCAGGACTATATGTCCAGGGAATTATGGCGATCACAATGACTGGGGCAATTAACAATCAAGATAATCCATTATGGATAAATATCCCCACAGGCCAATCTGATCCCCATCCACCAAAAAATATATATATCTTGTCAGAATAAAAAAGTATTCAACCCACATTTCATATAAACTTTCCTGGCAAAACTGATACTTTCTTGGCCAAGACCTTAGTGTACAAAACAAGTCACTTACCATTAACACAGCCAGGCTAAGACTATGACCATACAAAACTACTCATAATACAGAAAACCCTGAGAACACAGTTTATCTTCTAGAAACCAGGAGTGACTCCAAGGCCAGCGCTGAAAGACAGGCTTTCTCTAGAACATTTCGGGGAGTAAAAGGAGCAGAGCATGGGCTGGGTTGGAGGCAGGGGACGGGGAAGGAGTTGGAGGGAGGAAAGGGAAAACAGGAAATGACATGACATACCTATATTTTAATTATATGAAAGAAAGGAAGGAAGGTAGAAAACAAGAAAGGAAAGAGAGAGGGAGCGAGGGAGGGAGGAGGGAAAAAAGAAATCCCTTATTTTCCCAGTGACTTTTCTGGTGTCTCTTGACCTTCAATGACTAAGTCTCCTCTGTACAGTACAACTTAATCTATCTTTCTTAAGTTGCCTTCTTGTGCATTTCATCTTATACTGGAAGTTTTAGAGAAGCACAGATCCTGTTTAGCTCATTTTCTTGTAATAGTCATCAAGGGAACAACGGTCAGGTTCATGAGTTCCCTGTCGTATCATCAAAGCCGCTCTTACACTGTAATTTGCCAAACTACTTGCTAGCGATATTCTACTTGAGAAATTTCTACAAAGGCAAGTCTCTGTACAGGGACCTCAGTGTCAATCACCAAGTACAGGACAAACATATTTGATAAAACATGTCCCAGGACCAATGTCTCACTGTCAAATTGACCAGAAACCCAAGTCTATGTGTTGCCTCTGCTAATACAGAAGGAAAGGGAAGCACACGAAGCCAAGAAACACAGAACCATTTTAGATGGCATGTGGCAGGGTCTTTCCAATGTGAAAAGAGTATTCATTTTGATCCCACAAATCTACCCTAGGAATCATTTTTTCAGATATCTACATGAATGTAATCACAATAATAGAAAAAAGTGCATATTACTTATACTAACAAGTTGGTGTAAAGAGTTACCAGTTGAAAATTGGAATCGATTCAGTAGAAGTAAAACATGGGCTATAAAATGGCTTGGAGACAACAGATTTCAGCTTCTAGAACCCAAACCAAGGGCTCACCATAGCCTGTAATTCATCTCCGTGGAATGATATGTCCTCTTTGGGGTTACATGATCACATGTACTCATAGGCACATACCCACCCACAGACAAACACACACATATATAAAAATAAACATGAAACTATAAAAACAAATGTACATCCATCAAAGGACTAACATTGCTCTTCAGTTTGGTTTAAAATAAGAAATCAGGGTGGTGTGAGCAAAGACGCTAGAGCAAGTCAGCTTGCCAGCTTTGTAATAAACTGAGATAAAATGTATTAAATGAGCAATGAACATCGATTTTTCTCTACAGACCCTTTGTCATACATAGACTATGCAGTATGTGAAGACGTTGACAGGACTAAAAGAAAACCAACCAGCTAAGTAACTACACATTCAAACCTTGATGCCATTAGTGGCTCGTACAACCTCCCATCTCTTCACATCCACTCAGATGAAGCGATGTGGTAGCAGCACGCAGGAATGCCATATAGTTATATCCCAGATCTATGAATTATAAGAGACCCCTTTATTTTGCCACAAGCAGAATCCACTGGGGCAATGGACGGGCAGAACCCAAAGCAAGGGAGGGAGCCCACGTCTGACACTGCAGAGCTGGTTAGGAACCAGAGACTGGATAACCTGCAGATGATTCCTAATGATACTCTGCTACACTCTTAGACTGGTGATTAGGCAAATCATCAGCAGAGAGTCTCTCTCGGGCAGCTGATGGGGGCAGATGAAGAGGCCCGGGGCCAAACATTGGGCTGAGTTCAGGAAATCCCTCAGAAGAAGGGGAGGGGGGATTTCTGGAACTAGAGAGGTCAAGGACACCAGAAGAACACACTGCACTGAGTCAACTAGCCTGAACTCACAGAGGCATACAGAGACTGGAGCAGTAGGCATGGAACCTACAGTATCTGTGCTAGGTCCCCTCATATATCTTAGAGTTGTCTGACTTGGTGTTCTTGTAGAACTCCTGAAAGTTGGAGCAGGAATCTTTAACCCTTTTAACAGCCTCTGGTACTCTTTTCCTCGACCAGCCTTGATGTAGTAGCTTGTGCCAGGCCTTGTCTATATAGTTATGCCCTGTTCAGTTAGTAAACCTGGGAGGCTTACTCTTTTCTTAAGGGAAGAGAGGGTGGACATGGGGGAGAAAGAAGAAGGGGGCAGCTGGGATAAGTGGAGGGAGGAGAAGAGGCATCAGGATGTACTATTGAGAAAAGACAAAAATAAGTTTAAAAATTTCACAGGTGAATGCATAGACTTTCTAAACTCATTATTTCGTACTACAAACATGCAATTTTGAGAACAGCAGCCTTACACTTAGGATCAAGAATTTTCTAAAGAACTTTTTTGAAAGACATAAAATTGGCTACACTGCCTTGGAAACCACTTCTAGGCATAGGGATAAATTTAAATTGGTTGTAATGAATTATTCATTTAATATATGGCTGAAATTCTTGTTATAACAATTTTCGTAGTTTTGTGTCTATGTTCAGGTTTAGTATGGGTCTACAATTTTCTTTTATTGTGGTATTTTTTCTCTGGTTTGGAGGCTAAAATAAATTCAGCCTCAAAATTATTTGAAAATTATTCACTCCTTCAAATAGTTCAAATTTCTAGAGCAATTTGTGTCAAGATTGCTTCCTCGGTAAGTTCATCTAATCCTGGAACTTTCTCTTCTGAGAATTTTATTTTTTACATACTGATGTTTTTAGAAGATAGAAAAATTGGTGCAATTGGTGAAAGACAGGCAAATAATAATGAATAAGAGGGGTAGAGTGAGGGGGGAGACATAAATACAGACTGCTTGCTGGGAATATACATTTCTTCTTGAGGAATCTTTTATAATGTATTTCACTGAGGTCCATTGGGGATTTGAAACCTGGAAGCAAATCACTGAGCACTCAGACTCAGTGACCTTTTCATATTTCATAAGTTGCTGACATATGGTAGCATCCCTCTGTCTCTGCCTCTCTCTCTCTCTCTCTCTGTGTGTGTGTGTTAGTACCCACAGAGGCCAGAAGAAGGTATTAGATCCCTTAGAGTCATATGTGGCTTGTGTTCTCCTCATGTGTGTTTTAGAAACCAGACTCTGGTCCTCTGCAAAAGCAACAAGTGCTTTTAACCATTGAGACGTCTCTCCAGCTCCTCATTGTTATGGATCTTTGGGGAGTTTTTTGAGACAGGATTTCTCTGTTGTAACTCTGGCTGTCCTGGAACTCACTCTGTAGACCAGGCTGGCCTTGAACTCACAGAGATCTGTCTGCCTCTGCCTCCTGAATGCTGGGAAGAAAGGCATGCACCACCACTACCCAGCTCTTGCTCATTCTTAAAAGCTAAATTTATTGCACTATAATTTAAAAATATAGAATAGAAAACACAGATTGCTGGGGTTTGCAGACTATTGGGTGACTCATGGTGCTTCATCTCCAGGCTGTTTATAAGCTGAGACAAGCTGCTGTCATGTTTCACCAGAAGACACAATTTTGCCAACCAGCAGTTTAGAGTCTACCACCAACCTGCCTTTGTTTACTGCCACTGTCCTTCATTCCTCCCAGTAAAACTTTTATTACAATTTGAATTACAAGCCAGGCAGTGGTGGTGCACACCTTTAATCCCAGCACTGGGGAGACAGAAGCAGATGGATCTCTGTGAGTTTGGGGCTAGCCTGGTCTACAGAGTGAGTTCCAGGACAGCCAGAGTTACAACAAAGAAACCTTGTCTGGGAAAAACAAACAAACAAGCAAAAAGCAAAAACAAACAACAAAATATTTGAAATACAAAATAAAGACAAGAGGAACTGAAAGTATTTGATGAATGAAATTCCTCTTTGATGCTCAGAATTAAACTTGATGACTTTATCACTGGTATTGCATAGATGAAACACTAGTTTGATTCTCAATGCTGAAAAGAGAATTGAAGAATTGCCTCTGTACTAAGAATCGATCTGGGTGATGCCTCTCCCACTCTCAATTAGTCAGCTATGGACACGGACAACAGGGAAATGAAACTGAGGTGGTCCCCATTATCATCATCATGTGGAGCAGGGGCATACATCTTCTCTTGATCTGATCCCTTGCTGCTAATATATGATAAACAATAAATCAAATAGATAACTGAGTGAATATCAATCATGATGAATGAAGGCATGGAACCCAGAATGTACAGAGAATGTTTGAAGAACATTTTATAACTGCAGCAACAGATCATCTTCCTGGTGACTCAACTCAGCTGAGGACTGAATCAAATACATATACTGGGGACATATATCACAGTCCATTTGTCCATAGAGTTATTGACCATCAAATAAAACCATTCATAACTTGCTAGAACTTGTTTTGAAATCTTAATTGGTTTGATTCAAGAGACATGCTTCTTGGTAACTTATTTTTCCAGGACTGAGAAGTCTATCACAAGCTGATTTTGATTTAAACTAGTAAGGGACTGTACTTACATTAATGTACAGCTCCTTATTTTTAGAATGCATCTGTGGTTATTATCACAAAACGGCATGGAAGACACATACTATTCTCATGAAATATCAAAAAAAAAATTCAGGAAATGTAAGTGCCATAAAAATTAAACAAGGCAATTGTACATGTTTAAATGAATCCTGGTTTACTAAAGACAATGAAAGGAACGTGATCCTCAGTGGCTACTGTGCCAGGACTTCCTTGCTGCTCCTCATAGCATCCCTGCAATGTGTCTACAAGCTGTTGTTAAACCATTTCACAAATGATAACAACCTGAAGTGGTCAAGCTAATAAGTTGATATTAGAGGATTGGACAGGATATCCAAAATGTAACTACAGACTTGCTGAACTACATGGATAATTCCCATTTCCTATTGCTACATGCATTTAAAGGGTGAATAAAAGTCTTTTGATCACATTTTTATGGAACGGGCTGTCAGCGGGAATAAAGTGTCTACCCGTGGAGATGCTTTACCCCACATCCTGTAAGTACATATGAATGTGATCACAAATAGTTCTGAAAGCTATATAATAGGAGAACTTCACTCATGCAGGGAAAATACCGTCACTTAAAATGGAATCTCACGTCGTAATGAATCTATAGCATTTTTCAATTTAAGGAATGCCTTAAAGGTGGTTTCTCTTGCACCTCTGAGAATATCCTTTTAAAGTTACTACTGGTTTGAAGTCATGGAACGGAGTTGTTCCTGAATTTAGAAGATTTTCATAGATGTAATGAAATATCTTGGTAAAAATCTTTAGTATTAAATATTATTAGACTGTTATGTACACACTGCACTAATTTGTGTTTCCTCTATAGTTTATAAATGATACTGTATATAATTAATAATTTTACACATGAAACAACCTTTTGTAGTATGGACTTTCTGCATTCTCCATAAATATTTTGGAGTCAGTTGTAACAGCACACTTCCATAGTCAGAACATTTAAACGTTGAGTCAAGAAGATTTCTCTAAATCTTAGACCAGTCTGTGTTGTTAATAACAGCCCCGTAGTTTCATAGCATAGCTACATATCTTTAAATAAAACAATCAAATATTTTGGATTTTAGTCATTTCAGGTTTTTGTACCTTCATTGTAGGATTGATCGGCACGTAGGCTACCAATGAGCATGAAGATACATGAGGATAAGAAAAAACTGGTCGGATCAACCCCGTGATGATTTGTTAAAGAACCTATTGGACAGTGTAGATCTTATATTTAATGAAACACCACATGAAGAGAGCTAGACCATACATTTAAAAAATACTGACTTGCTTCAAACCAATTGTCTAATTGATAGCATAGCTACAGTACTTTCAAAGAAGACTTGTAGTTGTGTGTAGATGTAGATGTTGATTTATCAGATGTAGCCTTTGGTTTGGGGCAAAGGACAGTTTAGCTTTTGGCTAATTAAATCATCAGTTCCAGCCTGGAGCCCTGGAACCCTAGAACCTTTCTCCCCCTTTACTAAATAATCTTAAACTTTGAACTGGAAGGCTTCAGCCTATGTACAATTTAGAACATTTAACCTGCCTGCCTGGACCTAGAAGGATTCAGCCTCAGCCCTCTGAGACCTTCTGAGACCAGTGAGTCAGGTCCTGTTCCATCTTGATGTGCACTGTTTAGTAACCTGAGATACCTGCTCTACTCTGAGGAGAAGTGAGGCATAGTGGGGTTGGGTCTAGGGGAGAGAGGAGCTGGGGAAGGGCTGGAAGGAGCAGAGGAAGGGGAAGATTGGGTCGGGATGTATTATACAAGAGAAAAAACTAAATTTAATAATAAAAAAAGGAAAAGAAAGACACGTTGGCATGTTCAGTATTAGGACTTTATGGAAATTGTTTTCTAACTTTACAGCTTTTTTCTGAGTTTATTGAAAAATTGATAGGTAAAACATGAAAAAGCAACTTCTGAGGAATGAAGTTACAAGGTTAGCAACAGTAGGACTTACCAGCTCTACCCTATGAGTCTATGCGTTTATGAGCTTTAAACTGTGTCTAATTAGTGTGAGTATTTTTCTTACACATAGGAAAGAATGAATTAAAATTGAGTTTGGATTACAAATATTAGGTAAGTTCTCTGACACAGAGAGAGGGGTGAGGAAGGAGGGCAAGTGAGAGGGAGTGGGGGAGAAAAGGAAGAAAAGCAAGAGGGAATATGAATACTCCTAGGAAACAAAAAACTAATAATGTCCATTTTCAGGGTGATGTAGCAGATAATGGAATTAACTTCCAAGAAAAATTTAGGGAAAACAAGAGCTACAATACATGTCAAGAAGGAGTAAAGTTTTCCTCTTAGGAGAAGATTATAAGGTCGCATTGTGATGAAATGTTCTTACATTAAGGCCCAACAGATTTCTGTTACAGTGGGAGATGTAAGGGAGGATCCAGACAAGACGTTAAGACAGGGAGAGAACTGCTGAAACCATCTTAGCAGTGGGAGGGTCATAGAGGAACTGGCAGACAAGGTAGAGGAAAGCATCACACAGATGAATGAGACGTGAGCTATGAGCCCCGGGTCTGGGGCGGTGACTGAGGCTAGCGGGGATCTCGCAGGATGAATTCACCATGAAGGTCTCTTAGAGGGTGTCAATGATGCATCTTAATTATAGCCTCCTTCCTGGAACTGGTCTCTGAGACAGATTGCAATGGACATTTGCACAGTCAGGGAGGAGGAAGGGGGGGCCCTGCCAAAATATTCAGCCTTTAATGCGTTCTGTTCTCACACCTGCCAAGAACAGGGCCACTGCCAAGAAATTAAAGCATTTCTTGAAGACCGAAAGTTAGAGTGCAGTTGCTGTATGTATGTTTCTGCGCATTTTTTGAAATATTTTGGCTAAAATGGTTTAAATATTCTTGTGTTAGACAACAGATTTTTTTTTCTTTAAGAACAATTTTCTGTAGTTTAAAATACCACACTGAAACATTGAGATGAAACATGCTCAACACTTGCTAATACTTTCTGATAGTTTGGTTCTATGTTTCTTGGCAAAGAAAATGTGGACTGGATACTTTCCTATTTTCAGTCTTCTACTTTCTCATTATCTGAATCTTTTAAAAGGATCCACACTATAAATTCAAACACCAAGAATGCTGTGTATTAACAATGAAAAGAACTAAAAAGCACAGAGTCTATATTCCCTGGATCTGGTGTTCTCACATTGTTGCCAGTGGTCTATCTTCGTCAGCACCAAAAATTACCATTTCTGTAAGCGTGCATTCTCCTCTATGTCACCTCCTGAATCATATTCAAAGCATAAAGTGATGCCAATTTTAATAGTAAATATTTAATATGTGACTTCCAGCTGTTTCACACTTGCAGAGAGAGTGATGAAATATTTATCAATCAACTTTGGTCAATCATTGGTTAATATCTTCTGTGAACAATAATTCTCCAGTTCTATCTTACAACAAAGCAAACAGAACCAAATGTAGTGGCTAGACAAAGCCTACCAGCCACCAGGATAACAGGCTGAAGAAAATCAGGCAAACTAGACAGAAACAGGGTTTGTGAAGATACAGCTCACTGATAGATTCTTTGAAAGAACTGAACAAGCCATGCTCTAATCTCTATGAAGAGAGAGGAGAGACAGGGGTGGGGAGAGCAGAGCCGGGGCTTGAGAATTGGTAAACTGAGTTCAGGCAAAGTCCCAAAGTTGCAAAGCAGATCAGGAAGCCTTTAAGCCTGTGCTTCCATCTCTTCTGGCAGCTACCAGACCTCACTTCCACGTCTTCAGCTCCATCTGATTCTAGACACAGCTGTGATTTTATCCATTTGTGGAGAAAGGGGTTCCACTCTGGACCCATTAGAGACATGTTTACATGGCAGTGTCTCACAGTCCAGGATTGTGCCCCAAAAGATCTCAGGGGGGATGGGGAAAGTGGGTTTATTCAGTTATGAAAGTAAAAAACTTGAAATTTGCATAAATCATATTTTTTATCTATTTTATTATATCCTCCAATTGCAGTTTGAGAAGAAATCATAAGTGAAGAACTAATTAGAATTTACTAACAGTTGGGAAATTGAGCCAGATTTACTGTAGAACTGAAATGTACAGGCAGTGCCGGAAAGATAACTCTTAGTTCAGTGATCGAAATAAGTTCTGTTCGAATTCAAACAGAAACCTCGAATACAGTCATAAGAGCAGGAATACGGTGCCAATGGGAGCATGGAGGAGGGGGTGCTGGGGTCAGGGCTCTAGTTTTAAATCTACTGAGTTACATACATTCTGTTCTCTGCTTTCCTAGAACCACTTGGAACTTCTCAGTCAACTGTCCTGTGTCTTGCAACTCACACGCTTTTTAAAGTGTCTGCCTGTGAAATTAAATGTACCCTGTAAGGTAAAATGCTGACAGATCTCCTGTCAAAATGCAGAGGGTGGACAGGACACATGCCCGGCTTCTTCTCTATCACTGGCAAGATGTTGCAGGCAGTGCAGAAGGAAACACTGACTACACTCCTCGCCTGCACCAGTGGTCACCCGGTCACTTACAGGTCACAATGACCATTTTATTATGCATCTGTTCATATGTCACATGAAATTCATAACATCTTAAAATTGAGTTGGTCTAATTTTGTCTCTTCAGATCAATAAGCCATTTTTAAAGAATAATGGGACCCCTTAACTTGTGTAATCAATATGGGCTGGTAAAACTGCATTTGGAAAACATCAAATGTATGCTAAAGATAAAAATTCAATTGAAGTCTACTGAGATGTCTCAGCCGGTAAAGATACTTGCTAACCAACCTGGGGACTTGAGTTCCATTCTCAGGATCAATATGAAGATACAAAGATGAAACTGACTCCACCAAGTCATCTCCTGACTTCCATACATACACACATGTGTGTACACACACAGTTTTTAAAAACTGCATTTTCATGCTGATGATAAATGTATGAGAAAAGTATATCAACCATGTTTTAAAATGAAGAATGTATGATGCTTTAGAATAATTTAGCAAAAAAATAAAATTAAAATAAAAAATAAAACCCAGCCACAGGAAACCAATGAATCTTTTTAGAGTTTAAATGATGTAAATAAAAGCATAAAACAGGAGAAAAAGTTGAAATATATGTTAAATTGATAAAAGTAAATATTTCTAAAATGGAGCATCAAGAAATCATTAACTGAAAAAGAGCAAATATTCAATATCAAAATATAAAATGATTTTGGAAAAACAATAAGAGACAAACCAAACAGGAAATACAATGTAGAATCAGATATTCACAAAGAGATGTCTGGCATCTTTTTGAATGCCAAATAATTCTAATCTATATCCTTATATCTCTACCCATGAAATGTGTTACGAGAATCCACTAAATCATAACCATATAAATTGAAATGTATGAATAAGACTTTATAATATAAAAGTGTTACTGCACCAATAGTTAGCAAGAGAATGCAAATTAAAATTCTTGACTGGGAGTATCAACTGTTATAGCAAACATGAGGCTACCACAGTGGTTTATCCCACATAAGACAAATGAAAAGAATCCTATGTTCTTAAGGTTTATATATACCCAATAATCTAACCTTTCCATTTTGAGTTATTTGCTAAGGAAAATAAGATTTTTATGTAGTTCGACACACTATTTCTTTCTCTTACAGTAGCCACAAACTGGGAAAACCCCAAAACATCCACAAAGAGGTAAATATATAAGTTCAACTAGGTGTATTCCTACAATGAAATACTATCAGTAATTTACACAAGAATAAAATACTAATATACCCAGCAGCATAAGCAATCATTGGTCTAAGGCAAGTCAAACTTTGAATAAAAGTAATATTTCCAATCAAAGAAATTTTAATTAAAACTTCTAAGAACACTCCATATGGTTTTCTATAGCTTCAATGACTCAATGTTTTCATAAACAGGGTGTAAATACTCCCCTGAGTCCTACCCAACCTATACAAATTATCTTTTGTATTTTTGATGATAGCCATTCTTTCTGATGTCAGGGTAATGCTCATTTTGGTTTGGATCATTGACTTGTTATCTTAAACACTGTATGTATTTATTTAGCATCATTTGAAAAATCTATAAGGTGCATTGCTCAATTCCACTAGAATATTTGGGGACTTTCTATAGGACCAAGTTCCTTATATATCTTGGATAGCAACTTTCTATCAAATGTGCAGTTGGCAAACATTTTCTTTTCTGGACATTGTTTATTTGCATGATGGATTGCCTATTTTGCAATGGAGAGACTTCTTTTTCATTCACTATAATTGAATTATCTATTTTCATTCACTGTACTGAAAAGTCCTTGCAGATTCCAACATCCCAAAATAACCCCAGACATTACTTTCTTTCCTGTTGCTATAGTGAAATGTCATGACCAATACTAACTTAGAGGAGTAAGGGATTTTTGGTCTTATACTTCTAGGTCATAGTTCATCAATGAAGAAACTAAATTTGTCATTGCAGAAACTGAAGCAGTAACCAGAAGAGAGAACACTGTTACTGGCTTGTTCAGTTCCCTTTCTTATGCAGCCCAGGTCCATCTGCCTTTTTTACAGTACTGGTGACTGTTGCCTCTAGAACCCTCACTGTTACATACTATGACTTCCATTATGTGAGTTTCCACGATTCCAGTAGCCTCAGCTTGCAGCTTTAGTGGTGGCATTTCTCCCAATGTCAGTGATGGGCTGTGCTGGAGAGTCACACTGAACACCAGTGGTTCTGCTTCAGCTTCAACAGAGCACCCTCAGGTTTCACACGCCAGACAGAAATTAACAGAGAGTATGTGCTCTTTGCAGCTTTCTGTTCCCACATTCTGGGATGGGAGGTTCAGCTGTCTTCTTCTCCTCCTCTCTCCTGAATGTTCTATTTGTGGTTATTGTTAGTTCTTTGTTTTGTTTTGTTTTTTGTTTTTTGGTTTTTTTTGGTTTGATTTTTATTTCATCATTTTAGATTCTGCCTACAGACGCGTAGTTCTCAGGAAGCTGTGCACCACCTCACCAGGTTTTCCTCATATCTTAAAAGGGTCAGTCAAGTCACTAAGACACGGATTCCCTCATTTCTGGAGAGTTCCCCAGGCTGCTGAGAGCATTCAAGGAATAATTAGCTTATTATGTGGATGCTTTTCCCCCAGAAGTTTTAAATTCTGAATTAATTAAAAAAATACATAAAAGCCAAAGGATTGTGGCAACTTTGGATTCTCTTGGGATCCACAGTATAATAGATCTTATAGCTAACATAGTCTAATAGTCTAACACTTTCTTATGGTTCTTTCCAACCTTGCACACGCATCCACTGAGCTCAGCTATTATAAAACACAATTCCTCTATCTTGCCAGGCACGCTCCTGACTAATTTATGCAAGCTCTTATCTCAACCTAGCTTCATAGCAAAATCCAGTAGCTTATATCTGTTTGCTGGGGATACAGTGAAGGAAGCCATGACTGAAGTGTCTTCTACTTCAGAGGTCGTGCTGGCTTCTGTTAGGGAGGGGTATCTAGCTTCCCACGCTCTAGGATGTCAGGCAGATCTGCTTCCAGGACATGTTACTGAGTTCCACCCACAGAGCCTGTAAACGTTTCTGGGACCTAGTATTTCTAAACACAGGGCTCTACAGCTCCATTTAGTCCCCAAACTGCTGCCCATTGTTTCCAAGTCAGGCCTACATTTAAACTATCAAAGAATTGGTGAACTGAAATTCCCAGAAAAGAAAACTGCACCTATGTGTTGTGGGAGGTTTTTTTAGTTATGTATATAATAAGTGCTTTGTGCACTGTTGAGGGAAGGGCTCTGGAGGCCTTGGCATTTTGTATTGTCTACAGGTATTGGATTTATGTGGGAGATGTTTGATTGCTTGTGATCTGCACATGCTATCCGTAGAACACCTGAGGAGTTCAGAATAAATAAAAACACCTGAGCTCAGATGCTTGGGGTTCTACCTTTGGATATGGGACCTGCCATGATAGTGGCTCCCTCTGCTGAGATCTGACAGGGTTTGCACATATGAATATGCCTGCATGTCCTTCTCTGGTGAGCCACCACATCAGCGTACTAACTACTACACCTATGTGCTAAGTACTCGAGGCTGTTTTATTGACTGGAGTATTACATGTTGGAAATAATATTTCCTTAGGCTAGCTTCTAGTAGCCATTTATTCGTTGCTTGCCTCTGAATGTGATCTTACATCTGTGTGGTTATCGGGCAAATTTCTTTGGGAATAGACCAACAGAACCCAAACTTCTACCAACACAAGGGCTAACATGTCATCAGACCACGCCTAAGGCCACAGCAGAAGTATGCTGCTTTGCTGTAACTGTCTGTCTCATGTTCCCACAAATGCATTCAAAAGGTGCCTTGGTTGATGAATTTCTTTGTTTTCTTACTATAAAAACTTCATGAAACTATAAATACTCTGACATGTTTTTTGAGGTATCCTAAATCCATGTGTCCATCCCATAACCATTTACATTGGGCTTCAGAATAAACTCTTTTATGCTTTTTGTGGTGGGAAGGTTTGTTTTGTTGGTATTGTTTACATAGACATGTTCTTGTATCACACACACTTGGACCTTAGCAGCTTCTTAAATATCTCAGACTCAACCACAGTGCTAGGCAGCGGCCGGGCCTCTCTTCTGTCTTTGTGTTTGTTCTCTCAAATATTTAATCATCAGAGCAACTAGTGTGTTGTTTCTTCAGTTTATCAGCTGTGCAAATAACTGCTTGCTACCATATTGAGAGACAATATGCTTACTATTGGCACCTTTGTGGCCTAGGGGCTGGCATGTGAGCCAGTCTAGATATTTGATCTCTTTCTTCCTGTGACATTCTTGGCTCTCTTGGTTTACTTTAAGTCTTTTAAAAAGAAAATGACAACATTACTGGATTTAGGGTCTGTAAGCCCCCAAACATACAAAGTTCACCACTTGTCTTCATCAGTCCAATTAGTAGACACAATTCTAATGAATAGAAGAAAAGGGAGATACATTCAATGTGGACATATTAGGAAGAGACGCAAAGTACAGTGACCTCAAGTCCGCCTTCATGATCCATCCCACCAAGGGGTTTAGGCTTAGATAGAGGGCAAGAGGTTGCATAGCTAGCTAAGCAGTTCCAATCAAGGCATGGTCCTACTCATCATCATTATCTCTGCTCCAAGGCGATCTGACAGTTAATGAGAACTATGTAAATCAGTTTCAGGAGACAAACTCACCAGTGTTTTCCTTCTCCCAGCATGACGCTCGTGGGGATATTCCATGTTTTTAGGGTGCATCATTTCAATGCTTTGATAGCCAAAGGGAGAGGCAGAGGCATCTCTCTAGTCTATCTTCACTCCCGTAAGGACGGTTATAATACAATAGGATTACAGACACAAGATGTGCTAAAATGCCCTTGAGAAATCAAGGGAGGAAGGGTGAGGATGGATAGCCTCACACCACACTGTGATGCTTTCTGCTGTGAATGGAAGCGGAGGGGAAGGACGGAGTTGGGTAAATCTCAGTCCGCAGTGCAGACATGAGAACGTTCAGTAAGGAAGGAGTTCTGTTCTCAAAATAAAATTCCTGTTAAGGAAATTCAAAAGCAAGCATGATGCTTAAGTCACCACACCCTATTTCCTACTCTTGAGTTCTTATTTAATGCTACTTTTAAATAGCTATATGATTGCCTGACACTTGAGTGCAAGAACAAAGGCTGTCACTGTGCACACTATGTACTCTTCATCTGCTGAGGACTCTAGTCCCATGAGATCACATCAGCTGTGTGAAGCTGGGGCCCTTAGAGACTCTCACAATGTGCAGAAATGCTGGTATTCCTTTAAACAATACAGTTTACTAAAAGAGCTATTTACAAGACTACTTTAAGCGCAGACACACTCAGCAGAAGTACAGGGCTTTGGCTTTTTAAAGGGTTTTCAGAAAGCATGAAATCACCTGTCCCTGTGGTGGGAGAGTTAGCCTTAGCTGTTTGTTCCCTCTCCTGGGAATCCTTTAAGTCAAGGACTTCAATATGCACTTGAGGTGTTGCAGTGATTCCACTGAGAGGGAGCCTAATTAACACAGCAGTGGGTGAGCTTTCAAAGCACTGCCAAAGAGAAAGTGGTGTTCAAGATTATGAATTGACTTTCGTGTGCATCAGTCAAAGCTCAGAGCTTGTTTCGATAAGGTGCAAAGCAGAATGTTGATGCTTTAAATATTTTTATCAAAACTAAAATAAGTTGAAAAGTAAACAATGTCAAATTTTAGATTTAGAAGAGATATTGTAAATATTTTAGCAGTTGCATGTTAATTAGTCTTATTTCAGGGTTCTACTGTGCTACTGAAGGTCAGTGACGTTCTATATTAAGAATAATTTTAGGGTCAATACTGACTTAGTAGTGGGAAAAGAAAAGGCTAAATGTATGCATAGGGAACTAGAACAAAGGCCTTCCAGGATTTAGCCATTTTAATTAGTTCCCTTTGAAGTCTGGATTACAGAAATTTGTTCCTAGTATTTCATGGATAATGCTGGATCATTTAAAACTTAACCTCTTCATTTCCAAATGACTGTTTATTCTACTCTTCCTAATTATTCCCTGATAAAGTCCTATAAAGTTGCTTAAATAATAATCTAATAAAGCACATTTAGGGAACAAGAGTGAAATTTTAAATAGAATTTACATGATTCAACTTGAAGTGTTAAGTCTACAGTTGGCAAATGAAAGCACAGTACTGTTGTCTTTATAAACACGAAGTCATAAAGGTGCCTTTCATAAAGGCACCCAAGTAATTTAATTTTAGGGAAAGTAATCGACTAGATAATTAATCAAATGCAAATCTACATCAAAATGTTTGTGTGATAATTAGCATTAAGTGGCTTTAAAAACAAATAAACCTGGAAATATGCAAAATAATACAATTTTGTTAAATTATTAATTTACAAAAATGTTTTTTTCTCTCTTGATGTATTGGACCTAGGATCTGATGCATATCCACTACTAAGCTGTGTGCAAGCTCCTTCAACATAAAAAGTATATATGAGTATGTATATAAGTATGTATATATATATATATATGTATGAATATATTCTATGTATGTATTTATTAGATATGTATGTTTTATGTGTCTATGTTGATAAATGCATGTGGTATATGTGTATGTATATGATATATGTGCATGTAGATGTTGTATATGTGTTGTGTACTATATATGTGTGTGTTACCTTTTCAGTAAGTTGTTCAAGCAGGACTTGAACTGTGACCCTTCTGTGTCAGCCTTCTGAGTATCTGTGAACATAACTGCTCCCCTGAGCCTACTTTATGGGTCTCATTCTAACATTTTCATACATATATTTTGATCATATTACTTTCATTATCCCTCTTGTCTTTTCCTCCTTCCACATGTCCCCTTCCTGTTCTCAAACAAAGTCTATAAGGGCAAAATTTATGTTTTAAATTTTAATAACTGCGCCTAAGAGATCTATATATCAAGGACACAACTTCCTGGAGTATTAGGTGGGGCTGTTCAAGTTAGATACAGAAAGATGTAATCCTGTAATCTCACTTGCCTAAAGGCAAATAACCTACTGGAATGTTGGGTGGAGAATGCCAAGATAGAATTTAGTTGACCTAAATGCACAGATGTGCTTGGTGACCTGTAGGCAGGAGATAACCCAGACAGGAAGTATGTCAGGGTAGATGCTTGCCAATGATTGGACATGGTGGGAAGTACATAGCCTTAAGGGTTCTGCCTTTTTAAGCACCTGTGACACATGACTCAGGACATTCTGTGGGAACTCCAGAGGTGAAAATCTCACTCTGTGGGATCCTCAGAATGGTCCTGGTCAGAGTCCAACTTCCTGGCCAGTATTTAATTAATTTAATTAAAGCTTGCTTCAAATTTGGTTCAATCGTGTTGGTCTTATTCTCGATCAGATTTGGGATTTATATTTCCATCTATTTTCTTGTTTTCTTGTCTAAGTTTTGATTACACAAGAAAAAAAATGAGTATCTGTTCTGAGAATATTTGGCTTATTTAGCTTAACATGGTGATCGTCAGTGTTCCTGTGTGCAGGAATATTCAAATCCATATTCATTTACTCTCTCCTTCCCCTTCTAGTGGTCTGTCTCTTTCAGACCAACATACCCACAAACACAGTTTTGCTTCGCTCTCCTGTGCTGAGGAATGAACTCCTGGTATAATAGGTAACTGCTCTCTCCAGACTTACATCCTCGTACTGCATATACAGGACCTTGATATTTTTGATTTCATTTATTCCACTCTGTGGCTATGTGCACGACAGGAAGAACATGAGTGTACCGCGTGTGTATGGAAGTCAGGGGACAGCAGTCAGGAGTCAGTTCTTTCCTCCCACCTTGGATTCTGAAGAACAAGCTAAAGGTGTCAGGTTTATGCAGTGTCCACTTTTCCTGCTGAGCCATGCCTCCTGCCTCGTACTCAATTTTTATATCAGTCTATTAGTTCATCATCTGTGTCAGCACCTTTTGGTTTCTTTCACTCTGTTTCATTTGTTTCATTTTCAAAAAAAACAAACCATGAATTTTGCATTACTGCTACTACTACTACTTATTATTTTTATTATTAGTTATATATCATTATAATATATCATTTCCCTATTCTGTTTCCTCCCCTAGTCCCTTTCAAATCTTCTTCCCCCCATCTCCCTCCATGCCTCCTCAATCTCAGAATGATGGCTTCTTTTTCTTCTATTATTATTGTTAACACACGCTTACGCATACCACACACTAACATATATATGTATGTGTAAGTTTACATAAATGTAAAAATACAACCTGCTGAATCCAGCTTTCCTGTATCCATATGGTTTCAAGCTGACTGCTTTGTACTGAGTAACCAATTTAAGTGTTCATCCCCGGGGAGGCTGATTCCTCCTCTCTCAGCGTTCATTCTTGACTGTAGCTCTTTGCTATGTTTTAAATTTAATTTTTTGAGAATTTCAGATGTAAGTTCAGTATTTATATCATTTCTACCCCTCTCTCTCCTCTCCTCAATGTCTCTTGTTCCTCCCACCCCTCTCCCTCTCAAATTCTTGGCCCTCTTCTTTAATTACTACAATACAGCAACATGCATACACACATACACACACGCACGCATACATACTTGTGTGTGTGTGTGTGTGTGTGTGTGTGTGTGTGTGTGTGTGACCGACTTAGTTCATTGCTCATATGCATATGTTTAGGGATGATTACTTGTTTTTGGATAACCTAGCAGAGAGCTCAATCCTGGGGAAAATATAATCTCTTTCTATTAGCACTAATTAATTCCCTATGGCTCTTCGTCTAGGAGTGGGACATGGTAAAATTTCCACTGTCCTTGGCATTTTCATATCATCTGTCATAGCCATAAAGGCAGATCTTATTTAGGTAACCTTATCATCGAGATTTCGTAAGACCAACTTTTCTGCCTCGCCTCAAGCACACCATCTTCACAGCAGGCATCTTGGTCCTCTGGCTCTCACAGTCTCCCTATACGCTCCTCCTGAGTGTTCCCTGAGCCTTTGATGTTGGAGTTGTATTTGTAGACTTAGTAGTTGGGTTGGGCACTCTACCCGACCTGTTCTCTGCATTTTAACCAGTTGTGAAACTCAGCAACGTGATGCCTGCCACAAAAGGAAGTTTCTTTGATGAGTGGTAAGAACTATGAATTTTGTATAGAGTACTTTGTGATTTTTTTACTGGAACCCATCTAAGTTAAATGAACATTTTTTTTTTTTTTAATTGTTGAAGTGCTGCTGTCCAGCTCTGTGAGGCAGGGCCAAGTTTGCAGTTAGTTGTTCACATACATATATAAATAAATACACAATAAATAACTGCAATTTAAAAAAAGAAAAGGCTGCATCGTGTTGCAGTTTTGTTTACGTAGAGTTTGGAAGAGGCGGCATGTCTTCACGGAACTCATTAAACAGACGTTAAAACAGACCTCTGCGCTCTCCAGCTTGCTGTACTTTTTCTGCATTTGCACATTTTCTTCCGCTGGTGCCCTGTGAGGCCGATTTTATGCACTAAAGATGCGTGTGTCAGCTACTCGGCAACTGGCAATGAAATAAATACTTGCCTACATTGTTTAAGCAGGATACTTCTGACTCAAATTCTTTCCTCTTCCCACCCACAGAAAGGCTGAATGGACATGGCCTGGCTGTGATCGTCCATTAAGTCCTTTATCCAGAAATCTCAGACAATATCTACATATATCATCAGAAAGGATTTGAGGTTTTTCTGTAAATGAATTGGACCATAGACTGTGACATCCAGTTTAATCTCTTTTGGAAAATTAAGCAGTAATGGGCATTTCCAGACCTCTCACACACTCCTCTTTCCCTGTGTTTACCAGGATGGCATGCTCTGTTGGAAACTGGATGCCCCCTTTCCTTTCATGAGGTGAAAAGGATGTTTACTGTCTACAAGTCAAACTCTTAAATCTAATTTAGTAACCTCTAAGCAGTCATATATCTTGGGGACTATTTTCCCTGTTAGCCATGCAGTTCCTACCCTTACACTTTGAAAATATTTTTCCTTTGCAAAAGATGAAAGTGTGTCAAGCTTAGCCAGACTTCTTCTTCTTCTGATATCTGTCAGAATTCTGAAACCAAACAGGGATTGTTGTTTTGTTTAGTTGCGGACTCCAGAGACCTCATGTTAAAAGGTTTTTTGAATATTAGTTCTAAATTCCTATACAATGCCCATGTTATGATTGTCCAATTAAGTATTTCCATATGAGAAATGTTTTGTGTGTCTGACAAGTCGGTAAATTTTAATTCATCTATTTTCAGGTTAGAATCAAGTAACTGGGTTTTAATGTACAGTGTTTTCTTTTTCTAAAAAGTATATACCCTCTGAAGTGCCTAGAAAATCACACAGACAATGGACTAGGAAGGTTGTAGAGTCAGCCTGCAGATAGGATAAACGGCTTCGGACTGCCGTCTTCTGTACAAGACACAGCCACTGAAATCAGTTAATCAAAGCAACTAGAGATGCCTGCATTAGATTTATATAGCTAAGGTCTGTCAACAGTGAGTGACATATGGGTGGAAAAGAAGCTTAGGAGTCTCGCCCCCTAGTGGCCGAAATACTTGCTACTCCTGGACACCGGGAGAGGAGGAGTTAATTATTGCTTTCAGTTGTGCCCCCACTGATGTTCCCACTAGGCTCCAAGGGCATATTTCCAGTCCAAAGATCAGAAGATGGACTTAAATCACAGAGGTTACAAAACTAAACCAAATGTCTGGAAGAGGCAGTGGTAGGAATGAGGGTATTGGCAGGATGGGTGGGAGATAAAAGAGGCTGTGGAGAGAGTAATCAGAGTATAATATATACGTGTATGGAATTGTTAAGAAAAATCGATCAATTAAGAAAAAAGAAAGCATTGCTAAGGATTTTATATTGACACACATTACTACTGAGAGTAACACAATCCTTAAATCCACATGTTTAACTTGTGTCCTATGGTTCCTTTCTTGTATTATCTTGCCTTCTCCGAAGCAACTGTCAGCAAGTTACAGATGCTATACAATATACTCCTAAAACTTTTGCTGCTTGTTTAAGAAACAACAGGGTATTTATCAAGATCTGATATTAGTATTGACACAGCAATGTATCAGCTCAACTTTCCCATTCAATTTTTATTAGTTATCCCCGTACTTTCTTTCATGTCTGAAACATGTGATTTATACACAATTCAGGTCTTCACATTGCTCTTCTGAATTAATTTCCCTTGCCTGTATTTTTTTTTTCTCCCTGAGATCATAAAAGAAATTTCTGAAGGAGTTTGACATCTCAAACTATCTTTAATACAGGGGTATTTTTTGTGATTGTAAACATGATATGCACTAACTATGTTAAAATCTTTTATGATTTTAAAGAAATTGAGAGACTAAAATTTTATTTGTGCTATGCAATACACAGGCACCCTCATTGGTTTTGTGTTCTCTCTCAAACACATATTCTCTTTACATTTAAATGTCTAAAATTCAGTCGGCTCTATTTTATAATATAATTTAAATTTATATTAAGAAGCAACATTAAATTCATTCTGTAAAAAGACACAAAGTTCCATATCAACATTGGCTACTTTGGAAGGGACAGCATTCATTTACAGTGCTCAAGCAAGAGGCATAAAGGCAAATGTATGCTAGTGTTAAAGCACCGTCTTAGATGTTGGTGTGAGCTGGAGAATAGATAGGAGGTCCCATCACCATTGTAAGAGGTGACATACTATGGCTGGAGAGATGTCTCATCCATGAAGATTAGGTACTGCTCTGTAAAGGGTCCCAGTTTGGCTTCCAACATATTGTAAGGTGATCACAGCCACTTGTAACTCCAGCTCCAGGGGATAGGACATACTCTACCAGACCCCACCAGTATCTACATTTATACATGCACACTCCTATACACACAAGTGTAAACATACTAAAAATAAGTCAAATCCATCTTTAAAAATAGAAGACATGAGATCCAGCATTCCTGTTTCTGGATATATTCCCTATCACATAGCACAGACATTCAATTCTAAGTTACTTGAAACTCTTGTGAAGCCCACATAATGCCACGAGTCCAGGAACATGTTTAGTGAACTATGAAGTAGGAGATGTTGGGATTTTTTTCCCCCGAGAACTCTGCATATAGCCTATAAGTTCAGCGCTACCAAGTGTCAGGATCCAGGTAAAATTAAAAATTTGAGTCCAGCTTCCACCAGGAAGTCAACTGCTACAAATACCATTAATGGGAAATGCTCTATCTCCTGGCAAGTGCTGCCTGATTGTTTCCAAAGGACATTGTGTGACTTCCATTGTTACAGTACTCAGATGTGGAGGTCTTGGGGAAGAGCAGCAGAGTCTGTTCTCTGCTGTAATGTTTCCAACTTCCAACTTGGAACTTCCAATTCCAACTGGATTTTTAAAGAATGACGACAAAGGAGGAGTTGTAGTAAGGGTAATAGAGACATCAACAAGAGAAAATAAAGGAAAGAAAGAGAGAGATGGAAAGAAAGAAAGAGGAAGGAAGGAAGGAAAGAAGGAAAGAAGGGAAGGGGAGAAAGAAGGAAGGAAGGTAAGAAAGAAAGATGTAAGGAAGAAAAAAAGAAGGAAGAAAGAAAGCGTTAGTTGGTAAAAAGTGTAAGCCTACATCACTTAACAGAATGTATAATGGACAACTGGGAAAGCATATTTTATTACGATGTGTTTGCTTGTTTTTTGGATAAAACCTCATGATATATCTTGTGATCGTCTCAATGCTTCTACCTTCTCCTGAACACTGAGATCATACACTATTACCAAGCTGTGCTTTTCCTTCTGAAGGATTCCCTTTAGAATCTTCTTTCTGTAGCAGTAATTTATCGAAGTTTTTCCTCTTCGCTTCCCGCTGTAAGACAGCATATAGGAAGAACCCTGCATGGCCTGCACTCTGCATTCAGCACAGGGTCTCTCCTTGCCCCAGAGAAAGCTCATCTCATCTCACTCATCAGAAATATCTCCTTGGCCAGCTTTCTCAGGTACGGAAGGTACCACAATGTGTTCGGATCATGAACGCGTGTCTATTTCTTCTTTCCAGTGTCACCTGGAAGTACCTTTTCCCTCCCACTGTAATTTGCTGCTCCTAGTCTCTTAATGATGTGCCTAATTTCCTGCCTGTTGGTCATGGACTTCCTCTTCTACTAGTTTGTTTTTTAATTAAACTCTCCAGTTTTTATGGTTGAGTTATTTTATCAATTATATTACATCATGAATGTTATCCACAATTGGAAACACGTCTAAGAAGCCATTCTGTCTATATTAGGAATTGGTGGGGCTGATAAAGTAAATGTGAATTACATTTATTATGACTTTTGTCTATGCGTCTTTGAGATATATATATATACATATATATTCTTCTTTCATATAACATATCTGCCCCTTTCTCCTCTCCATCCACACCTCCCACTACCCATCTCCCCACTCCCCCAGATCTGCCCTCCCTTTTTCCCCTCTCCCAGTCCCTCCCCAAATAAGGGAATAATAAAATGGAACAAGACCAGGCACTAATCCCTTCATTAAGTCTGGGAAAGGCAACCCAGCAGGTAGGAGTGGGTCCCAAGTGTGGGCAACCATGTCAGAGATCCCCCTGATAAAGGGAAAGTGGATAAGTAAATATTATGTGTGATCTTACATCATTGTTTTCAATAATTTTAGCAGAATCTGTCTTGGATATTTGATGCTGGTTTAAATTCTCATTTGACAGATTTAATATTCAGACTAAAAAACACAAATAATAATAACGAGTGTTTGTAGTGAACTATAACAAAACCCAGCTGTTAACATTTATTCATGTTCATTATGGCACAGATATTGCTAATCACATGTCATAGAGATCCAGGTGTGATGTCCCAAGCCTCCAATCCCTACATTCAGGAGAGGGAAGCAGGAGGACCAGGAGTTCAAAGACACCTTTGTCTACATAGTAAGCATAAAGCCAGTCTATATGAGACCCTATTTGAAAAAAAGCAAAGACAGAAAAGAAGGGAGGGAAGGAGAGGGAGAGAGACAGAGAGGGGGCTGGGGAGAGAGATAGAAAGAAAACACACCAAGCAGGACATATTAGGAGTTAATTGTCATTTTTCCCCTAGTATTTCTATCCTGTCATGAATTTTGGTAGCACTTACATGAAAATAATTTCTAAATCACAAAAAAGCATACTATTCATGATTTGCTATTCTCTCTCTCTCTCTCTCTCTCTCTCGGAATCCTTAAAAATCATCAAGAAATCAGTACTGTATCTTCACTTAGTACTCTATATTTACGTTATTTAGAAATAGTCTCAAACTGAAGTCTCAAACTTGCGATAAGGTAAATGTTTGCATAATGCTTATCCTGAAAGTACAGTGCTGTGGTTAAACAGAAACATCCTGTGCTGGCTCAGCTGGAAGGATTTGTTTCCCAGCTGTTAGAGCTTCTCTGGAAGGTGCTATATACTCAAAGAGTTGAGATTGATCAGATAAGAAACATCACCGTGGCAAGTCCTTGGAAGGGCGTCTTGCCTCTGGTTCCCTCCTGCCTCCCCATCTACTTCCTGGCCACCATGTGGTAAACATCTTCTGCCAAAACTCTGTTAATATTGATGCTTTTGACTCACCTTAACCAAATCCATGAACACAAACAAGTGTTGATTGAACTTTCTAGAACCATTAACATAATTGTGCTTTCTTCTTGTAAACAATTCCTCTCAGGTATTTCTCACAGCGGTGATGAATTGATCGAATGTGCAGCAAGCATACTGGTTGTAGGGGTGTGATCTTGGGTCCCCATTGTTTAGCAACCCATACTTTACTGTCACCCATCTTCCCAACCCCAAGATTTTTGTCTCTATTTTTATCTAACCATCATTTTTATTCCTTAATACCCTTATTACTTTAGCAAGTATAAAAGTCAAGAATACTAAGAAAAGTCACTGGAAGCTGAGAAAGCGGGCAAGTTATGGAAAAATTCAGTCTAAGGTTAATGGAATTCCATTCAATGGGGCTGATGTGGAGCTCTTTGACCCTAAGATTGCAAGAATTGCTGCTACACATGAACCAGTAGGAGCACAGGTCCATATCTGTAAGATCAGGGACAAGGAACCCTGACTTGGGAGAGCTTAAGAATCAGTGCCCTCTGGAAGAGATTCAGTTGCCACAATAGCAAGCAGGAGATGATTACACTGTAACAAGGGGCAAAGATATCTGGTGGCTGGAGGGATGGCTCAGCAGTTATGAATTATGATCTGGTTACCCTTCGAAGGTACCATGTTCCAATCCCAGGACCCATCTATTAGATAACAAGTGCCTTAGTTCCCTGGGATCTGACACCCTCTTTTGGACTCTGCTGACATGCACATAGGTGGCAAACATTCTCATAGACACATATGAGTAAATAATTTGTATTTATTATTTTGATATTCAATATGTACGGATGTTTTGTTTGCATGCATTTCTGTGCACCAAGTGAATCTGGTACCCACAGAATCCAGAAGATGATGTCAGATCTCCTTGGAACTGGAGTTACAGACAGTTGTTAGCCACCATGTAGGTGCTAGGTATTGAATTCAAATCCTATAGATGAGCAGTTAATGTTCTTAAACACTGAACCATCTCCCCAGCTCTAACAAGCTTTTAAGGATAAAACACTATAGGGTTAATTTTAAAAATGTACCGAGAGTCTCCAAGATGCATTAGGGGTTCTGGAAAGTGGGACCATTGCACCAAAGAAACAACAAACTTGTGGTGGACTCATGAACATTAGGGGATTTAGCCAGGGAGAACTGTCCTTGATCAGTAAGGATGACAGAGAAGGTTTTAGATGGGCCTCACTCTCTTAAAGGCTTAACAATGGTAAAGTCAGGTGGAAAGAGTGACCTTCAGAATTCAGGAGACAGAATTATTCATTTAACATTCAAAATCAAATGTTTTGGGTCTCTTAGCATCTTCTAAAAATATTCACAGTCATCTGCATCTGTAAACTGCTGTCAGGAAATTAGATGATCCCCTAAATTAAAAGTTTCTATTGGCATAGCCCTCTACCCACATAGAAGACTCTCTGCTGTGTACAATCAGGTATCCCCCAGTGTGCTGGGGTTCAGTTCTATTAGGGATTTTCAGGATATGGGCATTGGTGGACCTGCTCAAATCCCTCTCAGAAGGCCTATGTTTGTTTTACCACTTCCTGAAAATTTAATAAGCATCCAGTCATCAGCCGTAAAGCATTAAGACCATAAACAAGAGACCCAAACTCTATTTATGTACTTACAACCATGAAAAATATCTCAAGAAGCTTTGTGGATTATTGTGAAATAGGAAAAGGTGGCCAGGTAGGCTAAGTTCAGTGTTTTGTTTTGTTTTTGTTTCGTTTTGTTTTTAGGTATGAGAGGAAATGTCGGCAAGTTATTTTTAAAGGGGTAACGTTTCTAATGAGAAATGAAACTTGTGTGAACCAGTAAGAAGAGATAGAAGAAGAGTGTGTTCCAGGTAAGAATGTCAAAACCCTGTGCATGAAAATGAAGGCAGTCCATTCAAATTAACTTGAATAAGAAAGATTTGCCTGGCAAAAACCCAGTGAAAAGCTACAGTGAGAAAATTGTCTCCTAATGTGATCCTGTTGCTTTTCCCTGAACACACTTTGTGAAGCCACATTCAAGTTACATCCATTGTAATAATGTGTCCTTGTCAGACCTAGCCAGGTGTGCTCCGTCTTGTTTGAATTGTCTCTGTGATTCTCATTCTGGAGTACTCACACACAGATCCTTATATTTTTACTTATCTGATTGTCTTAATGACATCTGGTTTTCTGTTCATCCTGTCCTCCAGAAAGTTTTGATTGTCTCTCTCATTTTAATATTTTTGCTTTGGCATCTAGTTCACATAACTCTTTGCAAACACCAAGTTTTCAACTGATGCTGGCTGAGCTTGTGAATTCTCTTGAGTGATGTATCTTATGCATAGACGACACACACTTCATTATTGTCTCATTAAGTATTTATGAGCGCCATCTGAGCATGAGGCACTTTGCTGAGCATCTTAGCTGCAGAGACAGTTTCTAACTGTGGACTCCAGGTGCATCACCATGGTTTGTAAGTGGCAAAGTAGAGGCACTGCAAATGAGTAACTTCAGGGCAGGAGAGTAAAGCAAAGACAGGCATGCTGTCTTGGCACTGGAAGTTAACACATGAAGACCCAGCGTGCACACGCTCTCCTTTCAGCAAGTATCTGTGGACAGATAGCATGTGCCATTGCTCTAGGAATATGGACTATCCTAGAGTACCGGCAAGTGCATGCAGAGACTCTAGTATGGTGGATGAAACAACTAGGCAAATCATTGACATTCATATTAATCATGTGGTCTGCACTGAACCTTTCCAACCTTTCCAACTTCCTCAGAACACCAAGAATAAATCTCAAATGCTGGATAACAATCTGCAGTAGTTTCCAAGTACCACATATGGCATTCTCTGTCTCAAAGCTACAAAGATTGTGACTGGGTTAAGGATAGAGATACAGCAAAAGACCATTCTTAAGGAAAAACAAAGGTTCCATGAGTTGCACGTCCTTTAGTGAATAGTCTGATCCACAATGCTATCTTGGTTGGAGCTAAGGCTTCAACTTTGATTTTAGGGGCTGTCCTTTGCAATATGACAGTAGTTACACTTCTGCAATCAAGAAAAATGCCTTTTATGACTCAATAAGAGGACTGTGCTATGTAAGCTTTCAGAATCTTTCTGCAATATCAAAAGGATTTCATCTGGGAAAAGTCAAGATGGAAGTTATTTTGTGTCTACTTAACCTGCTCACCCCCAGAGAGGCAGAGAGACTCTAGCAGATGTCCTTTAGAAAATCTGGATGCTATCCAACGGGAGGGAGTGATTCTTCAGCCTGAGAAGTCAATGGATAAAACATTTAATGAATCTGGTGTCAGTAGAGCTGTAAATGGATATGAGCCCAAAGAAAAATATTTTCTCAGGAATTCTACTCATTCTCAATCAGATCTACATCTATAAAAATGATTTTATGAATTACAGATAAACCTGAAGTTGCTCTTTAATTAGGGTAGCACAAAACCACCATACGTGAATGACAAGGGGGATGTATACTGCTGTAACTGTAATCCTTCAGTCATAGTGATTCTTCAGCCTGCTCTCCGTCATGCTCTCCTTTTGCTCTAGACAATTATATTTCCTGACGTCTACATTCATCTCTGGGTCTCCTTTTAATATTTACTTTGTTCTATTGATTTTATTTTCTGACTTCACATCAAACAGAACCTGGCTTCTCCTGGTTCATGAATTCAAACATCTGTTCGAAGAGTACATGTGTCCTCCAGGCTCAGGTATGTAGACAGAAAGCACCAAATGATCTCTAGACTCAAGTATGTGTAAACAGAGAGCACCGTGTATCCTCCAGGCTGAGATATGTAGACAAAGATGCAGACACTCACATAGTGTTTGTATCCATGGTCACCTGTGATCATATTCAGAATGAAGGTTTTCCTATATCTCCTGAATTTTCTCTCACCTCTAAGAATATAATTGAGGTAATGTGATGCTGAACTCTTGAATGGACACACACTTGCCGTCTTTGTTTTTACATTACACAGTCTTCTGCTTTATCAGGAGCTCTGAAGAATTAGCCAGCTGTGTGTAGAAAAAACAGTTGACTCAATCCTTCTGAAAGTCTTGTTGTCGGAAACAAAACCGTGCACTTGCGTTTTCTAAGATGCATTTTGAAAAGCTATTAGAAAAATCTTCCTGACACTGGTGTTTCTTCTTGGATGCTCCCTCAACTCTCTTTACTGGAATGACGTCCAGATCACTTTGGTGACTTAATCCTCAGTAAAAACAAAAATAAAAGTCATTGCTCGTCATCAGAAACATCATCCCGCTTGATTTCAAGTCAAGGTGGCAACAGGATTTGCTCTGCATGAGCAACCTGTGTTCTGAATGATGCAGAGGCAGTGGCCCGAGACAGAGAAAACCAGTGCTACCAGCATGGTTTATTATGCCCTGCCTTCCAGCTTCATCTTGTCTCTATTTGTGTATGTGTGTTCGTGTCCGTGTGTGAGTGAGTGGGAGGGGTGTACTTTTTGCATATTTATTTTTATTATACTGTTTTTATTCTTGAGGATTAAATACATGTGCACTAGACTTGATTTTGAATCCCTTCAAATTATTTATACAAGAAACATTAACATAATACCATATAGAGCAGAGCTTGGATACAACCAATATATATAATTTCCTTTTACTTTCTTTTTCAATGCTGAAGATATAACCCAGAATGCTATACATTTTAGTCACATGTTCTACTACTGATCTATATCCCTAGAGCTATGGGTTTTTTCTAAAAGGCACAGGCATTGCAGAGAAGTTTTGAGCTCCGTTGAGTTTACTCTTGGAGACATTCATCCAACTTATGGCTGGAAGTTAGAATGATAAAGATTTAAAGCAAAGGAGAGCACGTGTGGAAGGATGCAGAATTATTTAGGACTTCAGACAGGAACGATCTCAGGATTATTCTAGCTACTAGTGGAGCTGCAGCCACTTTAAAACATAAAAGACGAAATAGAATTGTTTTGCCTTAAAACTATACTTTGCTCTTATTAAAACAACATAATGTCTCATCTGTTTATGTCTCATCTATAAAACGTCTTCTTTTTAGTTAAACATTTGAGATTTGGTGTGTGCTATTGAATGACAACCCTGCCTAATTTGACAGTCAACTAGACAGGAAGGAACAGAGTGTGTGTTTGGTTAACTATTGGCAAATACAGTCATTCCACAATTATCAGTAATATGCTGCGTTAACTGGGGAGAAGGTTTCAAAGGGAAATGTGGTGATGCTGTCAGATGAAATTATTTCAAAATAATTTAATTGGATCGTGGTGATGTTTAAAGAAAAAACAAAAAGAAGGTGCTTCCAGTTGGAAGATATATTGACTTAGCAACAAATATAAAATATTAATTGATTGCTGTAAGTGAAAAACTCAAAATGGGACATGAAGAATAAATTGAAGCTATCAAGAATAGAACAGAGCAGAATTTTTTTTACATGTTTTTGGTACTGGATGTTAAACAAGTCTTCATATGTGACTGGCACCTACTGTCACTGAGTTAACCCCAACTCTACAAAATTCTTTCAGTTATTCTTTTATTATTTATTCTTCTATTGAATCACAATCTTTCTCACAAAGAGCTTTCTAAGGGCTAGCATGTTCAATTTTATAAAACCATGTTAATATTAAAGCAGGAGTGTCCTATAGCTTAGATATGTTATATTTACAGCAGTCAAAGACATTTAATGCTTCTGTTGCCATCCTATTTGATGTGAAAGTACCCATTTGACCCACTTGGAGTTTTGCTTGTTTACTTACTTGTTTGTTTTTGGTCTTTTGAGACAGGGTTTCCCTGTTGTAACTCTGGCTGACCTGGAACTCACTCTGTAGACCCACTCTGTAGACCAGGCTGTCCTATTCATTTGGAATAAATATATCTTTCTTAATCTCCAGTTAGAACAATAATGGAGGCTTATGGTATAAGTTCAGGGGCAGGGTGCTTTCTCAGCATGCTCAAAGGCCTGGGTTTAATCCCTAGAGGTGCAAAACAATCTTCCACATACGGTATAGTGTGACCATCAGAGGAGTTAGGGCTAGGTAGGAGTGGCTTGGTATATGTTTTGAACTCTGATACTAAGGTCCTAAATTGCATCACAATTCTTACCCTTAGAAACCTTGTATCATTTGCGATGGTATTTTAAGAATACATACATAATCCCTCTGTAAAACACCTTAATGAACTTCTATGTGTTTGGGCAAATTTTAACACAGAGCTGCAGGAAATTGAACACTTTCTTTTGGGGTCTCAGCTCAACATTTTCCTTGAAAAATCCAGAAAGTGAAGATTGCTCAATTATAAATTAGATGCATAGCTCTTGATTTTTCTTGTGCGTGGTTTAAAAGCTCTTGTGTCTCTATTAAAATAATGCTACTCTGACTCTCACAATAGCTCTGTAAGGTTTGCTAATCAGATCCATACATTTATTACTAATATTGGATGTTTCCATATAAAGAAAAACTAGATACACAGCTGCATGTAGATACTTACATATGTATGCAAGTAATAAATTATTTCTGCATAAGAAACCAAATGCTGATCATTAGATTACTGGCATAGACAGAACTTACAGTAGTGTAATTTCAATATGATTCATTTTGTGGGCAGATTTCTTATAGAGGCTCCAAATTCTTTCTGTTTCAACTCAGTCTTCCATGCAAATATCAACAGTCACAGGAGAAATGATGTGACATCTGTGAAGATGCTGAGACAGAGAACTGCCTTCCACAGTCAGCTAGAAATAAAACCTTACACGAGACACAAACTGATTGGCTCTGACAAGATCAGGAAAGGCCACTTCTGCAGAGTCACACATCCACCATGCAGAAGATGAAAAACAATCACCACCAACAAAACCTCTGGCTGTGCCTGCCACACAGGAAGCTCATATGGTTAATGAAAACTCATGTTTAAGTGTCACAAAGGTTTGGAAGAGTCTGAACTTCAAAACACTGAAATCCAAATACACAAGAAATAGTCTTCACTTTCTTAACAGAAGACCAACCAAATGCCTCCCAAATGAGGTGAAATGGAGGGTTTCTATGAATGAAATACTGATAGTTTGATGAGGAGCACAGAAATGCCATGTCCTGGGCAATGAGAGCCAGAAACTCAACTGGCTGTTGCCCCCACTGTGCAGAGGGGAAACCATGCACTTGCTTTGAGCCCTGTGTATCTCTAAGTGCTTTGTGTTATCTTAAATACTTTAGTCTTAAAACAACCTTAAAGTAGGTGCGATTGCTGTCCTACTCTACAGACGAGGAAACCAAGAGCACATTAGTAGCTCTGCAGACACTCAGGTGTTCAAGACGAAAGCTGAAGCCCAGATGGAGGCCATGCAGTTCTTGGAGCCTGCTGGGCATCAGTGCTCTCCTAACATTTTTGCAGGACGTATTGTATGAGAGAAGAACTTATTTTCAATAAAATAAAATAAGCCTTTTTTCCGTCATATTTATTCTTTAGCAAAATGATGAAATGAACAGTAAGGATGAAAATATGGTGACTCGAAGTAGAGCCCTAGAATTCATTCTTTTCTAGTAATTTCCGTTGTGCTTACATACAAATTCAGAATAAACACAGATGAGTTGGAAACACTTCAGAAAGACTTGATAGAAGGCCAGATTTTATTTACACCGGTGAATTAAAATCTTCTACAAATTAAAAAAAAAAAATCACATAATTTATATTTTCTTCAAATTTTATAACTCATGCTTCATGCTGCCAGGCTATGTGAAAGATCTGAAGATCTGTAGGAGAAACTAGACCTGCCACTGAAACAAGGCCTGAGACCCGCTGGGACATACCCAGAGATGAGAGCCACAACAGCAACTTGCAGTCCAGGAGCCAATGGGACCCTAGGCTGGGTGGAGGGCATAAAAGGGGTCCCTCTGTCTGAAATAAATGAGTCTGTTTTTGCCGCTTACCTGACTCCCAGAACCTGTGTGTCTTGGTTCTATGCCAGCTTACCCTCTCTCCAAATGGTCCCGTGAATGGGCACAAGCAACAAAGATCCAATCCCTATGAAAAAACCCACAGCCTCTGTCCTGGTACAGCCTATCCAGCAGGCCACATTTTGAACCATTCTTACTGCACTTGATCTAAATGCACTCTACGTAAGTCAATCCCTTTAAGGAAGTGCTTTAATTCAGACTTCATTTCAAACTGAGATTACTGGCAAATGAAAAGGCTTGTCTGTTATCCCTGGGCCTGTAATCCTCAAAATTCATATTCTGTGTCATTTATTTACGAGACTTGTTCTCACTGTACATGTGCAGAGCATCCTAAGGGACCAGGAGGTGGCAACAGACAGAAAGATAGCCTGTGAGGAACAGGGTGCTATACAGATCATTTCAAAACCCGAAGTAAGAGTGACGTGGAAAAGGTAAGGGAAAAGCAATTCAGAAAATCCGACGGTTAAACTATGAAACCTGTTTTCAAATGCATAACTTCTTGAATTACTTCAAATTAGAATTCCCTTGATACAATATGCACATAAAATTGGAAACATTGAGAACATATTTTGAGAATGTGGACGATTGCGAGAAATTATGAAAAATATCCATGTCTGAAATCATGATCATCTCAATAACACTTCAAACATAAAAGGAAACTGAAACACTATATATATTAGAGCTGCATCATTAAATAGGGATTATAGAACAATCTGTCATTCTCTCAGCCCTGAGAAATGCGCTATGTCTTTCTATATAGTAATCATTTGTACAAAGCACACCTCGGAAAGTGAACAGAAAAAGGTTACTTCATTTACTAATTGAAATAATGTGAAAATGATTAAACACCTTTTCCTAAAACTCAGCTTACGTTGACTAGTCTCAGGAAACCGCTTTCCCCGCTTAAGTTGACTAGTTCTTATATCAAGTAACTGCTTTCCCTTGGGGAAATATGTTACTTGCCTTTCTCATTGCTGTGAGGTATGTCTCAAACTAGTAACTTAAAAGCCTAAAGTACAGAGTTTGGATTGTAAATCCATCCAGCGCCACTGCACATAGGTTTACCCAGGGTGTCTAATCAACATAGCCACCTAAACAAGACCTGATCAGGTGCAGCATTGGGAGGAATGTAACATGGAAGAGGAAAATTCTCACAATCCTCTATTCCTAAATGACAACAAAAACAATTTAAAAAGAAAACAAACAAACAGACCTATAGGCAGCTAAAGAATACTGAAAGTGATAAAAAATTGTCTTCCCCAAGGAAGAGGTCCTTATTTGGTTATCCACTACCAATTGGTCAACTCTGAAATCACATATGTACAAGCGACACCAAATAGACTGAACAAACCATGTTTGTATAGTTGTGTGTGTGTGTGTGTGTGTGTGTGTGTGTGTGTGTGTGTGTGTGTGTGTATAACAGCACTTATCGAAAAGGAGACCATGACGTTGAGGTTGAGCAAGAGGAGGAGGCCTGGCAGTAGTTGAAGGGAGGAAACGAAAAGAGAAAAATGATGTAATTATGTTTTAGTTCAGAACCATTAAAGAAAAAGTAACAAGAATTAGAGAATTATCTTGGCTCACAGTTAAAAGGAAATACGGAATACTGTACACCACAGAAGGGAAATCATGGCTACAAAAAACAAAGAGCAGATGGCCACTTAGAGTCCATAGGGGACAGAGATGGTTGAATAAGAGTGTTTCACTCCAATTGTTATTCTTTTATTTCTCCCCTGGGATGATACGTCACACATTCAGAGCCAGCTTCCCTATTCATTAAAAGTCTCTGGAAACACCCGCACAGATACAACCAGAGCTGTGTCTCCCAGGAGATTCTGAAGTCCAGTCAGGATCTCAGTGAAGACTAGCTGTCACAGGAAGTCTCTTCAGGGCCCTGAGAATATAGAGTTGCCCACAGGTGAGGCTGAGAGGAAGCCATGGGAGAACTTGCGAACACCTAATGAACCGACTCCCATTGATATTAACAATCCTTGTGAGGGAAATAATAAATGGAGAGAAGACCTGGCATAATGCTACCATGCACTGATAAAGAAAATTAAACAGTTCTGTATTTTTTACGTCAAATAATGCTCAAAGAATGAATGTTTAGATTTCCAGGGACGACTTTTCAAATTGACCTTATCTCTGGCAGCACTGGAAAGCAGACTCAAAGCTGAACAACAGATCATGGCTAACATCTCCTCATCAAAGCAATGGAAGCAACTTCTCTTCAGAGACCGAGCAGAAGGCGTGTCATATACCAAGTAACACAGAGAGACTAGATACAGAGTCTGGTTGACTCGTTCCTGTTCACAGAGTTATGTTCCTTTAAAATACATTACCTTGAAATTCATGCTAGATAAATGTGGACAATTCACACACAAGGTAGAAAGAATAAGAATACCGAGCATGCCATACTGAAAGAGGAGAGGTGGGAGGTTGTTGCCCCTGAGAGAGATGGTAATCGGGTAGCACTTCTGTTGTTCCCTCGAAGTTTTCTCTTTCTTTGGACAAGGTTTTCTGTGTTAAAAACATGGTGACAATCTTATTATTTATTTGGTTCAAAAATCTAAACAATAAATTTGACAACTAGATACAATTTTCCCATTCATTGTTTGTACTATTTCAAATATCTTACCGATATGAACGTACAAAGAAAAATATACACAGGAAGGCAGAGAGACTCATCACTGCAAACTCACACACATCAAAGAAAACAAAAACCCTATTAAAAGTCCAATAGCAGATCTAACATAGAAACAAAATGTCAAAAAATTAGGGGAAAAAAAAAAGTCCAACTAGTTCTGGTCTCAAAAGGATTTTCAAGTAATATATTTGTTTAAATCTCTCTCCATATAACTGTGATTCCAAATGGTAGGCCACGATCAGTAATACTGTATACTAAATTAAGGTTTATGAGTGAAATGCTATTTTTACTAATCTTAGCATTTTGTAATGATGGGTTGAATAAACAAGGTGAATGTTTTCTATGTAGTACTTCAAAGTTGTATAGCTCGTAGCCTGACAGCCATTTATAAAAGTTTAAGCATGGATATTGAACATTTATTTCAAAACTATCAAAATTTATAAATATGCCTATATTTCTAACAGCTTCCTCCAGAGAGATTCGTTTCAGCTTTTGTGTATTCCATCATATATCAGCATTGTTGCCTGTCTATAAATTTTCTACCTTGAAGATTAATAACCCATGTGACAAGCTAACAAATGGAAGCCACGTCCAGAATGATCACTGTAGGCAAACTTTCCACAGCCTGGATTATAACTGAAAATGAAAAACGTGTCTAGTGTAATTGTGGTGTGTTCAAGAGAGGACAGAGAAGAAAAAAAGCAAACATTTGGACCAGTGTGTGAAAGACATAGAAGAGAGCCATAATCCAACCCACTCTGTTGACTGCATGGGTTAGTTAATGTGGAGTTTGTACTCAAAAAACTTTTTTGACTAGTAGAAGATGGACCAAGGAATAAATGAATATATGTATGTTTGTCCATCTTATACCTATATGTGTATATATTTTTTCCTAGGGAGACAACTAAATAATAATGCAAACATGCTTGCGTAAGTGTGTGAGATGTTTGTCTCATAAGAAATTAAAAATAGAATACATCATTTTGCTCCTTAGAGACTCTTTGGCATACTCTAAGTTTATAAACTGTTAAATTATATGAAAAGAATTTGTTCCTTGGGTACTGGTGGATTCCTTCATCTAGATATTGAGTAGAAGCATTTTTTTCCAACTTGGCTATGTGGATTAGATTCACAACAGGGTATTGGTTGATCTCCTTCATTTGTTCTAGCAAGGTAATAATTCTATGTGTTAGGATAATTCCATGGGCTTCCAAAAGATGTGATCATCATAGAACTGAGAAAACACATGGATTCTCTGATATCTTAAGGCACTTGACAGTACCTTTAGCAACAATTGGTCTTATTTTCTGAAATTTTATTCTATGTGCTTTCTATGATTTTCTTGGGGTTTAATGCATGCTATTTAATTATATGTTTTCACCGGGTGGTAGAACAAGGAAACGATGGGTTGGGGTGATTTTCCATGGCCTTCCTCAGCTCAGGATGCTCTTGTGAAGTAGCGTAGACTGAGTAACAACTAGACCTCCCAACTCACAGCTCTGTAAACTGAAAGCCCTGACCAGAGACGCCTCCTAAGAGCTCATCATAGTTCAGAGATGGTAAATTCCACTTGTGTTCTTACAAGACAAAATGATTTTGTTTACTGACTTCTTCCATGAGGGTTCATCCTGATGACACCCACCTATCTCAGTTGCTGCTCAGCTTAGCATAAATAGATCGGGAGTTTGGATTCTGATTATTTGTTTACTCAGTTAGTCATTTATTGATTGAGTTTGGTAGGTAAGCCTTTAAAACTGAGTTACATTTTCAGCTTGGATGATTATATTTTATGATAAAAGTTTTGTAGGGGTGGAGCACTCAGTAAACAGTTATGCATATTTAGCACAAATTTTCCAACTATTAAGTATGTTTTCAAAGCTAAAAAAATAAATTCAGTATCTGTCTGAAAGTGTACCTTAACCAATCCTAGGAAGCAATATCAGCCACATATGTATCTGAAAATAAATATATTCTAAAATAAAACAGAAATGTAAAGGATTTCTTATCTCCTCATTATAAACATTTGTAGAAAAATTGAATTTATTGAAATCCAACAAGTCGCGCAGTGGCCGTGCATGCCTTTTAATCCCAGAACTTGGGAGGCAGAAGCAGGCAGATCGCTGTGAGTTCAAGGCAATCCTCATCTACAGAGTGAGTTCCAGCATAGTCAGAATTACAACAGAGAAACTCTATCTCGTAAAAACAAACAAACAAAAAAAGAAAAGCCAACATACATAAGTACATAAGTTTGTGTGGTAACAGAGTATTCCACAAGGATATTGCTCTTTCTTAAGATATCAACACTCACAACACTCAAAAACGGTAAAGCAGAAAATTTACAGAATATACACTATACACACACACACATATATATGTACACACAAATATATATATATATATATATATTAAACATATATGTATGTACATATATATATGTACATATATTATATTCGTGTGTATGTATGTATGTGTGTATGCACATACACAATTTAAATGACTTTGTAGCTGTCTTCCTGGGAGGTTTGTTTTTATAAAGATAATTAAATTTGTGAAAAACAGATTGCTTTCAAAATTAAAATTTCACATGAAGATCTATGGGAATAAATAAACTCTAGTTTCAAGATGAACAGTTTCACTCATAAAAGAAATTATTCCAAGCTTTTGCTTCCATAATTCTGAGTTAAAATGTAAGCATGACTTAGCAATGAACACCCTCCCACACTGAAGTTGAAATGGCTGTCCATGAAAGCTGTTCCTGGAATGAAATCTATCACAGTGGTTTGTCCACATATGCTGTCGATATTGGAAAACACACAGAGGTGGTTGGTAGATGGGTAGGAAGGTTGGTACATAGATAATCAACAGACAGACAGACAAATAAATAATACATAATAGTCTTTTGAGAATAAGCATATCTCACAAAGGCAGTATTTTTTTCTGCTTAGTCATACCTGTCTTTCCTTTAACCTCCCCCATTTATAAATACATTTTTGCTTATCAACTAGCACATGTCCATCAGGTCACACTACCCAGCCTGTTCTCAGATTCTTCAAAGGAAATGGCATTGAAATGCAATTTTGAAGTGGAAAGTACTAAAGTACTAACATCCAAATTAGAAGCAAAACATCAAAATAGTTCAATATTGAGAGCAACCTCATCATGTGTGGTACTCTTCTCCTTTCTGATTGGCCCATGCCCAGGCTTTGACAAGTTCAGATATTTATTTACTCTCATTTGTGCCCCTGTGAATTTTTTCCTCCCTCCTTTCCTTCTTTCCTCCCTTTCCCTCTCCTCCTCTCCCCTCCCCTCCCTTTCTTCTTTCCTTCCTCCCTTCTTTCCTTCCTCATGTGTTCCTGTGTGTGTCAAGGCATATATATGGGATTAGAGAGAAACTTGAGGAATCAGTTCTCTCCTTCCAACATGTCAGTTCTTGGCTATTTAAAACTCAGGTCAGGTTTGGTGGCAAGTGCCTTCTCATACTGAGCCAACTTGCCAGCCCTCTGTTGTTTGTGGTTTTAATAGAAAATTTATGCTTAATTATCATACATTGATATTGAAAACAATTCCTTTCCAGGCCCATGAGATGTCAAAATCAACTTTAAAGCCAGTGAGATATGATCTATGAATATTTGACTACATTGTACAGACAGTGATTCTGTGACCATTGAATATCTGCAGAAAACATATAAATAATTACCTAGAAAAAAATCAGAAAAAAAAAATTCTCTTTACATGGTGGACATAGAATTTTTATATGCAACAACTTATGTTCTAGCCACATGTACTTCTAAAATAATAGTTTTTTGCATACCTACATAGATTCTGAATAAAACAATTGTAGTTTAAAAGAGTGAAATAAAACACATATCCATATTTTAAAGCCCGGTATTTCCAATTATGGTTACATCATTCCAATCCCATCATTTATACATGTAAAATATATTAATAAAATATAAAACACAAATATGTATAGAAGTAAAAGCATATTCAAATAAATACAAAAAATAAAACATTGCTCAAAGTATATTGTATATATAAAGAATTGTGAAACTATAAATACGGAACATTTGTGGAACATCTAATTATTTTTCAATACATAACAATTTCAAATATAGGTTTTTTATTTAATACCTAGTTTTACATACTTAATTTGTACTCTATTCGACTGACCAATTTAAAAATATTGTTCTGGTTCTATAGACATTTTTAATTTTAGTGAAAGAAAAAAATACAAAACTTCTCATGGAACCACTCTAGGTAAATAAAATAAATAAGAATACAAAACCTCCCAGAATCTAGCAAGTAAAGTAGATGTTCAAATTCACATGTATAAAAGAAGAAAGAGAAATGTAGATAAAACAAAGAATTAGAACAAAATATTTTCGTAGCCTCGTTGAAAAATTACATTGACATTTTTAGAAAGTAATTTGTAGAGAAATCTGCCTCCCCAAATTTAAGTGTGAAACACTTCAATATCTTAAGCAGGTTTAAAGCTCAATAAGAGAATGTGCATCTTAGAGGCTGGGAGTGATCATAAGTTTAAGATATTTGTTCAGATATAAAGTTGGCCATTAATAAAATAAGATATGAGTAGAAATGAAGTTTCAAAACAGGAGCTATTATATATTCAAACCAAAAATAGAAAGGAATGAAGTAAAAAGAAATGATCAGGAAGCACAGATAGCAGTGGCTTCCTGTCTTCCTGCTGAATCCTGTGCAAACAGGAATGAGTGGTGCAGACACGTAAAGTCTTCCTTCATGACTGCCCCCCACTACCATCAGCTATCCAATGGATCATCATCCCAGAGGACTGGGTACACCCCCATAGATAGCACACTTGGTATTTATTTCCCAACGCATCTGCCCTGTCACGTAGTACTGTCTATCCCTGCATCCCTGACATGGTCTCCCCACTTACCATCAGAGTTGACAGGTGTCTATCTAACCTTCATCTTACGTGAGGGAGTTCCTCCCACACTGTATCACACATTCATTATAACTGAAACTAAAGCTTAGTTCTAAAACTAAATTTGAACAACCATAATATAAAACAGTGAGTCTACAATTTAAATCACAAAGATTTTGACTGACTTAAGGATCAAGATGGTGATCAAAGGAAGCCTCAGCCTGCACAGAAAGAAAACCTATGGGAAAGATTCCCACACTGAGTGATCAACTGAAAAGGAATCAAAATTTTTAATGAACTGTGTCTCATGCCTTGTTTTATACCATCGTTCTCACTAAATCTTCTGTGAACTTTTATGTTCTGTAGATTGAAATATTCCCAGTGCAAGGTGTCTGTCCCTGCGTTAGCGATCTACCACAGTCTCTACATAACTAAGCTTTTGATAAAACCTCACTTAATTTGTGATCAAACAATATTGAGGACAGATAATAAAACTTGTCATCATAATAAATATGTCATCATGTATTTCATACTAATTTTATATTCATTATATCATCTGCTTTTCAATAGTTCAGAAAAAACATGTTCTTCTAATTTGATTCATGCTTGCACTATTAAAATAACATTGAATCAAGTAAGCCACTCACTACTAGTGGAAATGAAATGGTCCCAAGTAGAGGGAATATGCCCTAGAGCAGATTACATTAACACAGCCCTGATCTCTGCAATTCATCACTAACTCCTTTCTGTAGATCTATTCAAGGAAAGGATGGATGAATCAGTCAGGAGAAAAGCTAGTGTTGCCTGGGTGATCCACACAACAAGTTAATGACACAAAAGTCTATGTCTTTGATATCTCAGATCACTGACCACATTAATTAACACAAATGATAAAATTCCTCAGAGACTTCCCAGAGATCCTTCTCTCAGGTGATTCTGTAACAAGTCAAATTGAAAATAAAAACTAACCACTACAGTAATCACATCTGCTGTATGATTTAAATATTAAGATTTTATATCAATAACCATGAAGGTGTTATTTGAATGAAAAGGAAGGTCACAGCAAAAACCTGAAATCGCTCCATTTAATGCCTACTTCACAAGATAGAACTCATGCTTGGTACCCCTAACTGTCACTCAAACCTGTGGCTTTCTAGGTCAGAGGCCCTAGGGGAGAACGTATACTGTTATTCTACTAAATGGGCATAGTACTAAACTGCCCCTAAATCATTTTTATATCATATTTTTATAACATAGGTAAGTTTACCTGTCTACTCTGATAAGTGAAGCTTTTTTCATAGTAGATGGTGGTTAATACAGAGATCCATAGCTGGTCTTTTTGCAGAGGATAAAAGACTGTCAACTGCTCTGTTCCAAATGGGACATCTGTGTCACATTCCTCCCAGCAAGTCTCAGATATCATCACAGAAGTGGGGGTGGGGTGGGGTAGAAAGAGTATATGAGCCAGAACCAATAGCGTATGCTGAACTTTACAGTGTGGCCACACACAGGAACACACAATTGCTCGGTTTGACTTGCACAAGATCAAGCGAGCCAAACTCCTAGATGAGACGTTATTTGCACTCTATTTGCTTCCGAGAAGACAGAGTCAATTTTCTTCAGGGATGCATCCCTGAGAAGCTACCCATCGTTGGAGATAATCCCATGCCCATGCACAAAGTAGCAGCATTTTGGTGTACTCAGTTAAGAAGGGGGTAGTTGAGAGATAGAGAGGGATAAAGAGAAGGAGAGAGACATACAGAGAGAGACAGAAAGACATAGAACAGGAGGTCAGAAGGAGAAAATAGTAGACAGGATAGGGGAGAAACTGGACAGAGTTGAATTTGATCCAAACCTATTACAGGCACACTTCTCTAATAAGGAAAAATTTCTCTGATAAGTAAAACACTTCTCTAATAACTAAACATTTAACTAATAATGAAAAAAATTTCTAAAAGATATAAGGTAGTATTTGACTTAGAGTCTCCAAAAACAAGACTGACAGCCATAAGAGGAGAGCAAAGCAGCCATTACAGGTGAGGTTGCCTGGCAACCAGCTCCATGTACCATGATGAAGCCCTTTGAGTGTCTCACTGCCAAGAACACCCAGCCAGCAGATCAATTATGACGACAGGAGATGAAGATAGAAGCAAAGATGTTAGCAAAATGCTCCGTGGAGTAAAATAATATTCAAATGCTGCAGGCAAACTGTCGTCAACACCTCTGCTCATACATTTCTTTCCTGCAGGAACATGTGTAGGGATACACAGAACTTTGAAAAATAAAACATTAGCCTTCCCAAAGTAACAGATCCTGGCCAGAAGCAAGCACTGGTGATCTAGAATATCGCTGCTAAGCCAACTCTGGGAAAACAAAGAAGTGTTTGGGTGTTCATTTGTTTGCTTGGTTCTCCTCGGTTCAGTTCATTTTAAAATGCAGCTTTTGGTTGACACTGGAATATTGAATAAATTATTTTTGTACTATCATGGGGGGTGTGTTTCGAGACAGGGTTTCTCTGTTGTAACTCTGGCTGTCCTGGAACTAGCTCAGTAGACCAGGCTGGCCTCAAACTCATAGAGATCTTCCGGCCTCTCTCTCCTGAGTGCTGGGATTAAAGGCATGTACCACCACTGCCCAGCCAATGTAGTATAATTTTTTGTCCTACAAAGCTATATTATTTATTGTAGTACATATTTTGTACTGTATAAAACTATAGTGTGATTTTAGGTGATATGATGTGCAGATTAAATAGCAATTTTTATCCTTTTGCATATTAAATTTTTAACATGTCACTGCAACTATTAATCAGGAGGTCCAATAGCTTAAGAGGCATGGAACAAAAAGGTCCCACTCCTAAATGCATCCTTTATCTGTTGGATGACAAGCTTGGTAAATGCATCCTCTCAGTTTTCTAGATTTTTCCATTCCACCAGAAACCATAACAGAGAACATGAGGCTTCTCACTAGCCTGAAGAAATATCAAATTTAAAGAATCAATTATGCAAAATTTCAGCCAAAGGACAGAGATCCACTGTTCTGATGCCTAAAGAACAGGAGCAGAATTTTCCAGGCCCTCTGCCTTCTTATTAATCTTATCCATAGCTGCCTGCAAGGCTCTCCTTACTCAATTCACTGATGTGAATCAAACTTTCACTTGGAAACACTCTCACATGCATACCACATACAGTGATGTAACGGCTACCTAGATGTTCCTTTTTCTAGCCAATTTGACACCTAAGATTAGGCATCCTATCAATCCCAGCCTATCTTGATGTAAGTGTGCAACAAAAAGATCTTTTTTATTGGAAATATTTTCTAAATTTAATTTTTGAATTTTTTTGCCTGATCTTTGAGAATTAAGCATTTTGACAATTTTGAAGTGTTTCGTTGCATACATCTCAGATCAGGGAATTAGGAAAGACTATTAAATGGGCAGATGACAATGTGTTTGTCTTTTCCTTACTATTATAGCAGGCTCCATGCTATTCATCACCTATTACTATGTGTCTAATATTGATCTATCTTCTGAGTAACAGAGCCAATGAATCTGTGCAGTAAAGACTGCTCTTTTTTTGAAGTTTTGATTGTATGCCTTAGCCTTTAACTGGCTGGAGATTGCCATTTTCTAAAGGCATTATAAAAGGCTTTATAAATAAACTAAGAACTGTTTATAATGGCAATTATAAGTCTAAGTAACATCACACAAAATTTTCCAGCATTCTTAAACAACACTGCAGGTTGAATCCTAGAATTAAAATGTCTTTTACAATGAAATAGAACTAAGCAAACCCCACATAAAGACATCATTAGAGTACAACAGTATATTTTTAGGTGTAGCAAGTTAATGGGTCACTGAGGAATCTTAAGGTATTTTCAAAACCTTGAGCAAAGCACAACATAAGAGCGTATCGTTGACTCATTTGAAAGCTTAGGGAACAAAAGAGAAAGGCTGATTCATTTAAAATATTAATAAATCGCTGGCAAATCAAGCGATAGAAATATAGGATCTTATGATGCAATGTGGAGCTCCGACACACAGCATGCTTCCCTGTGATGTTCATTTTACGTTTCTTACTCGGGTCATTCTCACATGCCTTTGAAACAGACCCTAATGTCACCCCCACTTAACGGGGGAGAGGTTGAAAGCATTGAGACCTTGTATATTTCGTCTAAGATGAAATAGTAATGAATCCGGATTACATGCTTAGGCAATCAGAGATATTATTCTTACAGACATGTTGAGTAAAGCAGTAATCATCTCTAAGCCTGATTTCTTCATCTGTTAAATGCTCAGAATAACAACTCATTGTCTAGAATTGCATTGTAAAGATATGAGAGAAAAAGTATTTCAGTTAAGCTATCTATTTCTTACAAGTTCAACCCATTCTGTATTTGTGTGTGAACATGCACTCACACACACACATGCACATACACATACACACATGTACACATTGACTCAGTATTAACTCAGATGAATGATTATATTCATAGTTGGATATGGTGATTCCTGCTTGAAATCCTCCCAGTCTTTTAAATTGGAGTAGGAGGCTAATCGCAAATTCCTGGGAAGCCTGACTAAGAGTGGGATTTTGTCTCCAAAAAAAAAAAAAAAAAAAAAAATACTGAGATTGATAGAACAGAATAAACAATGATTGTGAAAGTGTTTAGTTGGCTGAGTTGCTCAAGTAATTGAAAACCTGGGGCAACAGTCACAGTCACATCCGCCCTTGGGCAGGAATGAAGAAAGACAGAAGAAAGAAAGTCAAGTTTTCAGAGGCTTAGTTCAAAAGGAGATTGTATAGAGCACTTCACAGCAAGTTTGCCTGAGGCATCTTGTGTGAAATAGGAAGAGGGCCTTCCCTCCTTCATGTATGGCTAGCCAGTTAGAATTTTTTAAAGCCTTTAAAAAAGGAAGAGCGTGTGCCTTGAATTACATCACAGAGTTGGCCTCATTACCTGGATATCAGCAATACCAGTGCAGAGTATGGATGGAAGAAAAAAAATAACCCACCATTAAAATAAATATTTAAAATGGGTATCTTGGCTTCTAAAATATAAGAAACATTATATATGAAACATTATATATGTGTGTGTGTGTGTGTGTGTATATATATATATATATATATATATATATATATATATATATATATATAATTGCATTTTGTGATGCGTTGGTAAACTTCTCATTATCCCAGCTTTAAGTGTCAACTTATTCCACCTGAAATCATTTGAGAGGAGAAGCACAATTGCAGACTTGCGTAGATCACGTTGCTCTGTGGCCACACCCATAATGGATCGTCTTGACTATTAATTGATATGGGAGGGCCCAGCTCAGAAAATGCTGGCTAGGCATAAGCCAGGGAATGAGTGTGGAGGGAACCAGTAAACAGTGTTATTCTGTGTTTCCTGCCTCCAGGTTCTGCCCTGACTTCCCTCGGTGATAGATGGTGACCTGGGAAATAAGCTCTTCCTTCCCTTGAGTTGATTTTCACCAGCACAGTTTATAACAGTGACACGAAGGAAGCCAAGACACTAGTCAGAGATGAAGAATAATAATGATTGTATCACTAAATTGAAAGCCCTCAGCATCAGTGTGGCTGCTCTTGCAATTTACACCCAGGATTAAGGAGGATTAGGGAGACGTGGCTGTAGCACCTGATACAAATAAGGGTCACCTGTAACTAAGCCAGACACTCCTACCAATGGGAAGGTAGGGGAGATGGTGCACTAGCAAGAATGATCTTCTCAGTGCATAGCTTTCCCTCAGGCATGAGTAGAGGAAGACAGGGTGAGACTGTGTCATGATGGCCAATTATTTCAAAAGTGTGCATTGTTTATATTTTTGGAGTTTCACATACAGTAATTTTGGAACATGGTTGACTTCAGATAAATTAAGCCATAGAAACAAAACAGCAGACACATGAGGACTCTGTCTATATGATGTCATATGGTTACCACTGAGTTTATATCTGCGTCTCCTCTCTTCTTGGGAAAGCACCAGTCTCTACTGAGTTCAGGACCCATCCTAATCCAGCATGGATTCATCTTGACTGGATTAAATCTGCAGAGTCATCATTTCCAAATAAGTGTTGGCTCTACAAACTAATTTTGAGAATTATGTAGAAATTGATGCCAAGCGCTAATTCCTTTGCTCATACCAAGTCATGCTCATACTACATATAAAGCCCTTTCTCTATTTCCCAGCATCTTCAAAGGTCCTATCCAAATCTATTGTTAGCTCTAAATCTCATATAAATGTTAACAATTCAAAAGTTACAAATATTATTATGTATATAATATAAATTATCCCACTCAGAAAGTTTATTTACACCTAGCGATAGGCCTAGTTTTACTAGTAGTCAGGGTTACTGCAATTACATAACTTAAATCGTAAGAAATACATGCAAGAATAAATTCTGTGCTTTATATTTCATAGATCAATCTTAGCATAAAAGAATATAGTCTTCTGCCACTTACATGAAATTCAGAACTATGAACAGTAAATATAGTGTTTGAAATGAAAATAGCTATTACATTTTGGATGGGAAGTTATTAAACAGAAGGGTCGAGATATAATGGGAAACACAATAGTGAAAAAAAAATTTTTATTTTATTTTCTGATGTGTTGAGAGGTGTGTGCACGTGTAAAAACATGTCTAGCTATACATTTAAGCTCTGTATATTTTATGGAAGTTAGGCTCTAAAAATAATGTCACAGTAAGATAAATTATGAGAATCAATCTTTGTTTTTCTCACCCTAGTACTTTCCAGAATACTTTCATTCGATTAACAAGAGACATTTAAAACACTGTCAAGCAAAATCAGAAAGACAAATGTAAGAATTTGTAGGAACTAATAGAAATTTAGAAATCTCTCACTTTCCAGTTGTTTCCAGAGACTTTATTTCCACATTGGATGGGATGCTGTGTGGGGGCTACTTACAGGTAATGTGAGAACATCAATCAGCAGAACTCAATTCAAAAAAGATGCTGTTATCTAGCATTTGTACACGTTTATGTTTCAAGGTAATACATTTTATTTTAGGGATGTATGTGGATATTAATTTTTATCTCTCACTTACATGGTTATTTTATTAACATAGAGATACTCAGAGGAAACGGAGTTGAGATAATAGGTGAAGGTAAATATTGAATCCATGTTCAGAAAGCCACAAGATATAGAGATATATTAAGACTGTAATCTGTGTTTTTTTGTTTTACTCCTTTGCAAATTTGTGTAACACGCCAACCTTGACCATAGGGAAATAAGAGCATAGGTTCATGTAACTGAAAAATACAAAGATTTTTATCTATAGCAATATTTATTCCCTTAAGAAATAATGTCTGTAATACATTATTGTAATGTGTAATGAGGAAATGCTATAGCCAGACCTGGAAAGCACTATCTCATGGCATACATGTAATGAGGAATTGCTATAGCAAGACCTGGAAAGCACCATCTCCCACGGCATGCTTATCTTTAAAAAAATAATGCTTTGATTATTTTCAACAATTCTCTTTAATTATCCCTCATTCCTTGCAAAATCGATAGTGTAAAAAGGGTAAAATCTAAATCACCATGTGCAATCCATGAGCATCTTGTCAAAGGTATACTCTTGTATCATGTGGTATAATTGTGATCCCCATTTTCTTTACTGTGAACACAGTAATGTCAGTGACATAATAATCAAGGATTTAGGATCACAGGCCCTCAGAGGACCACAGAGAGCACAGTTTAATATTCATCAGCTGAAACTCTAGATAAGATTTTTTTCTTCATTCCTTGAAAGTTGCACAGTCTCAAGGAATTCTCTGTTTGCCATCTTTCAACAAAATCAACGCTAGTATCACATGTTGTGTCACCGCATAGTAGTCTCAGGAGGTAGCATGGTAGCTCCTAGTAGCCCTGCTGTGATCATCACTGGTTGATAGCTACGATGACAGGGGAGAAAGCCAAGGACTTGGTTTTTGGGTTGAACACACGACAGAGCTCCTGCGCTAATGGGTAGTTTAGACCTGCAGAAAGGAAAGATCCAAACCTCTTCAGTTCTTGACTTATAGGTTGATAGTAGGAAGGGTTAGCCATACTAGGGAAATTGGGCGGAAATATTTTGCAAGAATGAAAAGGAAGAAATCTGCAGTGACTATCATGTTATTAAGGCCAAGATATAAATAAGACCCCAGTGAGGGAGAAGAGAAAGGAAGGATTGCTCAACTGAGGATATCTCAGACACACAGCTCAGGCACAGCTCTAAGAAAATTTTCTAACGCTAATAGCCAGCATTGATTGTGGAAGTAGCCTGACACTTTGCTTCATTTAATGTATTTACTAGACTCAGTCATTGGCTCTGAGCCATCTTTGTGAAACACTTGGGACAGATCCAAATTTTAGTACTAAGAACCGCTGTTATATTTGCTTCCCACAGCAGGAGGTTTGCGTGTCACAAGGCCATAACCAGCACTGCTTGTCAAACACAGAATTCTGGAATCTACTCAGAAGAAGGTCTAATTTAATTAGTTACATCTGGGCTCAGTCTTGAAATTTGCATTTCTAATGAGTTTTTGCATGATACTGTGTTAGTAGGTTTCTGCCACTGTAACAAAACACCAGAGTTAATTAACTTGCAAGAGTAAAGGTTAACCTTGGCTCATAATTTTGAGGTTCCTGCCCATGATCTGTGTTTTATAGCTTAAGGACACTGTCATGACAGAGATCATACAGAAGCTTCTATAATGCCTTGACATTGCCCATACAGCAAAGATGAACAGGAAAAATTGTAGTTTCTGACATTTTAGTCCATTATAATGTCTCAGTTCCTGGTATTGGGACTATGAAGCACAGATGTTCACACACTAGTGGATGAGGGAGAAGAGAGGGACTGGAAATAGGGATCAGACTACAACCTGAGAGGCCTGTGCTAAAGACCTGCTCCAATAATCAGGCCCCACCTACTAACGGTACCACAGCATCCAAAATAGCATACCCAACTGAAGAACAAGAACTTGAACATGGTTCCCCAATCCTTCTCAAGACCATGGTCAACAAATTGCAGACCCACTCCAGGCACATGTCCCAATAACACCTACTCTGGGGAACAAATATTTAGCACATGGGCCTTTGAGGAACGTTTGACGCTAAGTACAGTGGTTATGTTGTACAGATCACATGATAAGATATTATTGTCTATGAAAATAATATCATTTTTAACATTTCTTTTCCAATGAGACTTAGATAGGAAAAAAAATGTTTTGCAATTTTATTTAGTAAAATATTTCCATTAGGAGTCAGTTATTTAGAAAAAAAATCACATAGTTTAAGATGGAACTTCAGTAAGAGATCTTTACTGGCAAGAAAACCCCTGAGGCTGTTTTATTGTTTTGATTAGCATCTCATCCAACTCAACTTTTCTGATATACTTCAACAGTTAATAGCATTTATACTAAAACAATACATGGAAAATTCACAGGGTGTTTAGGGACCAAGGTCACATGGATTGAGTACAGTAGAGAGAGATTTATTCATACAATCTCTTAATCACATGAGAACAAATTCTAAGACATTATATCCACAGGAGGTAGAGAAAAATACTGAATCAAAGGTGTTCTTTCACAAGAAATATTCAAATCTCCCTGCACGTTTCCTTATATAAAGTCTGGGTAAGAGTTGCAGGGAGTCATTTTGATAATCAGATATTTCGACTATGGCTGGCACTAGGAAAATAAATGGTTTTCCTGAGCAACACGAATACCAAAAAAAATATGATACCGTCAACCTGGCACAAGACTGGGAGAACCAAAAGCAGAAAAGTAATGCCCTCTGTGATACACGCAGGTCCTCTTTTGTTCACCAAATAAATAGAAGATAAAACTTAAAAAAACAACAGCAACGAAACACCTAAGTGAGTATCTATTGCAGGCACAGAGACAGCATAGCAGTGAAGCAGCCAGTTACTCTGCTAAAGAAATGACTGGTGCTAAAATCTTGATTTGAGAACCAGTATTGAGGAAAGGAAGTTAGTGAGCTGATGGTGATCATCCTGTGTTTGTCGTTGTTGTTATTGGGTTGGGTTTTTTTTTGTTTTGTTTTGTTGGGTTTTTTGTTTGTTTTGTTTTGTTTTGTTTTTTTGAAACAGTTTTTCTCTGTTGTAACTCTGTCTGGCTGAACTCACTCTGGAGACCAGGCTCGAACTCACAGACATCTGCCTGCCTCTGCCTCCAGAATGCTGGGATTAAAGGTGTGCACCACCACCACCATGATTAAAAATCAAAACACAAACAAACAAAAGAAAATCTGCTCATCAAATCAGTGCTGCTAGCAGCAGGGAAGCAAAACCACCTGTGTTGTTTTGCTCACTGTAAGTTGTTAGAGCACTTCACTGAAAGCAACAACACAAAGACAGATCAAGCATACCCTACAGTTAGTTGATAAGAGGTTCTTAATATTACAGGTAAAAGTAGAAAAGAATAGCCAGGAATATACAATCGATATTCAGAGAGATTATTTTATTGTCTACAAAGTCTATGAAACCAGCAGTTGTTAGCGTTTTTGTATTGAGTATCTCAAAACAATCTTCAGATGAATTTAAAGTTGTTCTATGAAGCAGGTGTAAGAATTGCTACATTGCATATAGTTCACCTCATATTGTGAGCCTACTATGCCCTGCCTTTGTTTCTTTAGATAGACTTAGACTTAGTGAAGATACTTCTACACTAAGCCATTCTTTTTAATAAGCTTAAATATTTACAATGCATAAGTATATTTTAAATGTGGTACTTTTGTACAGAGAAATATACATAATGCAAATCTAATGAAAAAAAATCTCACCATAAAATTTCGAAAGCTTAAAATCTAAGAGTGAAATGAAAAGGATGTTTCCCTGAATCCAAGTTGATATGTAATCCTTACGTAGAATTTACTGAATCCTAATGAGGCAATAGCCTTCAATAGATCACTTTAGTTTTTCTCTGCAGGAACTGTTACAATCCTAAGGTGTGAGTTTTCTGCCCCTTCTTTTGCATCCTCTTCTTGGGCTCCATATGGTTCTGATTCTGTGATTATTATGGTCTGGTGACCGGCTACATTTTCCCTAACTATTCCATTTTGCTCTACACCCTGAAAGAATTAGGTTTGGGAAACCTTATTTCTCATGGTAGTTTTGGCAAACAGGAGTTGTCCTGGACTGATTCAGGCCACTCAAATTCTTGTCTTCACAGAGTCTGAGAATATAATGGGGGATCTGGAATAGTTGGAACCAGCAAAGGGTAGGAATATGGAAAAGTATTTCGGCGTGTAGAGCAAGCCTGGTCCTGGTGTATAATGACTTCTTCATATTAGTAGAAACTTATTTTGAGGGTATTTTTGGGTTTTTTAAAATCACTTATTTTGTGATATACTTTATTATGTGAGATATAGAAAAATACAGATTTTAGTACCAGTGCCAAGGCAATACTATAACCAATAGTTTTCAAATGTATATGTGAATTAGGTAAAGGCAAGTGAAAAATTAAAGTACATGCAGGAAAAAATACATCGACTTGAATAGATTGATTACTAAAATTATTAACATTAAAGGTGTTTCTGATGTGTTTTCAGAAAGGGATTAATTGCATGGTATTGGACACTGAAATGAAAAGAATGAATGAGCTCAGAAAACCGCTCAGAAGAGGGAAGAAGGGATTACATGGACTGGAGGGGTCCAGGACACCAGGAAAACAAGATCCATGGAGTCAATTGACCAGCACTCTTGGGGTTCCACGGAGCCTAAATAAGCTGACATCGAACCTGCAGGATCCCCTATATACGTCTTGGGGTTGTTGGGGTTTGTGTTTTTGCAGAGCTCCTACAGAGCTGGGTGGGGGTGGGGTTGGGGGGTATCTCTGACTCTTTTGCTTACCCTTGGGATCCATTTCCTCCTGCTGAGTTGCCTAGCAGGAGGGATTAGTGACTGTCCCTCTTCCATTTTATTTTGCCCTGCTTGAGCAGTAATCCCGGGAAGACTACTCTTATCTGGGGAAGGTGGGGAGAGATCTGGGAAAGAATGGAGATGGGGAAGCTGAGCAGAGTGGAGGGAGGGGAGGGGAGGAGGGCGGTCAGATGTACTATAGGAGAGAAAAAATACAAATTAAAAAAATGTAGAATTTTCACAATCTCCAAAATAAAGAAACCAGTACAGAAAAAAATAAAAAAATAAAAAGAATGAGTGGATGTATTGAAAGGGTTTAAGAAATATGAAACATAGGAATGCAATCACATATAGGGGGAAATGCCTTCCCAAGTACGGCCATTAACAGTACTCTTCAGTCTCCTCCCCACCCACAGGGAAATGACCATTAAGCTTATCAGCAGGATTCTTCCTTCCCCAGCATACCAGGAGCCACCCTGTCCCAAGGGGCTAGTCCAAGGGCACAGGTTGACCACGCCCCACCTGGATCCCGCGCGCGCGCGAAACTCCCGACCAATTAGTCTAACATAGAGAGCTCGGAGCCAATCAGCTGCACGAGCCCCCATCCCCAGACCCCTTTGCCCTAACCCAATAAACGGGCTGGTGGGGAAGGGATCCGGGCCCGCCATGCTCATCTCCTGCGTGGGATAGGCGGGACCCGGACGCGCGCCGGTAATCAATAAATGCCTCATGTATGTTACAGCGGTCCGTGTGTCGTGGTTCCTTAGAAACCCGCCCGGCTTGCCCTAACAGTATGAATGAAGGAATGAATGAATAAACAATAAATAAATAGATAATTATTTAAGAAAACTCAGTTTCTACTATGTCTGGGGAGGCAGACCTTTTAAGCAAAGGGCTTAGCCATTTAATTGAAGGAATTTGAAAGCAGAGTGGACACTGTGTCCTGACTTCACTTTACTGCTTACAGTGAAATGTGAGCTAAATGCTCAAATAGGGGGAAATATATTAATAAAGGATTAGCCAGAGTCTGAAGACTTGGAAAATTCTCAGTTCATTTGGATTACAAAAGATTCTACAGCAAAGATTGCCTGGAGCCTAGAGCCTATTTCTATGCACTATTAGATTTTAGACTTAGTCTCCTAAAGTATGAAAATACTAGTTTCTGTTGTTTTAGGCAACACAGTTGGAGTGGCCTTGGAAAACTTATAAACTACTCTGAGTCAACAGAATAGAAACAAGTTGGGAAGACAGTTTTGAATGCACAAGTGAGCTTTAAGGAATCACTCCTTCTGAATTATAATGACTATTAAATACTTAATGAAAAGAAAACTAGCTCACTGTGGTACATGGAAATGTCTAAGGCAGTATCTTCCATGTTTGCCAAAAATTTTTCAGAATTAGATGTCATTTTGCAGTTATTAGAATAAGAGGAATAGAGGGCTGTCAGAAAAAACTCAACATAGCAATATAGTGTACTCAGCGTGGAAGAATAACCAGTAATCAGGCACTGTTTCTAAGAAATAAACAAAATCATAATAAGACAATCTACAGTGAAATAAAGAGTGAATAAAGTATGTGGGAGGAAAGGTAGACCTTTTGAGCAATAGCCTTAGCCATTTAATTGAGGAGATTTGCAAGCAGAATGTCTTTTTTCAGAAATTAATACTATAGTGTTTGGTTAACAATATTACTGCTGTCATATACCATTTTATTTTAAAAATCATAACATACATTCAAAAGCTTTATTTTACATAGGATAACACATTTCATGAAAACCTTATACCTAAAATTGTTAATAAAGGCTTAATGAAAAACCTATGTAAAATGTCCATAAGAATTCACAATACCTATGAACTAACACCAATCATTTACAAATGAAGAGAAACATAACTTTATTCTGACCCTATATTTATATGGTTTGCAAAATATATAAATTGGATAAACTCATTGTCAATCAACTTAAAGGCACACTTTAAGCAATGAAAACATGTTCCTCAAATATACTCTTTATTTCTTACACACATAAAACTAAATAAGTACCAATAGAATACTGAAAACATCATTCAGTGAGTGAAAATAATTGACATTTAAATTGTGTGAAGACTCTTCTGTAATCATTGTACCATGACGCAATGATTTTCCTCTCATCTTAGTGGGATAATGCTAGTGGAAATGGGATACAGAGTGAAATTAAATATCACAGCTGCTCTTGTTTACGGTAAACTTCTTTTTGAAAGAGATCAGAGCTAAACATATGTAGATAATAAGTGTTTCCAATGAAATTGTCACCAAAAAAGAAAGAAAACAGAGACATTACATGAGACAGAACTGCATGAGGTTGTTTTGTTAAATTATTGGGAAATCCTGAATGAGTAGTATTTTAATGTATACCCCAAAGTAAGAGGAAGGTAGACATTGATCAAGGCCCAGAGTGTGGGAAGAGAAAACAGTCAAAAGGAAAGTGAAAGACAGAGGTGGAAGCCTGATGCTGATCCCAGCAAGCAGTGCGCTGTTGTGGGGGTTGGGGAGTTGGGGTGGATGTGGGGGGGGTGGGGGTGGAAGAGGTGGGAGCTCTCCTGTAAGAAAGTAAGAAAGCATCTTGTTTATGGAGAACATTTCACTAGTAACTTTCTAATAGCCTTGTTCCAGGGTGTAGCCAAGGATGACCTTGCTCTTCTGATGCCCCCTGTCTCTGTCTCCTCTTCAATGCTAAGGCTAAAGTGTGCACCAGCACTCATGACTTGTGTGGTGTGAACAATCCAATTTAGGGCCTCGTACATGCTGGGAAAGCATTAGACAAACTGAGCTGTATCCCGAAACCAGGTTTCTACTTGTTTTAAATCAAGGTATGAAACCGCACTAGAGGTCAGTCATTAAAAGCTATTCTACTTGACAAAAGCGACAACTTCAAACCATCAAAAATTAAAGGCCCTGCTTTCAAGCCTCCTGGATATTGTGTTCATAATGACAGTTTGTTAGAGTTGAGAGGGGCTTTCTGAGTTTTCAAGGAGTCTGTCTAGGAACAGACTGTGTGCTAGGAAATGTGGCTGACAACAAATTCATCTGGCAAATCCCCCTTTCCCGTATTAATTGCAGTAGACGGGAAGCATTTGTACCTCACTGCAAAGCAAACATTCTTTCAAAGATATACCATAGCTCAGGTAGGCAGGAGGAGAAAAATGCAGATTTCTCCTGTTAATCTGACAATGTATTTCTTCACTTCCAGACTCTTGATTTTTATTAACTAGATGATATGAATTTAAACCTTCACAAACCCCCAAATATCATTGTGTGAGCAATACAGATGTCACCCGTCTGTAACTTTATTTTTAAGTTTAGTCTTGTGGAAAGTCAAGAGCAGAGGTATATAATGAGGAATATGGTAGGTGATTTAAACCATGTGGGAAGTTTTCAGTGTACTTTCACAAACCCAGAAGGCACATCTCCACAATACTGGGTTTGCTTATATGACACAAACATAACATATGCAAATCACCATTGATAGCGAACTCTAAGGACTCTGCTACGGAATTGCATTAACGAGAGACAATTCATCTTCAGCTCTTAATTAAAGTTCATAGTTTCATTGAAAAATCTGAAGCTTTAGTTTTGACATTTACTTCATTGTTTTTATACTACTGTTTCATATAAAAATGTTAAACTATATACTAATACACGTTTTATCTTTTCCCAAATGAATAAATGCTTTAGACAAATCAAAGACATTTAATAGGTAAAACTTCAAATATGTTGAAAGCCCAGCTGAAATTTCACAAAGAGAAAGGGAAGCCAAGCCCTGGTCAAGGACAGTGGGAAGTTGCTGGGGCATTTGTGGGGAGCCTCAGCAATGATGGACTTCTAGGTGTAATCCAAAAGCGGTTGCTCACCAGACAGGGCTGCAATCACAAACAGGACACATCTACTCCAGAACACTGTGAGCACTGAAGAGAGGACACAAACATTTGGCTTCTCTGTTTGCCTTCCTATCAGCCTTCCTCTAGATATCTCAATGGGTGTAGCATAATAGGTGAATAGGAGAGCTAGATAGTGAGAGCCTTGAGTTATCTGTCATGCACACATGCACACAGAGAGAGAGAGAGAGAGAGAGAGAGAGAAGAGAGAGAGAGAGAGAGAGAGAGAGAGGCCAATACACAAGGAATAGTCAACACCCTTACTCTCTAGGGTTCTATTAATCTTCTACTGTGCCACTGAGATCATGATTCAATCCTAATCACTCTATTCTCTGCTATCACATTCATTTGCAGCATATATTACAGTACCTATCATAGGATGGTATTAAAATGTGCTGTAAATGAGTTTTGTGCAACACAGTTGCCATAATGAAGCAATTATTGCTATTATATACTGAGACATTTCTTATAAGAATTTTGGACAGATGATTAGAAAGGAGAGACCTTTTTAGTTTTACAGTACAATGGTGAAGTTGACTACAATAGGGAAAAATAGAATCTCTCACATAAGAATAGGGTGAGCACTGAAAACCTCCAAGAGAGCATTGCTGTGCTCCCCTGCCTCACGTTTGTCTGAATTATGAAGGGTCTTTCTTACGCAGAAGAGAAGCTGACCTGATTCTGACCATGTCAGACTTTCAGAAGCCAAAATAGCAATTCATATCCTAACATCAAAGACTTCATGAAAGTTTCTTCATATATTTTTCAACTGCATGAGGGTTTCTTACAGGAGTGGTGCGACTAAGGGGATGAGTGTATGAGTCCTTTAGGGCAGGACTTTCAGTGGTGGGAATTCCTTCTGTCGGCAGTATGACATACGCCTCATGATGGTACTGTTCATCTCTTAAACGTGAGCATGACCTGTGCCTTCGAGAAACAAATTATTTTGCTGAACATCCTTCCTCTTGAATGCTTGAATCTGAGGGAGGGTTCTTACCACGTAAGCATACAGATGTGCAACTTTAACTTTAGTTAGGCTATGTTACAACACTTTCAAAATAATCCTTATGTTTAAGGTAATTCAAGCAAGTTTGCTTGTGTAAGCAGATAACCCAAGTGTTTGTACGTTAGGTGATGCTGTGCTCAATTAAAGGCAGCTTTGTGTCCACTTGCAAATTTGCATCAATATACATCATCTACAAATATGTTTCTCTTTTAGATTTTAATTTGATGCACTTTATAACATTTTACAAATTTCCAAGATATTTAGTGAGAAGATAAAATGTTTAAGACAGGTCAATTTTTTATCCCTAATGGAGAGTTGTTAATGTCTTATGTATGTGTGATGTTTGATGTGTGGTGATAATGTAAATGTGTGCATGTGCTTGAAAATATCTCCAGCTTATGTTTCGGCAATATTATTTTTTACTTTTGGATGTCAAGTTAGAACTGTTTGATTTTTTTTAAATTATCAATTTCAATAAGAAAATAATTTTTTAAACAAGAAAATGACAATCTTAAACATTATATTGTTAAATGATAATTTTAAAATGCTACTAATCTCTAATCTGAGGCCAGATGATCTTTTATGATTATGATTATTTTATTTCTGAATTAATGCAAATTAATGCATATGATTTGTTGTTGACAATTTAGGGAATCAACATACTTGATGAAGTTGGCCAATATTGCCTTTCCGAAGTTAATGCACCACTTATTCATAAACCATGTCTCAAGTTGTTCCACCTCATTCTATCCCTTTGCTTTCACTATGCTCCAAGGATATTACAGGGGAGAGTACGTTTTCTACTGTTCTCATTAGTGATCCGTTCTATGAGAGTGGGACTTGGGATACAAAGACCTTCTGCTTGGGCTTCTGATAGGTCATCAGTTCTTGGTGACCTGCAGAGGGACAGCTCAGCAGATGGACAGCATTTCAGAGACTCATCCTTTTCCAAGGCCAGAGGCTGTTCTCTGGCTGACTGAGCTGTAAACTGGATTCGATGATCAGCTTTAGAAGATCATGACCCTAATGACCTTGAAGAGCTGGGCTGAGAGAGGGCTGCTGTGCTGAACATGCTTGTGCACTGAGAAGGCTTTCTCCTCCCCTAATGTTTATTGTGCTCTCTTCTGTCTGTGTCTCTAAAGTGTAATAATTTTCTATCTTGTTTCTTCTCAAGCAGGCATCCTCTCAAAATGCAATTCCTCATCTTCTAAACTCAAGACTTGAGACCAACCTTCTAGTTTCCACTTGGTGCTTGTAGAGGAGCAGGTATACAGCTCATTGTATTTGTTCTTTTCAAAATAAAACACAACAAACTTTCCCTGTTATCATTCTACTTTTGATTACTTTAACCTAACATTTTTAATGTAACTTCAGTATTACCAGAAGTTGATACGTTTTTTAAAGCTATCCATTGTATTTGTTTAGTTGTAAATAAGGACAGGTTAATTACTGATATAATTTCAGTATCTTCTCTATTATCTGTTCCAAAAACCGATATTTCAGTAACATTCAGATATTACTAATGGTCAGGGAAACTCAAAGAAAATTTTCCCTAAAAATGCAGTGCTCTTGTGTAACAAGTTCACAAGGTAAATAGCATTCATGTAGCAATTCAGTGCCCATACCTGTAATATAATTAATGATTTTTTAATTTATGAAACACACAAAGGAAATATCACATTCAAAAGATATGTGCACATCAAGGTGTAAATTCTAGAGGTCATTCTTGAAAATAATGTTACATGTTAAAATGTGATAATATGCCTTTTTGTATGACAACCATATGAATGACAACATAAAAATGACATTCTGTCAGTGCATGTCTACATATATGTTTGAAATCTCTACTTTCAAGTAGAAAAGAAGGAGAGGAGCACCTGTGGCAACCACAGGATCACAAAGGTCCTGCCAGAAAGGTTGTCTCAGTACAGTGCTGTCTACATTGCTATGAATGCAGACTAAGATCATTCATGTACCTACACTGTAGCTCCCAGAAGGACCATCAACACCAACAGCCAAAGGTGCCCCAGGAGAGGGTGGCCTGCTCACCACAAGTACTGAACTGAAAATTCCAGTGGTTTGGGGATGTTGATTCTACGTGTACTGCTCGTGAAACAATAAACTTGTACACTGCTAATTAATGGTTTATAATGGCAGATAGTAACAAATAGTAATATTTTGTGGGAAATTCAATGTTGTCACTAACATTTTCCTTAAACATTTTCCTGAAGAAATAAAGATCATCAATAGCAGAAGAAAATGCTCAGAGTTTACTCATAGGTGCGTTCTCTAAAGGAAGCCCCACTGTGTGCATTGCATACTGGAGACATTTTTATTTCAACAAAGGCAAATGTGGGCAGGAGACATGCTCTAAGATCATTGCTAGGAAACATGAGGCATTATAACAGGAGGTTAGCAATGTGCTTGTCATTCCTGTAAATATTTCATTTTTGAGGAATATTGTGAGTCCAAAAAATACTTTTTTCTACAATATTGATAGCTGTGCTTTAAATTAAATATCATTATAAATCAATACACTCTCCCAAACTTGAACACACACACACACACACACACACACACACACACAGAGTATAGATAGAAAAGGAGGAGGGGCTGGGATTGATTGAGATATAAATGTTGGAAGATATTTTTGGTGATGTTTTTGTGTGTGAAGGATTGTGGGATTTGACTACTATACATATTTAAATTATATCTAGGGACTAATGTAGATTATGTAGATTCGACTTCCTCTATGTTAGCAAAAAAATTTGTTGATAACTTAACCATGTATTTTGAATTTGGTATAAAAAATAATAAATCAATATGTCAGGATTTATAATTAAACAGAAATTGTAAATGTCAACACTGGTAAATTATGACAGTTTCTATTTTTACTATATTATCTAGTTTTACAATAAAGTACATTTTTATAATTTATACAGGCCTAGACAAGACATAAATGGCTAGAAATATTCATCTTTTAATCTTTTCACAACGTTTCTATTACTAAGCCTAAAATGTTGCCTAAAACTAAAAAAACATAGTTAATTTCCAGCATACAAATTAAACTTAGCTGTAATTGATAATCCCAAGTTTTCAGATTCATTAAGGACTGGGTACCTATTGTCACTTTTTTCTTATTACACACTATTGTAGTCACAGACCCCATGGACTCATACGATAAATATATCAATCATTAAAAGGATACTATGACTCAGTTATGATCTTAAAAGATCTTTCATAAAATAATATACTTCAAATGTAACAAGATCATTCAGCCGACCATTTCTCTTCTTTATATGTATCATACGTAACCTGATTCAGTGCTGAAAGGTTTCATACTTTTGTCTTCTCATCTTTGTTGTGGGAAGATGAGCAGGTCTGGAAGTAGAAAAAAAAAACGTAGACCTCTAATTAATTACTTCTATGTACTTTGAAGGGATAAATCACCTTGCTGTTAAGGGAGACGATGGATGTTCTGCCCTGCAACCAAATAGGCTGTGAGTGTTACTGGAACTAATTTGCGAGTGAACAGAGAAAGGAAATGAATTATTTCATGGAGAGAAGACTTTGAAATATTGATGTCATGGAGGTGAGCATCTAAAATTACTCTATCTTCATTTTAGAAAATTGCAATTCAAATACATAACTCTATTGCAGCTTTGAAAAAAAAAATGCTCCGTTTCCAGTTTAGGACCAAGAGCGGGACAGCAAGAGTGTATTCTGTTAGACTCCTCCTGATTGATCTAAGAATGTAAGCAGTGAAGCTGCTGTGGGCCACATTGTCTACAAAAGCCATGTCTCTGCAGTAAAGTCGGTCAAAATGTTCTCTTCCCAGTTTAGGACCAAGTGTGGAACAGTTAGGGTTTTCTGTTAGACTCTCGATAAATCTAAGAATGTAAGCAGTGTGTGAGTCACGCTGTCTACAGCAGCCATGCTCTCTACAGTATGGATACTTTGTGACAAACAAGTTAACCATATCTATTATCTGCAAACATCTTTGTTAATGGAGCTGAGAAAATGATAAACAGTAATTTTTTAGATCTTATCAAGGCAAGATTTGAGATGAGACATGAAGCACCAAGCTCGAAAATTTCCATGTGCAATTAAGTCTTGACTTCTCCACTTCAAGCTCTTTGATTATAGGCCAGTAACCAGTATATATCCTGAACTCTTTAGTATACTAGAGTTCGTTAAATACTGCATCCCACTGCTAGAAAGAAATTCCAGTGTGCATATCTGTCTTGACATTAAATTTACCAAATATTCTATGGTATATTTGAGTATATATATGGTATATATATTGGATGGTATAAATGAGCAGAAAAAGAAAGAGACCTGGGCACAAGGTGTGTGGCTCTGGCACATCACTATGCAGGATGCAAGGCTTAGAAACACACTGCACAGCACAGCGTAGCACAGACAGCAGCTGCTCTCAGGCTGGGTCCAGGCTACATGCATCCACCTCACTGCCAGGAGTCTGCAAATCACTTCCACATTCTCGAAGGTAAGGACAGCAGCTGTCTTCATGTAATATAAAGCTATGTATTCCTTTCACAATCAAATGATGTCAGATTCATAGAGATGCTTAGCAGTATGTATACTCATCCACACTGCAGCAACTTGTAAAAAGAAAACAGGGTATGAGAATTCTCTGTAAGTGATGAATGCCTCATTGCATCCAGTCACCTTTGCTTTAATCTATTGACAGTGAAGTCTTTGCTTTAAAAGGCACTTGCTTCATTTATTAAGGGTTTGAGTTTGTGCTCACGTGGATGTGGGTGTGGGGGGTGGCCTCTTCATTGAAAACCTGCAGAAAGAAGGATGAAATATCAAAGCGATTATTCCGAAACTGGGCTAGTTACTAATGCTGGAACGAGGGCCTCTCCCACTGTGCTGTATTCATGTCTGCAATAAGAATCTCGCATTGATGACAAGCGGGCTCCAGTTCACACAGCAGTGTCAAGCGATTGGTAGTAGCTGCTTGGAGCAAATTACAGACGGAGATTGTGAAGTCAAGTCCATTGACAGCAGGGAGCACAGCTCTGGAAGATTCTACAGTCTCCCTTGTGCCAACGACTAGGACTGGTGATGCTCGATGTATTTGTGCTACAAGCCTGTGTTAGCTCTTATATCATAACCTGAGAATCTTCTTTTGATTTGGACTAACTACGTGGAAGGCAGTTCATTACTTTCTCACAATTGAGGCAAGCCCTGCTTCTGATTTATCACCTAATATTATAGTACCTGGTCTTTAACAACTCACCAACAGAACTGATAAATCCATACAGGCTGCTCTTTTATGAGAGCGTCATAAAAGTCTTTGCAGCTGCATTAAGTGCTATTTATAACAATAATTATAAGTCAAATATTGTATTGAATGAGTCTACCATGACCTATTAATCTTTATCCTTGAAGACTTGGAAGTCTAATGAGAAGAAGGGTGGATAAAGGCAAAGCAGAAAAATAGCAATGAATTCTCTGTTGAAGGCAACTGCATACAGTTTCAAGAACTCAGAAGACAGGACGCGACTCAACATGGAGATGGGTGGATAGTACTCTTCCCAGACAAGGAGTGAGGAGTTTATACCCTTTATTTTCTGGGATTTACAGCCAGTAGGGAACTTGTACCTTCATTTTGCACAGCTCGAGGTAAAAACTGGGTGGATGTGATATTCCGACTCATGTGAGTCTATATACTGACGATTTCTCTTGAACAGAGGAAAGAAAACACATAATTGGGCTTAAAAGCTATGTATGAAGTGAAAACTGTTGGATTGTCTTTACTTGGATTTAACAGAAACTAGAAAGGTTTCATGATAGGGGAAAGGAGGCTTTAAGAAAAGTGAATAGGCAATGTAATAGAACATATGCAATATAAACATTCAAAGATAAGTACTGGAGACAGAAGGCTAAAGATGAGTGTGGGCAGACAGGGAGATGGGGAAGTTTGTGGGAGAAATCAACCAGAACTGCGTACATATGAAAATGCCATGAAGACACACGTTACTCTGTATGCCAATTTAAAACTGAAAAAAAAAAAAAGGTGTGCATGTTATTTTGAACTACAAAAGGGCAATATTAATTAGCATATTATTTTTAAAGATCTGGCATATGCCGAGTTGTTATAAATCTCCCAAAGTAACTTAATTAGGACATTTAATGAGCTGTGAATCACCTTTACAAATCTGTTTTCTCTTATTTTTGATTGGAAACTGTTAGTCTGGCTCACCTGAGACAGCAAAGAAGAGAAAGATAATCATGTCTTTGTTCCATACTCACTGGTTTAATGACACTCTTATCATATGGTTAGAAAGGTCTCAGTCTGATGTACAATTCAGTGGGTCATGTCTTTCAGCCTCTATTTCAGTCTGTGAGCGGAGCCTGAAGGCTGCAGGGGCCCAGGCAAGGACGTTCTGGAGCTAAGGATAAGAGGAGCAACATCCCGTGTAAATCATGATTTTATTCATAGGAGCTGACAAACTCATTTGGAGAGTCCAGCCTCTGTGTACACATAGAACAGTCGAGTGCAAACTTGCAGATTCAGGGAATTGTGTACTTTACGAGATCATTACTTACAGTGAGTGCCCCGTAGAAAGGGAAGAGATCAAGAAAGATTGTGTCCAGGAGATGGGATTTAATAATGTCCTAAGCAAGAAATAGAACTTATAAAAATGAAGGGTAGAACACATTTCAAATCCAAAAATGGTGGGCAGAGCTGTGTAAGTTTAAATGTAGGGCACACAGTGCCTTTGCTGTAGAATGTCAAGAGAAATGTCTGTTGACTTTGACCAGGGATTATTAGAGGAAATGGTCTTCTAGATCACAGTTGTATGTGGATAGAAACTGTTAAATGTGTATCTTCACTACAGGCAGAATCACAGAGAGTTCTTTTCCCTAGTGATCTCTTCCACAGACACCATAATATAAAGAACCAGAAGAAATCTGTACTGAGCTAAGCCTCCTTGTAATAAATCGACCTGGGCTATATGGAGAGCCCTGATTTTTTTGCAGTGCCCAGCCTCATAGCCTCCAATTCCTAGGATAATCTGAAAAACAGAGACAAGTCAGCTCACCACTGTGGGGCAAAAAACACAAAGTTTTTCCCTTGATGCTAGTTTAAACATTTTAGCTCTGTTACCTGTCTTCTTAACTTTTCACAAAGAGATTTTCATAGTTAGTGCAACATAAGTCAGACAAGAATCCTAGTAAACTTCAGAAAGGCATAGACACTGCATTCTCTCAAATATATTTTTTTTTATTAAAGATGAAACCAAAAAAAAAACAGTCTTTTTTTTATGACATGTGCCAAATATTTAGCTAGGCTTTTTTGCTTTTACTTGTTAAGTTAATATAAGAAATATATTTGCTAAATATATATTTCGTTATTAATTTGCTAAATGAAGATAGTTTCAAAATTTGATATTAGAATATATTCTTAATCACCACCACTGAAGTAGAAACATGTGGCATGTTATTTTACATGAACAATAACTTACTCCAGCATTTCAAGAAGTATCTGTCCTTGGGCAGATGGGACTTATAGGTTAGAGACACTTTTGTTTGATAGATCTCTTAGACACAGTAACAAAAATGTAAAACATAACTTTAGCTTTCACATTGTCCCACAATCCTTGTTTTATAAGCAACTATTCTAAAAGTTGGACAGTGGCTCCTGTCTAACTTCTCCTTACAGACTATACCTAAACAGTGGGGTAAAGAAGAAGCGGAGGCAGCGAAACCACTACCATCAAAGAGAGTCCTGCAGATAGCCTGCCTTCAGTCTTGTTTTTTATTGGTCAAGACACCATTAGTGGAGGAAACGTTAACAGAAAATGGAGTTGGTCCTCACATCTGTTAATTCATCCATTGATTCTCTCTCCCCAAGTGATGATAAGGCATGATGAAGTTGGTTGGTATTTTTCTGCACTAAGATATGAAATATTCAGTTTTGTAACTCACATGGTTGGTTATCTGACATGAGCCAGTGTGGAGGAAGAGCTGATCTTTTATTGCACATTCCTCAGGGCTGGGAGGAACAATTAGAATTTTTTTTTGACCAGAGCTTCATAGATCCTCATTCCAGATTAATCCAGCTCAGCTCCTCTCAGGGTAGCCTCCTACTTTTCTTAGTTAAATGAGCAAAGTGGGGCTGGAGAGATGGCTCAGTGCTTAAGAGCTCTGACTGCTCCTCCAGAGGTCCTGAGTTCAATTCCCAGAAACCACATGGTGACTCACAATCATCTGTAATAAGATCAGATGCCTTCTTCTGGCACACAGGTGTTCTGGCACGCAGGTGTACATGCAGATAGAGCACTCATATAAATAAAATAAATAAATCTTCAAAATAAAAATAAATAAATGAACAGAGTGTTTCAGGATGACCTGAGGTTCAGCACAGAGGTATGCTAGTTTTATTTCATCCAAAGTGATTATCCCAGTGCTGGGGGAGTCTCTTTAGTGTATTGAGTTTCTGAACCCATGAGTTATTTTCTCTTCTAGAATTGTTGGTGCATTTTATAGCTGCTCATTTTATTTAGCTCTTTACTGACTGTAATTATACTTGTAAACCTGTACTTTATTTTTCCAATTTTTATAAAGCAATAATTTAATAAGTGAAGGCTATTTTATCCCTCTCTCCCTCTCTCCCCCCTCTCTCTCTTTGAGATAATGTCTCTTTATATAGCCCTTGCTGCCCAGAGATTTGCTATATATAGACTAGTCTGGCATTAAATTCATGGAGGTCCACCTGCTCTGCCTCCTGAGCACTGGAATTAAAGGTGTGCATCACCCTACACAAGGCATAAATGAAGATTTTTAAAGAAAGTCACCGTATAAGTATCATGCTGCTTCCTTGTGTGAGGAAAATGATCCCTAGTTATGTCTCATGCTAATTTATGTCTGCCGTATTCAATAACTTACAATCTTTTACAAGATTCTCTAGGTTTTTACAGTAAACATCAAAGGCTGAAGTCATGCTTTGAAGAGCATCTTTCTGCTTCTCTTCTGACCACTTCCTCATCGAAAAATGAGAACGCCGTGGTGCCCCGCTGTCTATGGATGCCTCTCTAGTGGGGAGAATACTGGTGCGAGGAGAGGTGGCCTTTGTTTGTCCTCTTTGCACACTCTTGGCTCTCTCCTATACCACAAAGAGCAGTATGTGTTGCTTATGCCCTGGACATCTTGGAAGGCCCAGCTTTATAAACCAAGCAAAAATATAGTTCTCTGATGGCACTTTGTCAGAACAAGGCATTGTTGAAATATTTGCAATATTTCACAAACATATGTCTATGAATAAATATCATTATTTTAGAGCTATTTTCATTTAATTTTAATTCATATGTACGTTTGTTTTTTTTACTTTTTATATTTATATGTTACATATATGTTGATTGGAGATAATATTTTCAGTGTCATTGTGATCTTTATTCTTGTGAAAAATACATAGAGAATGTTTCTATAGTTAACTCAACAGTGGGAAAAAAAAGTTTCAACTCTTAAAGTGCTGTGCAGCAAACGATATAAATATTTTTCTAATTATAAAAATAAGATATCTGTGCAAAAGTCATCTTCTGTTAATATTTCTCTGTGGGTTTCTGCTTCCTCTATGCTGATGCAATGAGATTTTCTTTGCCACTACAAAAGCCAGCATTTTATTGCTAGCCATGGTCTTCCTGCCCTAGTGTGTCTTTATCATTACTATACAGGAATGCTAATTTAAATCCACCTCCCTTAAACAGCCCGCCTACCTCTTCCTCAACAATGAGAGCTCTGCAATGTAACAGTTCTTTTCCACAGTCATGTGACAGAAAGCTCTGAAACCTAATAGTAAGCTTGACTCTGGAATCGAATCTCATTATACAGTCTTCATTCTTCTTGTCTCACTAGATTGTCTTGTACTTTTCAATTGTGGCTCAAGTCAATCGTGTAAAAATAGTAAAGCAAGCATTACAAACAGGTCTACTTTATTGTCTTGTTCTCCCTAAACAGTTGGCTCATTAAGATGGTACACATCGTTGTGTCCCACAAAATATTAGGACACAACCCTTAAGAAAATAAACCTTTATGTTCTTCAAACTCACTACCAACCAACCAGAAAACATTACCTTTACAGAATATATTCATAATTCTTCGGGTCATAGTTGCCAGTGTCTTGTGATTGGTCTTTTAAGTGAACACAATTACTGAAGCTATAGGTTGAAATGTATGAGTTTTGAAGATTAATACAAGAAATTGAGTGTTTAAAGTAGACCGTGAGAAGTTGTTTGACAAGAGAGAAGTTGACCCAGATAAGCAGATACGGAGGAATTTTCTTAGGCAATAATGATTTTACTTATTAATTTAGTCTTAATCTTTCTCAGGTAAATGTTTTCTGAAAGAAGCAACTAACTCATGTGAAAGCCCAACAGTGTAGGATCCAGTCAGTGTTAGTTCTTGCTATTGTGTTCACTTTGTGTGTATATATAAGTTTGTGTATGAGTGTGTGTGTGTGTGTGTGTATGAGTGTGTGTGTGTGTGTGTGTGTGTGTTTTCTTGGTTCCCTATTTTATAATTCCGTTAGTATTCAACATTTCATGAAAGTGAAGGCATTATAAATGTCAGGATCTTATTTATGTATGATGAAGAAATAGCTTTAGGCTGAGTGAGCAAACTTTCTGGGAACAGAAACTCACCCAGGTTTAGGGATTCACATACAGATATGCATTTTATTATCATAGAAACAAAAATATTCTACGAGTTTGAGAGTTTAGAGATGTTTCCTGGATAGACATTCCTACTTTTTCTCTCCATTAATCTTTGTTAGCATGACTCACAAACATTCATATTCTTGCTTTAGTAGTTCATCTTTATTGGCATTTTACTTACAAGATCACTTTATATTACGGAAGACATGGACACGGCTATCATGCTTCAGTTTGAAGGCCCAAATAGTTGTAGGACAGACAACCGGTAATGTAAATGAAAATATTTTTCACTACCATAAACTATAAATTTCGTAAGTTAAATATTTCCAGACAGACTCACTACTCTTGTATGTCAGTGTATTTTATCAAAGATTACACTTTTGAGGAATAAATATAACTTTTTTTCACTTCTCTGGATTCAAAACAAACAGGTAATTGGTTTCCTCTCAAAACATTCTACTAAGAGTTGCATCAGGAATTCTCAATTGGCAGCTGAAAAGACATTGTTTTGTGTCAAGATGAAAAAGAACCTGAGCTCAGTGTTGACGGGCTGTAGAGGCCACAGCAGCCAAGTGCACGTGGGTGAGTCCTGGATTTGCTATTATCACTGTCACAAAATTAATCAGAACAATGACAAGCCAAGGCTTCCACTGCTCACTTTCCTTCCTGAAATATGGAAAGAGTCCCAACAGAAATATATACTGAACAAACATGGAGTCAATGCAAAACTGATTATAAAATATGTCAATTATATTACATGAAGATTGTTGTTATTTTTATAAACCTATGACTATAGAGAAAGAGTTCTCATACAAAACATTTGAAAATGTTGCTAATTATATGTTAATTAAATCTTTGGATATATGTATATTTTCCAACACCTTGGAATGATTCATCTGTAAATTATCCTTTTATTGATATAAAAAAATCAAGCTTGGAGCAGTCAAACTGGCTCAGGAGATGAGCCCTGCTAAAGATGAAAAGAGAGAACTGACTCAACAGAGGTTTCCTGTGAACTTTATACCATGTTCATATAGACTTCATACATTGGAAATTACAAAATAATGTAAAATAAGATTCAAGAAGCCTGCAAGAGGCTGAGCCTGAAGACCTGAATTTATCCTCAACACCCACACGGCAGGAGGAGAGAAACAACTCCACATGTAATACAGAAAGTTCAACACACTTTCACTGGGGCACACACATGCTAGAACACGTGTCCTCACACACGTGCCCACACATGTATACATAAATGTAATGAAAATGAAAAATATGTATAAGGCCTGAATTCATTCAGGAAGAATAAGGAACTGATTTTGTTTTTTTTGTCTACAGATGCGTGAATGAGTCCCTAGAAGGTTAGAGGAATATTTTCAATTCTCCCTCTAAGGCCCTTCACAATTACGTGCAGACATCATCGTGTTTTAGGTAGGAAGATAAAATGAATTGTGGCTTTGATTACTTTTTTATTACTATAGAAAGGTATATATCATTGAAATACAGTGTGCTCATGCCCAAGAAACTCTGAAAACCCTGCCCTACTAGTTCAAATAAGTCATCAATATGAGCTAATTGAGAGGAGAGCCAAAGCAATAGAACTTAGTTTAGGGAAACAGTGTAAAGTCCAAGTGCTATGGTCTTCAAATTGAGCTGGAGGCATTCCAATTATGCTTACATCTAAGCACTATAGTAGCATATAATTAGCAGCTTTATAAAAATATTTTGAATGAAAACTCAGTTTTTCAAAAGTTGGCCATTACTTGCAATTGCCAGAGGATTGCAAAAAACAACAGTTAAGACTCTGGAAGGCTAATGTCAAAGGGACACTTAACACTCCATGTTAAAACCCATGCGTCCATTGGAGCACTCAGGTGGGAATTTACACGAGGATCTACTGATGCCAGTGAGCATGGAGCTGCAGATGAAAACGTGCCGGTTAATGGGAAAAGAAGGTACAAAGAGATGGCGACTCCTGCCACTGAAGATTTAAGCCCAGGAATCCATAAGGAACGAGTCTTTTAAAACTTCCCATTGCTACGTAAGCATATCTGCTGTGTACTGAAAACGTCCCCGTATGAAAACGTAAGAAAAACAAATTGCCTGTTTATGTTATTGAAAATACACAATGTTCTTATTCCTTAAGTATATACCTAAAAGTGTGTGTGTATGTGTGTGTGTGTGTGTGTGTGTGTGTGTGTGTGTAATATGATGCGTGCTCTAAAGTAACACTGTATCAAAGAATAAAAAATATTTTGAGCAAAGTGAACCAAGGAATACAGGAAAAATATAGGACGTTGTGAAATGGAATGGTTCGGGAAATACTAATAGTTGTATACTGCTACACATAAAAGAAAGGAAACATACAAGAGGGAGCTATTTTTTCCTTATATAAAATGTTTAAATTTATGAGGTAAAGCAAAATTTAGGCAACTTGTATTTGTCCCTCAATCTGGGGTAGGGACTCTTGGTTATGCGTCTTTCTGAGATACTCATGCTTCTATAAGTAACCAGATGAATTCACTGGGTCTCTCATCTTTGTACTAATATAATGGGTAAATAATCCAAACTAGACACACTGAGTGTTGTGCTTTACTAATCTGCAGGGCATTTCTCAGTGCATCCAATTAGGAAGCAAGTCAACCAACAACCTTTCCCTGTTATCTTCTTTTCTATTAATTGCAAATGTCATTAATTTTAAAATCACTGCAAAATTCATGTATATACGTTTGGTAGAGATCTTGTTCTTGATTTTTGGGCTTTTTATTTTTATAAAACTCCACATGTAGTCAGGAAAACTTTTAAAATACATTTACCAGTTCACTAATAATAGCTTTTATTTAATAATATTTATTTAACTTTTAAAATATTCTGAAATTTCTCATATCTTTTCACTACCAATAAAACACTTTATTCTTATTCCTGGGACATCGACATATTCCACATTTCAATATCCTATGTATTCAATAGCAGTATACTATTGATTTTGACTCTGTGTAACACCTCAATAAATAGAACATGAGAAATCGTAATGATTTATTTACTTCCGGCTCTGACTTGTAAAAATGTTCTAAGATTTGCTACTCATTTTATTAGCCATTGATTAACACGAAATGTCTGCATCAAAGTACAGGACAATTAAGGATGGAGACATGGACATCTGGAGGACACACCCAAGGGAATGGTCATCCTTCTCTTTGCATAGCAAAAGCCAAACATCCTTTATACATGAGACATTTTACTAGGGGTTATCTTTACAGTAATTGGTATTACTTTATTTAATATTACACCAATACATTAAGTTAAAAAATATGTCTTGCCTAAGGAATCAACAAAATTACCTTAAGAATTTATTATCAGCAAGATGTATACTTAGCTACAAGGTTTTACTTCTGAGAAACTTCTGTTTCATGTATCCACACAATGTATATATGCATATTTTCTGTATTACATATATTTATATATTATCCATATATATATATGTATGTGTGTGTATGTATATATATATATATATATATATATATATATATATATATATATATTCTACATCATCTGGCAGATTTCACTGAATAAATTGCAAAACTCTCAGAGGAACTTTTACAAGGCACTGAGCAGAGATTTCATTGAACACTTATTCATAAGAAACACACCTTTTGTCTATTTTAGAATGCTGTACATGGCCCTTAGAATTAGAGTTCATCAGGTTCACAATATCCCTTCCTACAGGGGACAGTAATTGGCAACAAGCCTACTACTCTGCAAAAATTCAGAACAGCTTTAGGGATAAAAATATATTTACAGCTAAACATTCCTACAATGAAGAGTCTAAAGAAACCTTGCTAATAATTCAATGCGGATTGGCTATCTGCATCTGCAACAGCAGCATAAACTAACGGTGCATTTTCATGATTAAACTTACTTCAAGAAAGACCCATTTTACCTACATTAAATGAACCATAAATACAATTTTTTTGCATCACATTTTAGGTTCACGCATCGTGTGTTTTTAAGCTCAAGCATATTATTATATTTTTATATATAGTTTTAAATTAAATTAGAAATTCTAGAAACTTTAAGGTGACAGACTGCTGTTTTTATTTGTGGTAAACCAGGACTAATTTCATTAATAGTAGAAGAAAGTGAATATCAATATCAATAAAGCACATTTGTTTTCATTTGAGTTTAAATTTACATTTAGAAGAGGAGACACATGTGGAAAGATATACTAGTATGCCATTTACATATGATTTCCACTTTTAAGCTTCATTTTCACTTATATTTTGTGAGAGGACTTACAAGGATAGAACCCCAGCTAGAAGAGCAGTTGTTTAGATAACAATTTCTTGACTATAGCTCACAGACTTCTACAGGGATTACTAACTTAATGTGGGAGTGGTGAAATTTCTGAGAATGGGAAAAAGTTTCTGAATGAAAACTGTCTTAGGGTTTCTATTGTTGTGAAGAGACACCATCACCACAGCAACTCTTATAAAGAAAAACATTTAATTGGATCTGACTTATGGTTCAGAGGTTTAGTCCATCATCATCATAGTGGGAAGCATGGTGGATGAAGGCAGACACAGTGCTGGAGAGGTAGTTGAGAGTTCTATGTCATGATCAGCAGGCAGCAGGAAGAGAGAGTGACACTGGGCTGTGCTTGAGCATTTGAAACCTCAAAGCCCACCCTCAATGACATTTTCTCCAAGGCTACACTTACTTCAACAAGGCAACACCTCCTAATAGTGCCCACTTCTTCTGGGCCTATGGAGCCCATTTTCCTTCAAACCTCTACAACAACCAAAAATGATAGCTCAAAACCAAGCAGGCAAAGTCTATGAGGTATACACCCATGGTGTAAATATAACTTCCCTGCAGCCTTCATTCTGAATGCTTAGTATATTAACTTCACACTGTGTATGCCATCACACCAAGCACTGCCAACAAATGCTCCCTGAAACACCTTGACTCAGACTGAAGATGAGCATGTGTGGTGAACTGCAAAGATCTTATTGTACAAAGGAAGTTTTCAGCTCTAATAGAAATATGATATGATTTAATTACATAAAACAGAGAGTTCTAATATTCTCCTACCAGCATTCCTCAGGGTATAAGTATTAACTTAACTATCTTTAGAGTATATTGCTGCAGAATGTTTGATTTTTTTAAGAATTGCTATTTGAATTTCTGACTTGAACTTCAAATACACACACACACACACACACACACACACACACACACACAATCACTAAATAAAATTTGGCTTGGGATTAAGAAAAAATTTTGAGCAATTTAAGATATGTCCCTAAATATACTTCTGCCATTTTGACCATACCTTTATCTGAAGCAAAATTCTCAACACAATTATTACAAAGTAAAACAGACATGAAATCTAAAAAAACATTGAAGATGATCTTCATCTTGTGGTTTTAAAGAATTATTCAGGTTTTAATAGTTTATATAAAAATAAACAAGTATATCCATCTCATCAGTATGTTAATTAACTTTCATTTCTAATAAATGGTAAAATTATGCATATATTACAGAATTATTTAAAGATAGGTTTATGTTTTATCATCAGTAAGTGTTTGATTTGATCATCTATTTTCTATACTACTATACCTAGGTTATAAACAAATTTTGCAAGTGAAGGAGATGATGAGAAGAAGAAACTTCAAGAAACTTTAATGCAGAGACTAAAGACTAAGGGCAGAAATGTGAGGCTCAGCGGGCAGTACAGGAACAATTGCAGATTCCACTGCAGGATATACACAAGGAGGCAACTCAATCTGTCACACAATGAGAGTGGGCTTTCATACCCCTCCCATGTCTCTGCCTCTTTCTGTCTCTCTCTCTTTCTCTCTTCTCCCATACCTTTGTTCATACTCTCCCACACATATAAACACATGCTTGCCTTTTGCTCTCAGTTTGAGCCTATGACCCTGGAAGCTGTATCAAGTGATACGTGGGACAACCTAATAATGACCGAGGGAACAACTCCGTGCTGTGAAATCCTGGAGCTTCTTGAAGGTGGGTACTAATGGTGCGGTAGAGGTAACAAAATGAGATGAGAGTAGGAAAAGAACAAGTGGCTTGCCCTGCCCTAATCGTAGCCTAATAGACATTGCGTGAGACCATGTTAAACTCCACCAGCTTGTCTCAGGATGCTGTGCCCAGTGTCCAGCTAATTAACAGAAGCCGTCTCAGACGTGCTCTCCTATGAGAACACTGCTGTCAAACATTAAGTCAGACCCTGAGTACAAGGACAGATCAAATAGGATTCCACATGGACCATGGCCCCTGGGCTCAGTGAGCAGTCAGCACACTGCCCACATGAACTGAGCTCCACACCTTGCCTTCATTTCCTTACATTTTGTTCTTTTAATGGTCTATGGGATATGACTTGGGAGATTTTTATATATATATATATATATATATATATATATATATATATATATATATATATATATATGATAGGATATTTTACATGATCACCAAAGCCAAAAATATTTACTAACTGGCCATACACAGAAAATTTTGAACAATCTGAAGCCTAAGACCCAAATTTCTGAAAATCTCCAGCTACAAAGGAAGAAAAAAAAATACTCTCCAGCCACAGAACTTGACCTACATCTACAACTCGTTCTGACATTTAAGGTAGAGCAGGAACAAGGAGATAATAAATGCTTTTCTATATTACTCTCTCCCTGAGAAATAACCATGAGGCTCTTAAAAGTCCAATAAAATACTACCGAATGTACTAGGCCACAATTTTTGCAACCTCTGCTGTTGGTGAGTTGTAACTCCGTAGAGATTTCCTGGAGCTCTTGCTAAAATATGGATCCCTAAATTCCACGCCAGGGATTGCATGCTCATGGTCTACTGGACCATGCATAGGAATCAGCATGTTAAGCTCACTGTTGAATGACCTGATGCAAATACATCATAAAGCTTAAATATTAGTGTCAGCAGTATTTGGATTTAGGATGGGGTGGGGATTTAAGAGATTCCTATGATGTTAACAGTACAAGAGCACCTACTGTGCTTGCAAGGACCTGTCCTGGAATTCTAGTAACTCCAGCTCGTTAGATCCCATGTTGCTGGTCTCCATAGACACCTGTACTCATGAACATATAGAGCATACACACACACACACACACACACACACACACACACACACATACGTACACATAAAATTAAATCTTGGAAAAGACTGGCTTGCCTTTCTAAGTTATAAACTTCGGGAACATGGGGGCTCAGTCTAACTCACCTGCATTGGGATACACTGTCATATTGGTCTGGGATTACTATTGTTCTTATTATTACCATAACCGAATGCCTAAGGCAACCTAACCCTGTACAGTAAAGGGGGTTATGTTGTGCACAGGTTTGGAGGTTAAAGTTCCAAGACTGGGAGTTCCTATGTGGTTTGGCCTCCTGTAAATTTTAAGTACTGAGTGGTCACACAGCATCGGAACACGTATGAACAAGAAATCTCATGTGAAACAGGAAAAAAAGAGAATGTTTGAAGGTAGGGTTGACTTAACACAGCTCACTGTAAACTTCTCTTCTGACTGTAACTCCGGAGGACCTCAGAGTTTCTGGTTGTTTTTACTTTTTTAAGCATCCTTTACCTTCCATTATTACCACAGGAGCTCCACATTCAAGCCATATACAAGGTATCTTTTAGTGAACAACAACAAAAAGAAATTTCTACCCTCATGGAATATATTTACACATGAAGTGGAACAAACTGATTGAAAACACATGAGGAAAATATGCTTAATGTCAGCTGAATATGTTTCTGACTGACAACAGAGAATGTAAGAATTTTTAGAAGGAATGAATGAAATGGCATCAACAAAGTTCTCATTATAGTGAAAACTCAAAGTGAAGGCAGAAGTCAAAGAAATATCTTAGACATAAGAGTCCAGGAGAGGCCAGGTGGTGATGGCATACACCTTTAATCCCAGCACTCAGGAGGCAGAGGCAGGAAGATCTTTGTGAGTTCATGGTCATCATGATGTGCAGAGCAAGTTCCAGGACACCCGGAGTTACAACAGAGAAACCCTGTCTTGAAAAGCAAAAGCAAACAAAAAAGTGTCCAGGAGAGAGATGCAGTTGGTGTAGATGTTGGCATATTGAAGAAATAAAATAGTGAAGTCTGGAGCTTGGATATGTAGCTCAATAGTAGAGTATTTGCCTAAGAAGCATGAGGTATAAGACCTATTATCAGTACTGCAAAAATATATATATATATATATATATATATAGTGTGTGTGTGTGTGTGTGTGTGTGTGTGTACATGTTAGTGGCCTTTATAAACTGGATCAGGAAAGGGAATAAATACCCTGGTTTCAGTTTAGAGAGGCTCACTCTGACTTCTAACCCATAGATATGTAAGATGAAGTCAATGAGCTATATGGTGCCACCAAGAATGTGGATGTTTGTTATAAAGACGTAGAGAACAATATAAGAACATACATATAGAGAAAATCTGTATGGCTATTTCCATGTAAACTGGTATGTCATTTTTCTGATAATCTACTTGACACCATCAAATCTACAATGGTAATATAAAGCTAGTTAACAGTTTATGACGCAGCTTACACACACATATGCACACCCATTTATGCATGTTTCAACATGCTTCATATTACATATGCTCTGTATTACAAAGCATTTTGTATAGATATACAGACATTTAATGGGCTACTTAGGTAAGTAATAACTAGACTAACATTCTTGAACATTATTCAGTGTAATTGCTACTCAGGTAGTGTCACTGTAGGTTATCACAGAACGTGACTGTACATTGCTGTTTTATCAACTCTTCTGATGCTCTGTTGCCAGGATTAACATTCTAAAGATAAATTGTTCAGGCTCCAGTTTTCTGTTTTTATTTTTGCTTAATATAGTTGGCTCACCATTGCATTGGTTTGTATTGTATTGGTTACTCTGAATCTAGAGTCCAAACAAAGCGGTTCTTCACTGAGTCTGTTCCTTTCTGTTGGGAGAACATTCCTCCAGTCTAGGAGACAACTCCGAATCTTCACTGGGCATGAGTAGGGTGTCAATGGCTATGAGTAATTAAGTGTGTGTGGATGTATGACCGGTGTGCTTTACTTATAGTCTTAATTTTGTCTCCACTGTGACTGCTCTGCTCTGTCCTGCCATGGTCTGCAGATTTATATTTATTTATCTATTCCATCCAGGGTTAGAGCAAAGAGATTTCCAAGGAGGATTGAAAGAGAGAGAAGAGTATAGTGAGGACATTTTCTTTCCCATCTCCTCAGTGTCAAACTAATGAATGAGTGAGTGAAGGAATGATCAGTGGTATTTGCAGCTATGGGAAATTGTGTTTTCAGTACATTTACTATAGATTGAATAATAAGTAGGTTGTTTTACTATGTTTCTAACTTTGTGTCTAGCTATCAATATGTCTTACTAAATCCCTACACACACAGACACACACACACACACACACACACACACACACACGTTAATGTATACGTGTGTGTGTGTGTATGTTGTTTGTGTAGGAATTAAGTATATATGTATATAAATTACTATGTCCAACTTCCTTCTGATTTGCATTTTATGGAAATAGAAATCTAGGAATAGCCAATATTATATTTCCTTCCAGGCAACAATCTTTAAGATCAAAGTGACGAATGTCCCTGGCCTCATATGTGAGAAGAGAAACATTCAGGACGCTGTGGCTGACTTCTGCTTTGGTGTGATGACATCACCTGTGCACACTAATCTGAGGCCATCTGTCCTGTGGGATCAGACAATTCCATTCCATCTCTAGAGGATACCAACAAACCTTGCTTTCTTGTGACTTTTATTAACATGTATGTCTGCTTGAAAACAGTGTTCTCTCCATCCTGTTAATCTCTTCCTCAAAAGTAGGTCAAACTTGCCTCGTGCCTTTTGTCTTGCAGGACTCAACTTGCAGCGTTTCCAACCTAACAAACAGTGGTCAAGGTTAGGGTGGGAGACACAGACTCCAATCAGAATCTCTGCTTTTCAAGAAGATGAAGTCCTGAGAAGTCTGGCCTGCTCAGAGATTATGTCACCATTATGCTCTTGCTTCTTGTACAGCAGATCATTGAGGGCAGGACCTTACACAGTCCAGGCCACTGCTCCGCAGTTGAGCTCATTCGCTCTCAGGGCTTTCATTACTTTTGCTCAACTTCCAATTCTTTCCTGCAAGTAGAATTCCTAAAACCAAAGTTAGAGAGAAAAGTGAGATAGAATTCACCTGTTGCTCCTTGTAGTGGGAAGTATTCCTTCTTAATGAATGCCTAAGGAACACAAGATCTATGTTCTGGAAGCAGAACTTGCCATCAGGAAAGTACTTCCCAGTTCGTAGACTTCTTTTTTGATCACGAGTGTATTTAGTAATATCAAATTATAATAGTCTAGAAATAAATACTCTGTTAAATTCAGAGAGCCATTGACCTTCTGTCAGGCACTTAAAGAATGTCTCTATTATGGAACACACAGGGTTGTTTGGTCTTTTTCCTCCTGCCGAGTAGTACAGAAGCCCATGACAAGGTCACTTCTCTGAACGCTACCTGTTGAAGATGGTGGTTTTACGAGTACCCTTTAACTTCCCTGCCTCTCTTAGCTCAGGCATTGCCATGGTGATGATCATCGTTTGACGATGTCTCTCGTAGCAACTCGGAAGCATTTAAGGACTTGACTATTCCTTGCAATGCAATGCACACTTTACACTATTAACCAACCACCTTTACAGAGAAACATTGTCTTTATTGGATGCAATGCACTTTGATGTTCTCTTCCGTGTTATTTCCACAAACTCACAGTACTGGGAAGGATAAACTGTGTAAGTGCCGTGACCCTCAAAAGCATGGGGAAATTCTTAAAAAAACAAAAAAAGAAAGAAAGAGAGAAAGAAAAGGAATAAATTCATACTCTTAAACTTAAGAAATGAGTATTTAGTATGCAAAAACAAACAGTGCATTTGTTCTAAAATTTGTAGTTCCTGAGGATCTAAGGCAGATCTCAGGGTCAACAGATGAGTTTTGATGCAGATACATCTGATGAGCAACTCGTGCTCAAATTCTAAACAGGATCCCAGGTAATGCTGTCTTTGATGGCTCTGATAGAAAGTGTTGGCATTCCTGGTCCTGAGGGGAAGAGGGGGTGATGAGCCTGAATTTCCTCCAAATGGCCAATTTATAGGTATCTTTCCTCAGAGTTCTAAGGCTGCCCCCTTGTGGCAACCCAAGGTATAAGTTTGGAAGATGTTGCTTCCAAACTCAAGGCCACAGGTGGACTCTATTTAAGACACGTGGCCTCTCTCTGGAAGGAGCAGGAAGCGTGATGACGCTTTTCCGGGAGTGCACAGCGGTTAGGGGGTCAGAGGAAGCTGTGATCAAGATTGCCGTTTTGCTGCTCTGTGCTGGACAATTCTTTAGCTTCTCTTGTCCTTTTAGTTGGGAGCCTTAGCCTTTAATGGCTGAGCCCTCTCTCCACCTCCACATTTAGCTCCTCTAATCAAAGCTGCAGCATCTGCGGAGAGTTGTAGTAGCCCTAACTCGTCTCACAAGACTGTTGTGAGGCTAAGTGAACTAGCACGCAAGGACTAGGCCACGCCTACTAATAATTCAGCTCTGGAAACAGCAGCCCTCTTTAGCGTTCAGAGTTGACTCTGAACTCATGCAGACACCTGCAGCCGAAGGCTGTCCGTCTAATGCATATTTCTCCAGATTTTCCTGAAATAAGATTTAAGCCAAAGACTAAGAAACTAAAAAGTGCCCCTCAATTCCATGTAATTCTGAAGCGTTTAGTCATCTGCGGCTCTGCAGTCAGCTCTGCCAGCAGAGACCTGGACTGGAGACAGGGGCAGAGGCTGGTTGACACAACTGACTCCCAGACATTCCACGGGATCTTATTATAACTGAATCAGACCTCTCTTAGACTGTGTCGTTACAGAGTCCTATGCCTTGGAAATCTGCCACCACCATACATTCAGGTGTGTGTCCCAGGCTGCAGGAGTCCTTAGGAATTCCAGATCAGAACAACCACCCATTTACCAGGAGAGTGCCAGCTGCAGATGGGCCACAGCAGGATGGGCCTGTGTCCAAAGCGTGTGGCTCTCTGAACATTCTCTGCCAGTAATTCTCAGGCTACAGTGTCTCATGGATCAAAAACAATTATAAGGAAATCAGCAAAACTAAAAGCCACCCAAAATACAAAAACAAATTAAAAATGAAAATTGGGATGCATGCCTTCTGATAGTGATGATTTGCCCATTTTTTCTTGCTATCTAAAAAGTAATGAACAAAAATCAAATAATCAATTCCAGCCCTCTAGGTTTTCCCTGTATCATATGTGGGATGCAGACTGGATTTCCTTGAACTAAAATTACTAATTTTCCCCATTTGAGTATTTTTAAAAATCTGCATGACATTTTAATGTGATAATATTCATTTTCCTTCCCAAGTAAACCCTGTTAATAAATCAATGCTGCAATTTATAATCATGCTGACATTTAGAATTTAAAATTAGAAGAAAAGCTGATGCTGATTATAACACAGTATGAGGAATCATGCCTTCTTGGATATTTTCAGGTTATAAACTCAGCAAGAGATATCTTCAAATAGTAGAAATCTTTTTATTTAAAAATATATACGTTGATTTGCTCACAAATAGACTTGCACACAGATACACACACACACACGCACACACACACACACACACACACACGCACGCGCACACACACCAACATAATAGACATACATCAATGCACTTAAACCACTTTCATTAGCATCCCCAAATCTCATATGCAATAGGCCTTTGGGCAATGTGCCTTTGACCGTGTCTGTAGACCTTGGAGAGATAAGCAACTTGACTGAGAGAAGGCCAGACTTCTTTGAATTTGCAGCATGTCAGGGAACTGAGAAGTCTGGCTAGTTGTATCCTCTAATGGTTTCTTAATAAGGGATACCAAAGATATATTCCAAGGTTTGAATTTTTGTTTCAGTTTTTTTTTTCCTGTAAGCTTTGGCCACAGCTTGAGTTCCACTGAAAACTCTCAGGAGTTCTACTCGACTCTGATTATTCTTGTGGACTCTCTCCTACTTTCTCCATCTAGAAAGGAATGATACAGTGAAACCCATCAGGAAGCAGGAGTTGGGGCATTGGAGAGAAGAAAATGAAGGTTTGTTCAGTCACATGAACCTATGTGTGGTATATTCTATGTGCCCTCTTGTGGCAGACAAAAGTGGGGTTCCCTCAAGACTTCCTGTTGGGATATCAGCGTTCATAGCTTCACCTACTTGCAAGTCCTAATCACCTCCAAAGGCTCAAACCAAAGGGAACATTCAGTTTCCACATAACTTTCTGTGCAGACCACAGCAGATAATACATGCGGGTGCCATATATACATTCTTCTCATTGAGTTACTGGAAAAGGAATTCTGGTTTGCGGGATGCTCTTCAAGGAGAAGCGATGAGACCCCAAACACAAAGCGCATGCTCATTTGTGTCAATGCCCTACTGTTGCCATCATGAAACTCTCAACAGGTCTCTCTGAGTTTGTAGCTTCCTGCCTGACGTTGGACCACTGTGCAGTGGTAAAGGGATGCAGACCACTTTCCCCTTTTCTTGATGCTTGAGTCTCCATATACTCTAAGCAACAAATTATGCAGGCCTATGGGGTCAGTGACCCCAAAGGTAAAGTTGTGTGTTACATATTCTCAGTATGTTTTAGATGGTAAAACTATTCCAATTCAGAATAAGGGAAGACCAGGTCAATCAACCCCATTGGATTCATTGTTATTCACTTACTACTATAGCAGCCAACTTGTGATGTAGAAATAGTTACACAGAAGGAAAAAGGAAAGAGTAGCCAGCCAGGCCTCGTTTTTCCTCCAGCGATTCACTAACTAGGAGCCTTGGAAATGTAATTCTAGCAAAAACTAAAAGAAATCACTAAGTTAAAATGCTACAATTCTATTATTGTATAAAAAAATCATGTGCATACAGATCTACATGTATATGTATATACATATTCAAGGTATATAGACATTGTATATGTAGAAGCAATGTGTAGAAATATCAGCTGCTAATACATGCTGTATAATTTCAGTGACTTCTGTATACATCTTGCCTTTTCTTGTTTAAAAGTAACATCTAAATGTCTTAACTAGTAAAATATGAAAGATTTAATTTAAAGCTTTTAAAACCAACATTACACAGTGCAAAAGTTAGTGACCAATGAAACACTGGTCTTTTTACTTACTTCAAATAATTGTAAGTAGTAATTAAATGTTAAATGGAGAAACTGGTAAGAAAAGTTGGTGCTCTGTTGATTGCTTGCTTGTTTGGTTTTTGTTGCAGAGATAGGGTCTCACTCTGTAACCCAGGCTGGCCTCAACCCTGCATGATTCCTGCCTCTGCCTCCTTAGTGAAACAGTTACAGCCCCTCTGCCTAGCAAGGAAAGCTTTGTAAATATCACTAACCTCATTCTGCATGTCTGTTGGACTCAACACCTAGCGTTGTCATTTTTCACCATGCCCTGTAGTTATGTTTTATTTATTGCTTTTAAATTTCATGCATTCAATATATTTTGATCTCATCCACCCTACTCCACCTCTAACTTTTCCCAAGACTCCACCCCAACCCTGCCACTGAATCTGAATCTTTTTTTTTTTTTTTTTTGTGGCTCAGTCAGAATAGAATTCATGCTCAATGTGAAAGAGGGAATATAGAATGCCAGGAGAGAAGTAGAAATCACCCTGAAAGTCTCTCTAATGATCTATTTGCTGGCTTGGATGTCTGCAGCTTCTCTGCCTCCCACACTCTCACCTATGGTCCTGCTGCCTGTTACATCACCTCATCTCCCAGTCGCTGATACTGACTCGGCTCATAGGTCCCTTGTCCTACTTCAGAGGTCCTCATGAATATCATTACTGATTCAATCCCAGGATTGGAGAGATTTGGGATTATCCTAAATTAACAGCATATATATTGTTCTGAACCCGTTGCTGATAAATTGTATCTGAAATTCCAGGTGGGATCTGCTGGAAGCAGGCCAAGTACTGACTGACGTCTATGTCTTGTATACTCTTTGTTCCGTTAGTATCAGGGTGATGTCAGTGAAATCAGCACACATACTCACCTTCCATTTGTTGCATCTAGACTTGAAGGATCATCACAGCCGGTTATCATAAATGGGTGTCTTTGTTCTTAAAAGGCAACTGTGGATATGAATTTGGACATCTTCCATGAACACCATCAAGGTTGTTCTTATGGGGCAAGTTAACTATCCTCTGAATAGGAACGGTGAGTAGACAGCTACTTAAAAAAATGACTACATGGTCTTTTTCAGGAAATGGATGAAAAAAAAAAAAAAAAAAAACCATTCTGAGTGAGGTAACCCAGTCCCAGAAAGACAAACTCAGCGTGTACCGTGTACTCACACAGATGTGGTTATTAACTGTTAAGCAAAGGACAAAGGCACTGCAATCTGCAGACCCTGAGAGACTAAGCAACGAGGGTCTCAGTGGTAACGCAGGGATCTTCCCGGTAAAGGGGAAATGGATCAGATGGTGCAGAAAGGCTGGGGAAGGAAAGTAATGGGATGAGAAGAGGTGTGGGGAGAGGGATGGAGGGAAAGAATATATGGAGAGACAACCGGAATTGGAGGAATTAAGGGGGCATCAGGAGACTGAGGGTAGTGGAAACTCACTGGAGTACATGATGGAGACCTTGGTGAGGGCCTCTAGCAATGCGGGATGGGGAGCCTGAACAGACCATTTTGTGTAGCCAGCAAGGCTCCCAATGGAGGGACCAGGACACCACCCCCAGCCTCAAAACCTTCGACCTACAGCCGATCTTCCCTCCAGGACCCACTGGGACAATGGAAGGGCAGAACCCCATGCCAAAGGAGAGAACTTATTCCTTATTCTGCAGGGCAGGCCAGGAACTAGAGACTGGATTGCCAGGAGATGATTTCTAATGATATCCTGTTCTACTCATAGATCAGTACCTAGCCCCCGTCTCCATCAGTGAGGCTTCTCCCAGCAGCTATTGGGAACAGATGTAGAGGCCCAGAGCCAAACATCATGTAGAGTTCTAGAAAACTCACAGGATAGTAGGAAGAAAGATTTTGGGGACCAAGGAGTAGGGGAGATCAGGAGAATAAGCCCTACAGAATCAACGCACAAACACTCTTGTGGTCCCTCAAAGCCTGAAGCAGCAAAGAACCTGCAAGGTCTCCCAGATATCCCATATGGCTGTCTGGTTCGGTGCTCTTGCAGAGAACCTACAGGCTAATGTGTCTGTGGAGATTCTCTGATGCTTTTCCCTGCCCTTGGACCCATTTCCTCCACCTGAGTTGCCTAGATGCTCTGGATGTTGAGACTAGTGCCCAGCCTTGTTCCATTTTGTTGAGCAGTAACCCTGGGAGGACTGTGTTCTTCTACAAGGGGAGGCAGGAGAAGGGATGAATGGATGGAGGTGGGGAGGGTATATAATAGGAGAGAGACAAGATGGGGGAGCTGAAAGTAATGGAGGGAGGGTAGGAGGAGCATTGATATGTATTATATGAGAGAAGATATATATATATATATATATATATATATATACACTAAATGCTGATTAGAAAATCTTATAGAACAAAGTTCTCAATTGAAAAGCAAAACACCATTGTGTTTACTATCTCAAAAATATTTTTCACCATAAAGATAATTGACATGAGCCAGATACCTCTTCTCACCTGCGTTCACCCAAGATTTTGAGTAATATGCTCTTGATGCAAAGACACGAGCTCTCTCCAGATACTTTCTCCAGAAGCTGATGACATCAGCAGCCACACCAATCCATAGAAGCAAGGGTGATGGTCACTATAAAGCCAGCCAGCCTGACCTGGTGTCACCAGGGGGCAGTAAGGACATGTGCCCATACATGGTGTCAATAGGGATGAAGGCTACTTCCAGGATTGTGCTGCTCAACAACCTGAGCATTATTCTACTGATTTACTAATCCCTGATTGGTTCTCTGTTCCTCTCAGACTCTGAGAGCTATGTGATGATAACCTTTGAGTTAATGTTCTGCTTACATTAGCTGGGACTCTCTCTGATGCGTGAGCTCATGACCCAATTGAAGCGTCAGTTAATGTGTGTACTCAGATCCCAGGAGATCTTGACAAATGGTGTAGAAACAAATAATAATTCATTTCTGAGAATGTTTCTATATTCTTCCTGGAAAGGCCAACCAAATCTTATTGATGACTGTGTTCTGGAGGAAGAATGATGAATGATAATTTCATATTATGTTAAAGAAATGACTACTGCATCTGGATATGCCAGATCAGTTACAAAGAAATATATTAGCTTAAGGGAAAGAATGTCCTTTGCTTTATGTCTGTGTGGATTATAGAAAAATATTTGTGTGCTATAGCGTTGTGATTCCTGAAAGACATTTAAATGGGCCAGTTCATGTTCACTGGGACTCTCAGAAAAGGCTATTGATTTGATTATATGAAACACAGTGTCTTAGCCATCTTGCGTGGCTATAAGAAAATATCGTATACTAAGTAATTCACAAAGAAGGGAAATTTTTGTTCGTCATTCTGGAGGCTGGGCTTGCCTTTTCTCTTCTATGGCATCATCTCTATGTACTATTGAAGTAGAACAGAAAAGGGTTATCTTAGCAGATGCAGTGACCCATGGCCAATCATTGAGCAGAGCCCGGAACCCTGTGGAAGAGGGGAAGGAGGGATTACAGGAACCAGAGAAGTGGAGGATACCAGGAGAACAGACCCCGCAGAGTTAACTGACCAGGATTCTTAGGGCTCACAGAGACTGAAGCAGCAGACACGGAGCCTGCATGGGTCTGTGCTAGGTCCCCTAGGTATACCTTATGACTGTCTAGTTTGGTGTTCTTGTAGAAATTCTAAAAGTTGGAGTGAGGAGGTCTCTGACCTGATTACCTGCCCCTGGGAACATTTTCCTCCTCCTGGGCTGCCTTATCCAGCCTTGGTGTAGGGGCTCTGGCCTGGCTGAGTTCCATCTTGCTATGCCCTGTTTGATTGGTAACCCCTGGAGGCCTGCTCTTTTCTGAGGGGAAGGAGGCAGGATGGGATCTGGAGAGGAGGGGAGATGTTGGGTGGGGGGAACTCCCTCAAGCTTTCCGATTAGGATAGCAGGGTTCAGAGTTTCATCTACTGGCACCACATGTCCCAATGACCTCTCAGTACCACAAAATTAAGAAAATTAAGTTCCATGTGCATTGCTGGGGGACACAGATGTGCAGACCACAATATATAGCTCGCTAGAATGTCCTGTATTGTCATGCTGGTTGCTAAGAAAGAAGTATGCCTTAGTTGATGCAATTCAAGAACAATGATGAGGTTCTATATTTGGAACTACCAGATGCCTGGGAGCTTTCCTCCTAACAGGAATCTTTGCATGTAATGTAAGACACAGGTAAAAGGAAACAGAAAGAACCCTGGAACTTAACAAGGACTCCACATGGCTCTCATAAACTCTGTTTTGAGGGAAGATTTATTCCAAAAGCATCAGCTTCCTCAGCCTTTGCAAAGAGTTTGGTTAGCTTTCTCGATTGACCTTCCCTATGTCATTGGCTCCTCTTTCAGACTATTCTCTGAGGTCTAGGGAGATGGTTGTTTATTGTTAGGGTAGAAAGCACCCCGTGGACTTCATATAATGCTTCCTTTTGCTTAAAAATTTGAGATTTATGTGATTTTGAATGACTCTCTGACCTTGGTCACTCATCACTCTCTTCCCTTATGGACTTGAAAATCTCCACTTTCAGATTCACTTCTTTGTTGCTACCAGTCCACCAGCCTTATCTCCTTCCAAGGAACAAAGAGGGAGCTGGGTTACATATGATCAGCAAGTGGGATTTGACTGAAAGGAACAAATATTTCAACAAAAGCAGGTCTAAAGATTTGAAATAGATGCTTTCTCATTGGATAAAATAGTAGAAAGTTTTAAAACTCTTACCATCACTTAAGAATGGTAGGAATCAACGTAATACATTATATCTACCCACAGATCGGACACATCTAGAAATAAAATGGTTTACAGTTTCTCTTCCTCAGGTCTTGATATCTCAGACACATCTCCAGGCATTACAGTTTCAGAGGACAGCATTTTACACTATGAGGAAGAACAGAATAAAATGGGCTCCTTTCCACATGCCTTTCCATTTTTACTAGGAAAATTTTACTATCTTTCTCCAAATCTAAGAGCACCCTTGTCTTAGTTAAGGTCTCTCTTGCTGCAACAAAACACAATGACCAAAAGCATGATGAGAAGGAAAGGATTTATTTGACTTATACTTCCACATCACATCATAGTCTGTCACCGAAGGAAGCCAGGGCAGGAACTCAAACAGGTCTAGAACCTGGAGTCAGGAGCTGGTGCAGAAGACATGGAGGGGTGCTCTTTATTGGCTTACATCCCATGGCTTGCTCAGCCAATCTCTTATAGAATGCAGGACAACCAGGCCAGAGATGGAACCACCCACAATGGGATCCGGCCCTCCCCAACCAATTACTAACTAAGAAAATGTCTTACAGCTGGATCTTATGATCTTATGGAGACATTTTCTCAGTTAAGGTCCCTTCCTTTCAGACAACACTAGTTGGTGTGTCAAACTTGACATAAGACTAGCCAGCCTTCATTATATAGCCTGTCCCTTCTTTCAGAAATACCACTGCTTCATGTCCTGGGGCTGACCCGCTCATATCTAAAATAAAACATGTATATCATGAGCAAGAAATAATGTGTTAATTGTCTTTGGGGAAAAAGCCTGACTTCTAGCAAGACAGATATAAGTGGTTTGTTTTTCTTATGAAAAAGCTAGGATGGTGAAATCAGACACTTGGAAATGCAACTGAAATGATGAGAAAGAAGGCTTACTATTTGTGACTAAAGGCAAAATTGTGGAATTCAGTCCAGTACCATGAAAATGCCTGTTCTTTCTGTATTTCCTCATATTCCCATAATGTGAGTAGGGGCTGAGGACAGCAGCTGTGGAGATGAGACATTTATAAAGAAGATGAATCATCTCCGTGGATTTTTTTTTCCTTTCAGGTCTTTAGACCATGGCAGGCAAAGGGTGAGCACCACATGCAGAGCACTCTCTGGGAGACACTGCTCTGAAGAGCCTGTGAAGACATGGCCCACAGAGATAAATGTTCTAGAAGAAGAAAGAGAGATTCAATTGGAAACAGTTGGACTGCATCATAAAAAAAAATGCTGTTAGCTGAGGAGGGACCTGCTAGATAGAAATCTAAGATAGGGTGATTCCAGCACAGGAGTACCTCAGCTCTTAATAATATCCATGACCATAGCAATCCTTGTAATTAAAGTGTGCAAATGAATATGGTTGAGTGGAACCGATTTCTAATTCCTAACAGTAGAAACTTCTCAGCAAACTTTGATTCTTTCATCTCATTCTATACTTCAGAAAGCTTCTTGAACATTAGTCATCAACTTTAGGTGGTCTATAATAAATGCATTTGAAAAAGATGTGATTTGACTTGCAATGTTAGTGCAACTGATATTTAAGGAATACGAGAGGGGCAGTACTAATAAAGCAAAAGGAAGGCTTTTAGTGTTTTATTCCCCTGACTAGGTAAAATACCTAAATATTTTCGTATCATTTCCTAAGCTTACCCCAAGGACCTTACCTCTCACATTTTACCGTTAATGACTATAAAATTCCTGTCTTAAAATAACCAAATAGAGTCTTATAATTAGTAATCAAGGCTATACAAGTCGTAGGTGTGCTTTTCATTTTTAAAACTGTATATTAGGGAAAACAATGCTTCTCTCAGTTACCATTATCTTTTGGGACAGTAACGGAATTGGGTTTTCCTCAGGAGTTCAGGCATATGAAGCCAGGAAATAGAGAGAGATGATAGATAGATAGATAGATAGATAGATAGATAGATAGATAGATAGATGATAGATAGATAGATAGATAGATAGATAGATAGATAGATAGATTGATAGATACTGCTCTTTATTCAAAGGATAAAACAAAAAGACTGTCTAGATGCCAGGTCAAATACTACCTGAACAGTGGTTCCAAAGAGAAAAAGCAAAAACCTTGGAAGTCTTATTTTAAATTATCTGTCATCTATTATCTATGTGCCTATTTACATTCAATCATCTATCTATCTTCTGACACTCTCATTCATGTGTATCATCTATCTTCTATCTATCATCTACCTACAACTCTATTTCAAGAGATTAAGATTTTTAGGAGTTGGCTTTAAGAGTTTTGAGCTTGATAAATCCCAGTGTTGTAATGCAGGCTGACTCCAGAACTATGCAGAGATGACGTCACATCCTGTTTCTATACTCAGTCTGGAGCAGAGCTTTTAATTACTTCTCACTGGCACATTCTTCAGGTTTCATGAGGCTCACTCCATTATGGAATACCATTTATTTTGCTTATACCATACTGATTTAAATTTTAGTTACATCTAAAGAGGACCTTCAGAGAAACATTTGGACTGGTGTTTGACAATGACTGTGTACCTTGACTTAGCCCAGTTAATACTAAAACAATTAACCCCCATTTCACAAAACAGTTGGAAAATATACACTGAAACGAACTAAAGTATTTCCATGTTGTCAGGTCTTGTCTTCTTGGTTGTAAGCCTAGCCTTCAATGCCCCAGCCAGCTCTCCAGTCTCACTGTTAGGTCGTAATACTGGTGATTACACGAGTTCCTATCATTACATAAGATAATGTACGCATTCCTCAAGGACCTTAATATACACAGCATATCAAAGAGTCACATGACATGAACTATCCCAGATACTGGTGTCAACAAAGAGCAGCATATAGGGCTTCCACAAAGTGAGGGGAGCTGACACCAGATGTTCACATAAAAAATAATTAGACCTTTTCCTTACTAGCTTCAATGAATCACAACATGATGTTTCTTATTAAAGAATCCTTGCTGATAAGTTGATAAAGGTGAAGGCCATTCTTCCTAGAATGTCTTTTATCGTTGATAATTCCTTACACAATAAAGGAATATTAACAAAAGTTGATGTTTTAGCTATCAGAGCCTATCCGAAATATGGTACACTTCACTCACATTAGGAGAGGGGCAATAAAAATTAAACCTATGTTGATTTAAGCAAATGTTTTCAGTGGAAACTGCAGGTAATCACATCTTAACATTCAGTTTCTCAAATATCCAAATATCACATGGTACTGCAAAGAGATAAAGGCATGACAGTGCACAAATCAAACCAGTCTTGTTGGTCATTTAAAACGAAATCAGGTGCTTTTCTTTCAGACATTAATTCAGTGGTCTGCTATCACTAGGATTTGCAAGCTTAGCTAAGCTACTTGCACAGTAGAGTTTTGTTTATTTTTACTGGTCATTATATTAATTGGTTTTTCAGGATTGCCTTCAGGGTAAAACATGATTATATATGTACGAGATTCGGAGCTTAGGGAAACACAAGACAGTAGTTCCTCACCTTAGGTGCTGTGAAACTGCTGCTTTATTAACTTTGAAGTTTATGTCCTTCCCTTGTCCTCCGCATACAGTCCTAGCTTGCTTCTCGATTCCTGGATGAAACATTGAGAAGAAGCACCTCAGGGAGGAAAGGGTTTATTTTATCTCATAGCATACAGTCTATCATCAAGGGAAGCCAAGGCAAGAACTCAAGCAGTAGCTGAGGCAAACATCACTGAGGAATGCTGTTTACTGGCATGTTCCCCCGCCTCATGCTCAGCCAGCTATCTTATACAGCCCAAGAACATCTGCCTAGGGGTGGTGCCGCTCACAGTGGGATTTGGCCCTCTCACATCTACCATCAGTCAAGACAATGGCCCACAGGCAAGCACACAGGACACCATCACATGGCACTGCCCACAGATAAGGGCATGGCTGTGCATGACTAATTAAACCCGAATTGTTGGCTGTTCAAATGGCCCACAGACATGCCCACAGGCATCATCAGTGCAGACACAGTCTCCACAGTCTGTCTATCTGTCTCTGTCTGTCTCTCACAGACAGAGAGGAAAGAGAGAGAGAGACAGGAGAGAGAGAGAGCATCCCTTGTAAAGTATAGTATTACAATTCTGTATTACATAGTTGTCTTTATTGGGAAATCCTATGCTATTGACTTATTCTTAATTAAAGTTGTCTTATACTATCCAAAATGCAAAGGACACCTGTAATGTAGAATTGCTTTGCATTAGAACAAGTAGACCAATTGAAAAACACAGAAGAGGCTGTTGGAAATGCCAGACTAACAAGGGGAAGGGGTGAGCAGACATGGCCAGTACACCTGAGCTGTGCCCTGTTTAACCTTCTGGCTGTTCTCTTCTCTAGCTTGTGGGCTTAAGATATTTGTGTCACTACGAGTGCTTATTAGAGAACATTGTATTCTCTGAAGCTAGGCTGCAATAGATCTTCCCTTCCCTTCCTTCTGGAAAACAGAGCTCAAATTTTGATAAATGTTACCAGAACACTATGTTAGAATGAAGAGAAGAAGAGATGGTGAGAGACTAAATATCCAACTTGGAGTTTTTTCAGCTTTAGAGATGGATGAGCCTGTTAAGACTTCTTTTTCTTCCTAAGCCACGGTAAGTGAAACTCAGGAACTTTAGCTATTTGACTAAGATTAAAATGATATCACAATTGAAGACTCAAAAGCTCATCTTTAATTTCTCATCTTTCAGTCTAGGGATTGCTTCATTAATTATTCATATCAAATTTATGGTTTAGACAAATAAAAGATACATTGTTTTGAGGTAAAAAAAATTATAGGAATGAAAATGAAGCACATTTTATATAAAAATGATATTTTAAAATTATTATATATGAAAAGTCACTAATATTAAGAAGATAAGTTTTGTACCATAATTTCTTTATCCATTCCTTGGTTGAGGGGCATCTAGGTTGTTTCCAACTTCTGGCTATTATGAATAAAACAGCTATGAATATAGTTGAGCAAGTGTCCGTCTGGTAGGATGGAGCTCCTTTGGGTATATGTCCAGGAGCAGTATAGCTGGGTCTTGAGGTAGGTCGATTTCTAATTTCCTAAAGAAATTGGATTTCCATAGTGGAAATCATATTTATTTCCATAATGGCTGTAAAGTTTGTCCTCCCAACAACAGTGAAGGAGTCTTCCACTTGCTCCACATCCTTGCCAGATTTCTCTTTTGAGAATTCTTTGTTTAGATTTATACCTCATTTTTTAATTGGTCTGTTTGCTTTCTTGATGTCAAGTTTCTTGCATTCTCTATATAGTTTGGATATGAGCCCTCTATTGGAAGTGGAGTTGGAGAAGATCATTTCCCATTCTGTAGGCTGCCATTTTGTCTTATTGACAGTGTCCTCTGCCTTACAGAAGCTTTTTGGTTTCCTGAGGTCCCATTTATTAATTACTGATTTTAGTGCCTAAGCCATCAGTGGGCTGTTCAGGAAGTTGTCTCCTGTGCCAATGTGTTCAAGGTTATTGTCCACTGTCTCTTCATTCAGATTCAGTGTATCTGGTTTTATATTGAGGTCTTTGATCCACTTAGACTTGAATTTTGTGCAGTGATAGATATGAATGTATTTTCATTCTTCTACATGTAGACATCCAATTAAATCAGCACCATTTATTAAAGATGCTTTCATTTTTCCATTGTATGTTTCTGGATTTTTTATTGAAGATCAGGGGTTCATAGGTATGCATACTTATGTCTGGATCCTTGATTCAGTTCCATTGATCCTCATGTCTGTTTTTGGGCCAATACCATGTGGCTTTTATTACTAGGGCTCTGTAGTATAGCTTAAAATCAAGGATGTTGATACCTCCAGAAGTTCTTTTATATTTAGAATTATTTAAGCTATCCTGGCTTTTTCATTTTTCCATAAAATGTTGAGTATTGCCCTTTCAAGGTTTGTAATGAATTGTGTTGGCATTATTACTCAGCTATTAAAAAATGACTACACAAACTTTGCAGGCAAATGGATGGAACTAGAAAAAATCAACTTGAGTGAGGTAACCCAGTCACAGAAAGGAAAGATGGTATGTACTCACTTATACATTGATACTATCTGCTAAGCAAAAGGGAAAGACATGAGTATCCACAGACAGAAAAAAACATGCAACGAACAGCATCCCAGTTGGAACACAGGGATCTCCCTGGTAGGATGGAAATTGAACAGAGGATGTAGGTAGGTTGGGGGAGGATGGGAATGGGAGTGGAGGGGACTAGCAGGAGGAGGGGAATGGAGGGTGAAAATATGTGGAGAGGCAATAAGAATTGGGAGACAATTAGAGGGCAATCAGGAGACCTAGTTTAGTAGTGACTCACAGGAATCTATGAGAGAGATTCTAGCAAGGATCCCTAGTAAATTATGGATAGAGACCCTGAACAGGCCATCTCCTGAGGCCAGACATGGTTTCCAGTGGTAAGAGACTGGGATACCATCTCAGCCACAAATTTATGTGACAATTTATCAGAAATAGATTAAGTGACAGCTGTAACCTTTGAGACTCCTTTTCCTCCTGCCTGGCTGCCTGGCCCACCTTTGATGTAGAGATTGATGCCTGGTCTCATTCCATCCTTCTAAGCAATGCCCTGATTGTGATGTAACCCTGTGGGGACTGTTCTTTTCTGGGGAGAAGGGGTGAACATTAGCAGGTGGTGATGGGGTAGATTTGGGGAAGATGGAAAGTGGAAGGAGGGGAGAAGGGGTCCAGTGTATATCCTATAAGTTGTATGAGAGAAGAAAACTAAAATAGAAAATAAGATTTTTACTTAATCTTATGAGAGAAACGTTGGCCATCCTGACAACAAAAGACAAATTAGATGAAATTTTGGAAGTCCACAAATTAGAAGCTTCAGAGCCAACAGTTATTATTAGTATCTTATATTATAATGTGTTATGTTATATTTATGAAATGTTTGAAATATTCAGAATAATGAACTAAACACATGCAGAGTACGAATTGTGTGTCTGTGTGTGTGTGTATGTGTGTGTGTGCATGAATTATTGTATAAAGTAACAGATGAAGAATATAAGTTTCACAAAAATTGGTATGTGTTGCAATAATTAAACATCAAAAACTACTGTCATGGGCCACTTGTAGCTTTATCAGAAGCAGCTGTGACTTAAAGTGACCTTTAAGAGCCAACCTGATGGCATTTGCTCATGGAAGGAAGGGGTGATCAGGGACATTAAAATTTCTGTTGAGATTTTAGCCTCTCCCTCCCACACTTCTGTACCACCTGTATGTGAATCTTCCCTAGCTGCAAATGATCAGGATGGCTTGGGAGCTGTCAATGTATACAGGCCATGGAAGTTTGACTGAAAGGAGAGTACTCTCTATCCTCTTCACCTATGCTCTAGAAGGACGCCCATTCGTCTCATCGTTAGACCATGTAAGACTTTGGTGGAATCATTCCTTGGCTCTTTCTGTGGTCTGTTCTCTTACCTCAGGAAAACTTTATATAACCACCACTCTCTGACTCTCTAACGTAAGTTCTCTTCTTCAGGTGTGCCCCTGATATTATCCACCACTGCCTCCCATTGAAGAAGGAATAGCTTCTGTAAATGTACTGACTGATCAAAATAGAAGAATGCATGGTGCAGGAGCTCTCAGCAAAGCTAAGAAGACCCGGGGGATTTCAGTTTAAACCAAAGATCATGAATGTTCCTGGAAACAGACAGTGCTCTGTTCCAGGTAGAAGATATTTTAAAGGTGTTTTCCAAATTTCAAAGTGTTATATTTAGTTTCAGATACTTTGAGTCAATGCTTTTTTTCTTCCAAAGTTTATAATAATTATATTTTAAAACAAGCACACTGTGTATTCATTAAAAAGCGAAGTCAAGAGGTGAGACAATATAAAAATTAATTGATCCAAGAAAGCTATTTTTCTTTACTGAAAAATAATAGACATTTGGAACACAAATATGGATTAGTATGCATTTAAAGTCCTCTGTTTGCATGATACCCCACTAACATTTCACTCCGCAATGACACACTCAATATCTTCATTGCTTCCGGGAGCCACACACTGTTATAAAAGCTGTGAATAAGCAATTAAGGAAGACATCCATTGATTGGCTTTGCTGGAAATTGAGTAGATAACACTCTACTGAGACTTCTCTAGGATTGGAAGTTTTCAACCTCAGTTTTTCTAAAAATTAGTAAAGATATTCTAGAGCTTGATCACCAACCCTGAAACATAAGCATATTGTAAACATATTAGGCAATTTCTAAGTTTACATAGACAAAAATACCTTCTCAGGAAATAAGTATGTGATTTCTAAACACGGGGTGCATTTTGATGAGGGCGGAGGGCATTTCCTGCAACGGAAACCTGTTTGGAGGTAAATCTTAGAACCTGAGTAACCAGGTTAGACTCCAAAACTGTATATCGACCACTTAATCAAGAGGGAAAAATTAACTGACTCCTTTCCTACGTTATGTTAAACCTTCCTTCTTCCTTATAATATATATGTATATATGTATATATATATATACATATATATGTGTGTATATATATGCATATATGTATTTATATAATCATTGTCTTATTACTTATTATTATATGCTGTGTTCAAGACAAACACATTCAGGTTAGTCCCATCATGCTTTGTGTTTCCTTCCAGTTCCATTTTAAGTAGCTATAATTTCCTAAACTCTTTCCACTTCACTAAATAATGAACTCTTCTTGTCACCGCTAGATTCTGTGTCCTAATCAAAAGTTGTGGCAGAGAGAAGAAATAGCCTGAACTGCTGATAAGGAGACTTATACTGGTTGATCCTTCTACTAAAAGATCAGTAAATTGTTGGGACACAAAAAAAACCAGATGACTGAGAAAACAAATCTATCACATAAATCCAGTCTAAGGGAGCCAGACCAGGGCAAGATTTACATATAAAGCCATCAGCCCATTGTGAATCAATTCAGTGCAGGATTGTTCTACCAGACAGTGAGGACTTTGGAGGCTCTGTGGGTCAGAAGAACCTCAAAAGAGGATCACAGTTCTGAGACTGCTCCCAAATAGAGCCCTGCTCAAAATACTAAACGTCACCTTTGCCAAACACTTTTAGAATGCATCTCATCATCAGCTAAATTTTAAGGTTCTAACATGCACAGAGCATCACCATTCTCTGCGTGTGTGTGTGTGTGTGTGCGCGCGCGCGCGCGCGCGCGCGCGCACGTGGTTGTTTTTGTTTTTGTCCCAAAGCATTAATTCGCAACTAGTCAGTACTGTTGCAAAGTTATAGAGACATAAACACATCCAGTGTGTTTACTCTCTGTGAATGACTTAATATCACTTGTCCTATATAAAATTCATGTGTGCTTTGCCATTTACATCCAGACAGGCTCTCCTGCTTTCTTACTTTTCCAACTTCTATATACGCTCTCCTTTGGTCCTCATCATCTTAACTTTCATATTTGTAAAGTCATTCTTTTCTGAAATTTTTAATTTAAATTTCTCATCAGATATATATACGTGTGTGTGTGTGTGTGTGTGTGTGTGTGTGTGTTTGTGTGTATGTATTTTCACTCTAGAATGCAAATTTGTTGAAGGTAGAGGGGAAGTTTGCTCTGTGTGCTACTGCCCGGCCAGAGAATGAAGCAATATGATCGACTGTAGGTCCCAGTGAATAAACAAATGGATGGTTTCACTGTTAATCTGTTGATGCATGAGAACTCAGAAAGACTCCAGACTTCAGCAGACCGCCCTCACAGTTTGATTTTGCAAATGTCACAGCTTCCTACGTCATGGTCACCAGCCTCTACTCATCACGCATCACATCCTCCAGGTATTGAGAACTCTTGTCTGATCAGACCAAACCCAGAACTCCAGGGGAGGAGGCATTGACAGCACCCTTCGACACTCAGGGTCCAATCTCATCCCCCAGTGGATCTGATTTATGGAAGGAGAAGCCCACCCTCTTTAGATCTCTAGTCTGTGCCACACACCTGCCAATGCCAAACACCAGTCTCGCCTCCAACACCCTTCCTGCAGCACCGCTGAGCACCTCATACTTGGGCCTGAGTTTATGGTCCTGTCACAGTTGCATTTTCGCTGTGTGTCACTGTCCTGTGTCTGAGGTACACACTAATACCTACAGGTAGCACATGGAAGACCATGCTCATTTGCTCAAACTAGTATTTAATTCCAGTTTGGCTAGTAAATCAGAAATATAATCCCCCCCCTTTGTCTACATCAGAGACAACCAACTGCGATAGGTTTTTCTCTTAAACAGGAAGACCCAAGGACACCTCTCCATATAGTAAATCAAGCTGAGAGATCACGGGATCTATTTTCTGCCCACCTGCCTGCTTCTGCAGCACAGTAAGCAACCAGGAGCCCTTCTTCCTGCCCCCGGCTTCCTCAGCTTAGCAAAGCTCCTGTTTAAGTTCTGTTTTTTCTTTTTTGGCAGATGGCTATTATTTGGACACAGGATACTGAGTGCAAAATGGAGCCACTATTGTTTTTCTGCAGCTAGAGTGTCCACGCTGGAGAGCTTGTTTCGGATGCTTTAATGGGATCACACTTTGTCCCATGCCTGCCATTCCTCCACAGCCCAGATTCAATGAAAGCTTGGAATCTGCCTGTGGAGACCCAAAACACACTGATAAATTGAATTATACACACACTTGCAACAATGAGCAGAAACTCTGCCCACTATAAATAAAGTTTTTGTAATGCCTATCAAACAAGTCCCTGAAATTGTAAAAGTGGTTTACCTGAGTGTTAGTGTTTGCTCCTGTGGTGTGTGATTGATATTCTCCACTTGTTTGGGCAAGTTTGAAGCAAGTTACAGTCCATACTGTGTACATCAGAAGTTATCAATCTAAAGGGAAGACAGTCCAAAATTTTTAATTGTTTATCTTTTCAATTGTCCATTCTAATCTTAGTTCCTATTTATTAACTTACTCTTTATTTGTTTGTTTTGTTTTTCCAAGACAGGGCTTCTCTGTTGTAACTCTGGATATCCTGGAACTCACTATGTAGACCAGGCTGACCTCAAACTCACAGAGATCCACCTGCCTCTGCTTCCCGAGTGCTGGGATTAAAGGCGTGCACCAACACCGCCCGGCTAACTTACTCTTTGTAATCGTAACAGTTTGTCCATAAAATATACCCAGTTTCAAAAACAGTAGAAACAAACTTAAGTGTGAGGTCAACATTGCATGTGAATGGTTCTAACCCAGATAAAGAGCACATTAGAGCTTACAACTACAGAGCGTGTCTACAGACCTTACAAGAAACACTTCCCTCAGCAGAAACAACCCTTGTGTGCTAGTACCATAGATTGTAGACTATGGGTACAGGGTCCAACCTCAACTCTATTAGAAAGAAATCAAAGGATTTTAAAAGCATGATAAGTGAGAATTAAATATTGGGAATAAAATGTATCTGTATTTTACTTTATCTGAGCACGGAAATATCTAAACCAAACCATCCTCCAACTCCACAATTGCCAGACCAGTACATTCACAGAGGACAAGTTTAAGGTCGAGGAGGAAAGACACTGAAGTCATCTCTGATGTCAACTTTTCTAATAACTGAAGCACCTGATACAGATGTAAAGGATCAATGTTTCTTTGCAATAATTTAAATGGAGATCATTATGAACTAAGCAGTAGAAGATGAAGGCTTTAAATTTAAGTAGTCTGAGTGTAATTCTGGCAATTTGTTTAATTTTTCTGGATTTCAGTTTCTATCTAATTGGGAAATACTTGAGGCCCTTAAATTTCAGAGAAATTGCACATGGTTTCTTATCTTCCAACACTGAAGCATCTTTTGGCTTTCTGAGCAATCATATAGCTGTCTTCCTGCAATAACCCAGGATCAGAGAGGGGAAAATAACTGACAGTTTGGTTATCTTCTTTGCAAAGGGGTGGTGTTGAGGATAGTTATGTTCATCGGCCTGTTTAAACAATAGGCTTTTTAAATATCTGCTATATGATCATCTTATTCAATCTGTGCTCTAGAAAGTCCCCACTGTTCTATATAATTAAGGGAAATCAACTTGGGATATGCACACAACACAGTTAATCATATTTATCCTTTGTCTCCTTCATTCTCAATCCCTTCCCCCTTTCTCTTATACATTCAAACTAATCTCTATTTGACTTTACTGTGATTTTAATTTTTTTTTCTAAATTGGACATATGACATAGCCTTCTGTTCTTGTGAGTACAATTAGCCTCACTCCTTATGATGATCTTCAGTTGTGTCTACTTTCCTACAGACAGTATAATTTCATTTTTCTTTATGACTGATGAAGCTGCATTGCTCATACACACTGTGTTTTCTTTAGCTGTTCATCTATTGGTGGACACTAATGCCACCTCATAGGCTGCAGTTGTGAGGGATTCTGTGACAAACACAGACATGCAGGTGTCTCCCAGGACACGCAGGAGTTGAGGCTAGACCAAATGGTAGCTCTATGTTTCATTTCTGAGAACCTCCTTACTGGTTTCTCTTGTGTCTGGAATAATTTACTTTCCCAATTTTGTGCATAAGAGTGTTTTTATTCCCTGCACCTTGGACAACATTTGTAGTTTTCTTTCTCGCTAACAATACAGAATGGAGAAAGAATTTCAGTGTGGGTTTGATTTGCATCTCTCTGATGGTTAAAGATGATGAACAATTTCACATTTTTATTGGCTATTTCACTTTATCTAACGAGTCTGTTCATTTGACTGATTCCTTATTGGATAATTTACTCTATTGGCGTTTAACTTCTTTTGGTTCTAGATGTAAATCTCTGCCTGATAAATAGCTGGGAAAGACTTTCTGCCCACTCTGTTGGCTGACTCTGCCATGAGCTAAGAGTTTTCTTGCTGTGTGAAGCCAATCCTTATTGCAGTCATTTCAAATGATCTCTTCCTATTCCGTTATGTCTCCTATGTTCCTTCAAATTTCTAATTTGTTTTTCAGCTAGGTTTTGAATGAAATGCTAGATAAACACCCAGTTCTATTCATCTTCATGTGTATACACAGTTTTGTTGGTTTTTTTTTTTTTTTACTATCAATATTTGGAAGCTAAAAGTAGTTTTAAAAGTTAAAAAAGTGTATTTTTGGTACTTTTGTGAGTTTCCAATAGCTGTAGATATATGTGGCCTTTTTCAAATCTTCTATTCTACCGTCTTCTTAACAACTTTTGTGTCGGTGAAATGTTGTCTGGTAAGATGAATATAATATAATTTTGCATCAGATATTCCAATAACCTCAGCATTCCTGATTGTTCAGAATTGCTTTGACCATTAAGATCTTTTGTGCTGCCACAATGAATGTTGAGGGCTTCATTTTTTTTTCTTATTTTTATTTCTATAGAGAATGTCACCAGACTCTTAAGGCAGACCACTTCTATATCTCTAGATGGTTCTTCATAATGTGGGTATTTTACCGATACTAATTATGCTGGAAATATCTGTTTTTAAAGTAGAGCTAGGAGGCAAAGAGCTGTGCTAGAGCTTTGATGGCCTTGCATCACTCATCTCGGCAGGGTATCGAAACCAGTGACCAAAGGAAAGATGTAAGCTGTGACCATTCGGCTTCCCAGCCTTGTGCCTGCCCAACTATCTCAGCATTGCAACCGTAGCTTGAGTAAAGGCAAATAGTCTTACTTAAATTATTCTAGACTGAATTATTCCAAGATTTTCCATAACCACCAATGAGCTTATAACTCAATTTGTTATTAATTTATATAATACACACTTGTTCGCACAGACACACACACTTATATTCAAATTTTCACTTGTCTCTGTGCATTCTCTATAACTGTTGGTAGTTGGTCTTACGAATCTTGTGAAAAGCAAAATCAGCAGCTGAGGAAATCTCTTTAGAAATAAAAAAAGCATAGTACTTCCTGATAACGCATGCACACCTGACTTAGTTAGGATTCTATTGCTGTACAGAGACACCATACCCATGGCAACTCTTAGAAAGGAAAGCATTTAATTGGAAGTAGATTAGAGTTTAAAAGTTTAGTCCATTATCTGCCTGGTGGGAAGCATGGTGGCAGGCAAACTGATGTGGAGAGGCAGCCCAGAGTTCTACATCTGGATCAAGAGGCAGCAAGAAGAGAGTCTGAGCCACTGGGTCTGGCTTGACCTTCTGAAACCTCAAAGCTCACCCCACGTGACACATTTCCTTCCAATAAGGCTCTACTTTCTCCAACAAGGCCACACTTTCTAGGGTGCCACTCTCTATGAGCCAATGGGGGTTATTTTCATTCACCACACACATCGTCCTCCAACATTCTTCAAAACATATGGAAACTGCTCATATCTAATACAACATAAATGCTATGCACTATATACAGTATAAATGCTATACACTGTTCTTTAGGGAATGATCCTAAGGGAAAATACCTGTACTTATTTAAATACAATTTATTTTTCTGAAAAGTTTTGACCCTCTCTTGTCTGAATCCATGGATGAAGACAAAGATAGTAAGATCTGACCATATTAAAAATATGTTTATTCTGCCTGTCCACACCACAAAGCTATGGGTTATTAAATGAAACACCAACAGTCTAAAATACAATGGTTCTTAAGGCAATTTGATGCTGTGGCAAGAAATTGCTTTAAACAAGGTCTTCTGTGCTTCATGCAGATGAATCCATCAACCAACGCCAAGTCCTTGCAGTTACAAGTCTTCACGGTGATACCCAAGGCTCATCACAAGCCGAAAATCACCGTTAATAAAGAAATGTGTCTATACCTCCTGTCCATAGTCAGTTGAAGACTGTATACTCTTCTAGTTCTGCTGTTGGCATCAAGTCAATCCCTTTCCTCCACTCTGATAACCACCTTGCCCATATTTTTCTATCACATTTCTCTACCTTATCCACATATGAAGTCAATGCTGGGAAGAATATCTTTCTGGAAGGAAGAATAGAATTCTCAGCCTATTTATTACTTGAGCAAAACAAGATGCTCCAAAGAGTACTGCTTCAAGAACATCCTCTGGTTTCAGATTATATTGTAGACTTCACTTTTACATTCTGAGTTTTTACAGACAGGATTGTTTCAGTGTGTCAAATGTTCTTTGTTGTTTTGTTATTTTTTTTACTTATTATTTATTTATCTATTGCTTTTCTAGGCCCCTTTGCTATTTAATTCCTTCCTGTTCTTTATAATGAGGAAAAAGCATTGAACATTTCTATTATTATTGAGTATCTATATCCTTCATTCAGTCTTTACTATGAGACTCCAGAACTCAGTTTCTGGGTTCTAAGTTCCTCCTCACTTAGGGATCGCCCAAGGACTAGTGTCCTCATGGAAAGATAGTATGCTTCCTTTATACTAAAAGCATATAGAAGGTATTAAGTACTTTTGTGTATGAGCCTGGTTAACAAAACACACCATCCATACTAGACCTGATTTCAGGGAATGTCCTATTAAGGAGCAGGAAACCTATGAAGCAAGGACTACTGATGGCATCTTAAAGCTATCCAAAGTACTGCTTGTGATTTTGAAAACACCATCTACTTCAAGACCAGTAAGAATGCACCCACTTTAGCATACTCTTCTAGAAGATACTTGTACATCATAAGAGACAGAGGGTGAGTTATGGGGCATGTATGACATGAAATGGTACAAAAGAAGATTAGCTGGAGTTTACCATGAGTAACAAGACATTCAGATCAAAGTATCGGAGAAAGCATGATACTTTACTCTTCGTGTACAGAGGGCATTTGTTCTCAATATTTCTCTGTGTGTGTCTCTTTATCTGTGTCTGTCTATCTGTTCTCTCTCTCTCTCTATTTCTCTCTCTCTCTCTCTCTCTTTCAAACACACACACACAGGGACACAATAGTCTTGATTCTCTTTCACCACCTCCCTGGGGTTGGAATTATAGGCATGTGCCACCTTTCCCTGTTTAATGTGATACTGGAGGTGAATCTCAGGGATCTATATATACTAGGCAGGCATCTCCTCACAGAGCATACCTGGACAGTTTTATAACCCAGACCAGAATAACTCTAAAGATGCATATATTTTTAGTCTGTCAATTACTTTTAGGCCTAAAACAGCATTTTCATCAAAGAATAGAAGGCTTAATAAAAATGTGGTAAATTTCTATATATTACTTGTTCTATCAATGTCCTCAGGTGCTTTTATTTCTGAAAGGTTTGTGTTTGAACATGTGCTAGAACTGGTGAGATTATTCAGCACAAGGTCATGGTGGTCACTGGAGAATCCTTTATTTGACTGTGACATGCACTTTATATGGGATGCCAATCAAGTGCTGAGTGTTAGACCATCTCTATTTCTTTAATTTAAAATTCAGTCAAATTTCACCAGATCAAAGGCTCTCCATGGAATTTATCCAGAAGTAAACAGCCTGAAGCAGATTTGGGAGAAATGGTATATATCTTCAACATCAAAATGAACAAGATAATGTGATAGGATTAGATAATTTTGTTTCTGTTTTACTTTTATGCTTCAGAGTGAATGAAAAATTCTGAGACCAGGGCCTTTAAACATGGAATTTGTAGGATATAGTCATAGCTAGTAGAGGAAAAGATACTTTAGGGGCTATATCTAACCCATACAATTCCAGGTACAGTATCATAATGAATCAAATTGGGAGTTTAATAGATATCAAAACATCTCATAAAGATAGTTAAAGCTATGTACATAAGTTTTGAGATAAACACACAAAAACATATGTGCATATCTATGTCTCCCACCATCTGTAAGAAGCATCGATATTAACTATGGATATCTTGAAATGCAAATATAAGGGCCCCTTGACTAATGGAATAGTCAGTTAAATATCAGCCTAATGAACCTTTGAGCTCTTGGAAGAAACTGGTAGAAGAACACTAGGCCTGGATGAAGTAGACAGAGAAACCTGGACGTATCCAACATGAAGCCACAGAGGTTCAGGCAAAGAAGACAGAAACAAGTTTGGTTGGGTCAGGTGTTTTATGTCTTCTTAAGTTTTAGCCCTGTAGGTCTCATGTTTTGAAAACTACTGGTAAATTTCATTATAGAAAGAACTATAAATTTACGTAATTGATGATTTCAGTCTGATTATAGAAAAATTATCATTTTTTTTAATGTTGAGACAGAGATACATTTGATCTCTTACACCCTGGACACAGGAAGCAGGAAATATGAGTTATACACGAGAAATAGGAGCCATGAGTTAAATATAAGAAATAGGAACTGTTTTCTAATGACAGGAAGTAACAACTATACATAAAACTCAAGAGGAAGAAACTACGCCCTCAAAACACAAAGTTTTTTCTACCAGTATGGTCCATCTAGGCTACAAGAGTAATGTTTATCAGATTCTGTTGGCCCAGTAATCACGAAGGCCTTTTCCAGGAGAAGAAATAGAAGTCCTCTTACAATAGGGGAAAATGGCCAAATGAGCCTCATTTGGTGGCCTAGTCCTGTCATCCCAGAACTAAGGACACCGAAGAAGGATCGCTAGACCAGGCTGCACAGGAAAGCCACATCATGCATCATTTCCTATTAAAACTGACTGAGAATATTAACATATTTTCATGTTAGAATCATGCTATGTAATTATTATGTACCTTGAGCATCTGGCTTTGTGTTAGGAAAAAAGTGAAGCCTCATATTGAATACACAGTAACCAGAACTACAAATTTTATCAAGTTGATGCTATTTTCCGTTCCCACTGAAAACGGACACAAGCACATTAGATGAAAACTGTGCAGATTAATTCAGTCATGATCTTAGATGTCCAAGTCAGCCTCACTCAGCCAAAATCCAGGTACTATCAGATCTGCACTGTTCCATGGACTCCAGTAGACCATGTCTTTTACATTGTCTTTGTCAGCTTCTAGAAGGAATGGCATTTCCTTGACTTCAAACCAGGAATCCAGAATCTTCCATCTTCTCTAGACCATGACCTAAGCTTCTGTAATCCCATCGCCTACCACACTGACTGTTCTTACTTGCCTCTTAAAAGAGCTTTGGCGATATCATAGGTTAAACATGGATCCAATCCCCAGTACCATTTGCCAGGGAATTTAACCTAATCAATTCCGCAAAGATCATCTCACCATGGACGTCAACCTAGGCATAGGTTTTATGATTCACGAGTAGGCATCATCTTGTCTCTGTGTGGGGCCAGGAATATGTGGGCAGTATGTTCCTCCGTGACTCTGTGTTTTGTTTTTTTGTTTTGTTTTTATTTCAGGCAAGTTCTTTTGCTGGATTAGAATTCCCATTTTGCTTGCAGTCAGCAAGCCCCAGAGATCCTCCTGTCTTCTTCCCTTTATGCTCAGATCATAGGCATGTGCAGGACTGTGTCCGGATTTTACAAAGATGCTGGAATCTGACCTCATGACCTAATGCTTGGGCAGTGAGCATCTTAACTGCTGAGCCATCTCCTCATGTTCATCCTTTGGAGGGAAGATATTATGCTGTAAAAGGTAGTGTTCTTATATAGTAGTAGTCATTAAATTAATCTGCTAACATTTATTTTATTCCACAAACACAGAAAAAGTAGAAATCAAAACAAAGGCTTTTAACTTCTAATTTCTTTTCAATATTGATTTTGAATGTTCTTATTTTTTGTGGTTTTAAGCAAAAGCCCATAGGGAGAGAGACATGCATGCATATGTGCATCTCTCTCTCTCTCTCTCTCTCTCTCTCTCTCTCTCTCTCTCTCTCTCTCTCTCTTTCTGTCATGAGATAGCACTGATTGCCAATTTGATGATACCAAAAATCATCTAGAAAAAAAAGCCATTATCTCTAATGAATTATCTACATTTTGGCATGCCTATGAGGTATATTCATTAGATTAATTGAGGTAGAGAGACCAGCCTTAAGTGTGGGTAGCACTAATTCCATGGGGTGAGGTCCTAGACATAATGGGACAGAAACAGCTAGATGAGCAACATATTTTCATCAAATTTTGCTATTGGTTGTGGATACAATATTACAACCTGCCTCAACCTTCTGCTGCTGAGACTTGCCCACCAAGATGGACTTTAGCTCCAAATTGTGAAGCAAAAGAAACTCCCTCAGGTAGCTTTTATCAGGGTATGTTATCATGACAATAAGAAAGGGCCACATAAATACTTACGCACATAATAGATGCACACAGTCATATACATACTCCACACACAATACTCTCATAGACAAACATAAAAAATACATGCTACAATACATAAACAGTTACAGAGAAAAACATACAAAAATACCCATTTACACACAGAGACAAACATACAATATGTGCACCTCAACATAGACGCACAGAACACACAGATACATACACATGAATACACAGTACATATTTAGACACATACACACCCACATATACAACTTCTGGTTTTCTCTTCAGGCCGAGACAAAACATTCAAAATGTTTAAGAGGCCAATTTATTATTTTAATAAAAAATTATGAAACACTTCAAAGCACCAGTTAAAGGAAGAGATTACATCCCTTTTAAAAATCAAAGCTTTGGTTATATTGTAAACTTACTGGCTTAAATGCCTCAAAACCTCACAATTAATCAGATTTTCATTTAATTCTTTTCTAACCCTGTGAATGTCAGAACATGGAGAGGCAGGTCACAATTCAACACATTTTAGTTTCTAGACTATTAGGTTTGCTAGCTTGCCAATTCCTGAAAGATGGGTTTGAAGTATGTCACAATACAAAATTATTTTTGATGTTGTTGTTAAACTCACTGGAAGAAAGTCCATTTATGATATCTACAGTTAGATTTTCACAGTTTTCTCAGGTGTCTGTGATTCTGTGACATGGGGAAGTTTACAATATTGTTCTATAAATACACTTCAATCTGCACCACTGCCTGTGAACCTGTCTGTACTTGAATTTCCTATGCTTGAGCACACTGTGTTTTAATATGCTCTAATGAAGAGAAAATTATAATTCTAGCAATTTGTCATTTTTGCTGTCTTCCTTCCTGAATCCTTGATAAATTTTCATGTGAGACTTCCGGATATGAGAGCATAAATAAACACAAATGCTTAAATGTACTTGTCTCAGACACGTTTGTGTTTTAAGATGACTAGGAAGCTGTGGTTCTTAAAGAGACAAGCAGGCTCCACCCAGGAATATGTTGCAATGTCAGAGGCAGGAAGTATGGGGCATGATCAGAGCCACTGCCAGGACCCATGCCTTTTGGTTCTTGGTAAAGAGGCTCAAAATGTAAAGAAATGAATTCAGAATGGATGGAAGGACTACCTTTCATGTTTCCATGTGGCTTTTGTTGGGTCAAGCACACTTTACACACTTTACACTTTATAGTTATAGAGACAGGAAAAACAGCAAACAAACTTTATCTATCTCAGTAATAAGAATAAAACAAATTCAATAAATCTAGAACTTGAGAGGAGGTATTCAAATTATTTAAAAATAGTGGTTGGTTTCTCTAGAGCAGTGATTCTCAACCTTCCTAATGATGTGACCCTTTAATACAGTTGTTCCTCATGTTGTGGTGACCTCCAGTCATAAAAGTATTTCTGTTGCTACTTCCTAATTATAATTTTGCTGCTGTTATTAATCATGATGTACATGTCTGATATGCAGGTGGTCTTAGGCAACCCCTGTGAAAGGAGACTCAACCCACAGGTTGAGAACCACTGTTCTAGAGGAACAGGGAATTTGTGAGATTGTCATGCATGATATGGTCTGTGTAGTCTAATCATGGCTATCTGCACACTGGTGCTAAGAACAAGACCACTGCTTAGTTTGTGAAGCTAGATGTCTCATCTGTACCGGTCTTTACTGAAGGTCTGAAGACCAGTCTTTAGGTAGGTCTGAATATACGAAGAAGCTGTGTTCCAAAATCAGCAAAGGAATGTAGCAATGGCCACAGAAGCAGCAAACAGGCTAAATGAACCCACCAGCAAAACATGAAAGCAATGAATGGAAATCATTTTCCCCCTTTGGACTTCCTTTTACATGCCTGCCACTGGAAGATGCCACCTACATCTAGAGTTGGTTTTCTCCTTCCAAATATCTTAAACAGTGGAATCCCTCATAGATGAGCTCAGAAGGTTATTTATCTCTTGGTTGATTCCAGATACTGTGTAGATTAATCAGCACAAATGTAAAAAAATCCCTGAAATTTGTTTACGAACCAGTGAGAAACATTGGCATATCTTTAGCCCTGTATGAGTAAGACAAGGTCAAAGAGACATTTCAGGGTATCTAGGATATCCAGGATATCAGGAGGTATCTCAATTACAATGAGAGATAGATAACAGAAGAAATTCTGAGTTAGATATGAAGGCTTGTTGTCTGTTAAATCAGACCAATGCAGAAGAAAGGGGAAAATAAGCCCACAGGACTGTCTCTCATGTAAAAATATTTAAAACATACAATACAATAAAAATTAGTAATCAAAAATGGAAAGCAATGCAATCCATTGATTTTGAAGTGGAAAGACAATTATCTCAATGAAAGAATTCAAGACGATTATAAGCATCTGAAATGTGTGAAAAGACAGATGTAATAAAAAGGTATTAGAGGGAACCAAACAGAAGGATGGGTCTGAAAAAAATGAGATATTTAAGGGGAAAAGGTATTAGATGACCCAAAGAAAGGAGAATGAAGATGAAAGTATGTAAACAAGTGAAAACAAAGATGTAAAGAGAAACTTCCAGAACTTAAACATGGAGAAGAAAGGAGTGATGCTAAGGAGAATCAACTCTGGAAATTTCTGGACATACAGATAGATCAGCCAGAACCTGTGTCTTTGTAGTTTAAGGAAAGAGAGAGATGATTAAGAACAAGAGTCTGAAAATTAAACAGACAAGTTGTCTTTAAATATACAAAACTGTGATAACCACGCAATCCTCAAACATGGCCCTGGTCAAAAGGAACACACAATACCATACCTCTACACATCATAAGAAAGTGGTTGGAAAGGTTTTGGAAAATGATTTTAAGGAAAATAAAATTATACAAAAGTAATCAAATATCTTAGTGACTGAAGAGATCTTGAAAATTAGAATAGAAAATGTGTACAAGAACTCTAGCATCATTGAAAAGCTTCAGGAAAAGACTTTCCTCTTCAAAAGGCAAAAGACTTTCCAACTCAAAGATTACATTCAGGAACAGTGTCCTTCAGAATTAAGGGAGACAGACCATTCTTTATATGCAGCAAGTAGGAAGTCTGTTTATCTCCGGACACGCTGAAAGAAAAGTGCTACGGCATCTACTCAGACCCAAGGAAAGTACGAGAGCAAAGTAAAAAGCATTAGAATTAGAGAGCAAGATATAGCTGCAATATTTCAAATAAACATAAAACACTACTTTCTCCTAATAATCTCCTAATGTTAACACTCATTATTCAGAACAAATATACGGAAACTCCTTAACTGACAAGAGAGTACACAGGGTCGAAAAAAGATTGGCATTGATAGTTTAGTTCACAGAGGAACCACTAAAAGGTATAAAATAAACAGCCATCAGGAAAACATGCTACAATTAATGTCAAAATAATCAAATACTCAAAATACATGAACAAAAAGGAGAAATGATTAGTTTAATTTAAAGAATTAATTAAAAATAAGGAGCAAAATTATTGAGCCGGGGGGAAAAAAAAACCTTATCACTCTGGTAATTTATGTGACCTAAATAATAAGCTGGAGACAAAGAGTCAAATTAGGTTGTTTTAAAAGGAGAAAATCATATTCTGGATTCTGTCTGCTTAAAATATTAAATGGCAGACAGAAGTAAGGGGATAGTAATGGACACACTATTCAATACTAACACAGGAAAGATGGTGTCTACATTCACCTCAGAGAAAGTAAACATGAAAGGGGTTATTGGGGGAAAATAAGAGAGCCAGGATGAGATGCTAAACTCAGAATTCACTGAGGATGTTGTGATCTTCAATGTACATGTGCATACACAGCAATGACACTTCAAAACACATGAAACAAAATGGATAGGAATGGATGAAGGGGAAAACACATACAACCTGGAAACCTCAACATTTACCATTTAATAATGGGTACAGTAAATAGAAAGGCAAACATCAGGGACACTGAATAACTTAATCGACACAGTGACCATTAACTGATGTTTGTTTATAAGATTCTCTACCTACAAATAATATCAGATTATACGTACCTTTTAAAAATAGTATAAATAGTTCATTCAGCAAGTTAGACATCAAGGTGTAAAACAAAAAAAAAATTAAACAATATAAATTGGAAAAAAGCATAAAAGGTAATATTCTCTCAACATAAGAGAATTTGAAAAGAAATCAAGAGGGACTGGAGAGATGGTTTGTCCGTTGACAGCTCTGTTTGCACTTGCAGGGGACTCAGATTTGGTTCCCAGCACCCACATGGAAGCTCATAGGCATCTGCAACTAGAGGGGAACCAGGGGTCCCTTCTAGCCTCTGAAGACTATAGGCATACACAAGGGCCACATACATACATGCAGGCAAAATACTCACACACATAAACATTTTTAAAACTCTTTTTTTTACAAGAAAACTAAACAAGTAATATGGAAATCAGCTCTATTTGACTGTAGAACTAGAAGTTTATTTGAAAATGTAAGATTAAAAAAAAAACAACTAATAGACTTCAATAATGAAAGTGAATATTAAACACTAATTGATGTTACTAATGAACGACACAAGGTGTGCCACTTCATTAAAATCATTTGCCTTTCCATGCAAAAATGAGAATGTACTGGGCGTCAAATCTTGAAATAAGACGGTATTGTCAATAACATATTGGCAAGATGAGGGATATTGATGCAAACGCAAATGAAGTATGGAAATATCTTTCTGAATGAAGCTCAACACAGGACTGCAGACACTGGCACAGAGGAAAACAGATGGAGAGCTATAGAAACTTCTCCAATGATGACTTGGGATTCACCAAAGGTAAATTATCCCCCAGTAGCCTACAAATGAAGACTAATTCTAGTTTTTTTTCCTCTTTGACATTCATATAAGTCAACAACAAGACTCATACTTTCTATAGAAAAATCAATTCAATTATAACATATAAAAGTTAAAAAACAGACAAGAAGCTTACATTATTTATGAAGATTTGATAAATTCTTTAATATTAAAAGCTCAACACTGTAACAGTGGCCGGCTGATAGTCTCACAGATATACACAAAAAAGTAAAGTCTCAATAGAGAAGTGTAGAACCAGGTTAGTTGAACTTTGTAATAGATAAAAAGATATTTCAATGAAAATGGGTAGCAATGAAATGAAGTTGCAGAAACCAAATATGTCTGCTCCACAAAACAGACCTTACCAACATCGCACAGCAGAGATAACAGCTCCAGAGAGCGTAAAATCAGATGTATAACTTATAACCACTAAACCTTCAGGGAGAATGTTGACATATTCAAAATAATTCTTAAACACACCCAATTGATAAAAGGAAACTAATAAATTGGATTTTATCGACATTCGAAAACTTAAAAATTTTGAAAGATATTTTTACAAAAAGACATGGATGGCTTGTGAGAAACTCTTGCAAAATCACAAACATCACAATGTGCTCATTCCAGGCCTCATAAAGAGCTCTCAGAACTTGTCCAGAACACAATAGACCATGCAGAAAAGAGGAAATGACTTGAATAAATCCTTCACCAAAGCAGCCGTGCAGAAGGCAAGTAAGCACAGGAAAAATATGAACCCAAACTGATCAGAATGTGACCACATTGCAAAAGAATTGGGACAAATAAACAAGTGTTGACTTTATACAGGGCATCTGAGACTCTTCTGTCAATGAGGGAAGCAAAAAAAAAAAAAGGTCCAGAAACTTGGGTAAACAGCCTTGCATCTTCCTGTGCCATTACTATATGCTCATAGTGCTCCTAGGCAATCACATTCCAAGATATTTTGTTGATATTGCTGAAGATTTGTATTCACACTGATGCATACGTGGAAAGTTTATACAATTCTACCCATAATCACCACAAAGTGGACACAAGCTCACTCACTCTGTTGGCATAAGATAATGCATTGTATTGAGAAATTTGGCAGCTGTTTGAGCCATTAGCATTAGCCATTAGCAGTGTACACATGCTTTCATCTGGAAGAAAGTTTGGAGCATAAAATTAGAAGAAATAGATGGGTGGCTGTCTCAGTGGATGTGAAGCGAAGCTAGCTAAAGGGAAGTGACTGGGTATTCGCTACCTTTTTGTTGTAATTACACAACAGCAATGATCTGGGTAAATGCAAAGACCCATTCACTAAAGACAGTGAATTAGGTGTATGAAGACCTTAAGAAATGATACAATAAAGATAATATAAATACTTTACTTCAGGAGAAATGAAATGGTGCCCAGGCTCATTCATTACTTACATCCTCATCCAATCAAGTAACAACTGACTAACACAGAAGCAGCTAAGTGTGTGTTGACCACTGATTATAGACAGCTGTTAGAGCAGCAGTTTTCAGCCTATAGGTTGCGACCCCTTTGGTGGTTGAATGACCCTTTCGCAGGGTCACTTAAGACCACCTGCATATCAGATATTTACATTATAACTCATAACATTAGCAAAATCACAGTTGTGAAGTAGCAACAAAATAATTTTATGGTTGGGTTCACCACAACATGAGGAAGTGTATTAAAGGGTTGCAGCATTAGGAAGGTTGGGAACAGCTGTGTTAGAGAATAGTTGGGAGAAGAGAATGGGTTCTCCTGGAAGCTCAGGAGATGTAGCTTTCTACGTGAAATCAAACCACAAGAAGCAGAATGAGAGATGCCTCTGTTGAGCTTCATTATATCCTGGAGCTTACATGAACATCTTCAAAGGTCTCTCAAACCTCCCCTCAAGGTTCTCTTGAGTCCCTGTGTTCGGACGACTGCAACTCTTACATTCATTCTCACCACTTCTTTGACATTGACGTGACTCTTGAAAGCCTATTCCATTTTAATCTGAAGGCCTGAAACTCCTTTCCTAGAGTTCGGCATTTTGAAGTTTGGAGATCCTGAGCTTAGGTTGAAGGGTCAGTGACCACCGTTTCCAATAAACATCCTTGGGCTTTTCTTTCTGCATCTTCCAAATCTGCTGGATGCCTCAGCAGTCTGCAAAATAGCTTCGTGGATTTTCTTTTTGATCACACCAAATGTGCATTCATCTTACTCCTTTCAATCTACCCAGCCTCATCCAAACCTCTGCTCCCAGCTATGGTGTAAGTGTTTTTCCGAAGTATGGGCTGCTTGGTAGTTGGGAGCCAAAGTGTGTTATAGATCTGACAGGAGAAATATCCCCAGTTGAACTGAAATGGTCTAGGAGGAGTTTCCCCAAAAGATCTAATGTGTTACAACTCTGCCAGGAGAAGTTTCCCTGATAGAAGTATTAGAGCTCTGGGAGGAAGGGTATCCAGGTAGCCAAAGACAAGGAGTACCACAGAAGTGCACCTACAACAAATCTCACACAAGACATTTATTGGGAAAAACACAGGAGAGTGGCTGCCTCTGCTTCGGTAAAAAACAGCAGGAACTGAACAAAAGGCAGACCTTATATAGAGTTTTTGGGGAAAGAGTTTTCCAGGTTGAAATTTTCCAGGATTGAGATTGAGGAAATTTCAAGCCATGAGCCTGGGCAAACTCAGGGATTGGTGGGATTTCGGTTCAGAGATTTGTGTTATTTCTGGTTCAAAGATTGATGGGTTTCTGTCTCAGTGTTTTGTGGGATTTCAACCTCAGTAATAGGTGAGTCTCTGAGCTCAGTGATTGGTGGGTTTCTGGCTCAGTAACTGTTCAGTGACTGGTGAGTTTTTCAAAACCCATGGGTGAGCTTGAACATTTTAGAGAACTCAGACTTTCCACCCTACATACATACGGTGTAATCTTCAATTTGATAACCATCTTGGGACAAAAGTGTTTTCATCTGTGATTTGCAAACAACTGGAGAAAGAGATGTACTGCCTGAATCTATCTGTTCATTAGCCGCAGAAGAGGCCCTGGAGAACCCTACCACCTTTAACAATAACATCTGACAAAAAGAAAAAGAAAAAAAGCTACTGACCATGTCTTGTTCTGCCAAGTCAGAGGGAAAAAAAATCAATTGCAAGCCAATAAAATAACACTAAACACCTCATTTTTAAAAATGAAAATCATGCTGATTATAAGTGAAACAAGGTTTTTACTTACCTTTTGTACTAACAGAAATTTTGTAGAATTTTGTAAGAAAATTTTATTTTGTAGGTTAAAGGGGTAGCGTAGCATGTGTTGTATGACAACTTTTTCTGGGGACACATAACACACGTGCTTACTCACCCCAGATAGGGACCCTATAACCACAGGGCTATAGGCAACCAAAGTCCAACTTGGTAATCCATGAGTTTTTTGGGGTTACTTATAGGAGTATGGATGAAAAGTTACTTACAGGACAGCTGCATCACCAAGACCCACCCCAGTACGGGTGACAACTCACAAAGCTAGGATCCTGGAGCACACTGCACAGCCTGTAGGTCGCTCACAAGACTGGAGAGTGTCCTTTCCAGCTGCCTCAGTGGGTCTGAACCCTTCCATGCAGCTCGGCTGATTTCTGCTTCTTCCAGGTCTGGTCTCAAAATCTTCTTTGCAGCTTGGTTTGTCTGACAGGGACTCAGCTTTCAGTGCTTACTCTGACAGGAAGGGGCTTAGTGAATTTGATCAATTTTAGGGACATCCTGAAGCTGTTTTGAGGTATTTACCTTCTTGTTTAAAGAGCTTGCCTGCAGGATAGGATGTTTTTTATCTCAGAGGAAAGTGTTACACAACAGCGTGATGATTTGTGTTTGTCTTTAAGTGGGGGGGGGCAAAAGAAAATTCAATAAAAAGTGGGTAGCACCACATGATGTTGAGAGCACAGCATCGAGATCCTTGTGTCCACAGATCTCCAGAGAAAGCAGGAGTGTTCAGCACACAGGATTGTCTCACCAATGGGAAAGATGTAAAACCTGTTCTTTCATCCAGAAAACTGAGAGTTGGATGTGATTAATAGCCTGGTGATCTGAGCTATCTGTTGGGCCAAGCCATATCAAGCTTCTGTTACCAGGACTGGAGGTGGCTGGTAATCTAAATGACCCTTACAACCAAGTGCTCCCCAACCTCCCACAATCATGACCAGAGGTGGCAAATATCCCAAATGACCTCTACACTATCTGTATGATCTAAACCAGTCCAGATCCTTAGGCCCTTAAAGTAGTACAGGTAACCCATCTCTCTAGAAACCATCTTCTTAGGAAATGACACACACTCTGAGTTAAGTTTCAATGTAATTACACTTCCTTGTGCATCTGGGTATTGTATTACTCCAGAAAACTTTTTTTCAAATTGTAACAGGTTTAAATATATTGGGAATAAACCTCCTGGTATCACACTTCTAGAAGTTTTGATCCAAGTTGGTGGATGTCAGTCTAAACCAGGTTTTCATTCTCATCTCTTCCTACAGTTCACCTCTATGCCTGATACCTGCAGAGACCCTCCCCCCTTCTCCATAGCCACATGATTTCCATATTTTAGGGACAGGGATGGTGACTCCTGACATCAGTATGACCCTAACCCTTCTGCGGGGACAACTGGGGCCAGGTCCATTCTTACCCCTTCTATAACTGCTCCAGTGTAAGTTGACCCATGTGTTTCTAGGGAGAGCCAGCAGCAGCTCAAGGGAGAACATGGCTCTCAGTCTGATTCCTAAAGAACCTGAGAATTCTGCCTTATATGGGAAATGAAGTTTCGCTCTATCAAGCCTGATTGCACAACCAGGTGGCCACACCTTCACCATTCACTGTGGCCAGTGATTGTCAGGGGTCAGGCTCCTCAGCCTTTCCTGAAGCATTAACAACAGACTGCCAGGTGGACTAGGGAAAGACCAGGAGGCCTCAACCCTACACAAAGAACTACAGGCAACTAGCAGTGCTGACAGTGTCTATAGAGAAATAGTCTTCCCCAAGTAAGAGCATTCCAATTGGTTTTCCAATATCAAATATGGTCAGTCCTGAAAACATACACCACACAAGTAACACTGTATAGCCTCAGCAGGTTATATTTAAGATATATATATATATATATATATATATATATATATATATATATATATATATATACAAATATGCATGTAACAACAACTAATGAAAAGGGAGGCCATGGACTTCAAAAAGAGCAAGGAGGGGTTTATGAGAAGGTTTACAGGGAGGAAATGGAAGGGAGAAAGTGATTAAATTATATTCCAAACGTCAAAAATTAAATTAATTGCATTTTTTGTAGGAGATTCTCTACTGGGCTAGAATTTAAAACCACTGATAGCTTCAGTATTCGAGGTGTTGCTTGGAATACACACACATGAAAGTGTGTATGTGTGTGTGTGTGTGAGTGTGTGTGTGTGTGTGTATATGCATATATGTATATATATATACATATACTTATATATACATATACATAAACGTATATACATATATACGTGTATATATATGTATACACACACATACATATACGTATATATATATATTTCTTTATCATTATTGTTCTATTACTCACTCTAGGGAACCATTGCAACCAAAACACATTGAAGCTAAGGAAAAGTTACCATCCTTCCTCTATAGAATACATTTCAGACTGTAAGAATGAAGCAGCATTGCATCATGATCATGAGATTTCATATAACAGCCAACATCTTAGCAAATTGTTCCAAATAAGATTGCACTGGAAGCTAGAAGCATGTTCATTTCCACTTTTCATCGTTTAGTATTCCAACTTTAATGTCCCAGCAATACTGATTACCAATGACTCTGAGAACAAATCTGATCAGAACAGGCAGTTCCGGGAACAATTACAGAGCTTGATTAATCAGAGGAGGTGATTAATCAGATGTCTGTGATGACATCTGAGAAGCTGTAGATGGCTAAGACACCAGAGATGGACAGCTCACTTTGAGAATCTGGGAAGCAAAGCAAGGAACTAAGATGGTGAGCAGGCATAGCTTGGGAGGACCAGGTACAGCTGTGCCTTTTAAAGATGAAGAGTCTCTGAGGATACCACAGAGGTAATAAGGAAACATAACTACAGCATGAAGAATATTCAATACAAGTGAGCGCTGTCATTAAATGAAGCCTCAACTCATAGCCATATCTCTTACTAGATCTGTGAGTTAAGGGAATTCCCTGTGTAGCCGACCTGCCTTCAATACTGTTTTATCACCTGAAAGTATAAGATACTGAGATCTTTATGTAAGGTCATCATGAAAATAATATAACGTATTGATAATAATCCCCTAATTCAAGCCTTGGGGTGTCTTACACACTTGTATGAATGTGATTAAGTTTGTGTTAGACACAGCAAAGCATTTTCATGCTAAAGAGAATGTTCAAAATAAAAATGCAAATGAAAAAGACTGGCAGTATGCATATCCAAATATTTTTGCCGTAGAACAAAGTGATTTTGTGGGGTTTATTTTTTCTTCTCTCTTATTCATTGAGGCTATAAGCACTTGTGGAGATGGGAACAGCAATAAGAAAGAAGCTTCTATGTAAAGGAACCCAGTCTGATGTGTAAGTAAGACTTTCTAATATGCATATTCCAATTCAGTATAAAGAGGAGCTGGATACGGAACAACGATTTCTGATTTTATTATTTGGTGTAAAAATGCCTTTTTGCACCACTGCTGGTTGAAGGATATTCACGAATAAATCGCTTTCCCACTGGAAACTGTCCATTCTATCTGCAGAGAAAAACCAATGCAGGATTCCTGCAGTTGTTCCATGCAATCTACAGCACAAGAATTGTTATTCTCTAGTGGGAGTTGTTTGTGGCGAATTTGACTGCATTTCATATTCAAAGGAAGGAAACTGCAGACACAAAGAAGACAGTTGATAACTCCAGTGACCGACGCCCAATCAGAACCTTATGTTTATTATAATAAAGTAGCAAATGCATTGCAAAGTGCCTCGTTAAAATGCATCTCTCATAAATGCTCTCGTGAAGCCTCTTATGCTAATTCTAACACAAATTTGAAATTGCTTAATATTCATGTTTTATTCCAAATCTACAAGATATTTCTTTCTGGAGCAAAATGTTACCAGCTTTTAAATTAAAAAAAAAATCCAATATAGTATCATGATGTCCCAAACGACTACACAATAATTGCTTTTCTATAAAATGCAAGTGTGTTGGTGGCTGACATTTTTATGTATTTCAGTGTGAGCTGGATTCTAAGACTATGTTGGATCATTTTGATTCACTTTATGTCATGTTTGGGCTGGAACAAGTCCTGATCTCATTTGTTTAAAAAACATAAAAACATTGTGTGCACAGGAGATCTATAGTGCTATGCTGCAGTCTGTGCTCAGATACTGCAATGGGAATCTCCTTACTGAGCTTCGGTTACTCACCTGTGAAAGTTTGTCCTACTTTCTGCTCCCCTGGGGAGAGGACACAGAAATGAACGGACTCTTCTCTCTGAATCAAGTATGTCTCCTAGAGTCTTAATGCTCTTTCGAGTTCTAAAAGCTCTGATAACATTTATTCTAGGAAGCTGGTGGAAAGTAGGTCTAGTAAAACCAAATTTTACTTTATTTTATTTTACCATCATGGTTGGAACCTCTCCAGTATAATCAGACTTTTGTAATGTTTCCTCTAAATGATTAAAAGTTACATTTACAATTTTGGCTTAAACACTAGCAAGGATTTCTCTATGAACGACAGGGATGTGTGAAGACTTGCTTTTCCTACATGCTCTTGGTTAATAAACACCCCCGACTGAAGTGCATATCTCCTGCTGACTTGAATAGCATCACATTTACACTCTCTTACACAAAGAGGTCTTTTCCTGACCCCTCTTCAGTTTCTTCATTCAGTACTATGTCCTTGTGAATTCTCACACCATTTTAATGATTTAACCTTATGATTCTTGGTGTCAATCACGGAGGCATATTTTCCCTGTGTACGAGTGTGCATGTTCACATGTGCACACGGAAGCCAGGAGTGGATGTCAGTCTGGTGTCTTCTTTGTCTCTACTTTATCAACTGAGGCAGGGTACCTTATTCACCCAGAATGTGCAAATACAACTGGTCTAGCTAGACAGCTTGCCCTGGAACTTCTCTGCACTAGGATCAGAAGCCAGCCACTGGCCCACTTGGCTTGTGTGGGTGCTATCGCTTCGGACTCCTGACCCTACACCCACAACACAAACGCTTTATCCACTGAGCCACATTCATATCCCCTCACGGAATCATTTTTTTTTTCTTCAAATCATCTTGCCTGGTTTGTCTATTTTTAGCCTTTTAATCTTCTTATGAATTCTTAAGGTAGTTGAATAGTGATTTTAATAGTCACTAGATTGAATTATTAATACATTCAGATAAATGGGTTTCATTTATGACAAGCCATCACACATGGGCATAATCTTTCCTTTACTGGTACCTGTTATTTCCTCTACTTGTATTTTGTAATTTTACCCATTAAATGTTTTGTCATTTTTATTGTGAAGGAAGAGAGTGTTTCTTACACTATGTGACACAGCACCCGGCTCTTCATTCTGGAGTTTGCTGGGATTTGTTATTCTCTTCACTGTTCAGTCATAACATTTTCTTTGAGAGTTTGGGTACTGCTGTGGCTTTGTCATCCCTACACAAACTGCATTCCTGGGAAGGTGGAACTTCATTGAGAAATTGTTTTTATCAGACTCAACTGTGGGCATATCTGTACTCATTTTCTTGATCACTGATTGGTGTGGGAGGCCCCACCATCATACCTGGGTCAGTGGGTCAGGGCTCTATAAGAAAGGTAACTGAGCAGATCAGAGGAAGCAAGTCAGTAAGCAGCAGGCCTGCATAGTCTTTGCTTCCATTCCTGCCTTGAATTCCTGCCCTGGCTTCCCATGACGATGATATAATCTGTAATCCAAATAAGCACCCTCTTTCCGAGTTGGTTTCGGACATAGTGTTGGTGTTTATCACAGCAGTAGAAATCGTACTAGAAGGCGTACTATTCATATATTTCAGAATTTCTAGAAGCATTTAGCTTGTTATGCTATACAGTATTTATTTTGAAGAGATGGTATTTACAATGGAGTTGGTTTTTTTTTTTCAGTTTTGTCAGACATGTGACAACAAGTGTTTGCTTCCACCTTGTTTTAAAAATGTAGAGTTCATTATTACTTATGGTGAGGTCAGGAGTTCTGGAAAACACAGTTCTCGAGAGGTAGGGACATGCCATAATACCACAACCACACAGGAAAGTACCAGAGCACAACAGGAAGCAGACAGGCGTCAGTCACTCCCATCACAGACAGAACATCTGAGATGACCAACTTATATGAAGTTTTACTTAATATCACATGTCGATGGCTTCAGAACTTGGTCATTGGCTCTATTGCTTTGGAATCTTGGTCAAGACGTCAATGATGGAGCAGAGTGTACAACAGAACTGCATGTCTGGAACCAAGAAAGACAGAAAGAATCTGACTCCTCCTCTCCACAATAGTCCCTCTGAGATATGCCCCGGTGACCTCAGACTTCCCACGAGTCCCCTCCTTTTAAAGCTCTCACCACTTCATAGCAATGACAAGAAAATGAGACCACACCTTCATTCTGTACACAGGTCTTTACAGACCTTCAATATCCAAATTCTCATATGGAGTTATCATAAAAAATGTAAGTACTTGTGCTGTGGCCTCTTGGGCAGAAGGCAGGGTCCATAGCTGCAGGGAAGGCTGCTTTGACTAATTTCAATGGGCTTTACAGCAGAAGGCTCATTCATGCTAGTTGGACAGCCAGCCATTTGAGTAATTAGAACAGATCAATAGTGGCTTTTAGTGTAAGATTCTACCAAAGCAGTACATTGGACTGTGGCTCTGGACAGGTAGGTTCTCGTATGAAAACATGCTGCTCTCAAGGTCATTACTAACTTCTGTGAGTGAACTCACCTGGGAAGACACAGTCTTTCCATAAACTGTAAGGTCCTAATACCAAACCATTAAAATACCAAATCTAAGATGTCTTATGAACACTCTGCCTACATTGTCACACTCAATAATAAAGTGAATTTGCTCATCTCTGTATAATTGAGAAATGCTCAGATGTTTATAGGAAAAATGACTCAAAGTATCATGCATTAAAATTGTATTATATATTCACAAATTGTCTCTCAGAATTCACACCGATTTGTAGTCCCAACAATGTTTGATGAAGTCAGTTTCTTTCATGCTCAAGTTCATTACAAATGATTTGGAATGTTTGTGCATGTGTATTCATGTATTTATGGGTATGCATGCATATGTATAATGAGTCTGCAGTGGTGTATTTTTTTCAGGACATTTTACTAAGTATATTATTATAATTATACTCAAAATGCCTTAACATTACTTTATTTCCAGTTTTATACAAAGGTTCTACATGTTTCATTAAGTACTTCTGGAAATCTTATCTCTTTTCACCTGTTTTGAATACATTGTAGAAACTATCAAGTTTTTATTCCTTTTTTTTTATTGAGAATCTTTTTTTTTTCATACAAAAATCTTGATTGCAGTTTCCCCTGCCTCTACTCCTCCCAGTCTCTGCCCACCTTTCCTCCCACCCAGATCCACCTCCTTTCTGTCCCTAGAAAACAAACAAGCCTCAAGGGGATAATAATAAAATAAAACTTAATATAATACAATAAAACAAAAGTAGCAAATCAGAATAGGCAAAAAAGACAGAAAGAACAGATCCCAAGAAAAGTAAAAAACAAAACAAAACAAAACAACAACAACAACAGTTAATAGACACAGAGATTAGCTCATTTGCACATTCAGGAATCCCTTAACAACACAAAACCGGAAGTCATAATATATATATAAAGGATTTGTCTTTTGACTATGCAATCCACTTTAAAAATGATCATGCCTTCATTTCTTTCACACCCAGGTTGAGATTCATGGTTTCTGATTACACTTACTATTTTTGTACACTTTCTACTCTTGATTACCATGTGGCTTCAATTTAAGAACATTTCCATGATTCTAAAAAGGAGCATTAGAATCACCCTGACATCTATTTGTTCAATTAAAAAAATACAGCCATAAGGCACTTGAGCTGGAAGGAAGGATTTGGGGAGATCTAAGTAAATTATAACTTAAAAAAGTACAATCTCAATCCCCAAATTTTTCACGAACACAAAGATTGTGCTACTTAATCTTTTGTCTGCTTGACACAAACTAGGAAAAGTGGGAAAAGGGACCCTCAGTTGAAAAAAAATGTCTCCATCACACTGGCTTGTAAGGCAGGACTGTGGGACATCTTCCTTATTAATGATTGTTATGGAAGGACACACAATTCTGTAAAACTCCTTCCTTTGTTGAATGTGGCAATTCCAGTAACTATGGTAATTTTATTTATTGAACTCTAAGAACTTATTTCCAAAGATTCTTGAGTGCCTCATCTTAGGGACCCCCCCATGACCAGCCATGAGTTGTTCATCTGTCCCCTAACATTCTTCAGATTAATGATTACCCCTGGCAGTGGCCAAGTGTGGGCCAAACAGAATAGTTTCCTATCCTTACCTGCTTCCTGCCCAATAACTATCCCAGATGGTGAGCTCTGTTCCTACAGAGAACTAACTCCTCATCAGGTGTCACCTCCAAATACAGTCCTGCATTGTCCTGAAGTCACTCACCTGCTATCTGACTTCCCTTTACACTCACCTTTCATTTACTGGTGGCACAGGGTGACCCCAAAGCACACTCTTCTTGCACCCCTCTTTTACCCATTCTTGTCAAGAAAATTAATGATCATTGATGTCAGACAAATCAACCTGGTTTTGTCATATGTCCTTCACGATTCCAAAGAACGAAACACACCATATTATAATATAACACTGTTAGGTTTATGATCCTTCTTAGTCACTTCTCTAATCCTTCTTATGGAGACGCATAAAAATAATATCTCTGGGGGAGGGGGCGCATATGTTCCTTTTCTCCATCCTTTTGTTCTTAAGTTTGAATCTTTGATTTTTATCATTGAATGAGGAAATAAATCATCTTCTACAAATAAGAACAGAAGATTTGGCTGATTCTTCCCATCATGTGCCCTGCTACCTGTGTGAGTGTATGCATAGCCTTCTCTCCTATTCACATGCAGGACACTTGTCATAGTGTGCACATGACATGTTATGAAATAAAAAGCAAGAAAGTATAGTTTCCCTTTAAAAAAAAATCTCTGTAACAAATTTTAAATACCTTCAGCTGTCCTCCTGATGTCTATCAGAAATAGCATCCTCTCAGAGAGCTATACATTATTTTCTATTTTGGCATTTTGTTCCACTTCTACCAGACTTTGTAAATGTCCCAACTGATCCATCTAAAATTCTCGGTCACCAAATCAAGAGTTTGCTGCACTTCCAGGCAAACAGCAGCTGACAGACTTCCTCTTCTTTCTGATGGTTCCATCCTAGCCATTGACTCTGTAAGCCAAGGCATCTTAAAGACTAAGAGCACACCAGGCAGGACTTAGCTCTGTGTCTGACTCCTTCTATTTCTCAAGGCTGATCATAGAATGTGACACTGTATTTGTGGAAAGTTAATAGATGCAAATTCATATTTCATGTGGTATACCGTAGCTTATTCTTGATGCTGAAATTACTTTCTCTAAGCAATGTGATTTCAGTATGTTATAAAAAGCAAACACAGACTTCCCTTTGGCATTTCGATGGACATAACAATGTGTGGTAAACTGTGAGTTGACTGTGTAACCAAGCCAGAAACCTTTAATGATTGCATGTCTAGTGTTGAAAAAAGGATTTTTTTAAAACAGAAAACAAGTGCTATATCAGTAACAGCCAAATGCACTCAACTTAGTTTGATTTTTCAAGCAGAGTTTCAAAAAAACGTTAGACAACCAAATGTTTCCTCACAAGGGCATTTTTCTTTCTGAAACCATTTTCAGATACTGTATTCCCAGAACTATTTGCAGGCTCAGTTTAGGAGACAAATACTCAGTACCCAAATTGGTTAATTGCACCCATTATTTTTTACCAAATAGAATTAGGTTCTCATATACAAACAAGAAAACACCACAGAGAGTGCATCCTCTCCACTTTTTCCTACCCCGGGAATGGCAATATTGTGATTTTAATAAGTGGGAATTAGAATAATCCTTTATTTCCTCATTGCCATCAACACAAAGGTTTTCTTCTCCAAAGGTCACAGCTAAATGGAACGACTTTGGCTCCATCTCTAGCACCAAGGGATACCACTTGAGTGGCTTTTAACAGAGCGGACTTGGCTGGGCCAGAATGCATGAGTGTCTCAGGCTATTAAGGTATTCACATCCACCCAGCCATGAAGCAAACGCTCAGCTGCTTTGTCATTAGATTTAAAAAAAAAAAAAAAAAAACACTCAATTTTTTGTTTCTTTGAATTTTTCTCCTTCCCTACTTGATAATTACATCTGTAAATTATTCAGTTGCTTAAATGAGCAAAAGGCAATATAAACACATATTTCATGCCTTATTGTTACCTGATTTTTACAACCGTATCATAAATTATATAATTTGATTGATCTTAATCTTTACTGTGAGCAACCCATTTGTTTTAGAGAAGCAGAAATAGAGACTTTGAGATGGAAAATGATCTGATTAGAGTCAATGGCTGAGATTTTATAGTCTTAACAAGATTCTTCTCCGACCCTACCTGTCCTTAATTGCCCCTTGCCTCTGCTTTTGAAGCTGTGTGTTCTGGGAGCTCTCTCTCTCTGCCCTCTTAAGGAAGGCTTCTCTTTCTTCCCTTTGTTGTAGGAGGACATGAGCTTTCCTTGTTCTGTATTCCTGGAACTCATCAATTTATCGACCCACAATCTTGAGTAGATTTTTTTGTTGTTGTTGTTCACTTTTTGGTGTACTTGCTTTAAGTCACGCAAGAAATAAATGGGGAAATTTTCCTTTGCAAGTGTATTTTAAATCAGGTTCTTGTCTGTGTTTGTTCCTCTATTATGTTGCCTCGGAAGTGAACCAAAGTTCCAGAAAAACACAAAACATAACAAAAATCAGCCTTATTAGGATTCTTTTACAAGTTTGGTTGACTGATGAGAGCACCATTTGCTTGTTTGGTGTGTGTGTGTGTGTGTGTGTGTGTGTGTGTGTGTAAGACAGGGCTTCACTAAATAGTCCAGGTTGGCCTCTAACTCACAGAGCTCTGCCTGTCACTGCTTCCCAAGTGCAGGATTAAAGTACTACCGTGCCCAGCTTAATTAAAACTTTGTTATTGTGAAGAGTTAGAATGCTTCAGATACACAGCTGAATCATCATGAGACATTAGTTCTCTTAATAGTCCCATGCATTGCCCATCTCTATATCTGACCTCACGCTTTGTGACAACCAGGTAACACCCATAGACATATATTACCTTAACAGGCCACTAGTTTACGCCAGCACAAATCTAAGAATACCAAGAGATAGCTTTAAAATCTTTTGCAGAGACTGCTCCAGGTTGCTCCAACCTGCCTGCCTGGTCTTCCTAACAAAGCAGTGTACTCGAAAGTTGCCTTGTTGGTTACTTTTTTGTTATGAAAATAGAAAACTTCTTCCAAAACCATTCCCCATGGGAGCACGCTGTTTGGGGAAAGTTGAACTCTAGATTCTCAGGCCCTGGTCACTCAAATTTGTTCAATAATAAATTAATTCTTACTCCCTTTCAGGCATGTGCTGTTCTTTTTAATGAATACTAGATAGTAGGCAGAGGGGAAAGAGATAGATGATAGATGAAAGACATAGTTGCAGATATTATAAAGCAGAACATTAATTTTCTCTGGAGTGAGATGATTAAAATAATAAAAAATTAAGTAATTCATTAGTTTTAGAATTTAATTATCTGTTCATAAAGAAGGAGATAAAATGTTCCAGGATTGAATTAAAAGCATAGTTCACCAAATGACCTCCACCCCCTCACACACACAGGTAGCTTTTCAACTCACTGTGCTGTCCAGGCTGGCCTCACAGTGGCTACGTGCCTTAGCTTAGTGACAGGATGTCAGGCATAAGCCACTATTGCTATTTGCTTTCATATTTAATGATATTGTAAATATTGACCTTGTTACAATATAGTCCTCTTCACTATGTTTCTCTCTTTGTTAGTGCCTTAGTTACTCTAAGGAATTTCTATCCGCAGCTAGATTTGAAGATACGCCTCTGTCCTGTGTTAACAACATACCTACCTCTGACATTTCGACATTGTACATTTTCAAGCCTCCATGAATGATGTCGTCTGTGACATTGTATTCATTCTCTGTGTCTGTTGGAACCAATTGCCAGAATTTCAGTAGCTTAAAACACACAGATTTATTATTTTCCAGTTCTGAAGGTCAGAAGTGTAACAAAGGACTCACTGACCTGTAATAAACTGTATGCAGGGCTGGGCTTCTTTCTGGGGCTCCAAGGGTGAACTGACCTTCTTTCTTATCTGTCTCGCTCTCAATTACTATCTATTGGTTTATGAGATCCTTCCTTCTTTCAGACTAACAAAGGCAAGTTAAGACCACAGCTTAACACTGATCTCTTTCTTCCAGTTTTTGTTTTTACTTAGTTTTGTATTCAGTTGTTTGTATGCATCCATGTGCACTATCAGTCACACATGTACACACACACACACACACACACACATACATACATAAAACAAAGCTTTGCCATTTTCAATTTTTCCTTTCTCTTTTTTTGACTCAACATAAAATGCTGCTCGGCTTTTGAGATGTTTCCACCATAGCATTATCTGTGCAGTCTTTTCCCTGAAAAGCTACAGGAATTGGGTAAATTTCATACCGGTACATTCATAAACCTAACACATTCTCTAACACAGAAAGCAAATCTGGAGGTCCCACTCTCAGCCTCTTCTTTCCCAGGTAGATTCTAGTTCTCCTCTCCTGTCTGCTCCTAAAATCGACAGATGCAATTAAATACAGCTGGAGGAAAGTCCCAGAAGGTCAGAGGACTTCTGGTGCACCTTTGTCTAAAGTCTTAGCACTTCACAGTTTAGTGCTCAAGCAGCTGCCTGCCATTTACACAGAAGGGTTTTGTGTTTATCTGATTTTTATCATTGATTCTGGTCTGCACTCATCCTATCTAAGAGTCGATGTTGGGGGTAGAATTCATCAAATTATAAATGTGTCTGTACTGCTTCCATTTGGCTTATTGACTCAGTTTCCTATATCAGAATATATTTTTATATCCCTAATACATTAGTTAACTAGTGTTTAATTTTCTTAAATTTTACTTTTATAATGCCATTTCTTTTATTTTTACTACGTGACTTAAATTTAAAACTTAATTTTCTCTCTTGACATAAGAAAATGGACAAAAGCAAAAATAGCCACTATTTTAGAGGGCACACACCAAGGGCTAACTAGTCCTTAACTTGAAATTTTTCCAGCACTTTCTATTGGTCTATCGAGTTGGGTCATCCTGGACTAATCTCCTAATGAAGTCAAAGCCCTCATAATCCAACCACCTGTGAACACTGAACACTGATGACCAAGGACCAAGAATTTATCAGTAAGCACCTGTCGATATCTTATGTTCCGAGCATGGCAAGATCCCCATTGCAAACCAGTGAGACTATTTGGTTTTCTTTTAATTAATAGCTGTGCCACAAACATGAAGAGGCAGGCATGTGTTACTTTTTCCAGAAAGGGCAGCCTAATAGCAGAATAAAAATGTTGAGAAATATTTGTTCCATGCATTCAAATGCCACTGAAGAAATGACAGACCACTTCTCAACACTCCCACAATGTTCAAGTGGTAAATCTGGACTTCAAAGCCAACCAGACTGTGAGGGGGCACTCAGAACACCTGCCAGGATGTTGTTAGATAAAGCTGAATAGGAAGACAGGAGACTTATGGCCATTGAGAAGAATAAAAGCCATGCCTGAGAAGTATTAGTAAAGGAACTAGGACATATTCCTCCCTCCAGACACTGAGATACTTTTCTCACTAAGTCATATCAGAGGTGTTCAGTGATGTCAGGATTCTCAAGAGTGCTGCTTGGTGGGGTTAATCTCACATTGTCAATAGTGAATGCGGTTATAAGGGGGAAAATGGTTTATCTGCTTCAACAAAGGTTTCATGGGAGGCCACAAGGGACTATGCCTACACCTGCCTACGGATATTGCAATGGTATTGCAAAATGGCCTTTCAAACATATTATGCTGGTGCCGATGACAACCAAGGGAACTAAAGACAAATCCTGCATGAGCCTCAAACATTTTGTTCAAAACGAATGATACAATTTAAAATAAAATATATTCTGTGTGCATTTTTGGAAAAGTAGAAATTCAAATAATGAAAAAAATCACAGTTCTTGAAGCACACAAGAACTGTGATGTGTGCTCCAAAGAAATATATTAGTTGATTTTAATAAAAAGCATCTTGAAAGATTTACATTTTTACCTTGGAAGGGGAGAATAGAATAGATTTTTTTTTTGATGGAGTGGGGTGAGATGGGGTAGGAGGAAAGATGAGGTAAGGAGGAGCAAGGAAGATGGGGTTGAGGGAGGGAAAGTAGGGTGAGACAGCAAGAATTGGGGTACATTTGAAGGGTGGTAGGAAACCTAGTGTAGTGAAAACTTCCTAATGAAGTATCCAAATAATAAGGGAGGCAGACCCTCAAATGGTCATCTCTTGTCACTAAACGGAGCTTCCTGTACCAAGACTGGGTTACATCCAATTGTGTTGTTAGCCAAAGGGATGTCATGGAAATCCTCAAACAATATATGGTGTTCCCAAAGCAGTAAATTGGTCTCCACAAACTGACAACAGGGCCCATTGCTGAAGTCAGCATCCACACAACTCATTTAACACGAAGAGGTTGAGCTGGTGCCTACATAGAACCTTTACTCCAGGGTCTAGTGTCTTTGTTATGGGAAGGTACTCTGCAAGCTACCAAAGGAGGAATATAAACACCAACCCAGCCACAAAAGTATTGATCTACAATCTGTCCTGCCTGCAAATTACGCTAGGACAATGATGGTACAAAACCTGTGGAAGTAGCAAATCAATGTCAGATCCACTCCGTGAGATAGAACTCATGTCTGACACTAACAGAGTAATCAAGAATCAGGGACTAGATAGCTCAGAGACCTAGGGTAAAACCAAACACTACTGGTCTAAACAAACAAAAACAAGGTAACAATAAAATGACCCCAAATGACATTCTGCTCATAGATTGGGGCCTTGTTTAGTCATTATCAGAAAGAAAGGATTCCTACTGAAGCAGATGGGAATAAATACAGAGACCCACAGGCAGATATTATTCAGAGAGAGAGAGAGAGAGAGAGAGAGAGAGAGAGACCTTGGAACTCACAGCTCTAGAGGATATGTCTCCATCAAACCCCTTTACTGAGAGCTCAGGAAACCCCGCAGAATAGGAGGCAGAAAGAATGTGGGAGCCAAAGAAGATGGAGGATACCAGGAGTACAAGGCTCTCTAAAACAACTGAGCAAACCTCATATGAGCTCACAGAGACAGAAGCAGTAAGCACAGGGGCTTCTTGGGTCTGCACCAGGTTCTCTGTTTATATACTATAACTTTCAATTTAGTACTTTTATTGGACCCCTGAATGTATTAATAAGTAGGTCTCTGTTTCTTGTGCCTTCACTTGGGGCTCTTTTCCTCTTACTTACTCCAACTTTGGTGAGATAGTTTTGGTTTTATCTTATGTAAAATAAGTGAATAGATAGATGATAGATAGATAGGTAGATAGATAGATAGATAGATAATACTTTTTAAAAAGAGAAAGAAAATCAGGTTGTACAAGCAATGAGGAGAAAGCAGGTGAGAAGCATACCTCCATGGCCTCTGCATTAGTTACTGCCTCCAGGTTCCAGCCCTGCTTGAGTTCCTGCCCTGACTTCCTGAAATAAGGTATGACTGGAGATTCCTAAAATCTAATAAACACTGTTTCTTAAATAAATAAATAAATAAAAATAAATAAATAAATATATTCTATTTTAAATTATTAATACTCAGTAGGTAGAAAGATATTCTATAGACTACAAAAATTACAAAACAAACTTAGCTAGGATTTTACAGCATTTTCAAAACTAACAAAAAATTTTTCAATTATAAAATGGACAAAAGACAGAAGGATAATTTCAAAAGTTATATGAACTTCATTTGAAAGGCACAGTGAGATGTCCCTACGTCATCTAGCAGAACTTTGAAACAGTTAAGAAGTCACAAACATAAATCTATTCCTAAGAAAATGTAGAGAACAAGAGCATTCTCGTGTTGTTGATAAGAGCATGAAATGGTATCTCCTCTCTGGAGAGGAGTTGTCAGTTTGTTTAGCAACAAAATAATCAACCACTTCTTGATTCAGCAATTCCTCACATGGGAGCTTGTTCTAGATAAAGGATATGTTCACACGTAGTTTCTCAGATGGGTAGAGAAATTCCTTTTCTTAATAGCCCCAAGACAGTAACAACCTAGTTATTCTTCAAGGAATAAATGGTTTTGAAATGAACAGTGGTAGGTCTATAACCATAGGGTAATGCTCACCAACAAGAGGAAACAAAATTGCACAATGCACCAAAATATGCTAAACGAAGAAAGCAAATCCTCAAATTCTGCTTGGTGCATGATTGCATTTGCATAAGATTCCTGGGATGACAAAATGTACAATAACTTCAGATTAGTGGCTGCCTGGGGTTAAGTAGTGAATAGCAGTGGACAGACCATGGGATAGGCTGTCCACGCAGGAGGTTCAGAGGGTAGGGCACAGATGCTTATATCTTGTTCTTCACCCTATATTGGATTTTGTTTTTGTTTTTTGTTTGCTTGGAGAAATCAAGAATAGTACATTGTAACTGTGTTATTTATTACAACTTCTTCTGTATCCACAATTATCTCCAAATGAAAAACATTAAACATTTAAAATGACCACAGGCTACATAAAGACAAGTATTAACAGCAAATTTCAATAGAAGTTCAAATGATGGATCTATGACAAACAAAAGACAAGTATTTCTAGTGACCCACAGAAGTGGTAAAACTCCTGAAGCATGAGTCATTTTGAAAACGAAGGTGACTGCTGCTCAGTCATCTGGCTCAGACAAGCCTGGCATCTTTTCCATGTCAGTTTAAGGTTTACAGGATCCTCAGAAATGCTTTGCTAATTGGGATTTAAAAGTAGTAAATGGCACAGGAAATTGTTCTTTTTGCCTCATGCATCAGCCTGACGTCGAAATATGTCCAGGAGAGTATGGCCCCAAGGAGATTGAGGGAAAAAAGAAGAAAAAATGGAGGAGGAGGAGCACAGGGAAGAGGAGAAACATGAGGGAAAGGGGGAGCACTTAGAGGAAAGGAAGGGAGAGTAGAGAAGGAGAAGTAAGAGGAACATGGAGAGGATGAGGAACAGAAGGTAGAAATGGAGACAGAGGGGGGGAAAAGGAGGCAGGGACAACGAAAGGGTTTTCAGGTCAAGTAGCACAGCTGATTGACACTGGGAAACTAGGCACACATATCATGTGCAGTCAGGGAAAGAATCAGTGAGCAGCAGTAGCTGAAACACTATATCATAAAGCGGACTCATTCAAACCAGAGCAGGTACCTTATTTATCTGCCAGGGTGAGTGGAATCAGGCTATAAATTCCAGTGCCAAATATCAGCTTATTCCTGAGGTCTCATTAATCACTGAGAAAGCCCTTTAACATCTCCTTTACCTTCCAGAAAGTTTTCCCAGTCCCTCTCCCGCAGTGTCACCAAGTAACACATCACTGTGACATGTGCTCTTGAACATCGTCTCTTACAGACCTCACAGACTGTGCTTGGTTTTGTTAGGTTTTCTTTTATGCTTTTCTAGAGACAGGATGTCTCTATTGTAACTCTGGCTGTCCTGGAACTCACTCTATAGACCAAGCTGGCCTCGAACTCACAGAGATCTGCCTGCCTCTGCCTCCCGAGTGCTGGGGTTACAGGCGTTACCCACCACCTCCCAGCTTGTTAGGTTTCCTTGAGACAATGCCTCTCTATGTAGCCTAATTGCTCTGCCTCAGTCTCTAAGGTGATGCAGTTACAGGCTTGTGTGACTGGATTGATTGGGTTTAGGCATTTGAAGTACAGCTATGCCTATCATTGGTTTGCCCTTTTAACTAAGTTTTTTTCTCCCTCACACCAAATCCAGCTATCATTTATGGTCATTCTAAGTCTTTTCTTGTTGTAAAAGGTACGTGTCACTTTTAACTATGAAAAGAAGGCTTTCGTTGAGTAAGGAGTCATCTTTCAATACTGTGTGTTTAAAAACACGAAAACAAAAAGCAAGTGTTAGAAACCCACCAAGTGATCAGACTCTAAAGTCAGGAGGAGGTTCACGGAGTCAGAGGTCTGCCAGCACATCCCACGTTTGGGAGACAAATTTCCCCGAGGCTGGAGGAAGAAACATCTGTTAATTTTCTCCAAGAGAGGCTGATTTTCAGGCATTTTGTTGTTTACAAAGTAGCTTTAATCATAAAAAATATTCACCAATACAACACAGATTTTATAATAGCTTTGAACATCTTTAGTCGTTTCAGATATAACTAGGTGACACATTGAGTAATAGCACACTTAATTTTTGTAGCTTGTTTTAAGTCAGTTGCAGTTATTAATTTTAAAAAAATAATGGGTCATCAGAAGGATTTACCATCTAACAGAGTTTGTTACTCCATCATGAGACCCACATCTCAGCACCCATTTTGTGTGGCTCAGCTACCGGGTGTTTATTTGAAACCATTGTGATAGTCCCTGCTGACATCTAACTGACATCTTTGACATTGTGAGCCAAAAATGAACCCTATCCTTTTAAGTTTGTTTTTTTCTTGGATATTTTGTCTCACTGACAACAAACTAAGATATACCCTTAGCTAGTCTGCTTTACTTAGCCTGTTCAGTGTCTTCTTCTATTTGCTTTATAAATGCTATTCATGGTTTCATTGCATTTAGTGACAGAAATAGTGAAAAGGTCGTTGGATTCACATTTTCAGAGTCACCTGATGGTGTTCTTAGATCTGTGGATGATCTTCCTTCTAGGTAGGTCTTAGCATCTTAAGAACAGATGTCTGAGCCAGGAGACCTGAGATTTGATGAGTATCATCCCACGGCTTATGACTTGCTCACCTTGCCCCTTAGGGACTATTGGCAAAGTTCACCTCTGCAGTCACCACCAGAGAGTAGTATGAGAAAAGACTCAACCTGCAGCCGTGTAGTCCTGTCCTTGTGTGCTGTAAGTAAAAGGAGGGTATGTGCAGAAGACTATCACAAATATTTCTGGGGAAGGACTGAAAATAGAAAGAACAACATAAAACTGAAAGAAGTTGTATTCTTCCTTGTAAGTTGAGGAGAGGAATGACCAGAAAGAATGAGAAGCCAATAGCTGGGACATTAGGGTGAAGAACATGGATAAAACCTATTGCCTGGCCGTATATTGTTTTAGACCCTTGTTCCAAATCCTCCCTCAAGCAGAACCTGCTTCTGTTTACCTTTAATGCCCCTTGTTTCAACTTTTCCCAGTCCAAATAAATTTCATTTTTACTTTTTGTCACTAAAAAATAAATAATTCAGTAGTTTAGACATTCTGGGGGCATATATTTTTGAGATATTGTCTTACCATGTAGCTCAGGCTAGCCCCAAACCTGTAACCTTTTTTCTCTCAGTCTCCTGAGTAGCGGGATGACAGGTCTGCACCACTAAGCACAGCACATTTTTAACTGTGGAAAATATTTCAGTCTTTCACTTTCACCTTGGATCATATTTTCCTTTCTCTTTTTGCTGCTTGTGGCTCTTGTTTAATTGGCAGAGGAACAATAGCAGACCTACAGACAGGGTACTAGCAGAATATCTTAGCACCTGCCACTTCTTGACCCCAATCCCAGTGAAGACACACATAATACTTCCTATGTCTGACCAATATCTGGGAGTGACTGACAGACAATAATGCATTAGAAGTTAGAAGGATGGGTGTTTAATGGGTTTATTAGTAAGTATACTTATGTATTCCCCACTTTAAATGCAATTGTATGGCAGACAGGGAACTTGAAATATTCACATAGAGCTTACTTTGGAGTTATGAAATATTTACATAGAAGGACCTCTGACATATTTCAAGGCTGCATCAAATATGTTCAGGGGGTCCTTTTGGCATTTTGAGTTCCTCGTTTCCTTCTTTCAGAGGCAAATGTCGAAGGTATTGGAAACTGCAACAGGAGCACTCACTTCTGCAAGCAGGATGGCCCAGGCAATGGTGAATGACGCTTCACTAGTAAGGCGTGGGGAAAATAAAACATGTCAAGATTCTAGAAGTTTCTGATGCAAAAATGACAGTTCTCATCTCAAAAGGAAATAAGAAGAGGTTTCTTTTTGGAGCCAAAATATGAGTGACCATAGCCTGGGAAACCAGATTCAAATTACACCATATTCCATGTTCCAACATAGAAACACGTTGATGAGGTTTTAGAGTGACACAACAAAGAAGTGAAGTCAAGGCACTTTTCAAATGCTTTGGTGGAGACATTAGCAAAGTGTAGAAATCTCTGCTCTGGTCTCATATGCTATCTGATGCCATTCTTAGCTTCAGCTTGCTGGGAGCTAGGTGTCTGTTTGCAGTTTCCAAAAATTTACATAACATTCACAAAGATGTTATTTAGATAGCACTAGAAAATTTGGCTCTGTAGCATTCCAAACTGCCTACAGTCATTGATATTATAATTCATTAATCAGTCTTACAGAAGGCTCAGAAGAAGGTGCAAGTCCTTTAAGAAGGTTTGTACACAAATACTAGATAAGATCGCCATGTCCATTAGTGTTATCACAAAGAACTGATGAAAGGCACCATCAAAGTCAGTTTCAAATGGTATCCCTGTGTCTTTTTGTTGATCCTGGGGAGTTTCCTACATCTGCCCAGTACTCACATCTTCACTGTTATCGAGGTAAGCAATACTATCCAGACAGCCCTGGACACGTGTACATAAAGGCAATGCTAAATGAAATCAGCAGGTTGAATATACATAGGTGCATATGCATGTAATGATAAAAACTTAAAAAAGAGATCATGAGTGGAGGAGGGAGAAGAAAGACAGGGGAGGAGTTAGTTGCAGGGAGTAGGGATGATGGAGAATGATATGGTTGCCATGCTTATTTTTAAGGTTCACATAACTTTTTTGAGAAAAGATGACAAGAGCCAGGTGGTAGTGGCACACGCCTATAATCCCAGCACTCGAGAGGCAGAGGCAGGCAGATCTCTGAGTTTGAGGCCAGTCTGGTCTACAAAGTGAGTTCCAGGACAGCCAGAGTTACAATAGAGAGACCCTATCCATCCACTCCTCAAAAAAGATGAAAAGAATGAAAGACAGAACATGTCTGATATATACCTCTTAGGATCCCAAATACATGAGTTCTACTGTTTGGGTTTCCTCATGAGAGTGGGTTATATAAAAGATTCTATTAGGAGTAGCAAAATCTTTAGAAAAGAACCAGAAAAAGAATTATCCTCACATTAAAATAGGAGGTGAAAACTTATAAATTTGATTATTTTCCTTAAGTGCTTTTTTTCATGCTATATGCCTTGTTCATACGCTTTCCTCTCCCAAAACTCCTCCCAGACCCTTCACCAATCCAACTCCATGTTCTTTCTCTCTCTTAAACAAAAAGCTCAAACCAAAACAAATGAAAAATAACATACGCACATACAAACATCAGGTCCAATTTGTGTCGGATGATTGCTCCTGAGCATGGGGCCTGCCCTGGAGTGTGGTTGAAATACCAGTATCATGCCATTGGAGAAAACTGGTTTTCCCTCTCCCAGTAGCTACCTTTTGTAAGTAGCTTCTTGGTTAGGAATGGGACTTTGTACCAATTTCCTTTTCTCTGTGCTAGGATTTTTTTTGGCTTTTTTTTTCTAGGATTTTCTGAATGTATGTAGGTTTTGTGCATGCTGCCATAGTCTTCCTGAGTTTATATGTGTATCACCCATGTTCTGTCTGAAAACACTGTTTCCCTGGAGTTATCTACCACCTATGGATCTTACAAATCTTTTCCCTTCTCTTCAACATAGACTCCTCAGCCTTGAGGGGAGAGGACCTTACACTGTCAATGAAGCCATGAATCTAAGACTAAATAGGTCATGATCTTTAGGGGAAACCTAAGACTACTATCCTGCTAAAGTAATGTAGCAATAAAATGACTCTTAATGACTTATTGCGGTACCCATAGATCACTGCATCACTCAGCCCCTATCAGAGAAGATGCTTCTTGCAGTAGATGGTAATTATCACAGAGATTCACAACTGTTCAATTTTTTAAACATTTGATTTTTGTGCAGTGTGCATACATGGATATGTGGTCAGAAGATGACTTGGGAGCAGGGAGCTAGTTCTCTTCTTCGATCATTCGGGTTCTAGAAATGGAACAAGCACTTTTACCTGCTGTGCCAGCTAACCAGCCTCCTATAATGATAACTCTTATCATCATATATAAAATAGATTTTCTTCAATTTGGTTACCATGGCACATTACACACAGGTACCTACTAAAAATAAAAATAAATAGCATAGTGTTTGGTTTGTGGTTTCTGCCTGTAATCCTGGCACCCAGGAGACAGAGACCGAAATATCAAGCAAGCATTCAAGGTCATCCTTGGCTACATAGTGAATCTGAGGCCAGCCTGTGTTACAGAAGATCCTGTCTAAAAACAACCATTAATGGGCAGAAGCAACTCTCTGCTCATATGTTAAATTATTCCCTGAACTCCTATTCCCTAACAACCCTGTGGCCTACAAACACCAGTGATAAGCTGAAATATGAACCAGTTCTCATTCAAAGACTCTCAGGATTGTAAAGAAGTTAGGTAAGTTAGTGAAAGTCACATTTGGGAAGCTATTGAAGCTATGATCTAAACTCAGGTCCAAGTATAAAATCTATCCTGTGAGCCACATCTTTCTGGTTTTGATCCCTAAATGCAACAAAAACCCATCTTTATTGTGTTCATATGTGCACCGAATTGTTTTAAATGGAATTATTTAGTGGCTCAAATGGTCCAGTATTTCTCTTTAATTTCTAGCATTTTGCTAAAATTATCTCATTTTCTCTTAGAAAAATATAAAAGAATCAGCAAAAATAAACAGACCAATCCCTTTTTCTTAAGCATTGATCTTACCTAAGGAACTGAAATTCCTGATCAAATGAAAACAACTGTACAGTTTTAAGGGTAGAACCTATATTTTCCTCCCTCACCCAATCTATAATTTTTATCTTAGATACCAAGCTTTCAAAAATGTATTCTTCACACAGGGTGTACCTCTACAAGATGTCGTAACAAAATCAGTTTCAGAGGCTGGAATCCTAACAGCATCATCTTTGCAGTTTGCTTTAGGGCAAGATTTTAATAAGGCCAGCAAGTTCATATTATACTTAACTGAACATATGTTAGATATTCATCTACCTATTGCCGATCTTGCTATTTCAGAACAAGGCATGGTCCTGGGCCTGCCATGTATAGAAAAAGAAGTTCAACATAGTAGGCTGGTGAAGCATATTGTCCATTCTACCAAGTATTACAATTAAAAAAGCCATATGTCCTCTGTAAGGCCACATCTGGCTGTAAGATTGTGGGAGAGGAAGGACACGGCTTACATAGAGGAGATATGTGAAGTGAGACTTGAAGGAAGGCATGCCTGCCTGGGTCTCTTTACCCAGTGACACCAGAATGCTGAGCACTGGGTAGATCAAACAATAGTTATTACTTTTATCTTCCTCCAGCCTGCAGTTTCAGTATCTGTACGACCTGCACTGTAGTGAGATCTCAGGGTGTCAGAGGACAGCATCACTGAAGGCCCATGTAGCTCTTCCTTTCTCCGCGTCACAAAAGAGGTGTTCTTTCTTCTTCCATTAATGAGGACGTGGATCCCATCATGCATGCCCAGTTATCGTTTACTACTTCTATAGTGCTAACAGTTCCACCTCCAAGGGTCGTGCTAGAGCTTCATTGTGTGTTAGAGCTTCAACTTATATACATGTTGGGGTAAAGAAGAACTCAATCCACAACAACGGTTGTAATTGCAGCAGTAGTGAGAAGATTCATAAGTGAAAAAGTACCCAAGATGGTGGGTAAAGATTGATGGAGAGACATAGTATGGTCATGAAGCGGGTATTGTGTGCCGTGCCTATATGCGGGATAGCTAATGTGAAGTTGGGCCATGTCACATGCCTGAGTCAAGATTTTAGGAGCATTGTATGGAAAAGCGTTGGTGGCTTTTGATATTTTTATTTGGTTTGCTTAGAGATGAGGTAAGCCAATATTCAAAGAGGACACAGTCATCTATAGAGGAGAATAAAACCAAAGAGGAGAATAAAACCAAATAATCACTTATTATCCAGATCGGCAAATCATGTTCCTTGAAATAGATCTAGGGCAGGGTTCAACTGCAGGAAGAGCTAAATCCAGGCCTGTGATCAGCTGTAGAAGAGTAAATGCAGATTGCTTCGAAAGAATTGGGAAACAGAGCTGTGTTCTGAGGGCATATTTGGTAAGTGTGGAGGAAAACCGTGTGGATGATGATGTTCCGAGGACACAAGACTCCTGCTGTGTCTGTCCTCTTGTCTTGGGTTCCCGTTATAACTGTAATACTCCAGTCTTTATGATTATACCTCAGGCATTTAGGACAAAGAATAAAAAAATGGAATTTTTATAAGGTTCAGCCAGCGAGCCCCTCCCCTCCCCGAGTCTCATTAGCTAGAGACGACTTGTGATGCTGTTTCGAAAACAAATATAATCATTTAGTGCAGAAGCGAGGCTCCTATTGAATAGTAAAGAAGAAAGAAACGGATTAGAGAAAAACAATGGTCTCTGGCATAACACGTAGTATCTCCGTCACTGTGCGGATTAAGTGTGGCCACAAGCCTAGGCAACATAGCTTCATTAGTGGTGTGCAGTCTCGCAATTTTCTCAAAGATTGCAAGACGACAGGCATGGAGACTGTCCTTACCAGGACAGGGACATTACATAAACAGCAGGTTTTGCGTGTCGTAAGCTGAATGGTGACAGGAAATTGATGAGATCAATTTTATCCTCATTAAGCTTTTACTGATGGTGGTCACAACTGCCCGTAACTCTGCTTCTTCAGGCCAAATGAAATCACCACAAATGAGGCCATAATAAATATTATAATAGTCATTTGGAGTCCTTGTAATCCTAGCCTCATCCCCTGTGGGGACAGATGGCCTAGAATAGTGTGTGCGGGCTGAGAGCAGCTTCCAGCTTATTCTAGCCGTGGGCTTCTTCGGCACTCTCACCCCGAAAGTCAGGCTTAATGAGAGACCCACATTTACTTGCAAGTGGCAAATGATACTTTGCATGATGCCTTGGCCTTGCAACTTTTCAATGCAAACCTCTGCTTCACCACTAATAAGACAGGGGTCAGGACCAAGACTCACCATGCCCTCAAATAAGCTAACCAGGGAGAGTGGATTTCTTAGATGACTACTTGAAGCCATTTGTTCTTTCTCATCACAGAGCTTCTGTTTAGGGGTTAGCAGGCAGGTCATCTGGGAGCAGCGAGGTGCTGGATTCTCCTGGGCTACATCAAAATTTGGCAACACCAGCTCCAATAAGTGAGTTATATCAGAGGCTACATCTGGGAAGCCATCGAAACCCCATGAAGGAGATGTCTGCATATTCTTTGCACACTTCCGCTTGAGGGGCTCATTGAAGACTTGAGTTTTTGGTGTGTTTTATATCACTTGTGCAGTCACTCATGAACATACTAACCTTCTCATTCTGTCTTCTAAACCGCCACTGTTTTGACCCACTGTCCCAATGGTCACTAACAGGGCCTCGTTTCTGAGCCCTTGTTTAAGCCTGTGTTCACCATGAGAAGACCTCTGCCTGAACCATCTAACTGGCAGGTTCCATAAATGTATGTCTCTTAGGAAGCCCCCTTTGTTCTTCTCCTTGTTTTCACACAGTGTCTCCTGTAATCCAGGCTGGCTTCAAACTCATTATGCCGCTGAAGCTGACCTTGAGCCCTGATCCTCCCGCCTCTGTTTCTCAGGGGTGTGCCACAGTGCCTGACTTTCCTTTTCCTTCTTATTGATCATCTTCCTGAAACTCCCATGTCTCCTAGCATAAGCTTCAGAAACTGGCATTTTTCATAACTCACCATGTGGCAGCCATTTTGACTAAACATTAGAAAGACAACCTAGTTTTCAACTTTTTTTTTAAATTTCCTGAGTTTCAGTGACATAGCAAAAATGAGTTTAAAAAGATCTGAGGATAATTGGACCACTTTCGCAATTATTCTTTCATTCATCAGAGCATATTCATTAAGAACCAGGAGTGTGTCAGCAGCTGCTCCAGGTAACGTGAGACTTCCTAATCTTTTGGGTCTTCTGCAAGAATAGGACACATTAGACTAGACAGAAGTGTGTGATCCTTCGGGTCTCTCCTTAGTAGTTAAGTTAAATTTAAATTGTATAGCTTTTAAATTATCAAAATGGTACAATCTATTTTATTTTTAAAAAACACCATAACGGGCACTTCTAGAAATTTAAATCAGGATTTTGTGCTACAAATGTATGTGGAAAAAAAAAAGAGAGAGAAATGCAGGCAGAACTGGTTCCTAGAGAATAATCTACACAGTGAATCACAGAGGCAGTAAAGGACAGGGGAGCTGAGAAATATGCTTGAAGGGAGATGGGAATTGAAGAGCTGAAGACATGGTGGATCAGTTGGGGAGTCGCATAAAGAGGTATGATGGTAAGATAAAACAGGTATGCTTATAAAATCGACAGAGGTATTTGGATTAGCACACACTTGATTGTAGGAAGAACCAAAGTCCTGATGGGGACCATAAGCCATCAGTTACTGATGGTCCCTGAGTATATGCCTAAACCACACAAGTTATTGAGAATCTTGATGCTGAAAAGAACATGACCGAAGTGCACCTGAAGCACTGATCAGCAATATGAGCATTTTTTCTTCGTCGTGTGTGAAAAGCAAGCTGGAATCTTGCAAGGCAGAATGCACAAGGCTAAATAAACATTGAATTATTACGAAATCAATATTCCATGCCTCTTCTTTACCACTGTGAATGTTGACCTGGACCTTCTCTGTAGGACTCTTGGTCATTTGTCTCATCTCAGTGGTTTGGGGAATCCTTCTTCAGCTATAAACCAGGCTACTACCCTTCCATTGCTCCTTGTCTCTCCTGTCCCTTCATTGTGTCTCAGTTTGCTGAGGCAGAAGTCACCAAGAGACCTGCTCTGCCCATGTTCATTCAGAGGTTCAGAGCAAGGGAGTTTCTGGGAAGGTGAACTTTGTTCAATGTAGATTCTGAATCAGAAAGTAAGCTACTTTCCTTTGTGCCAGTGGCTAGAGCATTCTGCAATGCAGTGGGCTTTTCTACCTAAAAACATTATTTGTTTTTCCCACTTTTCCAGGCTATTCAAGATCCTGAAGCAGGAAAATCTCCAGATCAAAGCTAACCTGGGCAACATGGTAAGACCTTGTTTCCATAAAAAAAATAAAAAAATAAAAATCTTTAGCTTATTTCTATAATCCACATCTGCAACTGAAAAGCCAATGAATAAAACAAAATAAAATGATGATATATGCCACTCCCTGGACATTAAAAAGCAACAACTAGTTAAGACACTTAGTGTATGTTATAGACAAGTTTATATGTCACAATAACACATTATGATGTGATGGAAATACTGCTCTACTCATTATGGGATATAAATACAGTTCTGCCCAGGAACACACTAATGAGTAGTTTTGTCTGAAGCGGGATACAGCAGAATGTGCGTATTTTGTGAACACTTTTCTCCATCTATTCTCACACTATTTATGGAACACTTACAAGTGTGTCCCTACTGAAACTTCTTGAAAACATAAATGCCAGAAATGCTGAAGCAAACTGACGTGCTGTGTAGGGTGATGTTTCTCCCTCCTTGAAATAGCTTTGTGTATGTGCCGTTATTTGTGGGTTTTATCTGTTTGTTGTAAATGTTTGGCTACTCTGTCAACTTTTAGTCAGATGTTTTAGTATTGGATTTTATGACTTCCTTACCCAGTTTGAAGGTGTGGCTGAGCATTTCTTCGTAGTACGTTAGATGTCTTCAGCAGTTTGTTTCCTTCATCGTGCAGAATCTTTCAGTAAAGTGTAGTGCTCTGCATTGTTTGTTGTTGTTGCCTGTGCCTGGGTGTAACATTAAGCGAAAGTGTTACCAAGACCAATGCTAGGGGTATTTTTCATTTTTGTTTCAGGTTTTATATTTAAATATGTAATCCCTTTTGGGTCAGTTTTGTAAATGATGCTAGTCATAAGGTCTCACTTTGTTTCTCTGTGTTGGGAGACTCCATTTTCAACAATCCTCACTGAGGAGCTTATTCGGTCTCTAGTGTATATTCTTCACCCCTTGTCAAAGACCTGTTAACTATGCATCATAGTTAGATTCAGCTGTCAATGGGATAGAATCTAGAGTTACCTGGGAAGAGGAAACCTCAAAGGAAGAGTTGCTTATATCAGATTGGTCTGTGGCTATATTTTTTCTTAATTGTTAATTGATGTAGCAGGGCCCATCCCACATTGGGCGATACCATCCCTAGGCAGATGGTCCTGGGCTCTGTCAGAAAGGTAGCCAAGAAAGGGCAAGTTAACAAATCAAAATCATTCACAGTCTCTACTTGAACATCTCAATTCTTGCCTCAAGATTCTGGCTTGACTTACTGCCCTGTTTTCCCTTGATGATGGGTGGTAAACTTGGCAGTATAAATTAAATAAACACTTTCCTCCCAAAGTTGCGTTTGGTTCTGGTGTTTATCATAGCAACAGAAACCAAAACTAAGATGCTTGAGTGAGTTAGTATCTCAGTTCTCCACAGTGATCTGTTGTGTTTGTTTTAATGTCAGTGGCATATTGATCTGATTGCTTTAGCCTTATAATAAAGTTGGAAGTTTGAAACTCTGAGATGCTCTGCTTTATTTTGATTCCCAGTGGTTTGTTGAGGGCCTTTTGATCATTTGAGATTCCAAACAAATCTTATGATTGCTTTACTATGTCTGAGAAAACGTCTTTAGCATGTTAACAAGGATTAAAGTGATCTACAGATTGCTATGAGATTAATTTAAAGAGCATTCATTACTCAGACACATGGTCACAGTTTGCATCTTTTTCCATTTCTGTCATCACTGTCTTACAGTGTCTAGTTAAAAGAATTTTACTTACTTGGGTTTAATGTATTCCCAGTAAATTAGTTGATGTTATTGTATATCAATTAGTGTATACTTAGTTTTTTGGATAGTTCGTTGCTAGTATACAGAAATGCAGTTCTTCACTACATGTTCATTTTGTAGCCTCCAACTTTATTGAACTAATTTTTTTATCTTTGTAATTGTTTTTGTTTGTCTGTTTACTTTCTTGTTGTGTTTTGTTTTTTTCCTTTATGAGGTATGGTTTCATTGGAATATTCTGTGTGGGAGACCATAGTGTCTATGAACACTGAGCAGCTCTAGCCTGATGCTTTTTGTTCAATTTAGAAGACTTTCATACTTTTCTTTCCCAATACTTCCAGCTACAATAGCCACCACTGTGTTGGATTCTGAGAATTCTTGCCTGGCTCTCAAATTACAGTTACCATTTTCAACCTGTTATCAATGAGTAGGTATGTCCCTTGTATCCCTAATCTCTCCAAGACTTTTATCATGAAGGGGTGTTGGATTTTGTCAAAAAGCTTTCTCAGCATCTAGTGAGATAATCATATGTTTCTTTTTCTCTCAGCTTGTTTTTGTGATGGATTATATTGACTGGTTTTGATATGCTGATCAATCGCTGCATCTCTAGGATGAAGTCTACTTGATCATGGTGGATGTTTCTTATGTGTTCATGGATTCGGCTTGTGAGTATTTTATTGAGCATTTTTGCATCTATGTTCATGACAGAAATTGGTTGATAATTCTCTTTGCTGAATTTGTTTGTGGTTTGGGTATCAGGATGACTGTGTTTCTGTTTCTGTTTTGAGGGATACTTTGAGGAGTATTGGCATTAATTCTACTTTCAATGTTTGATAGAATTCTGCCCTAAAATTCTCTAGCCCTGGGCTTTTTTTGGGTTGGGAGACTTTTAATGACTGCTTCTATTTCCTTGGCAGTTATGGGTCTATTTAAATTGTTTATCTGATCTTTATTTAACTTTGGTAGGTGGGATCTATCAAGAAAATTATCTTTTTATCTTTATTTATTTATTTTTTTAGGTTTTTGAATTTTGTGGAGTACAGGGTTTTGAAATATGACCTAAGGATTCATTGGATTTCCTTGGTGTCTGTAATTATAGCCCTCATTTCATTTCTGATTTTGTTGATTTAGATATTCTGTGTGTTTTTTAATAGGTTTGGACACGGGTTTCTGTATCTTGTTGGTTTTCTCAAAGAACCAACTCTTCGTTTCACTGAGTCTTTGTTTTGTTGTCTTCGCTTCAATTTCATTAATTCTATCCCTCAGTTTGATGATTTCCTGTGGTCTACTCCTCTTGAGTGTGCTTACTTCTGTTTGTTCTAAAGCGTTCAGATGTGCTATGAATTTGCTAGTGTAGTGAATAAGAATAATGTAATAGAATATAGTGAATAAGAACAATAAAATAATATTTAGTGAATAAAAATAAGAATAATGATAATGGAATGTAATGGATAAAGAATAATGTAGCAGCATAATAATGTAAAATGTGATGACAAATAATATTGAAAAGCCAAATGTGAGTAAGCAATATTAAAGTCCAGAGAGTGGACACTGGATGCGCCCTGAGGTACCCCTGTGTGCCTGTGTGCACATCTGGACAGTACTGATAAAATTGACCATGCCCATGTGCCCACAGTGTGATTGGCTGAATTTAGCTTAAAAACCCTGGTCTGGCCTTGCTCAGTGCGCCGAACCAGAAAGAGGAAGCCGGCTGCGGACCACACAGTGCTGCCGGACAGATTGCAAGGCTTGCCTGCGTCTGAGAAGAGGTATTGGCGTGACTGTGTGAATGAATGTGTGAGATAAGCATAGAATAAAAATCCTTTGTGGAACCAAAAATACCACCTCTGAGGTTTCTTCCCACCTGATAAGCATTCGCTCTCAACAGCTAGTGTGAGATCTCGCCACTCTTTTTTGTAGGCACTTTGTGCTGTGAACTTTCCTCTTAGCTCTTCTTTCATCATGCCCCATAAGTTTGGGTATGTTGTAGATTAACTTTCATTGATTTCTAGAAACTCTTTAATTCCTTTATTTCTGTCTTTACCCAGTGGTGCTTAAGATGTTGTACCTGTTGCTGAACCAAGTCCCGGGACCCTTGGGAGCGGGCATGAGCTGGCACAGAGTCAAAGACGCAGACACCAGAAGTCAGGTAAGCGGCAAAAGCAGACTCATTTATTCCAGAAAGAGGGATCCCTTTTAAACCCTTTCCCAGTGTGCCATTGGCTCCTGGGTTGTGGCTCTTTCTCATTGGCTTGTGTCTCGCCAGGTCATCTGTCTCTGGGCCCCTTGGCAGGTTTTCAGGATGGCTCGAACAGGGAGGCTTATCTGCACATGCGTCATTGGCGGGCTTACTCCCAAGCATGCCCAGGCATGTCCTGGGCTGGCCCTAAGTGGGAGCTCAGCCGCGCATGCGTGCTGTCTAGCAAACCGCACAAGTGCGCTGTTGGACAAGCAGCCAAGCTGCGTGTATGGCGCGCTGTTTGGCAAGCCTCGCACACACGCTGTTTAGTGGCAGGTGTTGTTCCTGCTACAACCCAGCAGTCCTTCAATAGAGAGTTGTTCAGCTTCCATGAATTTGTGAGTATTCTGTTGTTGTTGTTGTTGTTGCTGAAATCCAGTTTTAATCTATGGTGGTCTGACAGGATGTGTGGGTTCAATTTTATTGTATCTACTGAGACTTGCTTTGTGGCTGAGTATGTGGTCAATTTTAGATAAGGTTCCCTGAGGTGGTGAGAAAAAGGTATATTCTTTTGTGCGTGACTGAAATGTTCTATAGATATGTTAGGTCCATTAGGTTAATGACATCTTTTAGATCCAGTGTTTCTCTGTGTAGTCTTTGTCTGCATGTCCTGTCCGTTGGTGAAAGTAAAGTACTGAAGTCTCCCACTATCACCATGTGCGGGTCAATGTGTGTTTTAGGCTTTAGTAATGTTTCTTTTAAAAATATGGGAGCCTAGGTGTTAAGAATTGAAATGTCATCTTGGTGGAGTTTTCCTTTGATGAACATGAAGTGTCCTTCCCCATTCCTTTTGATGAATTTTTTTTTTAAAGTCTATTTTGTTAGATATTAAAATGGCTATACCAGCTTGCTTCTTGGGTCCATTTGCTTGGAAAAATCTTTTCCCAGCCCTTTACTCTGAGGTAATGTTCATCTTTGAGTTTGAGATCTGTTTCTTGTGGGTGAACACTCCTTCATTGCTGGTGGGAGTGTAAACTTTTACAGATACTATGGAAATCAATATGGTGACTCCTCAGGAAATTGGGAATTGACCTACCTCAAGTCTCAGCTCTACCACTCCTGGGCATATACCCAAAGGACACTCCATCCTACCACAAGGACACTTACTCAACTATCAGCAGCTTTATTCATAATAGCCAGAAACTGGAAACAATCCAAATGAATAGCCAGAAACTGGAAACAATCCAGTTGCCTCTCAGCTAAAGAATGGATAAAGAAATTGTGGTACATTTACACAATGGAATATTACTCAGCTATAAACAAAACAAAAACAATATCATGAATTTTGGAAACAAATGGATGGAACTAAAAAAAAAATCATCCCGAGTGAAGCAACCCAAAGACAAACATGGTATATACTCACTTAAATGTGGGTATTAGTTGTAAAGCAAAGGACAAACATACTACAATCCACAGACCCAAAGACTATGCAACAAAGAGGGCCCTGGTATACATGGCTCTCCCTGGTATAGTAGAAATGGAACAGATGTCACAGGTGGGCTGGGGGAGGATGGGAATGGGAACAGAAGGGACCAGTTTAGTGGGGAATGGAGGGAGAGAGTATAGGGGGAGATGACCAGAATTAGAGGACGTTTAGGGAGTGATCTGAGACCTAGTGCAGTAGAAATTCTCTAGAATCTATGAAGGAGACCCTAGCAAGGACCGCTGGTAATGGGAGATAGGTAGCCTGAACAGGCCATCTCCTGTAACTAGACAAGGCTTCCAGTGGTGAGACTAGGACACCATCCCAGCCACAAAACCTCCTTCTACCTATAATCTATCCTGGGACAATGGAAGGGCAGAACCCCACACGAAAGGAGGGAGCCATGCCTCACACTGCAGGGCAGGCCTGGAAGTAAAGATTGGATAGCTAGAAGATGATTTCTAATGATAACCTGCCCTGCTCATATATCAGTGCCTAGCCTAACCTGCATCAAAGAAACTTTCTTTGGCAGCTGATAAGAGCAAATACAGAAGCCCAGGGCCAGTTTGTGGAGTTCAGAAGAGAGGGAAGAGGGTTTTCAGGGACCAGAAGGGTCAAGGACACAAGGAGAGCAAGCCCCATGGAGTCAACTGACCAACACTCTTAAGGGAGTCTTTTACAGAGACTGAAGCAGCAGACACAGAACCTGCAGGATCTCCTAAATAGAACTTATGGTTGTCTGGCTTGGTGTTCTTTCAGAACTTTTACAAGTTGGAGTGGGGTGGTGTCTCTGACCATTTTAACTGCCCTTGGAACACTTTTCCTCCTGCTAGGTTGCCTTGTACACCCTAATGTAGGAGTTAGTACCCAGCCTTGTTCCATCTTCTTATGCCCTATTCAAGCAGTAATCCTGTAAAGTAGAGGGGGTGTAGGTCTGCGGGAGAGGGAAGATGAAAAGGAGCTGGAGCTGGGAGGAGTGGAGGGGGCAGAGAAAGGGGGTCAAGATGTATTATAATAGAAAAGAAAAAAAAACCAATGAGTATGAATATCTGTGGGCTGATAAATAGAACTTTCATTTTGATGCCTGTTCCTTCTGAACATAATATTCTGATACAATTTATTTTTTTAATTTTTATTTTAAGCTTTATTATAGAAATGTTTCAGGCACAATATATAATGATTTAATTTAGAACCTTACTTACTTCCCTGTAGTCACTGAGAATGTCATATTAACAACCTTTACATTTTGACTGTGTCATATCTGTCATATACATATCATATATGCCAAGCCATAACCTTTCATGCACAGACAAGACCTGATGAATGTTCTATGTGCTTTTCTCAACACACTGTGGTACTTTGTGTGTTAGTATCATACTGAGTGCTTGTGCGTCTGTGCTTTTCAATGATATTACCCTATGATGCTGTTTTCTTGTTGGGTTGTTACTGGACCTTAATAAGAAGATAATGCCAGACAGGTTTGGCATTATTTCCTGCTAGTCAACAAAAGTGAAAAAGGATTTGTCATTAATTCTTTAAATATTTAAGATATTTCAGCAGTAAAACCATCTGTATAATCCTGTGGTTTTCTCTGTTGAAAGGAAAGTAATTAACAACTCAATAACCTTCATTATTATTGGCTGGTTCAGATACTCTATTTCCTTTTGATTTAGAAGGTTGTACACTCTAGGAAGTCACCTGTTTCTCTATTTCTAGCAAATTATTCAATTTGTTGGCATGGAATTTTTCATGGAAGTCTCTTAGGATACTTCAGGTCTGTCATGTTAAATGTAATGCTGTGTTTTATATTAATAATTTTGCTTATTGAGCCCTTGTCCTTCTGGGGGTTGGTTTAGTATAACCTGAGGTTTGATTAATTATCTTTTCACAAGCCAACTCTTTGTCTCACCATCCTTCCTCAATTTCTTTCTGGTTTTTATTTCATTGATTTCTGCTCTAGTTTGTATTCATTCCTTTGCCATCTTTCAAATGGATTTTCTCTCCTTTTTGTAGTTCTTTGTGGTCTGAAATTAGGTTGTTTAGATTGTACTTTTTCTTTTGTTTTAATGTAAATATTTATGGTTATGAATTTTATTTTTAGATCCAGCTTTTCTACATCCTAGAACTTTGATGTGTTATGGCTTCATTTTTGGTCCAGGTTCTTTTTAATATCTTTTTATTTCTTCTTTCAACCCTTTTTGATGAAGATTTAATTTTCATATTTCTGCTCCTTCAGTGAATAATTTATTAATTTCCAAATATTGTACTATTATGGCCAGAAAAGATACATTGGCTGAATATAATCTTAAATTCATTGACATTCTGTGCCCCAGTGTTCCATGAGTATTGAGAAGAACTTGTCTTCAGCTGCTACTGTGCTCAACACTGTATGTGTCCGAAACAGCCTTCAAGCCTGTGGCGTGCTGCTGTCTCCTCGGTAGTTTTCTGTATGGATGCTCCTTGTTCGTTGTAATCTCATAGCTCTACCTTATTTTTAAACTTCCCCATGGTTATCATTTTTGCTTGCCGCAGGCCAAATGTGATGGCCCAGCTTGAGCATCCTCGTTTGCTCACCCCTAAAGATCACAGGACCATCTTTCCTCTATGTTCTGAAATTCAGAAAACTGTTATAAAGAACGCATTTGTATGAGGCTGTTCCACTGTGGTCGTAAATGAAAGAGATGTGCAGGCAGGGAGCACAGTGCTCTGTTACATGAGCCCTGCACTTCTGAAGCCATGGACAGACCTCGGGAAAAGGTGGGGATGGAGGAGAGAAGACACTGAGATGTGCTCATTCTTTTTAAAGAATGCACTCTGTATCAATAGATGTATAATGCCCATACTGCATGTTAGTGGTAGCTAGGAAAGCTCCAAGCTAGCAAACGTAGACACTACTTTTAGGTTAAGCACTGCAGTGTCTAGTCATGGACCAGCTTGTCTCATCCATAAAGTAAGAATGTGATCTGGATAAAACTCTCAAGTCTCTGTACCTAGGATTCAATAATCCTAGCTCCTTTGTGTGACATTTTTTTAAATTCTTTTGCAAACTGAGAAAGGTTTGTTATGGCGGCTTCCTTCAGTGATGGCAAAAATATGCTTTTCAGAAACACTGAGTGCTATATAAATGCAAAGTATTTGCAGGCAGGTTTAGATAGTGTTTAATGCTCTCTGTTAGCTTTCATAAAACTATTACAACAGCTGAATATTTGTTGTATTTCCTAGTACACATATATGTGTTATTAAACAAAACAACAAAGTCTTTAAATATATGTCTGCCAGAACAGGTGCAAAACATTTGTTTATTTTTTTCCTGGCACAAATATTGAGAAAAATGGAAATTAAAACCTGCAGCTTATTTTTAAATTCATTTTTTGTCCTTTTCTCTTCCTTTTCCTGCTGCCCCACTGAAGGCTGCAGAAGCCTTCGGGCATTCCTTGGACTGTGGGCAGTTTACCCGTTGTCCTAGGCTGACTTTGCATTAAAGCTAACATGGTTTCTTTCTGTACTTAGACTCTAGGCATCAATTGATTACTGCCATCAAGGACTCTGGGCTTTTCTTCTTGCAGAAGAATAAAACAAAGCAGTCTGGAAAAGCATCATATAAGTACTGAGTTGTAGAAGTTAAATTGCCTTTTGATCTCTTTAGGGATTTGTGCTTAGAATTTTCTTTTGTTGTTGTTTGTTGAGTTTTTTGTTTTGTTTTTTTTGTTTTACAACTGCACTGACAAATCACTGTGTTAAAACATTTTCATAGCATGTGTGAATCAAAGATATTTTTTGAAAATAATATTCTTTAAGTTAGCTGCCACTATTTTTCTGTGAGGAAAAAAAAAAGGAACAAACATCTGGAAACTCATTTTGTCTAATGTGATTGCTCTCCAGATCTCCAGTATCTTGTATGTCCTCAGACCTCTTGGCATGGTTTACTTTCTGTTCCATTAAAAAAAAAAAAGCCAATCAGTAAACGCATAATTGTCAATTCATACATTGCATTAATCATTCATTAAGTTTCTGGGAACACATAGAGATCTTGTTCATTGATATATCTCCAGCAGCAAGGGCAGTCTACAGGATGGAGTAGAATCCACATTTGTTAAGAAAGAGAAAGAAAGAAAGAAAGAAAGAAAGAAAGAAAGAAAGAAAGAAAGAAAGAAAGAAAGAAAGAAAGAAGGAAGAAGGAAAGAAAGAAAGAAAGAAAGAAAGAAAGAAAGAAAGAAAGAAAGAAAGAAAGAAAGAAAGAAAGAAAGAAAGAAAGAAAGAAAGAAAGAGGGAAAAGAAAAGTGGTTTCTAGTTATCTCATGGTTATGGTTACTGTAAAGATTATTATAAAATATCTTCAAATTAGTGTTGATGTTGGTCTATGCATGAAAACAAATAAATAACAGTAATCAATAGGGCACTGCCTATTCCTTTTTGGAGTGTCCCATGTATGGTAGCAATATAATCACAGGCTTGTTTCAGAGCCTGAAAACTCTGAAACAAGTTTTCACATGCAGAAGAAATCAAACTATGAATACTAGTTTTTTATGATATTAAATATTAGAGATCATTATGTCCAGGAAATCTTCAAGTTATTATCACTTTTATCAGTCCTATTGTCTATTCATAATAGATAACAAATATTCAGATGTAATAAAAGGAAGCCATTCAGAGAAAGGCTGTCTCGTCCTCTTCATCCTTTTAAAGTACATACTCCTGCACTGGATTATGGAAGCATACATGTATCTTGTATGCTCACAGTTTGTCTTGGGTCAGATTTGCTGTGTGGTCAGGGAAGAGACAAACTGAGTTGTCCACTTATGAGACATATATTCTGGAAAGGTGGCCGAGCAAGTAAATCAGTAATTATTATTCAATCTACTGTCAAGAATAATGGTGACACAAAGCCAGGTTAGGTGTGAAGAAAGGCTTTGATGACAGCAATGGCTCAGTAAATTTCTGTACAAGAGCTCAATCTTAAGGTACATGTGAGACTGAAATAGAAATGAGAAGAGAGGGCTCAGCCTGAAAGGCACAATACGTAAAGCAGGTAGTTAAAGTAAATGTGGTGTTCTGAATGATTCCTGAGTAGTCTTTTAGGGCTAGGGGACAATTAGACATAGACCTAAATGCTGGGAATATAGAAAGATGGATATCTATGAGCCTCTAGCATGATACTCGGCTGGCATTCAAGTTCAAATTCAGGGAGTGAGGACAGTTAGGCCAGGGATGTACTCTTCGGTGGTATAGGAGGTGTAATACAGAGAAAGGCAACCTACTGACTTCTGAAGCACAGGTAGATGACCCATGTTTTGAAGACATAGGTTCAAAAACACTTGGAATTACACCTACATTTTCATCTGGGTAGAGAAATGTATGCCTGTAGTCATGGCTACCAATGATACTGAGGCAGGAGGATTGGATTAAATCTAGATATTTGAGGCCAGCCTGAACACAGAGGCTAATTCTGAAAAGAAAATAAGGACTAACACTGGAAGGAAACTATGAAACACCAGTGAGGGTATGCTCTATGTCCAAAATCCACCTCTCAGTATCAAAATGTTTTCTACAGCTTCTGAGAGAACTCATGACTGGGGGTCATCAGTTGTCAACTTCCATACAAGTTGACTCTGATTTTGATAGAACTGTCTTGTACATAATCACGGTCTCCATGCAGGGCTCTTGTATCCAGTGATTTATGGATATGGAAAAAAAATCACTGGCCCTTCTTAAGTCAATATTGAAAAAAAAAACAAAACAAACAAACAAAAAAACCAACTGAAATGATGGGTGGACTTTCCAGAATCCCCACTGAGTTCTTCTAAACTATGCTGTATGTCTGCTTCTCCCAAGAGGAGCCCTGTTTCCTCTGGTTTCTCTTTTAATTCTTTTTACAAATGTTATTTCTGAAAGCACACTCCCAGCTATCTATTGCTAAATAATCTTTGCTCTCAGAGTGTGTGTGTTTGCTAATCACTTTGTTAAAGTAGATTTTCATGAACTTCAGCTAAATCATAACACTTGGGTTTAGAAGCACAGGCTCTAGAAAATAGTGAAAGTCTTACCACAGTCTAACTGAAGTGAAGAGATCACTGATACATAAAGATCACTGATCTTTAGGAATACAAAGTAGCCCTGAGGTACATCCTAACATGCTATTGTTAGTGTGTGAAGACACACAAAGTTTATACAAATCTTCTAATAATCCAGCAGACCTAACAGATGTCTATATAGTTCATCCTGGTGAACTTTCCTATAGACAGACAAACAAACAGTATCATTGAGCCTAACTCATAGAGGCATGCCATGTGAATAGATTCTTATCATCTTTTAGATTTCCCTGTTAGTGTATTCCAATGCCAGTATAATTTATTTTATATGTGGCTTGTATCTGAGTGATTTAGAATAAATCAAGATAGTGCCTAGGCATTGGAAGATAATAGCTCATTGCTATTGCTTTCTCTGGAAATAGAACTTAATTTGCTGAAGGATTTAGGAAGCGATACCCATTTGCTGCTGGCATTCCCCCAAATTTTTCATACAATTTCCTTTGAATAATTTATTTATTTCCCTTCAACAAGATAGCAATCATTTATCAGAGAGATGTCTGTTTCTGCCTTAGGAAGATCTGCTATTATGAAAAAATGCTAAGTGGTAAGTTTAACTCATAAGCGGAGGCCACACGTGTACGTGAAAATTGTTTTCTGGTGACCGAGCAGCCTTGAAAACATGAGCCATGGTCTCATCCTGTCACAGATTGGATGTTGCGTGTTGTTGCCCTGTTGTTTTTAACTCAACTCACAGACGTCATTCTGATAGACTTCCCAGAACAACCTGATAGTGACCTTTGTTGTGTTTATTCTTGATCTTACAGAATTGTTCAAACGTCAATACAAAAATATTGTATTACTTGTCTAAGATGTTGAAACCTTTTCAGCTTTTAGATATTATGAGCCTGCAAACAGTAAGAATGCCCATATACTGAGTTTCTTCTGCACGTGACTTACCTGAATCACTCTATCTAATCCTCATGACTCTACAATAGAATCATTACTCCTCTTTTACAGAAGGAGTCCCAAGATAAAGAGAAAAAGAGGGTACCTTTTTCAGGGTGTAGAGTTATTATAACTTGGAGATGGAGCTGGCAAACAGTTGACCACAGGCTGTGCACTCTACACCACAGCTCTACACTAGTACAAAGCCACAAATTCATCCACATGTGCAAATGCTTTATTATCACTGAGTTCATCTTTGCACACTGGAATCCTACACAAGCTCTCGGTCAAGCTTGATCTTTGAGATTTGTAGAAAATGTGTTCTCAGCACACGTATGAATGGTAGGGACAACGAACACATCTTGATTTACTTTCTGTTAATAAAATGTTTAAATTGGGATCTCATTTTATACTACTTGCCTGCAAGCAAGTACTGCAAATTAGTGCATTTTATTCATTTATTTAATAAGTTCCAACAGCTTCACAATGCCCCATCAGTGAGTGATTTCCTCTTATCTTCATCATGCAATCTGTGTCTAAAATAGACAGCAGATAGTTGAAGCTCATCAGAATAGGTGAGTCATTCATACCACAACCCACAATAAGAAAAAGAAGACAAAAGATTTAATAATTTTTAGTTCTTTCCTACACTGTGTACTCTAGATACGATCTCTGTGCAAGTATAAACCTGGAAACAATGTTATTCTAACTCAAAAGGTTTCAATTACAAAATCAGACTCTTATTTGCTCCCCCCTATTTGATTTAGTAATGTTGAAAAATGTTTCACGCTTGATTAGTACCTGAAACGAGTTCAGTTATTTTCATTGTACCATTTGATATCCAGGAAGCCAAGAGGTAACCCATTGTCCTCACCATTCAAGTAAAAAGAACCAGAGTAATATCAACAAAATGACTTATAAGTTGCATCTCTTTTCATTCTAACAGCAAACAAAAGGCAATGCATTAGAAATAATTTTAGTATTCTATAAATGAGGCAATTACAATAATACTAAGTAATTTCAAGTAGTCCTCTCTACCTAATTGTCAGTCCCTCCCCCCTTTCTCTCTCTCTCTCTCTCTTTATCTCTGTCTCTCCATCTGTCTTCCTTTGTATTTTTCTGCATCTCTGTGTCTCAATCTCTGTCTCTCTCCCTCCTACCACACCCACACCCCCACACCCAACCACACGCCCACACCCACACACACCACTATTATCAAGATGATGAGTGTCTTAGAATAGTTTCCACAGAAATAGGGTGAGTCATACGGTGCATGTAGATGTATTGGGAAGAACTAAGAAGGGATAATCAAAAGGAATGAGGAAAGAAAGGCAGATGCATTGGGAAGGGTTGCTTGTTTGTTTGTTTTGTTTTTTTAGTATTGTCCTTGTAGAATTCTCCCCACTTGATGAAGAAAGCATAGCCTTAGTGTCCACACAGGAAACTGTCTCTGAGCAGTAGATGTGCCACGGAACAGGGAGTAACTTGGGTAACGCAGCTTTCTGCCCACAAAGAGCGTCAGACAGTTCTCTTTGAAGAAAACAGGGATGACTCATGCTCAATTGATATTTTCGGAAGAGAGGGAGGAAATGCAGACCTTGAAGAGGAATTCTGAACAAAGCATCTAAGTGTTTCTTACAAATTCATCAGTCAGTAGGCATAACAGTTTCTGATAGATCACTTGTGGACTCATTCTTTCTTCACCAATTCGCTCCAGGAAGTGGGTGCTCCCAATTTTATCATTTATAGTTGAAGATAAGAGTTTTTCTCAAGATTATACAAGTGCCATAATATGAACTAAATCTTCATTACACACTAACCCCTTTTACTTGAATATATTTCTCTGAAATTTCACAGGAATATCCACATCTCAAAGGTGAGCAGGTTAAATTAAATTGAGTGAGACAAAAAATGTGTTAAATACCATCTGGCATATAGAATTGAGCCCTCAAGGCATATTTCATGTTCATATTCATTTATCTCAGAAGAAATGGCTTTTATTACACCTCCCACTTGAAAACATAAAGAATGTCAATCAACATAAAGAAAGGCAGAAGGTATTTTTAAGTTCAATGACAGCCACTTGTGTGGACTATGAGAAGTCCTACATTCCATTCTCAGCATTGCAAATAAATGAGCAAACTTCCTTGCTACATGAATAATTTTGAACATTTTTCCTGTTGCCTGACATTCCAGAATCTTTTCCTCTCTCCGAGAGGAGGGGTAAGTCAGGAAGGGGATTCCCAAGTAGAAATGAACATCCTTTCTTTTCTACCCTCCTATAGAGAACATAATGTTGATGCTATCCATTCTTTATCCTGCATCAAGTTCTATTGTGACCTGGAGAACAGTAACTTCTTTGCTTTGATGAAAAGATTTTGATATGTGCAGTTAAAAGTGGGCACTATATTTAAATAGAAATTGAGACTGAAGAGAGAAGTGTACTTATTAGGGAACTATACTGTGGTCTTATATGGGACTCACATTAAAACTAATTAAAGGAGCTTCTTGCTTCTAACTTTGAGTTTAAATACAATCTTAACAATCCCTGCATTCTGTATATTGCCCAAAAGATGCTTGCTTAGCCAGTTCTCAATTAGAACAGACAGGAGTCTGACAGGAAAATCAGAATATTTCACTTGCGTGCAACCCTTTGTACCAAATATCTCAGACAGATTACTAGTGTCCAGGGTAACCTTGGATGTCACCTACATCCTCGTAGTTAGATTTTATATCTCCTATAATAGTGGTGCTTGTTTTTATTTGCTATATACTTGGAGAGCTTCAGAGTGCTGTAAGACCAGGTTTTATTACCCAATTACATTTTTATGCAATTGTAACCAAAAACTTGTGCAATCAGTTTCTTTCAAAGAGGTACGTTCTCCACTTGAATCTGATTGATTTTTGCAATGAACGGCTGAGATTCTAGCATAAATCTGTACAGTTGTTCAGTGGGCAGTCTTATTTCCATAGACACCAGGAAAGCAGAAGGTAATGGATATGAGCCTCAGATGTATTATTACATGGAGAGAAAAGAAACTTGAACTAAATAGAGACTTATATGTTACTTGGACTTAACGGTTCCTTTCACATTTGGGAGCTGAAATGCTATTGTACAATGAAGGAATATGAGCCTCAGATAATTCCAATGAGGCAGCACTTAAAAACAAGAGAAATCTTGACAATCACAGCTTCAAAACAGAAAGTAAGAAAATGTGGATGGAAGCTTAGGGAAACCAGACAGGAAATATATTTTAAGAATGGCTGAAAGTGAAAGATCATCAAGATCTTCCACAGAAGATCCACAAAAGATCTTCATATTCAGTAACTAAAGGGAAAACATGAAGTGGTAATGCTCATGACTTGGAATAGCACAAAACCCACAAAAAGCAAGTACAATGGAAGTTTAAATATGATCTAGAAGGGCGAATAGCCTTGTGGGATATCTGGGATGGGCTTGGGTGTTGTTGACTCTGTGCATGGTTTCTTAGTAGTCACAGTAGGCCATGCTTAAGCTGATACTGTGTCTAGTCAGACAGTCTTGAGGGGTACATTTCATTTGGTTTTGAGCAATAGTGTTAATTCATCCTCCTTCTTGCCACAGATTAGTGGGGTAGTGGTGTTCCTCCAAAGCGGAAATTCAGAATTTGATTACACATGCAGCTGGCAGAGTAAGTCAAGAAGGAAAAAGCAGATGTAGACTAAAAGTGAGCATGGTCCCATATAATCCACGGGGACCTAATATATTATGCTCCATTGCATATTAACCACTCAAATACTAAACATTATGAAAAATAGTTCATTAATTTCTTATTCAAAAAGCACATTTGAGTAACAAGTCATTTGGTCCTCGTGATCTTTACTCAGATTTGACTATGAAACGTTGGTTTTGGTTTCTGTAGAGTATGGTGAGAATGTCTGACTGATAAGATGTCAGATTGTCAGTGTGAAGGAAAAGCATTATTTTCTCCCTTGAATCTTTGGAAGCAATGGCTATGAGTTTTAACTTCTGTGTTTTAGAGAGAAAAAAAATGACTGGCAAGTGATAAATAAGAATATTTGTGGAAATGAATAATGAGCACCTGGTGCTGCTGAGCAGTGTTCCTACACAGTGGCCTCTTTATTATCATGTCTGATCTTCAAGACTTCCAGAAGGCTACCCTGTGATAACACAGAAATGGACAGAGACTGGGAAATGCTATATGGATATCTCTCACTAGAAATTTTGGGAAAGCTAAGTAATCTAAAGAAACATGAATGAATCCTGGTGGTTTCTAACTTATTGTAGTTTCAATATTAGAGATACAATAAGTTTGAATAGCATTAAGCTAATTACAAACATCAAGAAATGAGAATAGATTCTAAACTGTTTAGTGTTTCTAGATAATGCTAAATTTTCAACCAAGTAGGCAAGTTGAATAAAACAAATTAATTTGCTTCTGGTAAAAGAGTGATATGGAGAAATAATAAGAGAAAATGGAGATTAACTACATTACAAAATAGACCATTTCAGATCAGTTCCCTGTTGACTAACGCAGTTGATATAAGCAAAAACAGAGGCGTAAATACTGGTTCTTGTCAGTTGGGTAATTCTGGGCAAATCATTGGATTTCATATATATCTACTGCAGACAAAAGTCTCTACTCAAAAACATCATGGGGGATATTAGATAAATTCTTTTAAAGAAATCACTAAGCAAATATTAAAACATTCTTTAGACTTTAGGACTTCTTACCAGTGACCATCTGTCCTGGAAAGATGGTTAGAAAACAGACCACCAAAGTCTTTTTGTACTTATAAAATGTCAAAAGTAGAATTGAAATGTGAAAAAACAAGCTAAATTAAATACCAAAAGTTGAATCTCAAAGGTTTTAAGCACACATAGAGTCATGCTACTATATACTAACTATTGAGACATGGTAAATTACTATAAAATATAAATAAGTGAGTCAGAGACTCATGTAGCCAAGGCTGCCCTCAAATGCAACATATATATATATGTACATATGGTTTTGTACTTCTGATCCTCCTGTTCCACCTTCCAAGTCCTGGTATTGCAGTTTCAGACAGCCACAGCTGGCTGGGTACATGGTGTTAGGAGCTGTACTATGACTTCCCATGCGCTAGGTAAGAGCTGAACTAATTAATCTCATACTGGATAATGATTTGCAGGGTCTGTTATATGCATACTTAGTACGGTTTCTAAAAGTAATATGGAACACGTTTTAATGATTTCGTTTTATAGATTCATTTTCTCAGCAGTTGCTTCAAAGACAAAACAAATTTTTGCTTTGAAATGATATCTAGAATGTCTTTTAAATAATATTCTGATCGCTTCTCTGAGAATTCCAAGTAAGTCCCCATCACATCCACTCACCATCTCCCCTCCTGCATCCGTTCCCTCCACCTCACCTTCCTCCGTAACCAACTTGAAGTTTCCTGACCTGCCATCTCGCTCAACTCAAATCTGTGCTGTTCCATGGCTCCTGGAAAGGGGGCTTGCTCTGAAATCGAAACACATGTTACACAAAGCTTTCTCTCTCCCAGCAGCGATCAAATATGAAAAGCCCCTTAGAAAGTGGCTGGATTTTGTGCCCCTCTTCCCAACGCCATGCTGAAATCACTGTGAATTCATTTGTGCACCCACTCTGTTGTGTCCAGAAGACACTAATTTCTTTAATTCATTTTCTACCTCTGATTTCTTTTCTTCCTTGAAATTTTCTGAGCCATCAGGAGAAGGATATAATGTGTATGTCTCATTTTGTATTGATCAGGCCATCATCTTCCATTCCCTGCGTGTGAACCAGCTGAGGGTCACTATGTTAATTGCCATGTATTGCATTTGGTTTACCCTTTTGTGCCCTTTTGTGAAGTTTCCTCGTTAGGGTTACTGTTGTTATGAAGAAACACCATGACCAAAAACAAGTTGGGAAAGAAAGGATGTATTTGTTTTATACTATTGCATATTAGTCTTTAACTGAGGAAGTCAGGGTAGGAACTCAGACAAGGTAGGAACCTGGAGGCAGGAGCTGACGCAGGAGTCATGGAAAGGTGCTGCTTAGTGCCTTGCTCCTCATGACTTCGTTAGCCTGCTCTCCTTATAGAACCAAGACCACCAGCCAGAGTGTCCCCAACCACAAAGGACAGCGGCCTCCCCCATTAATCACTAATTAAGAAAATGCACTACATACTTACATCCAAATCTTCTGAGGCGTTTTCTCCACTGAGGGTCCCTCTGCTCAGATGACTATAGCTTGTGTCAAGTTGACATAAAACTAGCCAGCTCATGAAGGATCTCTTGCTCCCGAGTTACAGAATGCTGGCCTTGTGTTTCTGTCCTTTAATTTTAGAGTGTTGTAAACATATTTGTGTTTAATGCACAATCATATGGAAAAAGTGCTCAGGCATTCACCTTTCACAGTTATAAGTGCCTTTTCTTTTCTTTCTTAGATTACAAGGTAATGATATCATTTCCCTCATTTCCGTTCCTCCCTCCAAACTCTCCCTTTCTCTTTTCCTCTCTCTCTCTTTCAAATCCATGAAGGCTTTCTCATTAACTGTTGTTATATACACATATGCATATAGACATATATGTTATAAAATATCCATCTTGATTTCTAGAGAAATTCTACATCATAAAATGCTTTCTCCGCCATTATTAATTTTGCCTTTCAAGCTCTTTTATACAAAGCTTTTTGACTTCATATTTTTAAAAAAACATTCTTATAGGCAGCCTAAGTTGGATGAGCATCTCTCATTTTAACTGATAGTTTGCATTAACATTCATCTACTTTATTTAGTGATAGTTTTATCTTCACCATTTTATTATATATTTCTCAGTTCCTTCACTGTTTCAGCTTCTCCTCTGTTCCTTTTTAACTGTCTAATTTGCACTAATATCTCTGTTTCTGGTTCTGTTTTGTTTTTCATTTCTACTTTGGAATATTTCTTGCATGCATTTCAGTTTGATTTATTATTTATTCTAGTGACTATCTCATGAATTGATAGGATTCACACTCTGCTTAGAGATGACTTTTTGAACAGCCAACAGCATAATTTACTCACCATCCCCCCCGCCCCCGATTGCTGTTATACACATGTGGTGTATATTCAGACCCTGTGATACAACTTTGAGGGTTTTTTTTTTCTTTGAAGAATGAAATAAATGTAAATGTATGTATGTATACATATACATAGTTTCAGAAAATCCTCAATCTAATCCATAAAATATTGTTTTTGAATTACATTATTCTCTTTAAGCCTAAACAATGCTAGCTGTCTTAAACTCTAGAGGGGTATGCTGCTAATAAATTCTTCAGGGTTTTACTTATTAGGAGATATGCTTTCCTCATTTTTGAGAGATATTTTTGTTCGTCAAAAATTTCTGGACTAACTACCTTTCATCATCTTACAAATATTTTCTACCACCCGACACATCGTTTGCCATTACCAGCCACCTTGTCGTGAATGTGGAAGGGCTCATCTTCTGCAGGTCTTTTCATCTTCTTTCAAGTTTGATTGTGACATCTCTAACACTGATTCAACATAAAATAACCACACTTAATTTTGGTGAAACGTCTCCAAAATGCATATTTTGAAATGTATATTTCATTCCAAAATGTGTATTTTTTTGAAATATACTGATATTTTGCTTAAGATTCCTCACATAACTCTATATTGTAATAACTTCCTTTAATCTTCCAGAACTCCAAATGTATGCTTTTTGTTTTTGACAATTTGATATGCATAATCAATTCATCTATATGTTTAAACATTTTTCTGGAGCTCTCTAGCAGTCCCGAACTGGCAAACATGGCACCAGTGGGTCTTGCCCTTCCCCCTAGCCTCTTCTTGTTAAACCATTAGATTACATTCCTACAGCTAGCCACCAAGGTCAGTTCCCTCAGTTGGCCACTTTTCGATGACTGTCTCAGCCCTGAGGCTGACCACCAAAGTCCAACTACCAAAACATCAAAGCCCAGCACTTAGGCTACTCTAGTTAACATGCCCAATCGGAATTTACCAACCCATCCCAGCTCATTCTATCGCAGACCTCCCCTTTTCTCCTCTTAAAATTACACCTGCAAAGTTATTTGGTGCTGTCTCAGAATCAACCATTTTTGCTTTTCTTTCCTGCTTCACAAAGGATCTCTTTGTGCTGGAAATTGGTGTCTGAGAGTGGTCTGTGCCTAATCTGGGTTCGGGAGGGAGCACCCCATTGTGTGTGGGTCCCCTCATTTCTGCCTATGTTTGAATAAGCCTTTTCCTGTACATTTTCCCAGATCTCCTCACCACCCATTCTCCATTATTAATTACATTGCGATTTTCATTTATTATCTGCTCTGGTTCCAAAGCTCTTCTATGTTTTTGTTGTAGGAGCTTTACCTGCTCTGTATTCTTACTCTGCTCATTCAAAGTTGGGTGCTTTGGAATTTGTTCACATTGTTGTGTTTGCCTTTGTGAGTCCCACAATTCCAGGGCGTGCATCACACTGACTGGACACACCCAGAGATTCTGCCTCCTGACAGAGTTCCTTAGTGAGTGTTGAGTTTCTCCTGTAGGTTGGTGTCTTTGTGTTAAAGTCAGACATTCCTTTTCCTATGCCTCTTCCGTCCGTTATTTCCTGAGCTCCCAGATAACTGGTTTACACTCAGGAGTGGGTTTTGTGCTGAAACTGTCTTTCTTGTCTTGAACTCAACACTTGAAGTGATCACACATAATCTTGGATATGTCAATGACCGGGAGAGAATCTCAGTTTAGCTCCTGGCATTGTGAGAACGCTGCTTGTCTGTCCTTCTCTCTGCCTCCCTATAGCTGCAGGAGAGTAGAGCTGATGCTGCAGAGTCCAGCCCTCGTCTCATGGACACGCCCTTTAGTGAGAGACCTACAGTGAATGCCAGGCCTTCGAGTCTTTTCCGCAGTAGTCATCTTTCCCCCTACTTGTGCATGTCATAGATCAGGATATGATTTTCAGCTCCTGGTCCTTCTCTCTTCCTATGCCATGGTTGATCTTTACAAGGCTTCACTAGGAACCAGGTAGAACAGGGCTTTTCTGCGATGTCACCATCTAGTTTTATGAAGATCATAAATTGTCACCTCATATTTCTTCTCAATTTTTGAAAATTTTTGTACAGAAGTTGAGAAAAATCTGGTATTAATTATTCACTCATGCCTAGAAGCTCCAATTAAATATGAGCGTGGATAAGAGGCTGTCTTTGACAGATCACATGACCAGTGTCAGGTATGGTTAGCCACACCAGACTAAGCCTTAAAAGGGTTTGTGTTGTTGCTGTTTCCATCACAGAATGGGAAGTACAGAGACCTGTCAGTTTCTATGCTAAAATAATCACCAAGACAAATACCTACTGCAAAAGAAAGCATACACTTATGTCTATGAAATAAAGGGTGTTACTGATTCATAAACGTAGCCATAACTTAATTATTCAAAAATGGACGAACAGATTTCTTAATCAACATGTTAGAAACTTTGATAATACTTGAAAATAACTACTAAATGACTTAAAACTTTGTAATATAAGGACATTCACGTAGTAAGGCATTGCTATACGCATCAACAGGTTTCCCCCAATAAAGTCCTCGTTGGGAGTGACGTGCCCTGAAGGGTTCTCTGTGAGACTATTGGCCCAAAGCAGATTTAAATTTATACTCTAGGTCTTGCATTTGGACAAAGGGTTTTTGAACACTGTATATGTAATATCAAGAATTGGGAGGAGGTACGAGGTCCATACTGGTCATTTTAGCACTCTGGAGTCTGAAGCAGGTGGATTGCCAGAGATGGAGGTTAGCCTGGTCTACATATTGAGACCCTACTTCTAGTCTCCACCCCCCAAAAAAACTAATTAGTTAAAGATATTAATTACGGTTGCCAGGTGTTCTTTCCAAGAGCATGAACTTCCCAGACTAACTCACCTATGGTAGTGTTAGCAAAGCAATGAACTATGGAAGAATGCATGAGGCAAAAAGCGTCTCACACACAGAGCTGTCACTCAAGAGCTCCTGCATCGTTCCTGTGAACTAGAAAGCCTAGGGATGATGAAATTCAACAGAGTTAAGCCGTTCAGAGACAAATTTGAAGACACTGGGCTTGGCGCTCTTAAAAATATATTGTTTTTATTTGCTATTTTATGGTTTTGCATACAAACGACAGGAGTTTGTTTTGTTTGACCCTATGTTTTTCTTCTTTTTTTTTCCAGTACGATTTTGACATTTTTCTTTCCAAGTGAATAATTCGCCTCATTAGACAAAGTTTCTTGTCAATAGTTTTAATTAGAAGTGATAAAACAGCCAGGCCAAAAACAGGAAACAAGTTTTCAGGAAAACATGTAAATCATGTTTTCTTTCTTTTACGTCTCCTTTCCCAGATTTACATATCCATCTCTAGAAAATTAGTAACTGGTCCACAGATACTAAAATGCATCCTAATTTTATATAACGCAATCATCTTTCTTAACATTAGAACAATTAAGAAGTTTCCTGTGTCTATTACTAACGTGTTATAGTATGGTGATGAACAGGAAAATGTGGTATAAATGAAATATCAAGGCAAAATGCCACATGTGATGGCGCTCTTAAGAGGAACAGCTCATCAGTGTCAATGAGTAAGGAGCAGAATCTAGAGAAAAATCGCTTGTACAAGAGACAAAGGCAGAGGAAGGCTTGAATCTCAGGACTAGAACTTATTAGACTGAGTTATGGATATCTTAGAAAATATTCAGTGACAGAGGAAGAGCCATAAAAAGTTTCCATGTGATTTAATTTGGCTCAAGGTGTGCACAGGAAATATGTTTATAAGTCAGTGAAGAACTCCAAACGGAAGATAAAGTTCAGATCCATAGCGGTACTGTATAGAATAAAAAACATAACAAGTGAGCAGAAGAACCAGGTAGGCACCCCACCTGAGGGCACCATTGCAGCCCAAGCCAGTGAAAAATCCAGGTAAACACCCCACCTGAGGAATATTTGGGTCTGTTCCCACAGCCCACTTCTCTGTAGCAGCCCCTCCTCCAGCCCTACCAAACAAAGCCCCCAAGACCTGCGGACAGCCCCCAGTCCCATCACAGTCCAAGCCAGCCAAAGAAACACCGCCAGCCCTGTCAAAGCCCCTGCCGTCAGAAGAACCAGCACAGACCATGCCAGCTAGCCCAAAGAGCAGCATGGGCAAGAACAGCCAGCCAGAAGAACAGTAGCCAAGTCCCAGCCCACAACTAAGGCAGAGACTCTCTGCTGGACCACCAGAGCTCCAGGCCACAACTCAGACAGAGACGCCCTTCTCAACAAAAGGACACAAAGAACAGAATACCAGAAAAGAAAAAGATAAAAAGAAACAAAAACACCCATCCAATAAAGACAAACCCAGGAATTCAGCACCTAACCCTATAATCACCAGAAACCCAGCAGATCCCTGAACACCAGCAGAAGAACACAATCAACATCAACCCGCTCAAGATGTAGCCAAAAGAACCTAACTACCCTACTGTTACAAGCCATTAACACTCCAACACAGATGAAGCACAAGAAAAGGAAGATCTTGACACCAACCATATGAACATGATAGAGACCCTTAAAGAGGAAATGAATAAATACCTCAGAGATGAAAAGACAAACAATGGGAGAAACTGAGTAAATTCATTAAAGAAACCCAGGAAAACACAAACAAACAATTAGGAGAAATGAATAAATCCCTGAAAAAAAGCAAACCATTAAAGGAAATGAACAGACTCATTAAAAAGCAGCATGTCCAACTCAGGAACAAAACCACAGGATTTTGAACACGGAGATTAAAACTGAAATCCTAGGGCCTGTTAGAATTTACAATATGGAAACCATAGCATCTTATCCAAAATTGAGGAAAAATAAAGTTATTATTTTGAGAGAGAATGAATAGCATAGCAATGAAACTGAAAAAAAGAATAACCCTTTCAACAAATGAACGTTGGACTATTGATAGCTGTGTACCATGAAAGGAACTTGACCACCCTTATAAACCTGTGAAAGTTGACTCTAAACGGATTCGAGGAAAATTGTGGGATGTAGCAGGAAACCCCCCGGGCTTCACACAAGCCAGGTCGGCACTCTACAACTGAGCTGTAAACCCTGGCCCTTTGTAGCTTGATCAGAGACAATGTCCTGCTAAGTTTCATACATTGGTCTCAAACTTATAACCCCTCTCCCTCAGTATCTTGGGCTACAATTAAGTACCCTTGGCACCACCCCTAGATCAGCCTACTTTTCAGAGCTTAAAACATCATAATACTCCGAAAAGGCACAGATGTGACTATTATCACATTTTGTAAAGCTAAAAAATAAATAAATAATTCTAAAAGCACAAGTAATCGAGAATAATAGATCAACTAGACTATCAAAAGTAGGAGCCTAGAGAAGCGAGAGCATGCACACCTATAATCACTGCACTTGGGAGGTGAAGGCAGGGTCAGGAGTTCAAAGTTATCCTTGACCATATGACAAGCAAAAGAAAAGGGAAAAAACATTGTGCTCCAAATACAACTGTCTGGAAGGTGTGAAGTCCCCTACTCATTTGGAAACATTTGCAAATCATCTATCCCCAGAGAGATTGAATTCAAAGCAAATACAGAACTCTTAAAACTCAAAATAAGATTCAAGTAAACCAATGGGCCAACATTATAAATAATTACATCTCCAAAAGTGTGTACTCATGACCACTAAACATATGGAAAGTTGGTTACTATGCAACAAGATGTTTACTATGGGTAATTATGTCACCATGAGATACTATGGCACACCTCCTAGGACATCTGTAATAACAAAAAGGAAGTAGAGAAATTGGCATTGTCATGTGCTATATTTGGTATTTTGGAAAGCAGTTTGACAGTTTCTCAAAATATTAAATGTAAGATTGCCAGGTCACCTAGCTATATATATATCCAATATACGTTATTTTAAAAAAAATCTGTGTTTACAAAGAGACATTTTTATATTTATTTTTGGTAGAATAAAAAGTTTATTGTTTGTCAATTAATGAATTAGCTAACCAAATGCGGTATGCCCATTTGGTGGAACATTATTCGATGAAAGAGAGGAATGAGGTACCGATGCAAGCATGTCATGAAAGAACGAATGTGGAAACATGAGTGTGACAGGGACCCATCACGTAAGACTTACTAAGTGCTGGTCAGTCTGAACTGTCGAGCGCGCTGTACAGTCATGGAGACAAACATAAGAATGTACCTTTCCAAAGATAGGGAGAGGGATAAGGAGAGCAGTGGTGAGTGAATTCTAATGGGGTTGTAGTTTCTTTTGTGCCTGGAAAAAAAACAAAAACAAAAAGTTCTAGAGTTTCATAACGGTGCTGATTTTGGTTCTGTAGTGTATATATACTCCTAAATTATACACTTTATGGTGGTCACGTTTCTCATATCAGAATTATATCTCACCAAAGCTATTAAAAACAGTAGCTCATTGCCTCTCCATTTCTGCATCTTATAGAAAGTCACTGTAGCCACATGGGCTTTCTTGCTGTTCTTCTCTGGCCTGGGTACAGATGTGATGAAGACTTTTCCTAAAGGAAGTTGGTCTCAGCCAAGGGAAGCTGCTCTCCCCACTGCATCTTCAGAAACCACACTGGCTCTCTGAATCCAGACAACTTTAGAGATGAATTTTCTTTCTGAACTATAGACATACTGTCACAGCAAAAGGAGACTCATACTCATATGAATGCCTAAGAGGGGAGAAAATCTGCTAAGTAGTATGCCTGTATTTGAATGTAGATTCTTAAACAACCTCTAAGAGTTCCCCCGAACCACTCATGACCAGCTTCATCCAAGTGCTCCTTGATGCTCTAATGCCCCTTAGAGGACTTTTACAGGTGTCCAGTACAGAATACAATAGGGCTTTGAGACTCAGTCCAAGAATTACTCTGACTCTTCACTTCTTTAGTGGATACTCTGAAGGTTTTCCATTATTGTTTCTTGTTGCATGTCTGGTAGTAAAATAATGAAACTTAGGTTGGAGAATTACATTATAGTATCGCAAAATGTGTTTTCCTCAAGAGAATATAGGTTGTGGAGTGATTTGAAATGAATTTGAACAGCTATTCCTTTCTAGTAGAAATAACCTAGTGACTCATGTTAGGTACTTGACCACGCTGACTCAGATGACTGTAGAAGAGGCAAACAGTGGAGATGACCACACTGGCTTCATGTGGTGAAGGCACTGAAATATTTAATGCAAACTTGGTGTATACGTAGAAATGCATCCTGCAAATGAGTGTTATTTCCCGCTATACACGTTTTTTGTTATTATTACCGAGTGGCATGCGCTTGTTTGATACACAACTTAGATTGTCACCTGTAAAAAATAAGTAGAACAGCACTCAAGAGGCTGACACAGGAGGATTGCTGTGAGTTTGAGGATTGCCTAGGCTACATAGCAGAATAAAACAAGGGTCCCTGGGTCTTCTTCTTGCAGTCAGTCTCAGGTCAAGGTTATCATGGTGCTGTTGTTTTGTATTATTTTGTTTTTTTTGTTTTTTGTTGTTGGTTTTGTTGTTGTTTTGTTTTTTTTGTCCTAAAAGGCAAAGACTCCAGAAGGGAGCTGTTCTGTGTTTGTTGTGAAGTTTACTACTGTGAAACAGGTTGACATTCACCGAAAACGTAATACTCCTATTGTAATGGCTTGAGATTTTTATAGCAGAGTTCTTCAGTAGGTATGCCTTTAAATTTAACCTCACCAAGAAGAAAACTGGAGCAAAACAGTAAATTAGAAGGTTAATGTATTGCATTTCCACCCTTTTTAGAGTCTGGTAACAAAGGCATTATTTTCTCTGAAAATATGTCTTCAGTACTAAGTTTATAGCAGATCCTTCTTTGAAACATTACTTATAAATTGTTGGCCTGGCCAGAACGTGGGCCATCAGCTGGATATCAGCTAAACACCTGCTGACCTTCATCCTCCGGGTCTTCCATGTGCCTGATTCTTTAGTGTAGACCAACCTCAGGTGTGATGATCACAGCAGCAGCAAGGTTGTCTTTGGACTTAGGATAGCCAGTTCTTTGTTTGGGAAACAAAAATCCAGTCCAGATGTTGGTGGTCCTTGTTTTCTTTACATCTATAATAGGAAAAGTATAATGTCTACTTTAATACATTGATTCTTGAAAGGGATGTAATGTACATTCTCTTCTAACACATACACACAAACACACACACACGCACTATGTGAAGATTGTGAAGTTTCAAATCTCTGTAGGAAAAGTCAGCCTTCCTTTTAAAACTGATTTTGAAAAATGGTAGATTGCATTAAAGTTGTGCTGTTTCCTTTTTTTCCTTAAATAAAGCTTGTTCAACCACTAGATGTTTGGTTTACAACATTTAGAAACTACACAAAACACAGTGTCATCTAAGGTTCTCTGCCTCCCGCGCCTACCCTTGAGTTAACAGCAAGGGCCTCTGTGGTCCTACTGAGGACTTTGCCCACAGGAAAACGACCCTTGAAGGTGCATGAACTCGGGAAGCCAGCTGCACACCCTTGAGCAGCTTGCAGGAGCAGAGACCTAAGAGAGGAAGACCCAGAAGCACCAAAACCCAGAGCAGCGGACTTTGTGCTTGTCCTAGCCCCTTTCCGTGGCAGAGACCTCCTACCCTCATCAGGGCAAGGGCTGGCCTCTGGTCTGCGCTGGCTGCTGCTCCACTGCATCCGCAGCAGGCAAGCTATTACGCATCTAATCGGAGCAGCAGTTTAAGCTTACTCTCCAAGCAACATCCCTGCAAAAGCAGTGCGAGCTGCTGAGAGACGACTGCTCCGGACCCTGGAGTCTGGAGTCCTTCCCAGCGAATTGTCTCTCACCCTGCGGAGCTCGCCAGCTCAGTTACTGGAGAACGGGGTTGGTCCTCGCCACCGCCCTCCCCTCCGGTCTTCAGTAGGAGCGGGGAGAGGAGATCCGCTCCAGCGCGCACGGGAGTGACCGAGGGCAGCGGGCCGCTGGCAGCGACCTGGACGCGGTCCGTTCCTCCCGCTGCGCCCGCGCTGTGCGCGCTGAGCTCGGCGCTGGACCATCCCGGCCCGGCTCGCGGGTGACATCACTCCTGAAGATACTCGCGCTCGGGTCCTTGCCTTCCTTCACAAAGCCTCTGCCGGTGTGTGAGGGTCTCTGGAGAGGGCTCCCGGCTTCCTGGGAAGAGAGCGGGACACCGAGCGGCCACCGAGCAGAGGAGCCGAAGGAGCAGGGCGAGTGAGGAAGTACCCCGGCGGGCGGCGACATGAAATTCAGCGCCGCTCACTACCTGCTGCCGCTGCTGCCTGCGCTCGTCCTCGGCACCAGGTGAGTCCGGGAGCGTGAGGCCCCAAGCCAGGAGGCTGCGCTGGTCAGGGGAGAGGCACCTCCCACCTAAGCAGGATGCTAGCAGTGATCCAGGTTCCGAATCCCTGGAGAGCTGCTCTCTCCAAGCCCTTCCGTAGTTCCCCCAGCTCCCTGGAGAAAGTCTCAGGATTGCCTCCCTTCAGGGACCAAGAGCTTCCCTTTAGCAAAATGAAGACACCCCCTTCCCCGGAGCCCTGTAGTCGGACAGTGAACACGCAGAAGCAGGACAGCCTAAAGAGGAAGCAGGGAGAGAAGGGATGTCCCCAGACTGTGTGTTTACATTAGACTCCTGCTGGTAATTAGGGAACTCCGGCCCCCCGTGGAGCGGATGCTAAGGTCAAGGGAGCCAGAGAAAGCAGAAGGAGCTAAGCCTTGAACAGTAGTAGTTCCCGGATTCCTCCAATGGCCTGGTCTTGAGTGGGCTTGGTGGCAGGTGACTTCCTTCGGCTGTGCTTCCAGCAGGCTTCAGATTAAAAGTTACAAGACAGTGCTGAGGCAGAGGAGAACCTAGTTGGGAACAATCGGGCACTGTGCTCCATCCCTGGCCACAGATGAGAATTTCAGCACAGCACAGAGGATCTATTTTTAGTGGAGATTTCAAACGCACTGACTGAGGAGAGCTTTGTGACTGCTGCTGGGGGATCAAGTCTCAAAGTTGGTGATGGGTTTGCTTCCTTCTCCCACAAGCACAGCACAAGGGTGGCCTGTTTCAGGGCCCTGGCTGAGTTTATTCTGCAGGCCTTGAGCACCCTGCTGGCAGCAACCGCTTTCCCTTGGCCTCCATGAAATAAAATAACCCACACGGGGTGGGGATTCTTTCAAATCCGCATGAATGGAGACACAATCTGATTGTATAACTGACCAAAAATAAAGGAGAGATACACAACTGTGCAAGATTCAGAGAGAAAGGCTGAGGCGGGCTCACAAGCTCTTACAAGAAAGATGATGTATTTGAGTTTCTGTTTCTAGTGGATGTTTCTTTCATGCCTACATAACCTAACTTTCCTGTCCAAGCAGAAACTGTTCTATTCACCTCCAAAAACTGATGAATTTGGTCTTTCCTTGAACATAAAACCTAAGTGACTTTCCCATACTGAAATAAAACTTGAGTTTTATTTCTTGTAAAGATTTGCTTTTCATTTCAGTTTATAATATTCTCATATTTTTTTAAAGAAAACCACTTTGCTTTCCAGTATTATTAGGACTTTTCTAAATAATAGATATTTATAAATAATAGATAATAGGATATCATAGATACTGTGGTAAGTTCCAACAAACTGATAAAGTTTGTCTTGTGGTCCTGGCCATTTGCTCTCACCTTCTGCTTTAATAATTATTTGTGTGTTCATTTGAAGAAAGGACATTGCTGAAGTTTATACTTAAGTACATGCTTGTCAACATACTCATTAAACAGTAGATGCTGGAAGGAGGGAAATCCGACCTACGGTGGCATGGAAGCCAGTGAGAAACTCTTGAGTTCCCACAGTCCATTTGCTTTTTGAAGCAGCAGTCATTCAAGTGGCTAAGTATGATCTATAGTCTCCATTCAAAGCTTGTTACTAGTTCTGTAGTGCAAGAGCCATCAACTTCCCTATCTATGAAAGTGATGATTTATGTAGGTACTTTTAAGACTGGAAGTTAACACTTTCGTTACAAAACATTAAATTATTCTGAGTTGAATTTAGGTAGGAACCTTCTACAGCATTGCTATTTGAATTTTATAAGAAAAGTGAATGTCCATAATTCATAACTCATTTGCTTAACTGCTGTGGGCCAAATTATTGCACTCTGTCCCCAGGTCACCTGCTGATGGGGAACATATTTGAAAATGAATTTGAGACTATCAGTGTGTCGCTTGCCAGAAGAGAACAGTCTTTTAGGGACTCTCACGAAGGCCGTCCTCCTTCCAGGACTCGGCAGTTCATAGTCACATGGCAAGCATAAAGGTTAAAATCCAAACCACAAAGCTCCGCGAAGACGGTGTTTTAGTCAGGACCGGACCGCTGCACCGTTGAGCAATACAGTGTGGCCCAACCACGGCCACTGGTTTTCTGTTGGCTGACTTTCTCAGTGGCTCTTTCTGTGGGGCAGGTGCATCTCACATGCTTACACCGTGTTGACTAAATCCACGGAGGGGGACAGTTGTCGCTTGTCGACTCTAAAGTTCCTTCTAAAGTGTGGAGAATGTGGAGACGAAACTCTTGATGTGGAATGCGTTTGCTCTGCCCTGTGTCTCTCTGAGTAGAGCGCCTCAGAGCTGCTTATCCTTTTCCGCAGTAGGCTTGGTGTTCACCTCTGTCCTGAAGAAAGGAATGACTGCTTTGAAACAGATGGTGCAGTTGTTGGGAGACAGGTGCTTTATAATAGTGTTCCAGCTGCAGGGATGGCAATCCTCAGATAATCTGCCTTTTAAATCGAAGGATTGGTGGCTGTCTGTTCCATTTGCTCTCCCGGTTACCATTACAACCAGAGACCCCATAGACATCAAATAGACATCCCATAATTCCATCATATGCACAATATCAGCACTCCTAATTTAGACATATCTCATTTGTTTTGAAGAAACCTGAATGTTCACCTTGAACAACTGACAAACATCTTCCTCTATTTTCCTAGTAAGCCCTATGTAGTTTTTTTTAAAGACCTTAATTTCCTGGCATATTGTCTCTCTTGTTTAGACCGCACATAGAAATTCTAAAATACAGTCAAGCTAATGACTTGAAAATGTAGCTAATACAAAGATCCATTTAACTCGTGCACAAAGGCATGTGGTCAAAGAACACAAATGCATGAGAAGCTTGAATAGCTTTGGAATAGAATGGTTGTACTTTTCGAACAGTTTTATTCTGCAGGAGGATTAAACTGTGATTCCAAGGCAATATCTCCACTTCAGAAAGAGAGTAGGGACCGAAAGACTGGCAGGGAGAACAGTTCTTTAGAAGTTCTTCCTGAAAAGGAACCATGGAGTGCTGGAGGCTTGTGCCTTAGCTGCTGAACCTCTGTTCTTTTATGCTGTGTCTGTGCTCCTGGTGCCTTTGGAATGTGAACTTTGAAATGACTTGAGATGGAGCAAGGCATAGCAGGGGAGGGGTGAAGGCCTACAGACTTCTGACAGTTTTCCATCAGGAACAACTTTGAGCAGATGGTTGGTCATTGTCCTCCCAGTAGGAGTCACCAGTGAGGTCTTCCCTGGACCCCTGATCAGCAGCTGTACCACATGGTTCCATGGGAGTCTATTCCAGATGATACTGTACAGCGTGGACGCTCAAGGCTCCCATCTCTTCTGTGCTTTATCCCAACCTCAGGATGAAGCTGTTGTGCAGGTCAAAGGAAGCAAGGCTGACAACAACTCAGGTGTACACAGCAGCATTATTAAGGAAGTGCACTGATGCAGGAAGGAGTCTCACTTCAGCTCTGATGAAATGGTGTGAGGTACTATGAGTTTCCTTCACACAGCGAATCAGATGCACACACTTTTGATGAATTGTACCATTCTGTGTGAAAGGATCAGAGACGTGCCTTTAACAAGAGAGTGGGAAAGAGAATGTTTTTGCTCCTGAGGCTGCAGTTCCAGCCCTAAGTACCTATTTCCAGTAGCACTCTTTAAAGTGCCAATTTTTTTTTTTTTTTGGATAATCTTTGTAGATCACATTTTCTCTGTGACTGATGGCAGTGGTAGTTCAAACGCTTATGTGTTGACTGTGCAATTGTGCCAAAGCAAAAAACCATGCGACTGAAAAGATGAACTTGACCTTCCAACATGGAAGCAAACAGTCTCTGGGACTGCTCAGGTGTGAAGTGGCATTTTCTCATGTGTGATTTGTGTCATCATATGTGTAACTGTTTCTGAGAAACTGTCAGAAGATTTGTTTAAAACCACCTTAATAGATGGGGCCCAATTATTTAAGTTACCAATTAAACAGGTAATATTTAAAATTAAGATTTCTTCTCTTAGAAGCTTACACAGACAGAACATATATTAACCTATATTCAGTATTTTAGTATTTTTTGTGATGTTTCTATCTTCACAAAATGAGTGTATTGTCAGTCACTCAGTACCGGAGTCATTTGGCCAATAAAGTAGATTAGTTACAACTATGTATCTCCAACCAAGACACGCATACAAATTATTAGATATTACACAAAACTGAGTAAGTGATAGCCATAATTAGGAATTATACCAATTCAGAAGTTTCAGTTGTAATGTTTGCTTTCCAATGGCAGTAAGATGAAGGGTGTTTTATCTTCAATCTCAACATCATGGGGGATGTTTAGACTTTAGACTATGGTTTATCTTCATGTGCAAATTTTTCATGTAGCAAGTAGCACTAATCATAGAACCTACCAAACAAAGTTGTTGTAAAGACTCAACTAATTCATGGGAAGTTTAGGGTATTCTATGGAACAAAATAAGTACCCTGTGATACCGTTAATTAACTGTTAGAAACATTTTCATGAAATTCCTGTATACTGACATAGAAAAAAATAAAGTAAATCTCACATGCGAGTCAATCAAATAGCATCGAGTTAGTAAGACACTCTTGTCATCTAAAAGAAAGAACGCTAGGCAGAGAGAAGGGAACCGGGGACAGTGAGTGTGACTTGGTGCTTGGGCCCTTGTTCTCAAGATTGCTCTGCTGTCACAGTGTCTGGTTGGTTCTGTGTATTTTGCTGAACATATAAAAATTGGAAGTATTTACTTTAATCACATAGACTGATTTATCACAGAAGTATATATTTAGCTACTTGGGTTTCTGTTTACAGTGTAATTGCATGTACACTGTGTAAATCATGATATCAAATCAAAGCCATGAGCACAGGTGTCAATGGATAACTAAGATAGGTTGTTTTTACTGCATGGGTAGATAAATTTAAAAATATGATTGACTTTATTTTCTACTTGTTCATTGCTTTCATCACCCATTAGTAATCTTCAAAATAAACACTCAGAAAGATTATAGAAAAAAATGTCACATGGCCAAACAGTGTATACTATAGAAAACATTTTGAAAACCACTAATGGGAAAGAAGCCTGGCTCTTCCATATCCTAAGAATCACTGACTGAGTGTTCCTCTAGTCACCAGCTTTACGAGTGTCTTTGGAGTCACAGTGGCCTTGTTGGTTTATATATATGGTTTCCTAAATTGTTCATAGCTATTTTTAAAAGGGGACATGAATGTCAGGTGGTGGTGGCACACTCCTTTAATTTCAGCACTCGGGAGGCAGAGGCAGATGGTTCTCTGTGAGTTCAAGGCCAGCCTGGTCTCTGAGTGAGTTCCAGGAGTTACTACAGAGAAACCCTGTTTTGAAAAAAGCAAAAAGAACATTTTTTCCTTGGGTATGTGAGTGTTGCCATTGACACATGTCAGGTGAGGAAACATTAAACAGGAAGTAATATGTGAGCCAGAGAAAGAGAAAAGTAGAGATGATGTTCCATCTATGACAGAGAAAAGGAGACATACACAAAAACTCATATGAACTTTGTTTCTTAAGAATAGGAGACAAGGAATGATTGACAGCAGGTGACTCCACTGAGACACAAACTAAAGATCAACGAAGTAATCAACTTCTTCTGCGAATGTGCTCAAAGACACTGGGAGATGTCCTTAGACCAGGGGTGGGGTCTGTATTTCCATTATGTCTGACTTGGTTCCTGCTGCTTTGGAGTGTTTTAATCCCTTCAAGTGTACTTTAAGGAGTCTCCTGTTGGGAAACAAGTTGAGAATAAAGGCTCTGTTCCAGTTCAAAGCTCTACATTTTACAAGTGAGAAAACTGAGGCTTGGAGTAAGTGAGATGTCTCCAAAGACACCGAGAGAAAATAAGACAAACCCCAGAACTTCCTAAGGGGTTTCCTCTATCGTGTCTCTTTGCTCAAAGACAAATCTCTTTGTTATCAAGGATCATGAGAACAATTGACTCCTACAATGTGTTAGGAGGATTCTATTTCTTGCTTAATATAAAGCAATATTGAAGGGATGTCTCCAACCACATGCAATCCTGATACCCAGCAGGCTGCAGACAAAGGGAATTACAGCCAGGAGAAGAGCCCATTCCTCACTCTGTGTTCTGATAATTTTACAAATGAGGGCTGGCCAAAAATGACACTTTTCAAGTATTCCTCAGGGGTTAAGTCTACGGTGGTAACATCAAGATTAAGTAAACGATCTTTATGTGTGTATGTCCATGTGTAGCATGTGGCTACACCTTATCCCTCAGTAAATGCTGAGACAGAGTTTAGCTTATGTCACAAATCTGGTGTGTTGGCTAGGACAGTTCAGACAAGTAACATGTCATTGAGCAAGTTTATTAAAACTGAAAATGAATATATTTATTAAATTAATTTCAAAATTCTAGACCTGTATCGCTGAAATGACAAAATTATAGTCTAATTTGTGTTAATATTCTGCTCAAGAGTAGAAAACAGTAGAAGGCTTTCATAGAATTATGAAATAAACCCGTCTGTTGACAGGATGCACATGAGGGAGCCTCTAAAAAGAAAACACTGGACTCTAGATTCTCATCATTGTTGATAATCAAATAATTGGAGATTACGGTTAACTTGGTCTCCTACCTTGACCTTCTTCTCAGTTGAACATCTCTCCCTTAGAAAGTCATGTAAGGGCTGACGCACTGCCACGCCAGGCCTCGCTAGTCCACCTGAGTAGGGTGTCAGTAAGGAGGAACACGGATTTTCTTCATGTCTCCTATGGGGACTGTGCCTTCCTCCAGCCAAGATGAGGGTGAGAACTCTTAATGTCCGTAATCTTACTCAAGGCATCCTCCTGGTGTCTAGAAGCACTTACTCATCGGTAGCTTATTCACTAAGTGGACAGTGGGGTGGGATGGTAAAAGGAACCCCGATGTTTGCCCTATCACATGAAATTACATTCCAAAATTAGGAAATCAGAGACTTAGAATCACAGGGATCTAGAATGGCAATTAACATCTCTTTGCCACCTTCCTCCCGTCCCTGGAGAGGTGATAACAATGTGTCTCTCATAAAGTTGTCGGGAGGATTAATTATGATAATGTATGCAAATAGTAACGTCCAGCTCAGAGAAACAACTCAACACACCACCATCCTTATTACATGATTAAAGGTTTTGGCAAGACTTATTCTACCAAAGCATTTCAGAGAAAGGGATCTTTAAAGACAGCCTTCCCACACTGGCGTTCACAAGCTAGCAGGAACTAATGGGAGAGATGTCTTGAGGCTCAAGCCTACCTTGAACTATGAAGGCATTCTTTCTGATCTATGAAAAACGCTATTCGGAGTACAGTGCAGAGGCCAGTTCCTTGTCATCCAAACCAGTCCCACTTGCAAACACTAGTTTAAACGTCCATGATATCCTCAAGGAAAACGAAAGCAGCGTCACATCCAGTTAGGGTCTAGGACCTACAAATTATGTTGACAATGTGATTAAAATAATAATAAATAATAATAAATAATAATAAATGAAGTTATTAAAAGTATAGTCTAACGATGTCACATCAATAGACTTTGAGTAGACTTCATTGTTCAAGTTCACCTGTTAATGGCAGACCCAGGGGGATAGATGCATCAACAGTGAGGAAAAGCATACCCATTGACAGGTCTAGGCAGAGTGAAGGCCCGGGTCTGTTCCTACTCAGCAGTTCCCTAAGGGCAGGGCCCTTAGGGTCTTAGCGATACCAAATGGTCTAGAAAAGGCTGTAGAGACAAAGAGGGTGGGGGCCTCCCACAGGGAGTTTTCAGAAGGCTGTGTGCATGGGAAAGAGAGGTTTGGATTCAAATAGAGTTTACTATCAACAGTCTCCGGCCTTAAAAACACGCAAGTTTGTATCTCATGTTCAAGATCACTCCTTGCTGATCTTTGCAGTAACAAAGCCTTTGGCATTGAGTAGGGAATGGAAAAGTCTCTGCATTACAAAAGAAACAAAAAGAAGTGTGAAAAATTTAAGTGACATGTTGGCAAAAGGCAGATATGGTTGAAGGATCTGGTTTTATTGAGAGTGTAGCTTTTTTTCTTTCTTCTACAGAGAGAAATGTGAACTCATTTGACAAATAAGTTCACAAGAAAAGTGGGGAAATTTCTCTTTTCCTGACACTGTAGTTTGGAACGTTATAGGAACATATTGAATCTTTGCTTTTTAATGTTCTGCGCAGATCTTTATTTCAGCTGCTCACTTTATAGAATTGCAGGTTACAGATCCAACCAGCATCACTGAGGATGAAATAAGCCTCTGGAGATATTATAAGTACTTACTTGCAGTGAGTTAACCCTTGGTTTAGCAATATTCACTCTATGTGTATTGTATCCCTAGGGAGATCTGGACTTTGAATGAATTTAAATTATTAGCCCACCTTCTTCCAGATTGAAAGTACTCAGATCTCAGTCCATTGTTCTAAGAATATTTCTATCATTGGAATTCCAATGCTACTTATAGAATCAAATCTCAACATGAAAACACATACACAGCAATGTAAAAATAAAGAATAAAGGTATCAATCTACTAATGGAAGTTGGACAAAAGTTATTATGAGATGAAGAACACTTGATGCTCTTCAAGAGGACCTAAGTTCAATCCCCAGCACCCACATTGCAGCTCATAACCCTTTTAAACTCCAGTTTCAGGGTACCCGACACCCTCTCTTGGCCTCAAGGGCACCAGGCATGCACACGATAAACAAACATATATGCAGACAAAATATTTATCCACAGTAAAAAGGTATATACTGCTAACAAGAACGCTGAAACTCCCTCTTCTCACCAGAGGGGAGGTGTGTGACATTAAAATATTCTTAAAGTAAATCAGAGACATACATATGTTAGTTTGAAGACAGGACAAATTGACACTTTCATTAGAAATCCAGAAAATTTCCAGGCAATTTCATCTTTCTTTTTTAGAAAATGTATGTGCCCTCTGATGAGTGTTTCTCAAAATACCTTCTTCATCGTTTCAGAATGAGCGTCTCCTGGGGTGAGTCTGAAAGACACAGATCCAGGCTCCAGTGTTAGGCATATCAGATCAGTTCTCTATGAGAGGACAGTGTAATTCTATCTTAATGTGAATGCCTCCAGTGAATATGAATGTCTAGACACCCCTGCTTCTGTGTTTGAGGCCACAGAGGTTGGAACTCTTTGAGTTCCTTGGCATTAACTAAAGGAGAAAACTGCCTCTCAAATCAGGGAGACTTTGGTAGTGTATGACAAATTCACACTATTTACTGTGTATAAGTGTATACAAAAGAAGTTCAAGGGTGAGGTGACATCTCTTGGGTGCACTGGAAAGGGTGGGCTTTAATGCCAGGCATGACTAATTCATTACCACAATCTATAACAGGCGACAATACCCAAGACCTGCACATGCGGCAGAACTGTGTGCTGACGTCTATTGGACAGAAGATATCTGAATTGTCAGATCAGGCATAGGTGATGTTTACCCCAGTGAACACGATCTCATTCTGTCATAGACACAATTGGTTTCCCATGATGTGGAAAACATATTTCTACGTGAATTTGTTGAATTAAATGGCAAGTGAAGTCCTGCTAGAATTTTGTTTCTCATTGCTCTTTTTGTCTGCGGTATTCATTTTCTCTTTCTGTGTGAAAAATAAAATAATATAATAATACAACTAATGGAATAATTATGCTCAATCAAGTTAATCCTTACAATTAATCTCTAAGGTGGTTCTTGATGTTGCTGCAGATTATAGGTAAGGAAGCCAAGGCACGCAGGGATGAGAGTGACCCCTTTTACAGCCAGTAGTAATAAATTCAGTGAAGCTATGTTCGTGAAGTTAATGGGTGACTGTGTCCATGTTGGTAGACCAGTGGAATGAGTTTATATTGAATTTGCTTCATTATATCATTCTGTTTTTTCCTCAAAAATATAAAATAAAATAATAATATAATAAAATGGCTAACAAGTGTACCTAATGAAATAAAAAATATAGAACTTTCTTTGAAATATTTTCTACCATGTTTACTAAAATTAGCAGTAGATTTGTTCCATGTTTATTTTGCTCTATTTCTACTGTGAAAGAAATTGGCCATATATTAGTTAAGAATCATCTTTTAGCATGTGGTGTGTTATGCAAAACTGACAATGATTGTGATATAATGCCCCCTGTCTGGGTGCAGATGTTAACTGTGGAGCTTGAACAGGGCTGTGAGAACTGAGCAGACCATTTCATGACTTCAGTTCCTGAGTCCTGGTGGCGTGATTGTGGGCAGTGCTGAGATTCAAGCAGGAATTCTTAATGCAGTCAACAACATTAGTTAAAGATTTTTTTTTTCCATGAGTAATAATTTTCCTGTTTCTCGAAGGTTCTTGTATTTAATGCTTTTTCAGTACCCCATTGAGCCCTTTCCTTATAGATTAAGATGTTCAGGATCAGAGAAGTTAATACATTTAAGGTCACAAAATTAATAAAGAGCTGCAGTGTAGACCCATGATTTAACAGGCATAAGCAGCCAGGGTGGAATCCTGAGACAATAATGGTTTCCAGTAAAACGTGTGGCGTTCAGGATCAGAAGTAAATCAGAAACAAAGTGGCTGATGGGAAATGCATACAGACTGGTGGGAACAGGCACGAGTGCCAAGACTCAGGGACACACTTGCTCACACAGAGTTCAGTTGCCTCCCATCTAGTAAGAGAGTTCACCTTTTATTTTACACACATGGAAAGTGGCAGATCTGTTTTGAACTCAGCTGAGTTTGAGCACGACCACTTTGTCTAAAACAACAATGGCAGTAATATTAATCCTTGCCATCAGGATAGCAGCAAGATGAACAAGAAGCCCAAGAACTCTAGAGTCGCACTTCTGCTATTGACCAGGAGATGGCACTGTGAGGCATTACAGTCCTCTGCTAGACTTAACCCATTGTAGGCTTGACGCCATAATCCCAAAGTTGATTTGAGAAAGGTTTGATTTCAAATAAAAATTATTGACAAGGAGTTATATTTGTATGGTGTATGTTCATCTAGTAAAAACAGTTGGGAATGTTGCTTAGTGGTACAGCATGAATAAATTTCCTAGTTCTATCCCTAGTAACATAAAATAACAGCATAAACTGCATACTATACATATGGAATGTGTGTGTCTCTGTGTGTGTGTGTGTGTGTGTGTGTGTGTGTGTGTGTGTGTATGGTGTACCGTATTCCATTTCTACTTTTCTGAGGCCTTGTTTGTGATGTACTACTCAGACTAATTCCATCACCAACTGGATCATTTCCCATGTTTGCCTTCCTTCTTAAGGAGCAATGTGCCTGAAAATTCAATAATGTGCCAGCTCCCCCACATACAGTTCAACTGAGATTCATGACATCAAAGTACTTCCTAATGACAGTCTTATAGGGCAGTGGGAATCTTGTGAGAGAGATATAACATCGTACTTTTTTAACATTTTAATTTTAATATCTCATGCATGCCCGTATATATTCGTAACACTCGTGCAGAAATCAGTAATAGCCTCATCTCATAGACGAAGGGACAATGAGTGATGCCAGCTGCATGGCACCAACGTGAGCCCCGAGTTCCACTTTATATCGTCAAAGTTGTTCGGATCTGGACAGTTGGTGAATGAAGGAACCAAGGTTCTTCAGGACTCAATCCTGTGCCTCACAGACAGAAGCAGAGATCAGCTTACGGAGCAGAATGCATGCTGGGTTTCATCATGGTGACTCCTATGTTTGTTTTTTAAGGTGAGGCAGTGTTTTCTGGTCGCCAGTATTAAATCGGACCACACTGTGCAGTGCTTGGTGTGATGGAAAATCTGGCTTTGGTCACATATTTGTTTCTGTTCTTTTATAAATTGGTGTCAGAACCTGTCTCTATGCCTTGCCTACTTAATGGGCTAATATACATTTTTATGTATATGTTAGTAAGTCTCAACCAATAGCTGCTATAAATAAGGTAAAAATTCAAATCTTTCTCATGAATTTCAACATAAAATACAGAAAATAAAGAGCTACTTAGTTCCCTGTGGACAGAAAGTGGGCTATAAAAGCCACTTTCTAACTTCCATGGGCCTGAGATACTTCCACAGTCATACACCGTTCTTCTACAAAATGTGTATATACATATACATTGTCTTTGAGATGATGGCGGGAACTCATGATACCCACCATCACTGTGGTGCCAAACTGGTATGCATCTAACAGACATCGCCCTTCAAAACACATTCACACTGAATACTAGCACACCTGGATATTTCCATTTTCATCTAAGCATTTAATAAATTGCATAATCTATAGTCTTCATAATTGCATAATTGCATAATAATAGCTTTCACTATTGGCTCGATGTTGGGTGGTTTTTCAACAACAAATTAAATAAAACATTTGTTCTGAGAATGCTTAAGACTCAGCTGTAATATACCTCGGCCTAGGTATATTATAAGAGTTTTCAGTTTAAAACACAATTTTATTATAAGTCAAAGTGTATCTATAAGTGTGTAGGTATAGATAGATAGATAGATAGATAGATAGATGACAGATAAAATAATGCCTGTGTTGATATAAAGGTAGATATATTAATATTTACATGCATACACAAACATGAATCTTTGTTTTGTGTTTCTAATTGTAGGAGAATTTTTAAATCATTTCTGGTCTATTACAAGTCAGTCTTACAGTACAAGCAAAAACGTGGCCAAAACTACCTTGTACCATGGAAGATCAATCAATTATTTCCATCAGCAACAAGCACACACTAAATTCTGGGCAGAAATAAGTGAATTTTCCTTTCAGAGCATCAGCAGCCATTGTGTCCCTGTGACCTCTCAGAGGATGACCGTAGACAGCGCTTATCCCAAAGAACGATGGGAAGGTGATAGGCTGGGAACATCAGAGCTTAGCAACTGAATACCAAGTGGGGGACAAGCATGGCCTGAACTGATGGGGTGTTTGATGTGTGCTAGAAATGTGCCTTGGGCGAGTGCAGTCGGGGCTCCTTGGCTGTGGGCTGCAATAACAAGCTCATATGTCTAGGGAATAGAGTAATCTTACAGAGGCAGAATGTTTTAAAGATGAGTGGTGAGCACTGCACCCATCAGACATGTGCGGTGTGTCACTGATGCAGAATACTGAGAGGATGTTTCTCTTCTTTTTGTTCTGTCAATAAAAATGACAAACTGGCAGAGGCAAACGGGGAATAAAGCGATAAAGGCAGACAGAAAAGAACTGTCCCTGATCCTTCATCCATAGAAGAATAGAATGGGAAGGATGGTGTGTTATTTTTTCCACATTGCTGTAACAAGGCATCTGAAGCCAGATGCCTTAAAAAGCAAAAAGGATTTATTAGGTCATAATCATGGAGACTGAAATTTCAACATAGTATACCTGCAATGATTCCAATTCTGGTGAGATCTAACTGGGGATGACTTCTTGAAAAAAGATGAACAAGAGAGGAGTAGGGGGACTACATAGAACAGGAAGCCAGAAAGCAGGGGAGAGGCTTACTCTCTTCATTGCAACCCTCATAAAGTGTAGACAGCTCTGTTACCCTTTCAAAAACATAGTCTCTTACCACAGAAGTTTAATGTCCTGAACAACGGGATCACTATCAATGAATGACTGTTTGGGCCACTAGGAAGAATAGCTTGACCATTGGTTGGTCTATAGTAGATAAGTCCATTAAAATCATATTTACTAAGAAGATTCCAAGAGCCAGAAATATAGTCCAGGAAATAACTTTAGTTGCCTGCATTCTGAGATAGTAACCAAGAATAGAGTAGAATTCCCTACCTCTGGGCATAGGGAAGAGAGAGCCGTGGAAGATGCCACAGAATTAAATCAATGTTAGACTTCCATTCTTTTGAAGCTAAGAGGACTTTCAATTCATATTTTATTTGGGAAAAAAATTGCTGGGGAACTGTCACCTTATGTAAGGCATTAAAATGGAATCTTAGTAATGACAGTCCCCCAGTTGTCCATGACTATGGGTCTGGTTGATTTGTAAAAAAAGACCAAAGACCCCCAACCTCAGGGTGAGTTTGCATCTGCTGTACAGTTTGAGATCAAATTCCCAAAGGGAAGTGTTGTCTGTGGAAGCTGACTGAAGCAGAAGAGGCTGGCCCAGGCAGAGAAGGCTGGCCCAAGTAGAGCTGACCAAGCAAAGGTGACTCACCTGATTCTGACTCTGAACCTCAGTCTTTCCTGTTACCTGTTATGCAGTTTTGTATGGTCAGTGGGTGTTTATTTTAGTTGTACTGGGACTATAACCAAATTGAAGTTCTGCTGTAAAGAATAACAGATATGGTTTTTGTTTTGTTTTGTTTCGTTTCATTTGTTTTTTGTTTTTGCTTCTGTTTTAGAAATCACTTTTACTTGGTTGGAATATGCTACATATATTTAGCATTGAATTTTAGAAATGGATGCAAAATAGAAAACTATTTTTTCCAAAAATTAGAAGTAGTAGCAGTAGTATCAGTGTGTGTGTGTGTGTGTGTGTGTGTGTGTGTGTGTGTGTGTGTGTGTGTTTTCAGGAGAGGTTTTAGGGTAACTTTCTTGGGGTAGTTCTCTTTTTCCGTTGTGGATTCCAAGGATCAAGCTCAGAGCAACAGGCTTGTGTAGCAATATTTTTACCCACTGAGCTCTTATCAGCCCCAAAAAAATATGTGGTGTGTGTACAGGCCTTACATAGATACAATATATGAATAAGTCAGAATTTCTGCCTGTGAAATTGTGTGACCATTCAAGATAGAAAAACTCTGTGACACTGCATGGATTCTAGAGATTACGTCTATTATTCTCTTTTCTTTTTTCTTCCTCCTTTGCCTCTCCATCACTCTCCAAACACCGTCACTCTCTGCCTCCCCCTTCTCCCTCTTCCCCTTCTCTTCCTCCTCCCGCTTCCACCCCCCCTCTCTCTTCTCTTCCTCCTCCCTTCTCTTCCTCTTCTCCTCCTGTAAATTGCATAGACTATTCTCCAACCTCAGACTTCCCAGTGCTGGAATTATAGGCTTATGTACCAAGCTCTGTTTCATTGTGTAAACTTTAAAATGACACTTCGCAATTGTCTTTAAGCATCAGATGCTGACTTAGCACATTTTCCCATGAGGTTCTTCTGTTCACTTGGGAAACAATAGGATTGTTGTAGGGAAATGATTCTTTAAGACGGAGGAACTAAGCCTTTCATGTTTCATGTTTATCACTAAACACGTATTCTTAATAAATGAGAATAAAAACATTGTAGTCCTAACACGTGGTAAATACCTCCTGCTTTAATTAGTAAGTATAGTTAAGAGACTTGCATTAGCTAGCTAGTTAATGATAGAATATGAAGTTAAGCTGAGAGCTGTAAAATCTAACACATACGTTTCTTATCATCTGAGTCATTAATGTTAAATATCTTTCATTAGTTGGGGAAAAATCTGACTCGCCTACTTCCCCTGAGCAGTCTAAACGCATAATTTTTGTGAACACAGAATACAACCTTGAAGACATCCTTTGTGTCTATTGGCAGTAAAAACTCTCTCCCTTTCCCTTGATCAAACATTCAGAGAAACTAAAGGACATGTTTATTGGATGTTTAATTTGATGATAGCAGCCTCCAGTGGGTGGTAGATTTTGTGTGCATTTATTAGGAATTTTTCTATCTAGTGTTCACAGTGCTCATTTTTATTCAATAGCAGCTTATAGCAGCAACTGCAAGCGTCAGGTAATCTTACAAATGCTTTATTTTTATTTGATTTCCTGAGTTAATCATAGTCCATGGCTTATAATTTTACTTCAGAAGCTGCACTGCCATATATATGACTTTACAATACCTTAACAATAAAATCCTTGATACCTGGAAATTTTTTTAATTTTCAGGGAATTTGAATGAGAGGATTTTCAAGACCGGAGTCCTCATAAATGGAGAGCCTGGTGGACAGACAGCTGTCAGATTGCAGGGGAGTTATCACCAGCAGATTTAAGTGAATAGCTCTTGCAACTCCACTCTCTAACATGTGACTGGGAATGCAATTGCCATCAGCAGAAAGGGAAGGCAGAGCAAACTCATGCAACGGGGTAGCTATGTCTGTGGCTGGATTTGAACAGCGCTGTGGCGTCATCCCTGCAGGACAAATCAGGTGTGGTGATGAGGTTTCTGCCCAGAAGAAGCACGTATAGAGGAACTTGCAGCATTTTGAAAATGCATGGCTGAGTGAGTGGAAAGTTAAGTTTCTCTGATTTGCTGAATAGCAGAAACCTTGGCAGTGGGAAGGGAGTTGGAATATTTGCTCCTCGTTCCCACTCACACTTTCCTGATTGCGTGTTATTCATCCATGTTGAAGGAAGTATAATGAGTCTGCTTATACAAGAATTGGAATCGGGGCCAGACTGGGTTTAGGAAACCCTGATACTACAGCTTGATCATTAGTAATGTAGGAAGTTAGTTCAGCCATACAGTGCTCACTAATGAACAATCCTGAGATGACTTCCTCCATCTGCAGAATAGCAGAACAGGAAAAATGATGGCCTCCAGTTGAATTCATTGCAACCCAGACTACTGTTTAGATTTCCAGGCCGTAGCCACCTATCTTTCTGAGTAGTGAGACGGGCACACTGGCATGCAGCAAGTTTTGTCTAATAGATTTGTTCACAAGTGCTAGGAAATGCAGGAGAAAATAAATCCTGTATTAATCATAAGAAGGCTCCTCTCAGGAAATGTGCGCAGGGCGTATGGAGTCTTGACTGCACATTCCCCATTTTTCCACTGCAACCCCATGTGACATAATCCAGAGGACATCTGGCAAAGCTTTGAAGGGCATCCTGCTTCCAAGGGAAATTCTAAGCCAGGCCGGTTCCTGGATAGTTTCTTCTTCACATGTGACTTTACCTTCCTAACAAGAGACGAGAACAAGGTCAGGCCTGCATCACAGTTCTAGCCCAGCTCAGAGTACTGTGTTTATAGCACACTCTGCAGTTATTGAGGACAGTGATCAAGAAAGGGAGACAAGCTAAATTGCTCTAAGGCCAGATATAGAAACCACCCAGAGTCAGCAAGCCCCAAGGTGATCCATGCTCGAATAGTTAAGTCACAGGACCTAAACCTAAAGGGAGCTGAAATACACTTAAGGTCTAGTATCAACAACGAGAAAGGAAGGAATATCCTAAGGATGCCTGGTAGTAATATCATATAGTTATTTTCTTACTTTCCTGCACAGAGATAGCCAGAGACAGCCGCGCTGTTATCAGGTCATGATAATACTGTCCGAAGCAGCACTTGTAATAAAAGAAAAAACAAAAAACAAAAAAACCCAAAACCCTCCACTGACTTTTGCACTGCCTAAAATCTTCACATAATTATTTTATTCTCTTAGCAAATATGTAAGAGTCTCTTAATCAGCTAGACATTTTCATCTTTACACCTCCTAAGTGCTGCACCTTGGAGATTTAGACATATACCTGTCTGTCAGCAGACTAATTAAGAGCCTAGACTCCTTTCTATAATCCTTAGGAGCTTAATTTGGGAGTCAGACAGTGGGTGGTCCGGGGAAGTGACTCATTCAAAACTTAATCACCTTCACATTTTGTGAAGGAAATCTAAGTAATAGCTGTTTTTTTCAGATTACATTTCTGCCTCCATCCAGTGAAAACTATTCATTTCCTTTTCTTTCTTTCTTTCTTTCTTTCTTTCTTTCTTTCTTTCTTTCTTTCTTTCTTTCTTTCTTTCTTTCTTTCTATTTTTTTTTTTTTTGCCCTTGGGCAAAAGATATATACTCCTCCTGATCTTGGTTACATTCATTCACTTTGAAGAGAGTTAAGAATACTCTACTCTTCAGTCACCAACTCCCTTGCAGTGATGACAGATGTGTGCCTTAATAAAGACCAGGGAACTTTACTTAACCCTTGTTAAGTCACCTTCACATTACAACACCCTCTTGTAGTTTGGATGTGAAACACCCTTCACAAGTTCATGTGTTTTGAACTTTACACTTCAGCGGGTAGCTTTGCTCTGGGGTGATTTTAGAGTCCTTTGGAATTGGGCCTTAGTTGGAGGAAGTGGACCTCGAAGGATGTGCCTTTAAAGGCTACGTCCATTTCAGACTCTGGGCTGCTTTCTTGCTTCCTCTTTGTCTCAGTGATGTGAGGGATGTCCACATGGAACTTCGTAAACTGTGCGTCACCTTCCCCACCAGGACTGACAAGACTGCCCTGGAATCATGAGCTAAAATAAACCTTCCACCTGCAAGCTGTGTCTTTTGTGGTGTCAGTGTACATAAGCATGAACTGTCACCTCTATGGGAGTCAGCAGAGTGGCTCCTGATTTCAGGACCACAGAAACACCCATTGATGGAAACTCGAGCAAGAACACTTTCCCAGGTAGTCTGTGAGGTCTAATTTAAAAATGAACATTCAAGACAACAATACCTATCCTTGAGTGAGAAATGCAATTGACTTTTTCTTTTTATAACTTTATCTTTCACAATTAATACCTGTAATGGGATTTGATCCTATCTACTGTCTAATCCCGATTTCTCCAGCTGAATCCCGTCTTTCTCCCTCTTCTCCCAAATTATCCCTCTTGCTTTCGTATGTCATTTGTTTTCAGCTCACCGCTTGTGATTAGTGATTCCCACATGAGTAGGGGTAAAGTGGGTATTTGAGACAATGCACTCATGAAGGCAGAAGACTCCAAGTCCCCCACAGATCATTAACTCTTTATAGCCCCTCAAGTGAAGGTAAGGCTTTCTAAGCCATGACGGAATCTTGACACATCCTGTCTTGTGTAAGTCTTATGCAGTTGACCACTATTGCTGTGAGTTCATGAGCCATATCAGATCGTAAGGCCAAAGCCATACCATGTCCAGAAGACAGCTTTTTACAGTAATTTTTTTACAGCATTTTACAGTACTCCTTCCCATCCTCTCCATCTTAAACACCTCCTACACCCCTTCCACAAAGGTCCCTGAGCCTCGGGAGGGGTAGTATAGATACTCTGTTTAAAGCCAAGCAACCAACAGTCAATTTTTCTCAACATTCTGACCTATTATGAGTCTCTGCAGTAGCCACCACTCACTGCAACAAAAGCTTATCTGGCCAAGACTGAAAACAGTATAAACACGTGTGACTATAACATAGACAGAAGGCAGTTTGATACCATGTCCATATAACAACAGGTTCTCTTCAAGGGGAAAGTTCTAGTTGTGGACATTGACCTGACTTACAGTACCAGACATGAATTCCTGTCATGTCAGTATTGCACCAGAAAGCACGTCTCTCCCAGCAGGTTGGTATTGTAGTTTGAGTAATTAGGGGTGGTATCTGAGGCTATGCTTGATGAGGAAATATCCAATACACGAGACTTGGATCCTTGTTTATTAATCTTGGTTTGGGGAAACAACATTATCCATCCATGTTTTTTTAAATTAACTTCACAAAATAGCAGAATTCCATATGTTTTTTATTGATCTTTCTTTTTGTTTACTCTCTCTGTTCTCTCATTTTGAACATTCTCCAACCCCATCTCTGCTTTAACCTTCCCACCTCCAACCCTGGCCCCCTCTACTTATCTCATATGTGTTCTACCCTACAAGTCTGCAATTGGGTTTTTTGTTTTTGTTTTTGTTTTATAATCTGCAAAAACCACCTTATACAGTCAAAATATCCACTCAGAATAGATCAGAATAGATGTTTGTTCTCATCTGCACATCGAAATAATATCCTTAAAATGACTCAGTCTTGTCTTGTTTTGGGTAGTTGGGACTATATCCCAATAATGTTTTTTTTCCCCTCTCAAAATCCAAAGTTTTGCCTTCCAACTGAAACATAATACATCAGTAACATAACTACTTTGGCCAGAGTATCTTTTAAGACAAAAACGTGATGTTTGGTGTGTATGTGTGTGTGTGTGGCATTTCCACACATGCTCTCACACATGTGTATGTGCACATGTTTATGTGAGTCGTTTACTGTAGGAACTGGATTTCTTGGTTATGAGGGCCTGTGGTTCCAGAGTCTGCTGTTTGATCTCTGTCTTCTGAAGAACCGAGTGAGCTTATACAAGTCACCAAGATTCCAATGGTCTGGCAATTGTGCTAGCTTGATATGTAGTCAGTTGATTCCCAAATTTTAGGCAGTAGGAATGGTTACATTCAAGGACAGGGAAAGATGATATCAAGGAGAGAGAAGGACTTTGTCTTTATTTTCCTCTGTTCTATCTGAGCTGTCAGAATATTGAATAATGACTATCCTTAACAGGGGCACCAGCTGTATTACTGTGCTCACTGGCTAAACACACCACCGTGCACACCTTGAAATAATGTATTACACAATGTCAGAATATCCATAATGCAATTCCCTTGGCACACAGAAGTTAATATTACATATACCATCTTTTAATGGCCAAATCAACTATATCTGTTTGAAGTCTCCTGAAGAATTGGCTCTTGTATCAGAATGGTCAATCCTAGACATGATAGTCCGTCACAAATGCTACTCTTTCAGAACATAGCTCCGTCCCAAACCACAACTACAATCTATTGAGCTATAGTCCTAATGGGAACAAAGAGAAATACATTAAGGTAAGGGTTATAGAAAATTTAAATTTAGATGATCCATATTGCCTATCAATGTTTTTAAAGGACTTTTAAGAATATGCTCTCAGAAAATCTTGAGGTAGCAATGTCAAAGAAGCCACTTCTTGCTACTGTGGGTTTTAGTTTAATGGCAGAAGGGCTGAATTTATAGATAACATTTGATAAATTACTTTTTTTCCTCCCAATTTTTTTCTAAGAGTTTGTACAATACTCTAGTTTTCCATTAATAAAACACCTTTGACAAAGAAATTATTACTTTAGTTCTGAAAGAGTCATTTGTAATTTACTGTGGGTTTGAAGAGGAAATCGGTATGGGTGCAATGTTTAAGAACTATGTAATATAGAAGGGGTATTTTCCCAGTACTGATTTCTAGAAATCAAACTCAAATACCTGACAAGAATATGCATCTGAAACTGTTAAGAAGGTGTGAAAAGTAGAATGTACATTATGATATAGAACAAAAGACTAAACAAGAAATGTCTATTCCAGACTGATACATATAAGTCATGTATTTGAATTAATTCTATACATATATAAATGTTTGTTTCAAATATGTTATGGTATTGAATAGTTCCTCTTACAGATTGCTGGAGATCTATATCATTAGCTGGATATTCCCCCCTTGGGATAACCCTTCAGGCTTTCAAGGTTGCTTATTAGCTGAAGAGACTGTGATGCTGGCTCCAGCATCCATGTGGATAACTCCAGAGAGAAGCAAGACGGTGCTGAGAGGAGGTCACATAGTTCGATTATTCAGCAGCACGCTTATGGACTTAAATACACATGTGAATGAGTACTCTGACTGCTGTAACATTTTAGGAAAGTAGACTTGTGTACAGCAAGGCACTTGTAGATAACAACAGCAGAATGATAGAAAGACGCTAAGCACAGAATTTCTAAGTCTGCTGAAAAAAAAAATACGTTCCAAGGTTAAAGACAGAAAGCTTGCTGATGAACTATGAAAACATATAGTCTACCTCTTTATTAATCACTCCATCATTGCCCACCTTGCTTTTCACGAAGAGACCTCTGCCGTGGAGGTCTCCACACTTGGTTTAATTAAGAGGAAATATATTTGGAATTAGCAGTTTAATAACTCCGCTCCAGAGAAGCACATCACAAAGAGCTAACAGCTGCTTGGCCATTCAAAGCAGATGGCTCGTTTCTTTATCTATTCAGGTTTCCCTTTCTGAAAAGCCTCGTCCATTGAATACCAGAAAAGCTCATGCCATCAGGAATTCTGAGACAGGTTCCAGAATGGATCACACTAGGGATGTGTTGTAGAAGGCAGTAGCACGCATGTTTCTACTTACCACTGACATGTGACCAAGCGCCTCCTTTTGTTATGATTTTTTATTAAACACTAAAAGTTAGACAGAAAGATCTTTTTGGAATAGTTTAATATTTGGATCATTTTGTCAGGAGACCACTTGGTTTGGTTGGTTTGGTTTTTGAGACAGTTTTTCTGTTGTAACTCTGGCTGTCCTGGAACTCATTCTGTAAACCAGGCTGGCCTCGAACTCACAGAGATCCGCCTGCCTCTGCCTCCTGAGTGCTGGGATTAAATGTGTGCACCACCACTGCCTGGTTGAGACTTTCTAACTAGTGAACTCAGCTGATGACAACAGGGATATATGAGAACTGCGCAGAGACCACCAAAGAAGCACGTGGTACAAAGATGCGGAATCAGCTTGTTGCTCTTGATGCTCTCGCGACAGGGCGTGTCTTCCAAGATGTTGGTGCCTTTAAGCGCACATCAGAGCATGTGAGGGCCTTAGTCAGAAGATAGAATCAATTCCAAAATAGTATGTGAATATTTATATTAAATATGCTAACGGCCGCTTCTTTTCAGGTCTGTCTTAATCGCTGACCCGCTGCTCTGTTGGTGCAGTCTTCTGAAGACGTCAGCACATTGTTTCCATGTACCACATAACTGTACGGTTATACGCTGCAAAGACATGCATATCATCACTCACTGCGGAGTCTGTGAGGAGTGCTCCTTAGGAGTCCTGTGTCCTTTGTGACAACGTCTTGACTCATAGGCTTTTTAGCACTTGCAGAGCTTGGCTCAAAAGCCTGACCCAAATCTTCAGAGGCCCTACATTTGAGGTGACCTCCAGGTCATGACCAATCCTGATGTTCCTACGTTGGCTTTCACAGAAGCAGCAGTGCAGAGGACAGAGATTATACCCAAAGCTTTCCATTTATCAATGAGAAACTTCTTGGCTGTTAATTAAATTTCTGGTCTTTGTGTTACTGACAATGATCAGGATAGCTTCAAATACAATTTGTACCTTAAAATACAACCACATTCATGACTTAGATAATTAAAGGTCAGGGGAAAGCCTTCCTGCTCCCAATTCCTGCACTATAAAGCACACTTACTATCATGCCCTACCTTGCTCCTGTTAATCTTGTAATAATCTTGTTGGGTTTTTTTTTTAAGATTTATTTTATTTGTATTTAGGTGTATGCGTGTACAGGGGCATTGTGGGTATGAGGACATTTATGCAGGTGCCTGCGGAAGCCAGAAGAGGGTGTGTGATCCACTGGGGATAGGGTTTTAGGTGTTGCTGATTACCTGATGTGGCTATGGAAAGTTAATTCCACCAGCTCCCTTACTGTCTAAGTCATCTCTACGGCCAACCATATGATCATTTTAGGATGAAATAATTGTCCGTGGATTTGTATTGATATTTTAACACCTGTTTCGTCTCATGGTACCTAAGATATTATCCCTTACAAGGTATCCCTTGGTAAGCTGTATTAGCTTTAGGAAGCCCATGAGGATTTTTATAGAATGTTCTTTTACTATATGCTGCCATTTAATTCTTTCTGGTTTTAAAAAAAGCAAATATTCTTTACATCTTATGCTTAAGACCGTACATTCTTCTGAACTGTGGGGTTCAAATAAGTAACTTTATTTAAAGTTAAGTTTAATTTTCCAAGGAAAAGTGTTTGATTTTTGTAAGCATAATGGTAATGTTGGAAGTGTAAGACAGCACAAATGGAAAATCACTTTGAATATGCTCTTAGAATTTTATATACCAGAATTTATATATTGTGATCTCTAGAGGCATTAGGAGAACAAATCAATCCATATGACTCAATTAAAAGAGGAGCTTTAAATAAACTGAAATGAAATATTCTAACTTACAAATTCCAGTGAACTGTAGACATTGGCAAAGTCCTCATTTTGAGAATTTTCATGTTTAGATTGGCAACTTAGCTATGGTAGACAGTACACACAGGCATGTGAAACATAAAAGAAACTATTGTAATTATGGTCTCTCTTCATTTCCTTGAATAAGCCAAGTGTCAGTGATCTCAGTGTTTATGGTAAGGCTATCTCATGACTTTGTAATGTATTCACTCTGTTTTCAACAAACTCTAAAATAAATCTTATGTCCTTGGGCAGTGGAATATGAAATATTAGATAAAAGTGGAACGTTTTAATCATGTATGTGTATATATATATACAAAATGCAAAATTAAGTTACCTTAATACAATCTTGACAGTCCTGAAGTTAGATGAGTCACAGAAGCAATAGACAACTGAGTGAGGCCTCCATTCACCACCTCATGAATGAGTCAGAATCTAATTTATCTTAAAAACGGCAGTTCTCCAGAAGCTGAGATGAAATAAGAGTCTATCTTCAAAGTTGATTTTCTTGGACACTGGAAATATTTCAGAAACCAAGCTGGCCAGTTCTGTTGTTTCCTGCCAAATGATAACTATGCCAAGACTACTTTCCATTACAAAACTATTGTATTAAAACACATTTAGGGAAAATAGTTTCTACAATTTGAGTCATGACCACCCTTGGTCCCCAGCATTAGTCACTGGGGACGATGCACTGTGACTGACGTAGGAATACAAGGTCTACCTACAAGGATGCTGTGTCCCCACAGGAACTGCAGTTGCCGGAAGTATGCTGTTGGTGAGGATTTTCTCTACGGACAAAAGACCTTCTTTAGGAAGTGTCCATTCTATTGACTCTGAGCCATCTAATTGGAAAAGCTGTTTTTCTTCTTTCTAATTAGGAGCTCAACTCCTTAGAAGTTTAGAAAATGAAAATCAACACTTTACCTGATATCTGTGACACGGAGAAGCAGAGTTTTTCTGAATCACGAGCTGCACTGCTCAGAATTCAGATCATGCCGTTTTTGCATTCCTTGGCTCAGCATCTGCAGTGGAAGCAAACTCATAGTATAGTCAGAAAAGAGCAGAATATACTTTAATTATGAGATGTCTAAGTACAGTGAGAACTATAAGTGGAAGGGCCAGGGGCATTCTGAAATGTAACCTGCTTGATTGCAAGCATATGCGTGTGGAGCCTGTGGTTCACAAAGCTTATTTGAGGGACCAGGGGTCATGGGTTGTACACAAGGGAAATCCTCCTGAGGGCCTGGCATCCTCTCTGTTTCTTTGCAGATGCTTGTTCTGCATTCCATCTGAGGGATGATGTCATTTCAGGATTATGTAAATGTGGATCTGGAAATTACTTGCTATCATCCCTACCCATGCTGCCTTCCTTCAGGAATCCAGAAACTACACTGAGTTTGGTTTTGTTTCTTTTATTACTTAGCGTCCCAACTAGATAAACTCATATATTACACATATTTAAGCATGCACACACACCTACACACACACACACACAAACACATATAATAGTATATTATATATAATTATGTTATATATATAATATTATATATGATATAACATACATTTTTAAGTACACATGATTCATGTATAATTAATGTAGTCAAGAGACCGTAGTATTCTGTGTCACTGAGACAAGAGATTGTATTTACAAGAGTTTTAAGAGATAGTAGAATAAAACATGATTAAACAGAAACTTCTTAATGTCCTTAAAAATGAATGTTACATCTCAGAATGATGGTCACTTCTGTGGTTCTAGAATTTGGGATGTAGGTAGAAGGTTCATGTAGGTAGAAGGTCCCTGCCAACCCAGGGTATATAATGAGACTCTTTTTTAAAAAAAATTGAATAGCGCATTAAATTATGTCTCTGTAATTCTCAAAGTTAACTATATTTGAAGCACAGTTCACTAATAATAGTAATACCTAAACAAAGACTTGTTAGATTTGGCACCAAAAATCCCATGGTCTCAATAGCTACAGGCGAAAGTACTCAGACTTCACGAAAGGCTTTGAATATCCCATACCCACTAAAGGGCTAGTGTCTAGAATATATAGAGAATATATATATATGTAAGAGTAGAGTATATAAAGTTCTTTGTACACACACTCATATACGCTGATAGGTAGATAGCTAGATAGATGGATAGAAGATAGATAGATAGATAGATAGATAGATAGATAGATGATATATAGATAATAGATAGGTAGATAAATGATAGATGATAGATAGATAGATAGATAGATAGATAGATAGATAGATAGATAGATGATGAACAAATTTACCATGTTTTAAGTATTAGCAAGCTACAGTTTTCATCTGTCAATTATATATTGCTAATGTATAATTATACTAAGGTGAAACAACAGCAAAAAATCAAATGGTTTAATAACAATGACTAAATCACAGGGACTGAAACCCACCAGAAGATAAAGTGATGGATGGCAAATGAGTACAGAAAGATACTCAGAGTCGTCATCTCTCAAGGAAGCACAAAATGATAATACTGCATACCGCTCAAAAGAAATAGAATTACACAGAGGAACATCACCCTCTGGGAAGTGTCCAGGCAAACAAGATCACGTGCACATCACCGGTATGAATATTAAATGGTCACTACTGAAGAATATAGTTTTTCATTTCTTAAAAAACAAAACTATCCCTGCAGTTATTATCTATCCCATAACTAGGAATTTCACACTTGTGTCTTTAGACATATGACACAGAACTTGGAACTCACACTGACCCAAAACCTGTGTCTGTCTGTTCATAGAAGCTTATTCTGAAATAGCCTCAAGCTAAAATAATCCTCAACATTTCCTGAATAATGAAAAGAGAAAAAGGCATGCTATGGAACCCTGGAATAAAAAGGAGCTAGGGTGGATACTTGTGGTGATTTGGGTAGCTCTCCAGTGAATTACTGTGAAAATTTCAGCATTTAGAGATTCATATTCAGTGATAGATGGCTTGCTTTACAACAGGAAGTCAAAGAAAGGAAAGCACTGGGAGAGGAACAGGATAGGGCTTGCCTAGGAATGGTCCTCAGCTATGGAAAAACTGTCAATTTCAAAAGTGTACATACTGTATAGTATCAATCACTTGCTATTATTTTCTTTTTTATTGATATGGTCCCAGTCAGAAGCCCAGGCTATATCTGCTTCTCCTACCCCCACTCTCCCCCTCTATTCTTCCCTGTGTGTTACAGAGGACAGATGTTGTTTGAGGAATATCTCCGTCACTATATTTGAGTTGATCTGCTTCTTTTAAGTTTCTGAAGCAATTGCTTGGCTTTGGTTACCCCACTTCCTGCAGGCCCCTTAAGTGAATGATTCAATTAACATCAATTAATCATTTATGTGACTGCTGACACTCAGGGGCAGGGAGCAGGGAGCAGGTAATTCACAAGTGCATATTGTCTGATACCTACAGAGCATTCTTGGCTCAAGCTTATTTCATTCCGTTTTTATTCAGATATGACTCATAGACTCAGGAAAAACTAGTTAGTGATGAAAAGAATTCTAACTTTCAAGTTTAATCCAAATTTAATTTCCTAGTCAAATGTTTTTGGAGGAAAAGTAATATTGAAAGACAATATAAGAAGGATTAATTATAGCTCTTCAGTTCTTATTTTAATTTTGGTTATAATTGATCACGAAATTTTATACTTTTCCTTTTTATTTGACTATTTTATATGTGGTTCTGTTGAAGCTCATCATGCTTAAGGAACAGTCCAGAAGTTAATCTTATTTTGTGACATTACTATGATGAATTCATGAATGTTCAAACTCCTGTCAAAGTGAAGTATATGGTTCTCTTTCTATGAGAAGTCACACCTTGACATCCAGAAAGAAATCTCAAAAGCACAAGAGAAAGATTACAGTGTACCTAAGCGTTCACTGCCCCTCCCCCATCAAAGGTGACAAAACTGATATCAATGCTTGTCTTGGGCATGGGCTTCTACTTTATACTCTGTGGTCTTAGACATGCACTCTTCTGAAGGAAAGTTCTGTGATGGTTTGAATAAGATGGGCTCATATATTCGAATATTCAGTCACCAGGGGGTGGAACTCCTTCGGAAGATCAGAAGGATTAGGAGGTGTGGCTTTGTCAAAGGAAGTGTGTCACTAGGAGTGAACTTTAAAATTTCAAAAGCCCGTGCCAGGCCCAGTCTCCTCCTCTGCCCATGGATTAGAAAGTGTCTCTCAAGTACTTCTTCAGCACCATGCCAGCCATGCCTGGGACTGTGCTCTCCTCAATGATGATAATGGATTCATCCTCTGAAACTGTAAGCAAGCCCCCAATTAAATGCTTTCTTTTGTGGAAGTTTCGTGATCATTGTGTCTGTTCACATCAAGAGAAGACTAAGATAGGCGCCAATTCAGAGACACTTGCAAGGACTCAACTCTATTGGCACTGGTTGATATTTCTCCCTATTTTATGTAAGGAATTAACAAAATCAGAGACAACTCTTACTTATGACTTAGGATCCTGGAAGTCTAAGTTTATTTTCTAACAGAAATACTAAAATGAACTAGTAAAATTGCCATAAAAGAGAACACGAAAAATTATTCTGAAAGTCTTACTTTTCTCTGTTCTCTGTGTGGCTTATCTTCTTGGGGAACTGTTATGAAAACATGCAGATAATAGTCTGACTTCATTAAGGCTTCTATAATAATATAAATTGTTAGAATTTCCAAATGGAAGGCAAAAAGACATTGGTCATTATATATTAGTTAAAATTACTGTTACTTATTAAACTATTTCCAGTTTTCAAAATCCAAGTATAAAAATACATAACCACTTTTGGACAAATAGGGGCATACTATTTAAAAAAAATTTACATGTGTGTGTGTGTGTGTGTGTGTGTGTGTGTGTGTACGCGCGCGTGCGCGCGCTAATCCCTGAAGAGAGAGTCAGATTGCCTGGAGCTGGAGTTAGAGGTACTTGTAGACAACTGAATAAGGATGATGGGGACTGAACTCCAGGTCTCTGCAACAAGAACTCTTGACCCTATATTTGAGAATATTTTTAATATTTGGTGCTATAATTGGTCATTTCTCCATGTGGTGTTACTTTGCTACTACTGAATTAGAATGTTTGTATATCTTTGTCTGTGTGTCTTTCTTTTCTGCTGAAGGCAGATTTGCCTGCCTGGCTTTCTGTTTCTCTCACACTCCAATTTGTTGTTATCTTCTGGAAAGTTCTGTGTTCTTGGAAGGTCCAGGCTCCATAGCTCTGCTTTCTTCCCACACACAAATGCATGCAATCCACACTTAACCCAGCCTTGAGAAAAACAAACCTTATCCGGAGCACGTCCCTCTTTCCTTATGATTTGGGTCATTCAGCAGCTGCCTGCTTTTGGGTCATCGCCTCATTTCCGCTGCAAATTCTTCATCTCCCTGAAAGCTCTAACATTTTCCCAGAGAAGAGTCTTAAAAAGCTTTCAAACCCAAATCTCAGAGTACAAATGGAGCTGAATAGAGGGCGATTTATAATTGGTCAGCCGTGGAGGATTTGGGCTTCTGTCTATAGAGATCAGCAACAGGATTTCACAGATTGACCCTGCTGGGCTTCCGTTCCTGGCTGCATGTCTCTGCTGAGGTCTCCTGACCACTATTGAGGATATGGCCCAGCCCTCTGTTCCTGGTAGGCATAGGCGTTTTGCTTTTGTTGACAAAATAAAAAAGCTTTCTTTCATAAAACCTCAAGGCTAATTGAAAATGAAAAAAACAAAAACAAATAATTCTGTACTACAGTCAAAACCAGTTTTCTTAGTTTGTTCCAACTGGGTACTACTAGTTTCAGAAGACATGAATAGACATTAAATGAGCAAAGTTATTCCCATGGGTGAAGCACTGGCTTATGAAGTACACTGATCTGTTTACTGTAGGGATCTTTATACTAGATACATTGTATGTACATGATCCTTTAGGAAAGAATAAATATAGAGAAATTACCAATTTAATTTAGCCAATAAAGAACATCATCTAATGGAGACTTTTTTGTTTTTGTTTTTTTTCAAGACAGGGTTTCTTTGCTGTAACTCTGGCTGTCCTGGAACTCACTCTATAGACCAGGCTGGCCTCAAACTCACAGAAATCCACCTGCCTCTGTCTCAGCCTCCCAAGCACTGGAATCAAAGTCGTGTGCCGCCAACACCACCTGGCTGAGACATGATTCTTTAAAGCATATTTTATAAACTACTGTCATAAACCCTGGCAACATACACACATTTAAATGGTGCTTATAGCCAGAGGAAACACCTCTTTACTGAGACAGGTAGTGAGTAGTGATCTACTTGAAGACAAACTCACTCCTCATTAATCCTGATTATATTATCACATCAAATTTTCTCTGCCACAAATGCCTACCCGCAAAGTGTCTACTACTTAGATGATCTATTTCCTAGAAAGATAATCCAAACTATACTGAAATTTATACCCTGACATAGACCAATACCTCACAAAGCATTCCTGTTCATATTGTCATAGCTACTTAAAAATCATCCGTAATTCCCAACTACCATAAGGACATACAGAGAAATAGCTTCTTTGTAAGATATGCATCCTCTCCATACTGAGGTTAATTTTGCTGTGGTTTTGAAATCTCGGGTGTATTGCAAATGCCCCTGTGTTAAAAGCTACATTCCCAGGATTGCAAGGTTGGAGGCATTGGAACCTATAAGGGGTGGGACCTTTATTCTATGGCAGACTTATCCTTGGAAAGACACCGTGGGACCCAGCCACTTCATCCTCTTCCTCTTCTGTGTCCCAACCATAGAGTGGATTTGCTTCTCTCCCTGGGCTTTCTGAAGCCCTGCTGCACCCAAAACCACAGGGACACCTGATTCTAGGCTGAGACCTCTGAAACTCTGAACCAAAACAACCCCTTTCTTCTATAAGTCACAAAGTTATTTGTCCAGTAAGAGAAAGATGACTAGTATCAATATCTGCAGCAGGGAACCTATTGCATGAACACCAGCTTGTCAGAGTTAACCTGTAGATATAGTGAACATTCTAGAATCAACATAAATCCATTCTTCTACATGACCACTCCTTCAAAGACATCTATGCCTGCCTTGCTTATTGAAAAAATGTCATGGCCCATTCATTCCACACACCAGGGGATACACTCCTATCCTTAATTGCATGCTTGTTTATTGGTGTAATTTTATGGGATTTTTTCCATCTCTACTAGACATTAAATTGTTTTCATCATTATGTGTTTATTCATGAGAGCTGGCAAGGTAATAGGTACACTGTACACAGTAACTCTGTCCCCATGTGGATTCTTAGTTTTGAGTTCAAATTACTGAGCTCAGTCATGCAGCCTTGAATTCATCATGTATCTGCTTTTTAAGGGGCTGATCTGTGACTGCTAATCACAGTCTTCCTGAAAATGATCAAGTCTGAAGTGAATGACATGCAGCAATAAAATATCCTGTGGTTGGAGTCTTCTGAGAAGTGGTCAGGTTACATTGTGAGCAAACACAATTATTGTTCAGCATTGTGAAGACATACGATTTCTGCCAACTACCTGGTCTTTTAAACAAGTTTAATACATATTTGTCCAGGGTCAGCAATCAAAGTGTTAAGGCTTTACCTACCTACTACTAGATTATATGTAAATAAAATCAATATTTTTCTCAAACTCATTGGTGATTATTTAACCATTTCTACAAATTGTGAATTTTTTTAATTAATAGAGACTATGAGTATGTTCATCCTATAAATTTAGCTTATAGTCCAAACCAAGTTATTGAACATTAACTATGAAGACTATCAAATCAACATAAATTGAACATCTAAAACCTTAAAACTACCTGACACATCACCGGGCAGTTGTGGCACATTCCTTTAATTCCAGTGCTTGGGAGGCTGAGGCAGCCTGTGTGAGTTTGAGACCAGCCCGGTCTACAGAGTGAGTTCCAGGACAGTACACAACTTTATTTCAGCACTTGGAAGGGAGAGGCAGGTGAATCTCTGTGAGTTCAAGGTCAGTCTGGTCTACAGAGTGACTTCCAGGACACTTAGAGTTACAACAGAGAAACCCTGCCTCAAAAAATGACACACGCGCGCGCGCGCACACACACACACACACACACAAACCCTGACACTTAATATTCATTTTGAAAATTAAAATTAACAATATTTGCTTGCATGCAAATGTAATATGCTGTTCCAGGCAGGCAGTGAGCATCTCTATTTTGTCTTATAATAATAATTATATTTAAACTTCTCTGTGTAAAGGAGCTAAAGTCAAGGGGTTAACTGTTTGATGACAAGAAAATAAAAGACATGGTTTGTACTTTGATTTTTACCTTGTCATGCTTTTGTTGAAAAATACTACAAAATTTGAATGTTTGGATAATTTATAGTTTTCTAACCCTTCCGCATTCTGATTTTAAATTTTAAAATTTATACCACTTGATTCATTAAAGCAAAAGTACTCTGGCTCTAATATGGAGACATTGAAAAATCCAAGTACAACATACAAGTTGTTAATTCACTGAGGAGAGTCAACGGATTGTCATCCCTTTGGAAATACATGACAAGTTAAATTCTGGTCCTCAGCATTAGTATACATAATCCAAGTTTCTGCACTTGATACTTGTAGCAGTTGTCAGGCAAAACTCTGATTTGATTTTGACTAAATTACCAGTAATATGATAAAACACCAGTCTGCCGCATTTTATTTCAATCTGTCTATCTATATATGCAAATATGTATGTAGATACATTGGTAGCTGTGTATCTATATGTGCATATACACTATGAAGTAGAAGCTTACTGTATTTGAAGTCTAAGCATGTCGTACCTTGCATCATAAAATAGATGATTAGGTGTTAGATTTGTCCAGCCTCAGCTCCATTTAATAATATTTCATGGAGCATTTCTGAAAGGAAATTTCAGTGTTTGGCTTCCTATCACTTCCCCATTCTCTGCTGGGTCTGGAGAGGGGCTTCCCTCACTGCTAGGTTCTAGATCTGGGTTTTGTGGACTGTCTGGTCACCACTTTGGAATGATCCTTATTGTTTCAGTGCACCGAGACTCTGAAGCAGCAAACCCATGAGAACAGTTTATAAACACCATCTCCCTCTTCCCTTCCTGTCTCCTCTGAAGCTTTTCTGACACCACGTGTCCTCACTTTGCTTTGTGCTGGCAGATTCCCCCTCAGCAGGATGAGCTGGTATTTCTCCTCCATGTTTCCTCTTAATATGTTGCCATTTTAGGTTTAATTGACCCAATCCATACATAGCTTACATGGCATCTGTGTCCTAGATCCTTCTGTGTTCCACTTTCCCTGACTCTTCCTTTGTCCACATGATGATTTAACATCCCAATCTCTTAAAAACTTCAACCTGGGTGTGCTCCAGGAATTCCCTATGTCATGTCACCCAAATATGCTGCCATTTCTATAAATAGCACTAACCATGTTTGGTTAAGATAAAACTCTCAGAGTCATCACAGATCTCTCCTTGTTATGTGCCCAAGTTCCTATTTAGTGCATTAGTCAGTCTCTTCAAAAAAGCTTCCCAAAGTAACCCCAAAGTGCACACTTCTTTTCACAATACTACCAAGTTAGTCCCAAGACATAAAACTTTAAATTAAAGCTGGGGTCTTAATGATTATATTAACGCTATGACATTTAGAAGCTGAGCGGAGATAATTGTGGAATGGTATTTGTCAAAGTGCTCCAGAGGAACAGAGCCAAGATGAGCAAGGATTAGAGAGAGGAACTGACTAGCCCAGCATATCACCTGCAATTCAGGGACTGCAGTCCTAAAAACACCACACAGCCATGTTTGCAGCTTCAGGACCAGGGTAGCTGATGCTACAACTCATTAGTTCAAAATGATGCTCAAGAACATGGGGGCCCCATGTTAACTTCAATAGCTACCGATAATTTACAGGCTTTCAATTGTATCCATAAGTCTCCCCTCTGCACTGCCCTGTCTAAAATCCATTGAAATATTTTATGGCAATTGCTAGATATTACATGATCCATAATAATTAAGAACTTTAAAAAGCACAATGCAATTATTGACATTAATACTTTCATATTATTAAACATATAATTTATACTTAATGCTTTGATGATATGAAAAGCCTGCATATTGATGTGTTTGTTAGAGTTCCAACATTGCTCTTGCTTTGTATTTATTAAATGCTTTTTAAACCAGAGTAGTTCTTACATATCTCTTTTGTTAATATCCATGTGTTGATTGTATTGTTTTATTTACATATTAAAAAAACCTATATAATCTATGTGGTAGACTTAATCTAGGTAATCCTTATGCTGATAAGGCTTATTGTTGTTAATGAAACCTACAGAAAGAGAATCAAATTTTGGATCCTATTACAGGCAAACTTTATTCCTAGTGTCTGGCTTGTAGTGGCTAAGGTCATGTCTTGCCTTGCTTCTCAGATGTAATAATTTACCAGTGGGATTTTGAGATGATCAACTTAATATAGTCAATGTGCTTTTCTGTTACCGTCTAATCTAATGTGTCTTATCACCATTGATTCTCATTTGCCCTGCTGTTTCTCTAGGAATAGAAAATTATGGTTTCCCCTATAAGTTGATGGGGAGTTCTAACAGGATTTTAATTTAATTATTTCTTTATAAAATAGCTGTAATCTGAAATCAAGACTAAATTATTGATTCTCTGTCATTGGATCAATTTTCCTTATAATACTTTGATTCCTAAGCTTCCAAAATAGACTAATGAGAATGACGTAAGGACTTTAGGAGGGCCACTGGTTCCCACTTGTTTGACGAGTTTTCATGTGACAAACAATTGGTTGTTGTTTTACCGCTTTAACTAGTACACTGCCATTGGCCAGCTGTAGTCAGCATTGGATTGTCACCTGTGTCCTCTAATCATAACCATTACATGTTTAGGAATACCATATATATGGGTGCATGTTTGATACATCTTTGTATTAAACAGTTATGTTGTATTCATTCAATTGTTTTTTTTCTTATTGCTTTGAAATTGAAGATTTTCTATTCATTTCTTTATCTACCTACAGGTCTTATCGCAAGTTTTATTTAAAGTAAAACCTCTATGGTACAAAATCATTTTCTTTTATCTCAGACTATTTTCTTAAATCATTTTATTCTGATGTACCTTTAAAAACATGCCTAGAACTTTAAATATTCTGGTCTCCTGATACAACGTCTATAAACATAGCTCTGCTTCCCACTGATTCGCTGAATATCTCATTTAGCTAGTCTTTCTTACATTTTCCCAAGGCTTCTAGCAGGAGCCTCAGTAAATATTTTCAAAAAAGGTAATCGTTTGCTGTTGTATGGATTCCTTAGCAGCTATTTGTGGCCATTTATTTAAAATGATTTGTCTCATTTTTAGTATACAAAGATAAATAATTCAGTGTAATGCAGTCTGCTTTGGTGAATGTTAAGACTGCACAATACAAGATCTGTACAAAGTCAGGCATTCAATCTTATTAGCTTTCCCTCCCTGCCCTCTAACTCACATGCTGCTCCTTTCCCTGCTCTGTATATTGAAAGCCTCAAGTACTATAATCATTCCTTGAGCTCCGTGAACAATGGGAGCTTGTTTAGATAAAACAGCAAATAACCCTTCTCTACTTGTAAACAAACCATCTCCGTGGGATAAAAATAAATGGCTTTCTCCTGTCATTTTCCTATTTACTTGTTGAAGACAAGTCCTCAAGTCTTTATGACGTCTTAATGCCAGGCTTATTTTAAGATTTTGAGGTACTGTGTCAATTTGGTGCATTTAAAAATGATATTTTCTGCATATTCTATTTTTTATTAAAAACTTCAGAAGGGAAATATATATATATAAAATAAACTCATATACAAAGCATGAGTACAAAGATATTTATTTATTTATTTATTTGTTTATACATATAAACATATATGTGTGTGTGGGATATATATATATATATATATATATATATATATATATATATATATCCACAGCTGCCCTGGCTCCACAGCTGTGCTGGTTTCTGCTGTTTTTCTTTTCTATCCATAAGCCTAATCTAGATTCTGGGAACCTCTCCTGGGTGATGAATTCAGGAAGCAACTGCTTCATCAGGCTGTAATACTATATTTTCCACCTAATGAACTGTGCTTGTTGTTCTTATTTTTCCTGCCAAGAGCCTGAGATCCCGTATACCCAAGGGCTTGTTTAGAAACAACAGATTACTTATGCCAGAAGGCTATGCCTCAGGATGAGGATGGCAGAAGCCATATAATCAAGAACAAAGCATATTACCTTGGAATAACTGTGATGATGTGTAAGCTGAGGAATGTCAAGAGAACCTTGATCATCAACTGAACAGAGAATAAAACCGCAGACACTGTAAGGCAGAGTACAGAGGTAAATACAGCCAATGGTTGTAAATTTATGACTGAGCAGCTTTACTCTGTGTGCTCTAACCAGTTGGTTCCTAGTCATCTGAGAAGCAAGCACACCTGTTTGCTCAGGTCATCACAATAAGAATCCCTGCTATTTGTAATCAAGCACAACAGTGAAAAAGATAGTAGACTTATATTTTAGGGAATTGGGGGTGTACTGAACTTGTGAATCCATTTAGAACTTAGTATACTTCACAAGGATAGCAGAAATGACATAAACACTAACATTGATAAAAAGGAAAACGGATGACAGAGTGAACAGCAAAGGACAACAGGATCACCATCTACTCCACAATGCATGCCTAGTGCAATCCTGCCAGAAAAGGATAGACTTAGAGTGAACTTTCAACATCACACTGAGTGGGTTACGTATCAAGAACAGCCCACAGGGTAAGGAACCATTGGGTTCAGAAAGACACTAAGTGTACCTGCAGCCAGAGCTCTCAGGATCAACCCTAAAGACACAAGCAGGGGCCAGTGTACCTGCACTGAAGGTAAGCATAGTCCATGCAGCATCTCTGGAACTAACAGACATTATCACTAAATGCTCTGTTAAGCTGGGGATGCTCCTAACAGCAGGAGAGTTTGTTTCCAACCTTGGCCAATTCACCCCTCCTTAGGCAACCTTGAAGTTCTTCTATTCCCCTGAGATCACCATGCTGATGACAAACTTGAGACATCAAATCAGCATGCCACACTACAGCCCAGAACTCCTGGGCTGTAGTGATCCTAGTGTCTCAGCTTCCTGAGTGTCTGGGACTGCAGGTATGTACCATTGCCCTCGGCAATGTTGAGCATAGATCTCCTTGTAAAAAATACTCCATCTATGAGTAGTATATGGAATGAGAGAAAAATGAAGGTAGTTGTTCAGACTTTATAGTCAGTCAGATAATATGGCTAGCATTCAGACACAGCCCTTATTTGGAGACTAATCGTGACTATGCAAAAGTCTTTGGAAGATGATAGTTCTCTTATTTAGTCTTAATAACAATCACTGTCATTCTTAAAATAGATGGTTTTTCATCCTTTGAAGTGTCTGTCATTTTTTTACAATTGAACCATTACACATTTCTGATTAAGATCAGAAGAAAAGGCCATATGTATTAATAAATGGCACTACGGGAAATAAGCTTATAGCTAGAGATTTATAATAATTCTGGGGATTATTACTTTGAAGTATAGGATGCTATTAACACACACAGATGCGCACACACAAGCACCCACACGCATGCACACATACACACACATATGCACAAGAACAGGCAAAACAAAGTGACTCCAACAAGAAACAATTGGAATGGAGAATGTATGTCAGACATAACAGTACAGTACAGCTGTGCACTCCAAGCCAATACATGTGAACAGAAAAGAACACACATCACCTCCTTGCTTGTGTCCTGCAGGGGAGTTAAGACACATGGTGTGCTTTGTTAGACATCTTTCCTTGTTTGAAAATATATGTCTTTAAACATATTGGTGAGAACCAGGCACCGTGGTGGATGCCTGTAATCCCAACACTGAGGAGGCTGAGGCAAGGGGATCACACGTTTCTGGCCAGTATGGACTACTTAGAAACACCTAGCTCCAAAAATAAATGAAGGGAGGTTTAACCTATTTATTTTAAGATGCACTTATATAAGCAATTACATGATATCCTTGACAGAATTCTTTAAAGCTGTTATGTTCTGAAGAAAATATGAGCTTGTTTTTTCTAAAATGTGAAGAATGTTTCTTTGAACAGAATAATTTGACTCACTCTAACTTCCTCACGAATCTTCTAACATCTGTATGAGAAGCCACAGGAAAACACACGTCTCATGCAGAAGGTCTGTGCCTTCCTAAAACCTGCAGTGAACCTTTATTTTCCTCACAGACAGCATAACTGTGTGAACATAGGAAGGACTTGGTTAAAGATCTCAGGATGGGTGCACTATCCAAAAGCCGTATAGAGGCACCCAAGGAGAATGAGAAGATCAAACTTTCATTTGTAAAAGGGTTATGAGCATACAGAGAAGAAAGAGAGAGGCTGTGACCGGGTGTACTGCATTCACATACGGCTATGTGCTGGGACTGCTAAAAAACAGACAACTTTAAATGAGACAAATTACATACCTTTCAGGAAAGCCACAGAACATTCCTGATGTTACTGTGGTAGGTGGGGTGCACCAATATGAAGTTTCACTAAGGCTTAAAGAAATTAAAGTATCTTTGTTTTAAATGAAAATGTAAAAAGAGACCAACATACTATAAGAAGTTTAAAGCTCATCTGCATATGAACAAATGAGAAAGCACACCTTTGTGAGAATTCTGTGTCCTTAATGACCATTCCTAACAAGTCTCAGTAACTTAGCAGGGTCTGGAAAGGAAGCTCTTAGTGTACATTCCCATTCATGAATTAATTTTAGAGAGAGAGTTGTCAGTCTCATTTCAATGACAGACCTCTCTCGAGGCTAATCGCTATGAATGATAGACTGTTAGAAATACTTCAACATAGATGCTCCCTCTACTCACGTATTAACAACATAAAGCTAAGGAATATGTTCAAGATTAATACTGGACTTATTTTGTTATATTTAAAATGTCTACTCTGAACCAGTGAAGAAATAAACGAATATCATTTCAAATTTGGCTAGTAAAAATCTAAACAAGAAGTGGATACTATTAGCTACTTGGTGTGCTAAAGTTTTTTTTAGAGGAAAATTCTATTCTGCAGTGTTTTTGATAATCTCTAGTGCAGGTTATGTCTCGATATGATGCATCTGGATGTATGCCACATGGGTAGAAGACCAGACCACATCTAGGATATAGAACTACACCACTGGAAATTTCTAAGCATTATCTCATCAATCCTTTTTATTAAAGGATTACCTGTTTACCCCCACTTATTGGCCCAACTTCTTTTTCCTAGAATGGTTTTCTGGACCTCATTTTCCACCTGACATTGACAAGGTAGACATACATGTTCCATGTCCCTGTACACTGATGAGCAGTAGAAATGTCATTGCATTTAGTATCTCAAGCCTAAATTTAATTATTCTATCAGCATTTAAATTAAACAGCAATCAAATTGAAGACAAAGAATTGGCTCAGCAGTTAAAAGCATTTAATGTTGCCTCATTCATGAGGAATTGAGTTCAGATCCCAGACCCATATAACAAGCAAGAGATCTTCCAAATACCTGTCAATTCAGATTCAAGGAGTCTGTCATCCTCTTCTGGCTTCTGAGCCTGTGCAGACATCTGTACTTGCTCATACACACAAGTGTATCCATGCAGACACACATGCACACAAATAAATAAATAAAACATACTGATCGTTTTTATGACTTTACTTCAGCTTTTAAAAAACCTTTTAAAAATTTTATGTTAAATTTCAATCCTACTCTTTCCCTTCCTCCCACCCCCTCACAACTCCTCCCCATGTTCATAATCAATAAACTTCATGTGATTTCTACTTCAAAAAAAAAAAAACCAACAAAAACCCAAAATATGAAAAAAAATCAAAACAGATAAACTAAGCTAAAAAAGAAAGAAAATCAGTAAGACAAAATAAATAAGTAAATAAAACAGAAAGCACACACAAACACAAAAGCATCCAAAATGAAGAGCAGATGGAGTCCATTATCTGTTGGCCAAGTAGTACTGGGCATGGACCATGTCCTGGAGTGCCACTGATATATCCATTGGAAAACAAAACAAGACAAAACAAAAATAAGTAAATAAATAATGTTCTCTTTTCCAGCAGGTTACAATAGACAATCACATCTTTGTTAAAGGTAGGACTTTGTGTACACTTCCTTTATCAGTGCTGGATGTTAGTTCATTTGAACCTGTGTAAGACTTGTGTATGTCATAATCTCCATAAATTCACTTGTATCAGTCCTGCTGTATCTGGAAGATACTCTCCCTGGCATCACCTATCACCTTTGACTTTTACTCTTTTTAATCCTCTTCTGCATAGATTCCTGAGCCTTGAGGGGAGAAAGTTGATAAAGACTCTCTCTCATTTAGGACTGAGTGCTTCAAAGTCTTGCTGAACGTTAGCCAGCTGAGTATCATTTTTTTTTATTTACTATCTACTGCAATAAGAATCTTCTCTGATGTCATTAGAAGTCACTTTATTCCTATGTTTCTTTAGCAGAATAATAGTAGGTTTTCCCCTTGACACATGAACTGTCTAGTCTAAGGTTATTGGAAACTTTAGCTTTGTCAGGTATGGGTTCCATCTCATGGAGTAAGCCTGAGATCCAATCAAACAGTGGTTGGCTACTCTCATAACTTTTGTGTCACTATTGTTCTGGTATATCTTGCAGGATGGTCTCTGTTGTAGCTCAAAGGGTTTGTAGTTGGTTGATATTGATCATCACATGTCTCTGGCAGTGAGCAAAGAACCTTTCAGCACCTGAATTAGTAAGTAAAGGTGAAGAATCTAGTTGGGCAACAGCCTAATTTCTCCATGTTAAATAATTGTTTCTTCAGCTATAAGGTCTTATTCATGCATGCATATATGTGTCTGTGTTGTACCCACAAATATCAAAAAAGGGCTGGAGTTTCAGATCTCTATGAACTACTCAGCTTGGATTCTGGGTACTGAAACTAGGTCTTCTTAATTAAACTGAACCATCTATCCATCACTTCTGATAAATATTTCATCACTGTCATATTATATTCATTTTGATCTAGCATCAATCTGTCCTTGTCACTATGGCTCTGTAGTAGAATTTGAGGTCATGTATTGTGATGCCTTCAGCTGTGTTCTGTCTGTTTTGGGACTGCTTTAGCTTTTTTCAGTCTTTCATAATTCTAGGTGAATTTTAGAGGATTTTTTAAAAATTCTATGACAGGGGTTGCATTGAATCTGTAGACCACTTTTGGTAATATAGACATTTTTACAACATTAATTGTAAATCCATAAGCATGAGAGAGCTTTCTATCTTGTGGTGTCTGCATTCTTAGATATCAGAGACATGAAACATAAAATTACTCTAGAAGTCCTATCTTGCTTCATGAAACTAGCTATGATTAAGAAAATAAATGATGATAAATTCTGATGAGGATATGGGGCAACGAAATCCTTCTCTCTGCTGATAGTAATATGAACTGGTACAGACACTATGGAGTTTCCAAAAAAAAAAAAAAAAAAAAAAGCAAAGGCTAAGAATAGAAATACTATTTGACCTAGTTAGAACACCTCTGCAAACATACCAAAAGACTCTTAAGCCTTACCATAAAGATAATTTCACATCCACATTTGCAGCCACACTGTTCATGATGGGTCCAAATGGCACAAACTTGAAGGTCTACAAACAGAGAAATGGATAAAAAAAATACAATGTATAAACATATTGGAATTTTGTGTACCTTTAAAAAAATGACAAAACCATGATATATTGAGTACAATGAATGGAACTTGAAATTATGTTATTTAAAAAAATATATTAAGCCAGATTCTGAAAGATAAATTCTACTTTTTCCTCTCACATAAAGTTCATGGATTTTCATTTTCACGTGTGTGTATGTGGGGGGTCATGTTTCATTAAACTGTACAGGCTGGGGGAAGAGGGGAGAAATAGACCTTATGGAAGGCAGGAGAAGGTGGAAAAGTCTAATAAGGTTCATGTCATTTGCAGGCAAGGAGGAGGTTACTGAGGAAAGGGAGGGGACTAACGGAAGGTGGGGGGGCGTCACATAGATGAGAGGGGAGAAGGACCAATAAAACCACATAACAAAATGCCCTACGAAAGCCATAACGTTGAGTGTGAATTTAAAGGTCCGTTTTGATGTTTACTTTGCACAGACAGCGCACACTCCTGAGTTGCAGCTTTGCTTTGCTTTCTGGAAAGGTGGATGAAAGTACCGTTTTCACAAGCCTCTTCCTGCTCTCTTGGGACTTAAAGAGCTTGAAACATTTCTCCTTATAGTTCTGAGGGGCAACATCTTTGTTCAGGTTCATCAAGGGAGCTGTTTGCTGCTGGCATATTTCTCTTTAGTTTACAGAGAGTGGGGTTTGAGGCATTCATCTCGTTGTTAGGGTGATGCTAAAGAGGTAAAGTGGAGTTTCAACTCCTATATGAAGTCAAAGATGCCAAAAGTAAAGAATCAAATGCATAATTTGAAAATTGCATAATAAAATTTAAATCTCACAGGTAGATACAAGCTTCTTTGCTGATAAGCTTCCTTATATGCCAATACAAACATAATGTACAGATATGTACAGAATATGGTTTTAAACGTGTTCTGTGGAGAACAGTGCCAAAATTAAGGACATATCACTTTCCCTTTCAGAATAAAGAATGAAATTTAGCAATTGTCATAAGATTCTAAAATACATTTTATCTCCTAAATATATATAAGTGTATATAATGTGATTTTTTCCCCAAGCTGTTAAACCTGTGACTTTAAATTTAACATTTATGTCAAAAGTTTGAGACAATTATTTCTCTCACATTTGATGTAGACAATTGAAAATAAAATGTATCCTCTAGATATATTGTAACTACTGTGAAAAGTCCCAGACTTAGTATTACAATTTTCAGTAATGAATAATTGATGATGATTGATTACATGAAAAAAGTAAGTAAGTCATGGCCATATTGCATAAGCCACTGTAATTGATCCTGAGAGTTTAGCACGTTTTAAATTAAGGGCTATCAGAATATGTCAAGAATCTCTGTATTAGGCTGTAGTGAAAAAAATGAAGCAATTTGAAGTCATCCCTAAAGTTCATTTTATTTCAGCACTTAATTGGTATGTAAGTGATTTAGAAAGCGGGTGAGAAACACTTTGTAAATATAAATTCACAAAGATAATCTTTTTAATCATAGTCATAAATGATATTCATACAACCTGGTTTCTTGGGAAATTCTGATATGATTATGGGACATGGACAGCTGTGTTCAAAGCAAGCTCAATGGCAGTTTATTATTGTTTTTTTTCCCATGCAAAATTTTCTTAATAGGGTTTTCCCTCCCCCAACTCCTCCCAGATTCTCCCCAACTCTCCACTCACCCAAATCCACACTGTTTCTTGCTCTCTTTCAATAGAAAACAAGCAGTAATAATAGCAGGAAAAGTAATTAATAGTAATAATAATAATATAAAATAAAAATAAGCAAACTAAAAAAACAAAACCAAACAAAAAAAGAGACCAAATGAAAAAGCATAAGAAATGCATATAGACACAGAGACACTTACATTCCTATACACAGAAATCCCATAAACATATAAAACAGAAACCATAACATATAAGAAAAAGACAAAAGAATAAAAGATGCCTGGACAAAGCAGTATGAGGCAAAGATCCTCCAAAGACACCACTGAGTTCATTTTCTATTGCCTATCTACTGCTGGCCAGGGGGCATGACCTTAAGTGTGGTTTCTATTTCCAGCAAGACTCTGTTGGAGAATATTAACTTTTTCTTTTCAAGTAGTTATCACTTGGAGATAGCTTGTGTTCTATAAGCACTGGTATCCTATCTGGCTTAGACCAGTGCAGGCCTGTGCATGCTGCCACCTCTATGGATTCATGTGAGGATGAGTCCCGTTGTGTCTAGAAAATGCTGTTTCCTTGGTGTCTTCCATCCTCTATGACTCTTACAGCTTTTCCATCTCCTCTTCTGCAGGGTTCCCTGAGCCCTCAGGAGACAGAGAGTAAGACTTTGGAACATTCTAACACATTTGAATTATTGAAAAAAAATCTTAATTAAAATTTTGTTTTCAACAAAATTTTTTCTTTCAAAATGAAGGTGAAATAAGGATATTCTATGAACAGAAGTCCTTGTTGCAGAATCTGCCTTTAAGGAGTCCTGAAGCATGGTTGCGGTTAGCTCAGCAGGTGAGAGTACTTGTTGCCCTTGCAGAGAAACTGAGTTTGATTCCCAGCTGGAAACAGGAGATCATTATAGTAAATAACCCATCTAATACCTTCAGAATCTCATTTGAAGTAGTTTCCACATTTTACAGGTTTCAAAGGCAAGAGGAAGATCTTTTAGAAACAAGTAATTTTATTTTAGACTTTAGGATATGCCCCACACCTAATAGATCATGTCTCTTAGTTATGGTTATGACAACTGAATATTTCATGTTTAACTACATCATTATAAGGTTAACAGTTTTATTTCTGTAAGAGGTAACAGACAGTCCTGCATAGTAAAATAGATTTCACACTCAGATCCCAGTTTTGAAGTTAACCAATTGATTAAACAGTCCCTTCAGTGAAGTCTCTTCCTGCATTTTAACTTTCTAGGGTGATTTTCCTAATAGTGAGCTCAGAACTAAAGCCTTCTGCAGCACTGACAAGAACATATGTTTTCCTTTAAGAAGCAACACAGAAATTTTAGAGATAGAAGGCTATTCAGTATCAACATTATGAGATGTTTCCATCCCTACTTAATGAAGCTTTTCATTTTTCACAGATGTCTGTGCCTGGGGGCTTCTAATCTAAGGTAGTCATCAGGGAATCCATCAGTTCAAGCTCTTCTGATTTTTCATATATAAAGCATTCTATAACATAATGCTTTTAAACAATTTATTTTGAAGATGTGGGTTATAAGGACAGGTGAAAAAGAATCTTCCTAGAATCATATACTGGGGGAAGAAATGAAGCCCTGTATGGAAAAGCTGTGTCCAAATATTAGAGAGATTGTACATGAGAAAGGAAATCACTTATGTATCATGCATTGAAAATGTCTGCTCAGGTCCTTCGGCTTTATACTTTATACTTTAGAACTTGTGTTTGCTTATTTTATTACAGGAAGTATTTTACTTTGTGTACCTTTGAAACGCACGTATTGTAGAATCTTTCTTCCCGTGCATAAATTGTATGCATAACTTCAAAGGTCCCTTTGATTGTGATGAAGTTTTTCATGTAATTTGTCTATTTTGGTTGAAATTTTAGACCCATGCAAAATATCGTTTTCCAGCTTGTTCTCACTGTTTCGGTACCTGTTGGTGAATTTAAATGATGAAAACATTTTCATTTGACTTTTGTGTTTGGTGCAAGACCAGGGTCAAAGTTCATTCTTATTTACATGGTTTTGTAGTTTTCTCAGTATCATTTGCTGAAGAGACTATCATTTTCCAATTGAGTGTCACATTTCCTTCCAATGTACAGTTGATTTATTTTTATCATTATTATTTATTATTTTGTTATTTATTTATCATGTTACTATCATTATCTACCATTGTTATTATTTAGTTTCACTTGTTTTATCCGTTTTAGCCAATACCACTATGCTTTTAAGAACTATTTATTTTATTATTTGATATTATAATATTACATCTCCTCTTTCCTTTTCCTTCCTCCACTCTTCTCCAACCCTTCTCTGTTACCACTCTGTGATCTCTTTCAAATTCACATCCTCTTTTTTGATTAATTGTTGTTACACACACACACACACGCACACACACACACACTTCTAAATACACAAATACAAGCTTCTCAGTCTGTATAATGTGACTTGTATGTATGTTTTCAAGGATGACCAATTAGTAATGATTAAACAATTGGTGTACTTTTAGCTGGGAAATCTCTCAGTATTCCTTGGGTCCCTGTAGTTCTTTGTCTAGAGCTGAGGCTTCCTTGGCTTTCATACATTCATGCTAGCATGTCTATTGTTGTTTCTCTTGTTCAGATCATTTTTAGGCACTCGTGTTGGTGAGACTCTATGGGAGAAGCCTTTGACATCACTAAGAGACAACAATCTCAGAGCAAACTCCCTGCCCTCTTATAATCTGTCTTCATGTCTTCTGCAATGTTCCCTGAGCCTTCGGTGCCAGAGTTGTTTTGTACACACAGCTATTGTGAATGGGTTCCACAACTTTGCATTTTGATTGGTTGTGGGTTTTTATAATAGTCTCTGCCTATTCCAAAGAGAAATTTCCTTGATGAGGAATGAAGACTATATTTATCTGTGGGGATAAGTACAAGTATTTAGAATGTAATTTTTTTGGTTTAGTACAATGGTGGTTGTAGGTTCTCCTCCAAGATCCAACTCCGCACTAGCTCTGATAGTTGACGAGTTTTCCAGTACAACAGGCATGATTTCCCTCTTATTGAGTGGGATAAGTTCAATTAGAGAGTTGCTGGTTACCACCAAGGTATGTGTGCTACAATTGTACCCTTAGAGTTATCCTGCCATGCTGGTCATTGCTGTGGTTCATAGGTATCACTGCAAGGTTGCTTTGGCGCCTTCTCATACCATGAAAGCCAGTCCTCAAGAGAGGAGGCTTTCAGGTCAGCTGTAGCTCCAATATCACACTATTTTAATATATAACAGTCCATTTTCATATCAAGTATTCTGATAAATCTTTCATTCTTTTTATTCCTGGTTGTTTGACTACTCAGTACTATATCTAGCTTCATATGAATTTTAACATTTTTCTTTTGTTAACAAAAAAGTTACTTAGAATGTTTTTAGGAATATCATTGAATGTGTGGACACCACTTTGGTACTATGTAGGCTTTTGAAAACCATTAATTTCTAAATACATGGACTGATATGCCTCCAGGTTCTTGAAACAAACATACCTTTCTGGTTTGCAGCTCTCATTAGATGCTGCAAGAGTCGACAACTTTTATTTTGAAAAGAGAGGAAAATAATTGAAAAATTGCAAGTTTATGAAGTAAAAAAATTTTTTTTCTATAAGTCCTGAAACAGAACCCCAGACTTCACCCTCACTAGAAAACAGCTATATTGGAGCTATCTCCCCAGCCCAAATCAAAACTCTTTGACCTAAAGAAAAGCTGAGTATTATCAGGATGAGTTTTTTTTTTTTTTTTCTGAAATTCTATCAGGTTTTCTGAAAGTAGATTATTCTGGCTTACACTAAGAATGTTCTTTCCTGTTTTGAGCCACCTAAGGTGTCACTTCCCTATGGACTTTCCTTCCATTCCTATTGCTTAAGTTTTAAAACCTTTACCAAATCATACGCTACTTCGTCTTTTCATTTCAGACAATGAAAGAAAAACTAGAGTTCCCTTGGAAGGTGGACTTGTCAAATAAAAATAAAATAATAAAACCTGGAAGAAGAAAAAAGGAAGATAGATGAGAAATAATGTTCAAATATTCAGGCTGCTTACATTGATAAAATCCCTACATAATTCATGGTTTCTTTCAAATTCATAAGCCATTTTTGAATGGTTGACTGCTGTGCTGAAATTCTTTGTTTACAATACCTGTTGAGTAAAAATGTCTTACATTTATATCAGTATGATTATTTAGTTGATTTATTGACTTAGTTTTTATTTCTCATTTGTGGATTTATGATTTCAGAATTGTTAAAACTTGTGATTCCTGTGTTATATTCTGCCAAATATTAGTATATAGCACATACATGAGGATTTTTGCCTTTGTCAGACATTCTAGTAAGCTCCTTAAATTCATTATGTATTTAATCCTCAAAGTATTCAAAGAAGAAATCTTTGTATTTATTTATTTATTTATTTATTTATTTATTTATTTATTTATTTATTTATTTTTAATTTAGGCAGTGTGCCATGTATTCTAGGCTGGCCTGGTACTAGATGTGTAGCCAAGGATAACATTACAGTTTCTATCCTCCTGACTCCACCTTGACTACAGGCTGTGATTAAAGGCATGCACCATAGCATCCAATTTAATGTGGTGTTAGGGTTAGCACCCAGGGCTTTATGTATTCTAGGCCAACATTATAACAACAGAACTACATCCCCTAACCCCAAGGACACATATTTTACTCCCCTAATACCAGTGCATTGAAAAGAAACAGAAAAAGATCTCATCATGTTCTAAGTGCAACTGTACTCCAGACCACCTTGTTTCTCAATCACTTTCCACTGGGGATTACCACACAATGCTAGTGCTCACCTGATGTTTGCCCTTCCAGATTTCTCTTTACCTAACATGGCTGCCTTCCTTCTTACTAAATTATTTGTTATATGCTTCATCAGTGTTTCTGTGATTTTTTTATATTTCCCTATAATATTCTAGTGGCTGGAGGACTCTAATTCAATTGAACAAGAAGTCTGTATTAATATTTTACTTATCTGTGATTTTACATGAATGACACAGATGAAATTTTTCTCTTAAGCTGGTCCATTTTTATGACATATTTCAATATTTACTCAGTTAATAAAATAAATAAAACTACTTTAACCTGAAAATCATTCAGTTCTCTCATAAGGTTCTTGTAGTCAATCACACAAACAATAATCTGTCTTAATCTATCTGATAGACAGATAGATCAGATGACAAAAACAATCTGCCTGAGTAAAATCTGACACACACACACACACACACACACACACACACACACACACACATATGATAGAGCTATCTTATCTAGATAGGTAAAATCTATCTAGATAAGATAGCTCTATCTAGAGCCATCTAGAGAAGATGATAGATAGATAGATAGATAGAAAGAAAGAAAGAAATCTATATCAGATTTTACTCAGGTTGATTGTCTTTGTCATCTGATATATTTACTTTGTGATACAGTGCTGTGATTATATGTTTAGAGAACTAGGGAGTAAGGAGACAGATTTTAATTTATTATACATATGTGCTAACGGGAAGTGCATTTTTAAAGATAATGCTTAATTGTCAATATCAAAGACTTCTCTTTTTTAAATAAGCAACTAAGTAAAAAGTCACAAAGTACTTAAATCACAAGAGGAACATTCAAGTATAGTTAGAAGGAGAAGGAGGTGGGGAGAGAAGTGTATCAGTGATTTATGGAGAATTACTTTTATTTTGTATTCTGTAAAGACAGGAATACAGTAAGAAGAAGCTAAGAATGTGGTTACTCTGCATGTTAATTTGAATATTTGAACAGATTGTTGCTATGTTATATATGGGTAATATAGGAAATGTTGCATTTTAGACAATTCATGTAATTTTTTAAAAATTAATTACTATTTAAACCCCAATTTTATATTATAAAACAGAAAATAGTTATTGTATATTTTTAAAAAATCTTATAAACTGTAGAAATTATTTACCTTTGCCAAAAACATAAATTTTTTTTCTCAAATATTTGCCCAAAGCCACATAACTTTTCCTCTTCCAATTATTATCAAATGTACTATGGTGTTTCACTTTTTGGTAATATGAAGAAAAAAAAATCTACTCTACAAATGATACATTTTTGCCTTTTCACAGAGTTCTGTCGAAATCAAACTATATTATAACATGCAAAGATGCTTCATTTTAGTACATTAAGTTCTCAAATTGAAGGGATAATTTTTAAATTATAATTTCAAGAAAACATTAGTTTGTTTATTTTTAATGAAAACATTCTTCTGTGATTTGAGCTGGGCCAAGGGTTTACTTAAGGGACTTCTCCAGGTCTTGCAACTAGGGCATAGTTTAGGAAAATAGTCCTTCTAGGTAAACACACTATCGTCCGACAGTGCAAGAAAACACAATGGATTCCCTTAATTCATGATTAGATATATGAAACTAGAATTGGCAATAAAAAATATCCATAAAAATTAACCAATTTTATAATATGCCATGCAATATTGGAATGTCTTATTTTGTCAGGTGTAAAACAAGAAATAGAAAGATCTTTAAGTCACACATAAAAACAAATAATGAACCAAATACAAATTCTATGAGACATTTTAAGAAGGACTCTACTCATATGCTTATCCTAGTTTAAAAATTATATGAAATAATTACTGCTCATGCATCTGCCGTAGGGACGAAGAGCACGACATTGGCAGATAGTCTGACTCATAGTCATACCTTGGACATTTCATTCATCTTCAAGTAAAAAACTTAAAGAGGCTTCAACAGAGAGATTTATATGATGAGAACTTTGGAGTAAGTCATCCTAGGGCTTGTGTATTTGTGTCAGGGTTCTTTAAAGGAGCAGAACTGGTAAACTGAAACTACACACACACACACATATATACATATATATATCTATATATATGTATATATAAATATAATTTATATATTGTTTATATTTATATATAATTTATAATATAAGTTTTATATATATATAATTAATATATAATATGTACTATATTTCAGGTTTATTTGATCTCCTTACAGGATGTGTCCCAGTAGTCCAACACTGGCTGACTCACATCTGAAAGGCTGAGGATCTGATAGTTGTTCAGCCCAAGAGGCTGGACATGTCAACAATCCCAATCTGGCAGTGGAGTCCTAGAGGACTCCCTGGAGAGCTGCTGGTCATCAAGACAGGTTGGAATTTCAAAGTCAATTCTACACCAGTGAAGGAATGCATCAGTAATAGAATAGATGGATTTGTCAGCGAGAGTAAGGGCAAGCAGTAAAAAAAAAAAAAAAAAAAAAAAAAAAGCAAAATTCCTTCTTCCACATCCTTTTACATGGGCTGCTGCCAGGAGGCACTGAACACTGCCCAGATTTAGATTTAGGGCAATGATCCTGTTTTAGATAGCTTGATTTAAAATAAAAAAATAAATAAATAGTAAAGCCCTCACAAGAATGCCCAGTATCTTGGGTTTTAGTTGATTCCGGAATAAGTCAAGTTTACTCAAGACCAGCCATCACACCTGGGATGGTCAGCAGAAATAATTCTGGGATATGTCCTTCTAGGAGCACAGACATCCAAAGCATGTTTTTATGCTGACAGTGAAGTCTTGGACCATGTGCTCCTTCTAAAGTGGGAGTGAAAGCATGGATTCAAAACAGAATGCTGTTATTATTACCTTCACTTTAAGATTCTTTCTCTGAAATGTGAGGCAATGGCTTTGACCTGGTTTTAGTCATTGGAAATGATTTAGAATACACCTTCTGCATTCTTACTTGGTTGTTGTCATGCACTATAATGCTACATAATCAAGTGAAAAGAATTTGGGAGAGTAACTAGGAACTATGTCACTTCTTTAGTTATTAAGAAACAGGATTTAAAATTTGGATTGTCTCATTCATACCCAGGGATCTTAATCTCTATTTATTTACCATCTTTCTATTTTTCTGGTACTTAGTAACATTCACATATAATGTACTAGAATACAATGTTGGGTTGTTTTTTCCCCCCCTTTGGTTTTCAAATATAATGTCAATACCATATTATATTTTATTATATAAATTTGAAAGTATGTATTTTCATTGAACTAGTAATTAGAGGGATCTTAGAAAACAGCACAAATGTGTAGACAGGAAATAGTGCATTTTAACATTTTAATTTAATTTTTATATTATTTTACAACTATGAACAATACAGAGCTTGCAACATGAGAGAGTAACTGTTCAGTGAATTGCAACTTACATTTCAGATGGCCACTTTGAAACATCAATAATGGGGGAAATAGCTGGGTGGTGGTGGCGCACACCATGAATCCTAGCAATCAGGAGACAGAGGCAGGCAGATCTCTTTGATTTGAGGCCAGCCTGGTCTACAGAGTGAGTTCCAAGACAGCCAGATTTTTTTTTTTACAACAAAGAAACCCTGTCTCAAGCACACACATACATACACACATACACACACAGAATGGGAGAAATGCACTTTGTAGATATGACACTATTAGCACCATATACTGCAGTGGCTTCTTTTAAATTTACTGCACTTTGCATTGTCCTTTTGTTGCAGAGCACAAACACCTAACCTTTGCAACATCACTAAGGACAGACTTTATCAGGGCTCAAACTGCTTCTATTTCCAAGTTTTGATCTTTGCTCTTCAAATTCATACAGAAAAAATCATTTTGTTTATTAAGATCAAGTCAAAATAAATAATTTTGAGGATAATATTACTGAGTACTGTCCTCAGATTAAATATCTCATATTACTATTAGGTACAGGTCCAGTGGGAATGTGTTGGTAATTCTCACAAATGTAAAAAAATAAGTTGAAAAAAGTCACTTGTCTAGAACATGGTGGTGTCATAAACATAGTATTTATCTTGTTAGGAAATTAGAAAAGCTTTTGACAATATTTATAAATTTGAAGAAAATGTACCTATAAGTTGTCAATTTATTCATACATCTCCAAAGTGCTAATTGTGTCCATATTTTGAAGTAAGCAATAACATTTTATTCTTATGAAGATTATCTTTTGGAGAATTCCTAGAATTAGTGCAGCATCTATGGCCAAGAATGATGTCTGCCCACATTGAGACAGTATAACATTCCACATAAAGATAAGCTGTACAGAGTAAAAATTTTAAGTGGAAAAATTAATAGGAGAAATATATTTAAAAGGATTATGATAAATTCAAAGTAGTCATATTTTAATAGTTCTCAAACAAAATTAAGGCTAGCCTGGGTGTTATTCCCTCTTAGTAAGACTAACTACTTCCTGAGGTCCCTGATTATAGAGGAATGTTTAATCCTTTAATAAGGCAGCATGGTTGCTGAAGAGTAGAAGGAATTTTGGTATACACCTTTAATCCTAGTATTCAGAAGGCGGTGGTGGTGCCCACCTTTAATCCTGGCAATTGGGAGACAGGAAACAGAGCTCAGAATGAGTCAGTATAGATAGGAAATGACATCTGATATGAGTCAGAGTGAAGACCAGGTAAAGTGATGAATCAACAGAAGAGTTGGCAGAATGAGTCAGAGTGAGGACATCCCCAACACTCAAGATGAAAAACAGCAGGCTCTCAACTCAGAAAGTACACAGACAGGACAAGACACAGAGACAATAAAGCAGTCTGAGGATAAGGCAGAGAGGCAGAGAGGCTGACTGAGGCAGTATGGTGCAATGAGAGCTCACAGAGTTACAGAAGCAGTCTGAGGAGTCTGAGGCAGACTCAGAGGCAGCTGGCAGAATGAGTCAGTTTGAAGCCAAGCAGAGCAGTTCAGTCTGAGGCAGAGAATCAGCCAGAGTAAGCAGGTGTCAGAAGAAGAGTTCAGTCAGAACTCTAAGCAGGCTCAGAAGATCAGTTTGAACCTGAGAGCTTGGAGAAGAGTCAGTACAGCTTTGAGTTCAGAAGGAGATAGTCAGAATGCTCAGTCAACAGTAAGTCACAGAGGTTGATTAGATTGCACAGAGATTTAAATGTTCTAGACTGCACAAAGTCTTAAGAGTAGATTGTACAGAGGCAAAAACACTCCAGGGCTCCAGGACTAAGACCAGGGATTGAATTAGCTAAAGAATAAATAGCTTTTACCCTGATCAATATCCACACTCAATCTTAAATGCTAGGATAAAATCCACAGGGGTGAATGTGACTGAAAATTCTGCCTCTTTGCTTAGTTATGGAAGATCACTTAACTTACTGGGAAGAAATTTTTGATTATATTATATTTTTATTCAGCTTAAGAACAACATTGTATAAATTCTTTCTAGTTGTTAAAAAGTTGTAGATCGGGCAATTAGTGACAAAACAGCTGTGTATCCTTTGTCTATAATACCCAAAGATTCATTTACCTTTCTATTGCTGTCAAATCTTATAAACGGTCTTTGAGAGTTCCTCTGTGATAAATACACTCTATTTAATGCAGACGGGCAGTTCCTTAATTTGTGCACCTAGCCTAGTGTCACTCTCAACCTCCTTCTGTGGACTTAATTAGCTAAAGCTCCCTGCTAATCACTTTACAATTAAACTTTTGGAGTCTCACATTGTAAAAATATAACCCTTTTATGAAACAAAAAAATAAATAAATAAGTTGAGCTCAGCAATAAAGTAAATTTGCATTTTTGCAAATGTGTTAAATAGCTGATGAATTATTCAACACTTGATGTTGGTTCTGCAGACTTAATGAGCCTCTCTAATTTGACTTCCATACAAAATTATAAATTTTATCCCGTGTTTATGAATTGAAAAGTGTTCATTAGCAAAATGTATTCATCAACGTTCTATATACTGTTGTAAGAAAAGCTTTTAAAAGTTTGGGGCAGCAAATTTTGTTCTAGCATTACAAGCAGAATTCTTTCATAGATAAAAATGATTTTGTGGCTGTACTCATTTTTACTCATCTGTATCTTCTCAGTAAAATATAACTGAAAGTCCATTTATTATTGTTGTGACTTTCCTTTTTCTTATACCATGCAATAGGCAATTGTGAAGAAGCCAACTGCATTTATTTCGCAGTGTATACAGATGTTTTACTTGACCTCAGGCACATAGTCCAATGTTTTAGCAAACTGGATTTCTGTACAGTTCATGACGTTTATTTAAAAATATATATTACTCACTCCTTAAATGCATCTTGTTTTTTCCTAGCAAAATAAGCCAATTCTTACCATTTATCATTGAATAAATTTATCATGAAGGGACTAGAGAGAGGACTTAGTGGTTAAAAGTGTTTGCTGTCCTGGCAGAGAACCCCAGTCAGGTTCCTAGCCTTCACATCAGGCAGCTTTCAACTCCAGAGGCGCCTTCTTCCTGCCTCCACAGGCATCGAACTCACAAGCACAAATCCAAAGACATGTGCAAACACTCATCAATAACAAAAATTATCATTAAAATAAAAATAGCAGCCAAAATTAACAAAACAACCAAAAGTAGTGACTCCCATTTGTGGTTTGGAAAACTCCATGTAGCATTTAAATTGCCTCAAGACAATAATTATGTTCCAATAATAAGATCTGTTAATATTTACTAACCTTTATTTGGCATTTACCCTATATGTGGCTTACCTTATGTCTGCTGTATCTGTTTTACACTTATGTTTTTGAGGACGAGTGATGTCATGTGCTATTTGTATTATATCATCTCATAAACTGAGCTCAGAGTTGAATCAGTCAGTGTCCCTAGTCGTCATGAGGGCTCTAGTGGACTTCCTTCAGAGCTGCAGCCACTATCCTTTTGAGGGATTGAATATACACATTGAATATACAGCTTTGTGATCTACCACATAGTGTTTTATGCTAATTTTTAATATGTTTTAATTGAAATATGATTATATCACAATACTCCGCTCTTCCCCTCCTCCAGTCCCTCTCAGATACCCTTCCCTGAACCCCTCTCATGGGCCAACCAGTCTCAAGTTATAGTCTCTTTCATTAATTAATATTGTTGCATATACATGCATGTCTCTATTATCTATATATTTATCATATCTGTCATCTATATACATAGATATAGATATCAATGTTATATCTAACATCTATTATATTTGGCACATGATGGCTATGAATGCAGCCCAACACAAAATAGTAAATTTACTTAAATTATTCAACAATTTAATTTTAGGGTTTTGGTTTTGTAACTCAATTGTATATTGTAGAAATACCTGATATAATTTATTAACTATATATTGTAGAAATACCTGATATAATTTATTAACTATTGATCATCTATCTGCTATCTGCCATCTATCTATAGTATGTGTTTTAATTACTATCTATTGTTTATCTATCTACACATAGACACACATATATGAATGTTTATAGTGAATCATTAGAACCAGTTTATAGGATCAGTGTGTAAGAGGCTGAAGAAGTAAAATAGTGTAAGTAGAGCTTTGCAGATAATTTTAGTGAGAGCGGAGCTAGGAGATAGAAAAGTCAGTAGTTAAAACTCTGGCAATAAGATTTCAGATGCAAATGAAGGCTAGGAGTCTTAGCAAAAGGAAGCAAGAGTAAAGATGGAGTTATACTGAAGGTGACAAGAGAAACAGGCCATAGCAATGGAGAGTGGATGTGAGGAAAGTGGAGGCAGCAAGAAAACTAGCCATATTGTGAGGATGTAAGGAGAGGCCTTCGCATGTCCATGGGAAACATCTTGTCATGGTCTATTCTAGATGGTAGACACTGCCTCAGACAGAATATAATATTTGCCCTGCTGCATTTTGGTCTTGCTTTGGGCAGATCTTTATAACTCTTTATATTCATCTCCTTCAGAATACAGATGTGTGGAATTATATAACCTTCAAATTCCATAGGGTCTCATGATGGGCTTGTCGTGTGTCCCATAGGACAGTTCTGATTTGGATCTTTGACAAAAGTTGGAGACACCAGGAGGTAGAATAAATGCATTTTCCACTGTTAGAGGAATGCCTGAAACTGGCATCTTCAGGTGGAATGCTATAGTTTGGATCTGAATGTATTCTAGCGAGCATGTGGTTCTTTGGGGGAGTGGTAGGACCTTTGATAGGTGAAACTTTGGTGGATACATTTGGATCATTAGAGACATAGTCTCAAAGGGAGCTTTGGTTCTTGAGACTTTGTGGAAGATCTTCAGGTCACTGAGGACCTAGGTTAATCGGGGACATTGTTCATGTAGCTCTAGGGGAGATATTTAGATCATTGAGTACTTAGATTCAAAGAGTACTTTGATAGCATGGCTCATCTGATTTCATCTTGCTTCCTGACTATGATATAAGCATTGTGGGCAACTATCTGCTCCTTTGTTACCACTTACATCCCCAAACAGAGGTCCACAGTAAAGGTTCACATATTCCTGCAGAGAATTTTCTGAAATTATGAGGTAGATAGGTAATTTCGGCCTACCAAGCATCCAGTCACAGACAGTGACCTCTGAACCTGTCCATAATGAACACATCAAACATGCCATTTCCTTTTGACTTGTCCTGTACCTGGGCCTGTTTCCTTCACCGTCTTGTGGAGGAAAACCGCCTCATTAATTCATTAGCTTAATTCTGGTACAATATGCAATTGTCTTTGAGTACTTACAATATTTGAAAGCTATATTCTTACATTTTACTATCAGCTTTTGTGTTAAAATCAGCAGCCATTTATTTATGCACAGCCAAGAAGAAAACAGCTGGGCACCTTCCTTGCCGCAATTACACGTTTGATTTACTGCTTCCCTAAGTGGTTACTTACAGAAAAAAATGACTTGATGCCTCACATAAAGCACAGAACTCATAGTGATGTCCTGGGGGTAATGGATTTTCAACAGTTGTTTAGAACTCCTTAGGGAAGGTGCTATGTTGTTCATTTTAATAATTAGCCGATGTCACGTGCATGCGTCTATGAGTTTATGAATGTGTGTGAAGATGTACATGTGAGAAGGTGTGTGTATATAAAAGGGGGAGAGTGTGTCTAAGTATGAACCTGTGTGTCCATGTATAAGCTTCCGATCTTCAATAATTCCTTTAGCAACCACAGCATCTATAGCAACTTCTCTATGCTTGTGCTTTCACGTGGGTTAAAGTGGCTTAGAATAAACCTCTGAGGAGATATTTAGAGGAATGAAAACTCCAACTGGAACATCAAGAAAGACATCAGGTATTGATCCTGACTGACCAGTGACTTCATAAGCACTGTTAGCATTCTGCATTGTAAAGATTCAATACCGTTTAGAGTAATCTAAAATGACCTAAGAACCACCCACAGGGCGCAAGAGAGTCTAGTTTTATCCTTCTGAAAGTTCTGGGAAGAAACCATGGTGTTCTGTTTGTCAAAGTCCTATTCTTTCAATATCCCACACACAGAGGATTATACGATGGATCTGAAGATTCGTGCTTCCTCCCAGCCATCACCTATAGTCAGAACTTTCATGGGGCTCTCTGTGTAGTTTGTTTGTTCTGATGTCTAGATTAGTTTTTTCTTTTTTATTAGTTTTATTTCTTGAGTTCATACTTAATCATCTCTATCACTGCCAGCCTTCCTATCTTCCCATCAACACCTCACTTTGCCAAATTCGTGATATGCTCTTCATCATCGTCGTTTGTTTGCTTGGAGGCAGAGTCTTAGAAAAGAAATACCCAAACTGATCTTGAAATTGTAATCTTGCTGCAGCCTCCAAAGAGCTGGTGTTATAGGCCTTCATCACCACACCAGGTTCTGTGCGTGGTCTTATTTCAGAAACATTACAAGACTAGTATATTCATGGAATCGTGGGATGAATAAGAAACCACAGACTCTTCCTCCCCGTAGTACGGGCAGTGTCTGCTTGACTGGCTTTCATTCCTTAGCCTCATTCCTCATCACTGCTATTTCTCTGCTGTGTCCATCCACTGAAACTCTGCTTGACAGACTTGCTCAGTTGAGGTCAGCACATCTCGGTGCTGAGCCAGGCTCGAGAATCAATACCTGTCATATCCAAACTGGGTTTTATTGCTACTGGTTCCTTGCATCATCATGTTATATCCCATGGCATTGCTTAAATCAACGGAAAGGATTGTCCTTAGAAGTTCTCCCTCTCTCTTTCATCTCTGTACTTCATGGTGTTTTATTTATCACATTTCTTCTAAGACAAATATTTCTTTTTTTAATTGTGAATATTTTTCTAAAGAATATATTCTTTTTTATTTTCTGGCCTATGTTGAAAAAAAAAAATCTTAGGCATCCCCCCACAGTGCTTTTAGCTGAGGGATTAACAGAAGACATTGTTTGTGTTGTCAAAGATCTTGTTCTTTCTCTTTCTCTCACTCACTTTTTCTTTTTTCTTTCTTTCTTCCTTCCTTCCTTCCTTCCCCTCCCTCCCTTCCCTCTCTCTCTCTCTCTCTCTCTCTCTCTCTCTCTCTCTCTCTCTCTCTCCTCCTTTCTTTCTTTCTCTTCCTTTCTTCCCTGTGGTCTTATTCTGGAATGCAGTCTAGCCTGGAACTCACGGCCATTTACCTGCCTCAGCCACCTAAAATCTGGGATTATAAACTGAAGCAATCAGTCTTGCATCCTGAAGTTTGCCTTCCTTTCATGAGGTTGAACCTTTATGATATGATTTTTGTTTAGTGTTTTTAAAATGTAGGTAGTGGTTGTCCATGGAGGTAAATTTAAATGACCTTCATTTATTTGTTGCAGTGTGTGGTAAACTTTTATTTGATTTTGTGAACTATACCTACTAAATTCGCATGATGATTCTATTTCTTCTTGTATGTCAACACTTCTGTCTTCTTGTATGTCAATGCCATTCTTAGCCACCTTGGAGCTCTGCAGAGGTAGAAGCAGCGAAGTGAGCTGTTTACTCTCTGGCTACGTTCCATTTTTTGCATAGGGATTATTAATTTGACAGATAATGCATTTCATTTTCTCCTCTATTCTGTCCCCATAAACCCCATATATTCTGAATGCCATTCCCTTAGTCATCTGGGATCAACACTCTCTAACTTCCAAGACAAGCCTAGTAGTCCCTTGGCTTCTGGCTAGTCCCATCAAATACCTCACTAGTCAATTCTTGTGTTTAAGATCTCTATGGCCCTTGTCCTCTACTTTGACCTTTCTCCTTATTGTATGACCCGTTATAAAGTGCTCATCCTTTGTTGTTTCCGAGCTATTCTCTTTTTCAGCGTTGTGAGGGTAAGATGATGTGTGTTCAAGTTCCTTGGGAACCGTAACATACTTGATGTCTTATCAGTAAATACTGAGATATGAGCTGTCTCCTTGATGGTTGCTACTGCCCACTAGTTCCATTGTCTGTGGTTTATTAACTTGTAATACAAGATACTGTGATATCAGACTCCATGTACCTTGGTTTGTGGCTGAGTCAGATTCTTGTTGGCCTTGTGTGAACCAAAGGAAGAATACAAAACACTTAGAGCAGTTAAAAAAACTTTTAAAACATTTTAGTGATTTTATTTCCTGGGTATGTGAGGGAGTGCATGCCAAGGCATAGGTGTGATGGTTCCAGAAAAAGTTGGGAGAGTTGTTTCTCTCCTTCCACCATGTCAGTACCAAGGCCTGAACCCAGGTGACAAGTGCCTTTACTTTCTGAGTCATCTTCTCAGCCCCAAATACTATTTCCTCCCTCAAATTCAAACTTAAATTATAAATTAAAAAAAAAGAGACATCTAGTTTTCTTTAAAGTGCTTGAAGTAAATGTATAATTTAGGCAATCAACAGTGATAAAACCCTACATAAAAATACATGCAAATCCCTCTTCTTGTCTAGCAGGACCTTGACAGGTGGCCCCATTTTTCTCCAATTAAGCTGATAATTAGATGCTTTACAAGCACCTTTTTAACTTGTCTGATCCTGAACTGAACATTCTTTAATTCTAACATTGGATCTTGGATAGGAAAGGGCAGCAACCGTATTTATAACTCAACTGACTGCCGTGGAAAAATGTCAAATGCTTTCTTTGAAACTTCAGTGTTCTACTTAGGTTCGCAGCATTCGAACATCCAAGTGTGATTTATGTGTATATAGAATCGTTCTATTTTCTCTGTTGATTCACAGATATAAATATTTACTTCCCTAGAAAATATGCCTTCAATTCAATGTTCTGCCAAAAAAAAAGTAAATATTTTCTAGAGTAGTGTTTCAGTAGCATTATTTCATTACTCCTTCAAATCAATGTTTTCATGTGCACAACTTTTGCAGAATTTAAAACATTGTAGGTCAGGCCTGGCCATACATATGATGTAACAAAGCCAGGGCTTAGATAAACATCTGAATTGTTAGGGTTGATAGTGTTTTATTGTTTTCATCAGTAAAGAAAATGTATTTATTCATATTTTAATTGAACAGTATTACCACCGTTGCCTTGTGACACAGGCAAAAGTGCCTAAAAATGTGTATTAGTATATTAAGTATATTAGTATAATAAGTTATGATTAGGTTTATTCTTTTTAAAGAGTTATTTGAGATATACAAACACTACTATTGAAAATTATCTATGTTGACATGCACAGTGTGTGGGACTATGCTAAGGGCTAAGAGTGTTTTGAAGCTGGCTTTGGAACCCAGAATCATCCCAGGAGATGAGGACAGATGGTGTTCAGTTGCTCCAGACCTTAGTCCTGGACAAAATCCAGCTAGATTATTAAATTATTAGATATTAAATGCTGTCTGCTTTACAGAAGAAAAGAAATGCGGTTGATGCTTTTGTCTACCCTGTAGTTGGAAACACAGGAGGGCTCAAACTCTACACATGCAGATGAAGCAGTGCCAAGTGCCCCTGTCTCAACCAATGAGTCCCATTCTTGTGGCCAGGCCACTCCCCCAACTGCACTGATGTTGAGCTGGTTTCTGGGACAGTGCTACCGGAAACTGACCATGGCCAACATGTGGGCAGGCACCATGGGTGCTGTGGGGCTGGTGTGGAGCTGGTGGCTGAACCTGGATTGGGGCGTTACACAAATTCCGACTTTAAGAAGGATGATTAGGCAGCCCTGCCACAGGCCTTGCTGGTATCATACCTTGCTGCCTAAGAAACAACTTAGCCCATGGAGGATACTGTAGAAGCCAAACACTGAAGCCCACAGTGCCCTGGGAGAGCCTCTGAACTGATGGACTTTTGGGCTACTTTGATGGATGTAGCATTAAACCTTATTCTCACCACCTGGATCTCAAGCCCTCTACCTGGCTCCTACCTCCTTGTCCTCCTCAAGGCCTCCCCAACTCAAGGATCCGTTCAGCTTCCAACATCTGCACATCTGGGAGAGTCTTCAGTGGCAAGCAGAAACCCTAACCACACTGAAGTATTTTCTGCACAGTGTGATCTCTGGGGGGGGGGGGTGCTGGCCCAATTAGTCATTTTCAACTTAAGAAAGAAAAAAGAAAGAAAGAAAGAAAGAAAGAAAGAAAGAAAGAAAGAAAGAAAGAAAGAAAGAAAGAAAGAGAGAGAGAGGAGGGGGGAGGGAGGGAGGGAGGGAAGGGAAGGGAAGGAAGGAGTAAGAGAATGTCCTGTTTTTACTAAATGTAAGTCTGACTAAGTTAGCTTTTCAAGGTGATGACGAATCTATAGTGGAGAACACATAAGTTTGTGTTCATGACACCTAGAGCCAATGCTAAAATGTGTATTTTCCTAGGAGTGTCTTATACTACCTTCAAAATTTCCAGTGTGGAATACACATATTCACATTTATAGTAACATTCATTCTTTGACAGGTGCAGAGATCCAACATGTAAAAATGATCAATAAGTCATTCCTGAATTTTTCACTATGGATGACATCACAGACTCACAGTGCATGTAGCCCTTAGAAACAGATGCCCCTACATTAATTTCATTTTGAAAAATCAAGAAAGAAAACACAAGAAGTTGAATGGGGTGATATTCCCAGGGAAGGACTGAGACATTCGGCAAAATCAGGTGTGCCAAGACTAATTAATACTCGGGTGCTTTGCAAATTTCTCCAGAATGCCTAACTGGCCTTCAGGGTTGCTTATTGATAATATAAAATATAAGTGGATTCAATTACTTTCTACCTTTCTAGCTTCAGAATCCAAGAAAACTTAGTAATACTTACTGCTCCTCTCTATTTAGTTTCACTGGGAATTATGCATTATTATAATAAAATTTTGTAGAGATTGTGGCCCTCTGACTTAACTTTGGTCTAGCTTTGGCATTGCCATTTAATTTGTTCTGTGAAGCAGATAAATATGGTGTTTCTAAATCCAAATCAAGATAGCAAACTCAGATCAATTTTATGACCTTGAGTCATATGCAGTTTTCCAATATGACTGCTGCCCAAAAAGATGTAATAATAACAGATGACATTCTGTGGTGTTTGCTCAGTCATCTCCAAGGCAGGCTGCGTGCTGACACAGGGCATTCAGCAGAATGGAAGGCAGGAATAATTATTAGAAGTATTTCTTCCTAGGATAGTCACTAAAGAGATTCCAGAGATCATTCATTGCCCAAGATGTGCTGTCCTTTCATTACAAGGACGTAAAAGGACATTCCAGTTCATCCTAGCCAATGGTGACTATTTGGAAATACTCTCAGTTATAACTTTTTGTGAAAACTAGCAAAGGAGCATGGGAGAAGATGAGCAACACTGACAGGACCTGGAAAACTTACCCAGAGCACTCTGTGTACACTGACATTTGAGCTGACAGCACTTTTCAGTGTGCATCTTACTGGTTTTTCTCTAAGTAAACACTAAACCTCCTTAATTGGGTTACTGTTTCACGATCTTTAGATTCCAGTCTGTCTGACAATACTTCCCTTTGCTGTGCCAGGCGGTATTTCTCTGCCTGAGTCAGATCTACTCTTTTCATGAATCTTTGTAGTTAGAATTTAAGGAGCGTTTCACATTTAATTTGAGATTTTTATTTTTCAACAACCTTCTAGCTGAAGTATCATCAGCTTTAAGATACAGTTAAATGGAGTTGTTTACTTAAGAAATCAGCACAATGTGATGTGCTCCTAAAGGGAAGCCTTGGGTTTTGTATTTTTTCTACTCTCATTTATTCATCAGTTCTTGTCATCTAAACACGGCTGTGAGTATTATAAATGACCAAAACGATAGCAGCCATTGTCCCTCACCAGTGATGCTTATGACCCTTGCATAGTCTTCTGAATGTTAAACCTTAATCTTTGTTTCATAGGCTGGGTAACCCTCCTTAAGCAGAGGGTTTTGCGGGAGACAAAAGTATCAGTGTTACTGTCCTGATTGAAAGGGATCACAATAGAAATAAAATATTTTGGCAATGTAAATGTCAGTGCAAAAATAACAGCAAAATGTTCCTTTAAAGCCAGAGCCTTGTACAGCAATGCTGGACAAAGAGAACGAGAGTTACAGAGGAGACTGCCTGTAAAATGTACTGTGCCTTTAAGTATCGATTCCTTTTAGATATCAGTCCCAATAGTCAATAGCACCATTCTTTAGTGTTCGTCTGCTTCAAAAGTGACATGAAATGTAATTTTTTCCCTTCTGGAACAATTTTGAATCTCATACGTAACTTTCATAAACTGGTTATCACTGGTCAAATTTTAATGGAAAAGCTGTTGGTTTAAATGGGCGTCTGTGTTGGTGGCATGGCCTGTGCTCATTCTCAGGAAGACCTGGCATGCAATATACCCTTGAAGTGGACAGGACACCCTTCCAGTTCCCTCCACGTCTCTTCTTGCTCCTAGTCATGTCACACACTAGCTAGATCACTCTCCCAACCAGGCCGGACTCTCTATACTTTCTAAATAAATCCAGAATACCGTAGTTTGTTTCGGTCTTCCCTGGTCCTTACTACATGTCTTGTTGACTCTTACATGTATCTGATCTCTTTCAATTACATTTTTTTCTAAAAAAGCTTCATCATTCTTGTTTCTTCTTGCCTTAAACATCTCCTTTATACAAGCTGTAGTCCCCCTCAGAGATGCAGATAATTTTATTTAAACCTTTCTTTGAAAGTCGACTTTGTTCTATTTGGAGCCCTCAGAATTTTAACCATGTGTGTGCACATGTGTTTTTATTTGGATGCATCCCATGCCGTTATTCCTGTTTCCTGCACACAACTAACAAACTCCCTACCAATATGTGATTCAAGTAATTGTCATAACCCCTTGCTCTATCTGGTTGAAATGGACAGTTCTTCCTTGGAGCTTCTCATGAGGTAGTGGCCAGATGTCAACTGCAGGCAGTTCTCGTAGCTCTCCATCAGGGTCATCATCCATCAGGGTCATCACCCACGTATCTGTGAGTCTGTTGGGAAATCAGCTGCGTCTTGTCTCTACAATACTGTGGTGGCTTATCCCTTAGGGTGGCTGTCTGGGCTTGGTTTGTCTAGCACGTTTTTAACAGCAGCACTAAGATGTTCAGATCCTGTGAACCTCGACCGTTCTGGCAAAGGGAATAGTTGTTTAGCCACCACAGCTTTGGCTTCCTATGACCTTGGGGATGGCTACTCAGGAGGATGGCTACTCAGAAGGTCTCCAAACCATGGGTGTTCTGTGTGTTTTATGTGCCCTGATACTTTTGGCTACCTAAGTTCAGGCATACCGTGTACTTTAATACAACTTTAATACAATAGTCAACCAAAGTCAGCTCCATTTAAAAGGAGATTTAAACCGTACATTGAAGAAGTGGTAACCCTAGAGCAAAGGAGATAATTTGCAAGGGAGCTGTTACTGGAAGACCCATCTATACAAACCATATACATACACACACACACACACACACACACACAAATGCACGCACTTTACCAATAATAAATAAATCTTTAGATATTTTAAAGGAGTCTCTATATTGCTATTTTTGTGTTTGCTTTATGTGTTTGTTTCAGCATTTTTGAAGCACTCCATAAAAGTTTGCTCTTACAGAACATGCTTGCTCTGCAGATGAAAATACTCTCTCATTCATTCCTTAGTAGACCTAATTCTTTTCTCCTACACTGGCTATAATAAAAGTGGAGAGCACATTTGCGTTCCTCACCCACATGTGTTAACCTCTCCCAACTAACGGACATTTATCTGAACACTGAACTTGGTAAATTGAGAACAGAAATTCGGAATTGACTGCATAGATTTTTAATCTCTTACGGATCCCCAGCTGATCTCTTTCAGCAGATGGATGGAAATGAAGCCTCTCTCAAATTCTCCACAAAGGCAGTTTTAACCTTTGTCAATATGTAAGGGCAATTCTTTCAGATTCTCAGAAAAACCGGAGGTCACAGTTTGTGAGCAGCTCTGACGCTTTCTGTTGCATGGGCTGAAGTACAGAGGTTCTGCTCTGTTGAGTATTGACGTGGACTGCTGCTTACGGATTCGGCTGCCCTCTAATTGCTTTCAAATGTCAGGTGCTCTGAGCAGGGGCCCAGAAGCAGCACAGTGAGGAGCTAATTGGCAGTGGGACAGGAAGCTTTTCCAGGTCACCGGCTTACATTAGGCTCAGGTCAGTCGTCGCTCCCATTAGGAGAATTCTGCCCAGACAAAGCTCAGCTTCAGGATGGAGTGAGCTTCAAAAACCAAAGTGCAGCTGTCAGCTTCACTTGGAATTTGAGAATGTTTGTCTTTTAGATATCTAACTTCAGCATCAAAATGTTGCATTAGAGAAATTGAATCTGCACTTCACAAAAGTCAGTTAGGAAGACAGGACAGGCTACTTACAAATCAGTGAGGTCTGGGTCTGAATATTCCAGGAGCTTCTGCCAAGAGAAGGAAGGGCTGCACAAAAGATTATAGCTTTGTTCATTCCAACAAAGAGATGGCACGAGAAGACAAGATTTAAATTGTCAGCATACAGAACGTTTGTTTTTTGGGAAGCTCAGAGTCAACACAAGAAGCAGCTTCATGATGGGCTTCTGCCTCTTGTACCACTTTCCTCTCCAGCAAAACAAAGGTGGTTAATAATGTTGATTGTTGAGAACATTAAAAGGTTTTTTTGGCAAAATAATATCCCTAGTTTAAGACATGAGGCTCCACCTCTATGCCAGGGTGTGATTCCCAGCTCCATATCCAGGCTGGAGTAGGAACTGAGGCTCTGCATCCATTCTGGAACGGCTCTCCATCTGCATTGGGGTATTATTATTCGAGTTCCACATATACTAGATCATTATTTGGGGCTCTACATTCATGTTGGTGTGTTATTTGAGCTCCATAAGCATGTTTTAGTGTTACATGTTTTAGTGCTGTGGTACATATAATACTGATTAATGAGAAAGACGAAGTTAATATCAAGGTAATAAGGGATTCGCTAAGGCAGCATGCTGTCTTATAGAAATCCCAAAATGATGTTGGGAAAATTTAATCAGACTCTCTCTGTTAGTGAAATAAGAACTAGAGACTGTAAGACTATAAGACTGTAAGATTGCTCAGAGACTGTAAGACATGATTAAAATTCTTACCTTAGGTTCAGCAATTGCCAGATTTCTGAGACAGAGATTGTAAGGAAGGAAATTGCAGGGACCATTATGTTACAAAGAGTTGCGCTGGTACACAACGCTGCCATGGGGAGCAAACAGGCTCTTAAGAAATGAAACAAATAATTGTTAATCTGTTTTTCAGTAAAATGTCAAAGTATTGGGAGGCTGTGCCCAGCTGCTCTCTGTGATCAGTTTATGACTGATGAAGACAGGGAACATTATTTATAGTGTGTTTCAAGTCAGCAGGAGTCTAATATCCAGAATACAATATGCAAACAATTCAAGAAATTAAAGAGCAGCAGAAAAATAATTAACTAATGTGCACTTTCCTAAAAGAGAGTTCTTTAAAAAAGTGCGCTTGGCTACTAAATATATTACCAAAAATAGCTACCCGTGAAGGAAATCCAAGTCAGAGCACACTGACATTCCATCTCGCTCCAGTCAGGATCACTATCATCAAGGAAACAATCAATGCTGTGGAGATACAAGTTTATAAATATGCTATTAACTATTGCTGAGAATCTCAGTAGGCATAATCACTTTGGAAATTAGGGCAAAAGTTTCTGAAGAAAACTAAAAGTAGATCTACCATATTACCTAGCTATACTAGTTAAACATATGTCCATATGTGGTTCTCAGCCAGCATACTTCAGAGATACTTGCATATTCATGTTTATCATGGTACTATTAGTAAATAAGTCATGATATTAGTTTAGGTGCTCATTCATGAATGAATGGATAAAGTGTCATATACATTTCAAGGATGGAGTGATAACCTCAATGAAAGATTGCTGTCATATTTGAAATTTTTGTTACATTCATTTATTTTGTGTGAACAAAGGAGTTCACAGGTCATGACACAAATATTAGGGTCAGAGGGCAATTTTCTGGAGACTGGATCTCTCCTTCTACCATGTAACATGGGTATCTAATTTAGGCCATTGGGCTTGTCAGCAAGTGCCTTTTCAACTGTGACACCTTTGCTGCCCCCACAAGTGCTATTTGAAAATTGGTGAAAGGGAGATTAATGGAGTCTGGAAAATTACATTTAATGTCAAGGAATTGTTAAGGGTAGACATGAAGTAAAGTGACGAATACATATTACATATTACATGTGGAGAGGAATATTTAATCATTTAATTCATCAGCATGGCTGCTCTGGGAAAGGATCACATTGAAAGGCCTGTGTGATAGCTAGGAAGGGATCAAATCCAAGGGTCTGTATGAAGGGATCACATTCAGAGGCCTGTGTGGTCCAAATGGAATGTAGAAAAAATATTAATATACACCTTTAATACTCAGAAGGCAGTGGTGGTGTACGCCTTTAATCCAAGAACTCAGGAGACAGCAAGCAGAGATCAGAAGGAGTTAGTGTCAGGCAGGTAGTGACATCTGAGAGAGTCAGAGTGAAGAGCAGGCAAAATGAAGAATCAGGGGAAGAGTTAGCAGAATGAGGACACACCCAATTCTCATGATAGAAAATCAGGCTCTCAGCCTGAGAGTGAGGATAAGACACAGAGGCAGTATGGAGTAGTCAGTTACAGTCTGACACATTCTGATGCAGTCTGACACAGAGACACAGAGGCAGTAAGTCTCAGAGGATTAATCATTTTAGATTGTATGGGGGCTGAAGCCTTCCAGTTCTAGGTTTAAACATTTTAGATTGTATAGAGGCAGAAATACTCCAAGGCTCCAGGACTAGGACAGGTGATTGAATTAAGTAAAAAATAAACTGCCCTTTGAACTTGAATCTATGTCTACACACATGGTCATGCATTCATATTGCATGGGCATGCATTCCTATACATAAATATAGGAATATATACATAAATATGTATATATAAATCTATATCTAAAATCTTGAACTTTCAGTATTCTCAGCAACTATATATAAACTCTTCATATATGCTTTTCAGTTGGATTGTCTCTTGATTCAGAGAATTCCCTTAATCCTAACACATAACTGTTGCAGCACATTGCTCTAGTGTAACTTCATCTGTGATCGAACATGATTTTACTTTCTTTAATATAAATGCTTATTCAGGTGCTACCCTGTGTATACAGAAGTTCAGTGTTTCCCAAAATACATTGGAATCTACGGCTTTCAATATGCCTGTGTTCAGGAAAATACATGCTTGAAAATGCAGCTAGAGTCTAGAAGGAAAGAGGATGTCCTTCGGAAAGAAATAATTACATTTGGTGTTAAAACTTAGCAAAGTCCCCGAGGTGTAAGGAATATGCTAGAAGTCCCATCAGGGGTAAAGAAATGCAACTGCATTATTTTGGCAATATCCACTCAATTTTCTGTTCATTTTCCTCTATGCACCTTGGATAGAGTCGTATTAGAAATCAGCTTAGACTATAAGGAATGCCTATCCATTTTTTGTCATATAAATATTTAGTACATACCTGGTTTGTGTCTTCTCAATAACAGATTTTTGGATCAGACACTGGAAGTTTGGAAAGGGAAATGATATTTTCTTTCTTTTTCCTTTGGCTTATTTTATTTTTCAGATTATTATATATATATTATAATCACAACATGTCTCCTCTTTCCTTTTCTCCTTCCAAACCCTCCCATCTACCCCTCCCAGATCTCCTTCAAATTCATAGCCTCTTTTTTAACACTAATTGTCATCCTTAAATATAACCACAAGTTTCTTTCTTTAATAAGTATTCTTGTGTCAAAAATGTAAATGAATGACAACCATTAGTAGAACACAAGTAATCCATGCATCAAACCATACAAGGCTCATACAGTAAGTGAACAACAAAATTAGCAGTTCATTTACCTGAGCTTCTCTTCTGTTGTAATTGTACAAATGTAAAAGGGTTTCTACAGCTGGGAGTGCAGAAGCAGAGGGTGTGAGGAATGGCTTCTCATAGGAACAGAAGTGTGACTTACTTCTTCCAGCTGAGTTAGAAACGGATGCACACTGGCAGCTGGATGGACGAGAGGGTGGGGAGAGATGAATGTGGAAATAGCCCACCTCTCACATATCTGAAAAAACTAAACGACATTTTCAAACACTGGCTGAAACAGGCTGATCACAATCAGAGAGAAGAGATATCATCATCTTAATGGCAGAAGACCTCAAGGCAGAAGATCATTGTGTCATCTTGAGAAATGGAAGGTTTGGATAACAAGGAATCAGACAGTTTTCATTTGTTGTTTTGTATGTCAGAAGCTAATCTTTGGGAAGCATAGAGAAGCTGCAGCTGGTGACAGCACAATAGGATGTCTTTGCCTCCAGGGCAGCCATTCTAGAGACAGGCTTGTTGCCAGTATGGCAGGAACAAATGAAGAGATCGGTGCAGTAATTACAGTCAAGTCCAGAGTGTCCAAATGGCCACATTTTTATCATACTTTAAGCCATTCGGTAGACTTACATATCTCCTTCTATAAGTCAGTGACCAGGATGGTGGACAGATAGCTTCATCCTCTATTAACCGGGTTAGCTGCTGTGTTTAGCTGTCAAGCGCTAGGCCTCCATCTGTGTTGGAAAATGTTTTTTTACCATCAATAACGTGATAAAAATGTGAGAAATCCATACCTCCATACTTGAGGTTTAGAAAAAAAGAAAACGTAGAGTTTCTGATGGGAAGGGGTTTTATTTCAGAATTGAGTGGAGTAGATGAGAGTTCCAATTTTTAAATATGGGATGTGTTAACCGTCCCTGTTTTCAAAGCCCAGTCTCTGATCTAATTCCCACCACAGTGCCACCACTCAGGTTAGCTGATGGTTTCCAAAGGGTTACTGTGAGGACCAGGTCCCCCTAGTGATGGGCGACACTGACCTCAGCTCTCTGCTTCCCAGTAAAATCCTTGCTTTCCAGAAGCCCCAGGTGTCCCAGCAAGATTTGACTAGCCAATCCAGTATTCAGGTCCTGACCAATCAGAGAAATCCCCTAGACACTGCCTGTTTCCTTTAAAACGCCCACACATCTGCATCTGTTGGTCACCATTTTGTAAATTGGTTGACCCATATATTCGAGTTTACTCTGAAGACTAAATGTGCTCTTGCTTTTTGCATACATGGTCTTGGTCTTTTGTGGAGTGATTCTCGGACCCAACACTTAGTTACTTAGAGTTACTTAGTTCATCTCTGAACCATTTCAACCATCAGACAATCCTCCTTTATGGCTGCCTAGGACTGACAACTCTTGGTCCTCCCCTCCATGATTCTTCTGCCCTCCATTGTGATCTTTTCCTAGTCTTTTCTCTGCTCCACGTGGCAGCATGGATGACTAGCATTTAGCACATCAAAAGCCAAGCAGCTGTCAGAAGCTCATCTGTGCCTTTTTGTTTTCCCTCCACATGGTCTAGGTTGCATGCTGATTTCCTTCCTAAAATAGGTATGCATGTGGTTAACTCATGATAACTGAAATAATTATCATTCTTTTAGTATTTTAGTGAAACTACTAGATTTGAGAAGCATGTGGGGTGAATGAAATTGTTTGTTTAAACTTGCAGTCTTTCCCAAGTGAAAATATCCACCATTCATTTTCACCTGTAAGTATATCTTACACTATGTTGGTGAGATGAAACCCAAACATTAAGTCTCTTTTTTTTTTTTCAAGCAAAGTGTCTCCTAAACATGCATGAGCTCAATTCCAATGTCCTGTAAATGATCCTATTTGAAATTCAGGCTTAAATAGGATTTGGATTTCACTATAATGTAATGAAGTGAGATCCTGAACACATCTCCTAGCCCTGGGCTGCCTCAGTTTCTGATCTGTAAAAATAAATGAAATTTTTAACTACTAAGTTGAAATTAATCTGTCAAGCAGTACTAGAACTTTGTAGTTCTAACAAAGTTAGAAATTATGCTTCTCTCTTTTATTTCTGTTAAACAAGCTTCATGGCATCTTAATTGATTTTTTTGTAGAAAGAAAGCCATATATTTTTATCAAATAATTTACTCGGATTTTTTATTTTCTCTGCAGAATAGATTTAATGATTATTTATAGCAAAACAGGTATTAAAATTTAAATTATAATTTAGCACACACTGTGATCAAAATGTAATGAGTTGTGCATACTATCAATCAACCTCAATGATAGAGGCACTACTTGGAATCACTTGAACTCTCATGACTTTAACAAAAACTGTAAATGTCATAACAATATAGGAATGCTTGCATATAACTACAAAACAACACAGAGAAATGTGGGTCCCTATATTCATTAGAAATTAAATGATAGCACTATTTTAGGTGTGACTTAAAAAATAAGTCACAACATTTAAATCTAAATATATTCGAAAGTCATGTGAGAGATTTTCTGTTAGCTGAATCAGAATCACAGTTCAACATTTGTCTCTCAAGTGTTTCATCATTTCAAATTTTGAGTGCTGGAATATGAGAGTGATAATTAACTTCTCCCTAACCAGAATCAGTTAAAATTGTAGACAAGAAATGAAAATATCAATTGTCATTGCGATTATTACACTAAAACATGTGTCTTAGATATATGGCCACACCCAGCCCCTCCTGCATTTTCTCTGAGGCTAAAGTTACTCCTCCCTGGATAAGTAGTTCTTCTTCACTGTAAAAGACATGAAGTGAATTATTGGAAGGTAGTCATCTACTTCCATTATCTTTCAAGGGAAAAATGATTATTCTATGCTAGAATATCTAGTGTAGAACTATTTGCTTTATCAATCACAACATAGACAGGATATCTACCTGCCATGCGCATTATACATTAAGATGTCTTCCTACTTTCTATAATAGGATTTACATATTATAAAATTTTGTGAAATTTCTATATTGTTAATAGACATTGGCTTTCAAGCAAAATGTTTCTATGGAAAACAGGATATTTTGCTCCAAATGGTATGAGAGGTGAGCTTTATCAGTAAATTCAATGGCTGAGCTTTGTTGTCTGAAGCCCCGTGGTGATGCGCAGGGAACACCCACCTCTTGGGAGCTGACATATTCCAAACCTGTCACTTTATGTGAACCCTACTTATGATTTCAAGCTATTTCTGAGTGACCCAAAAACTCTCATCTTGACTCTCACTTTCTAAGGAGATGACAGTTTCTATGAGACTGTATAACTCATTACCTTCCATGTCAGAGGAATCTTTATCTGAGCCTTCCATATGGAAATGTATTTGGAATATTTCAATATCATCCAAGCAAGGAACAAAAATGTGACACAGAAACTAAAAATGTAAAGTCTAGGGAGACACTAAGTGTGTGGAAATCAGAACGGTTTTTGCTTAGATATTTTCTTACAAAGAAATATTTTATGAAATGTGCAGCACGAAAAACTTTTAAGTATAAAGGTTACATAGATATGTGTCGAGAGAAGCAAATAACGATTCGTGTAAATAGCCAGTGTAGCCTTGTGTCTGTTAGGTTGATAAATGGGGTATTATATGACTTACAAAGCATGTTTTTCCTTTTATTGAAAATAGATTTTTTTTTCTCACCTACTACATCCTGATTTCAGTTTTCTCTCCTTCTACTCCTCCCAGTTCTTCCCCATCTGGATCCACTCCCTTTTTCTGTCTTTAACAAACAAGCTTCTAAAAGATAGTAATAAAAACATTTGAGTTGGACAAAACAAACATACAGAAGGAAAAGAGCTCAAGAAGGCACAAGAAACAGAAATCCATTGCTTCCCACACTAAGAAATCCCATAAAAATCACCAAACTGGAAGCCATAATATATATATATATATATATATATATATATATATATATATATATATATATATATATGCAAAGAACCTTGTTTCTGATCTGTGTAGACCCTGTGCATACTATCTCCGACTGTATGATTTCCTATGAGCATTGGTCATATTGATTTAGTGAACCTTGTTTTCTTGGTGCCCACCATCATCCCCTATGACTTACACTTTTTCTGCCTCCTCTTAGCAGGGTTCCCTGAGCCCTGAGGGAATCAATCTGATGGAGATGTCCCATTTAGGACTGAGTGTTACTAGGTCTCTCAATCCTCTGCATAATGCCTGAAAGTGGGTCTCTGTATTTGTTCCCATATGCTGCAGGAGGAAGCTCTCTGATGATGGCTAAGCAAGGCACAGATCTATGAGTAGAGCAGAATGTCATTAGGAATCATTTTATTACTTGTTTTGTTTTGTTTGTTTGTTTTATTTGTTTGTTTGTTTGGTTTTTTGTTTGTTTGCAGTAGTATTTGGTTTTACCTCATGTCCCTAGACTCTTTAGTGTCAGGTTCTTGGTCACTCAGCTATGGTTTCCTGCTCATGGAATGGTCTTTAAGTCAGATAGTGATTGGTTACTCCCACAAGTACTGTGCCACTATTGCCCTAGCATATCTTACGGGTAGGACTCCATTATTAATCCAAAGGTTTATGGCTGGTTTGGTGTGTACATTTCATTTGATAGTGTATAGAGTATTTTCTTTTATCAAAGACACTAGAACATAACGGTGAAGGCTCTATGTAGGCACCAACTCCACATCTCTGTGTTCAAAGAGTTGTATACATGTTGTCTTCAGCAATGGGGCATTGTCATCAGTTTGTGGAGAGCAACCTTTAGTCTTGGCAACAGCCTGGGTTGTAATACACATTTCTTACAGGATATAGCTAAGATCTAGCCACGTGACACGTTATTTTTATATGCAGGATCTATGTGTGTGTGTGGAGGGGAGTGTGGAAGGAAGTGTGTGCACTTGTGTGTTGGCCAAAAGAGGACAACATGGTTCCCAATTAAGTATTCTCTTCCTTATATTTTTGAGAAAAGACCCCTCATGGAACCTGGAGCTAGGATGATAGCCAGCAAGTCCAGGATCCTTTTCTACTCCATGAGCATAGGATTAAAGATGGACTTTTTAGGTAGGTTTTGGGGGACTTGAACTCAGGTCCTTGTGTTTGTTCAGCAGTCCCTGTTAGCCACTGAGCCACCTTCTCAGCCCTGCATCTTATTTATGCTTTACAAAATCTTCCTGTGAGGAAATGTGAGGAGAAAACACTGGGATAACTTGTAGTCAGATCTGTCATGTTCCCTTCCACTGTTATTTGTGATATTAGCCTCGTTATTATGCTACATAACCTCTACATCCCTGAGTTACATCAACAACAGAATAAGACATAGAAGACATTGTTTACAACATAGTTAATTTGCAGAGACTTTATATATAAAAAGTTTCTGAAATTTTAAGTAAAATACTAGTTTATTTTTCTCTCAAGATTGGAACCAAGCAAAATAAGGACACACATCTGGCCTTGCTTTCTCATATTTCTCAGCATGCTGTGTCTTAGGGTGCTTAGAACTTTTCCTTGTAGTAAATGGAAACCCTTGAAGGGCTTATTTGATTCACCTTTAGAAAGCATTGCATATGTGTGTGTGTGTGTGTGTGTGTGTGTGTGTGTGTGTGTGTGTGTGTATGTGTATGTGTATATATATATATATATATATATATATATATATATATAATATGTATGTATTCACATATATGTACACATTATTCTAGATGGACACATTATTAATTCAACAGATAATCAGATATAATATGATCCACATTATGAACACAGTAAGCATTATAGAGGGGACGCCATTTGTTAATGGGTTGAGAGTTTTAGGATATAACAGTAGAAAAATACCATTCAACTTTCTTTTCTAGCTTGTGTTTCTGACTCCTATGAAATATATGAAAATATGAACTGCATAACATAATATGAATAAAGGGAAGATATTGGAATAAGAAAAGTGTAGCATGAAGCATGAGGGTCTGAATCTTGCTTCTCGGAGTCCAAATTTAGGTATTTCACATAACATTGGATTCACTTTGGTGAATAGGAAATCAAGACTCAAGACAGACAACGTAAATGTAATAAATGGGTAGATCTCTATCATAAAAATAATTATTTTTTCTAAATATTAATGATATTATTACATTCATCCTACCACTATTCTGTCCCAAAAGCCCTGATACTGAAATCTGTGGATATAGAAAAGGGTGTTCATAGACAAACCAACTCATTGAGAGACATTAAGCTCATTTGTCTCATGCAGTGTTATTTTCCTGAATATCCTTTGGAGTCAACATAAACTGTGGTCTGTTTGAAGGACATAGACACCAGGGTGCACTGCTATATTTGTTTATTCATTCAATAACTGATACATATCCAGCATTATATCCTAATCAGAGATTCCTACTGCACACTGAGCAATTCCAGATGAAAGTAGATGTTAAAATTTCCTTTACTTTTTATTATTGAAATATTAAGGCACATACGTAATGTCCTGACATTTTCATGTGTGTATGTGGGGAGACAGGCACACGTCCCCCTTTCCCTCCCTTCCTCTCTCTCTCTCTCTCTCTCTCTCTCTCTCTTTCTCTCTCTCTCTCTCACACACACACACACACACTCATGGGCACGTGCGTGTGTGTGTGTGTGTGTGTGTGTGTATTTGTATTTGTGTATTTCCATTTCTTTTAGTTTATTAAAAACTACCTAAAATAAGGTATTTTCAAGCCATAAAAGCAAATGTGACAGAGAAGAATAAAATCATAAATATGCATTGGCTGAAGCTGTAGTCACTGCATTTCACTTTTTTTGCTTAGATTGTGGAAAACTTTTGTCATTAATATGCCCCAGTTCACATTATTCTAGAAAAAAAATAAAGCCTGGGTATGTGGAAATCGAAACGCAGGTGAGAATAGACAACAAATGCTGAGAACTAACAAAACCAAACTTACTTTGAATATTATCATTAGCAATAAATATTTTTGAACTTAGTGATTTGAAAAAACAAAAAAAAAATGAAGTGGTTAATTTAAAAATTTAAGTTTTTATTTAAGTTAATTTAAATTATTGTTTATGTTAATTTAAATTTATTTATGTTAATTTAAAAATTTAACATATAGTTACATATATGTATATATGTATGTATATATGTGTATATATACATATATATGTGTGTATATGTATATATGTGGTGTATATGGACATGTATGCCATGATGTGCATGAGGAGTCAGAGGGTATCTTAGGGGAGTCCGTACTGTCCTTCCATCATGTGGCTAAGATTGTTCCAGGAAACAAACTCAAGTCATCATGCTGGAAGGCAGTTATTTTCTTCCACTGAGCCATCTCACTACCATGAAACGGTTAATTAAGAACTTGAAAAGAAAAAGGAACTAAGGCAGGTGATGCTCAGACACAACGAGGCTAATTGTGACATCTCTGCTTGCTGTTTGGCAAATCTGTGTCTGCCTCTATCTCTCGTAGCTTTTAGAACCTTCTGGAAAAATGTTCCCTCTGCAATAGAGAAGCTTCCACTCATCGTAAGTGCTGCATAGGAACATTCCATGGGAGGTTACATGCTGGCTCTAACCTCCTTCCGTTGGTTAGGGTTCCTCTCTGAGTGCTCTGACCTGTGCTGCAATCTATACTATCTCGTCCATGAGCACCCTCTCTTCTACAAAGAACTGTCTCATTGCTTAGTGCCACAGTCTGTCTCACCTCTCGTAAACCTGCACACAATACATATTTTAGTTTTCTATCTTCAAAATCTTCTTTCTTAAAAATAACCCAAGGTTTTTGTTTTGTTTTGTTTTTGTTTGTTTTTAGATGAGCAAAAATCAAGAACATTTTATTCATTCCTCCACCTCCTCCTATCTAGGCCACTCAAATTTTGTTAATTTTTCTCCATTCTAGAAAATTTATCTCCAATCAGCCTCATTTTCTACTATTGGCTACAATAATTCAAATTTTCTCTTCTCTTTTCTAGAGCTGATAACATAGTCTATATGATTGTCTTATCTTACACCATGACTCATCTCTAATTTTACACATTTAAAAATACTCCATTCATATAATTGCAGTAGCCTTGTCCAAAGCTTTTCATAATAGCCAGAAATAAAACTCAAATTTCTCAATCTGGACAGGGAGGCTGCAACCGACTCAAAACTAGACTGCTCTTGGTGCCTCCCTGTCCTGTCCGCATTGCATCCGTGCTGCTTCCTACTGCTCAGAAGCATGAAAACCTCTCCTGGCTCTGACTGAAAGGCCAGGTTGTTTTGCCTTCTATGGAATGTGCTTCAGAGTTGATTGGCCTCTCCCCTCTGTTTTTGGCAAGCCAACCTTACCTCTTACTCTAAGAATTTCTGAGACTATATCACCCTGCTTTACTCTCTTCTTGCATTCTTCACTTAGGAACACTTTCTCTATTTAACAACTCATTTTTTTAAAATCTTGTTTGAGTATGTTTTCTTCACATCACAAACATTGAACTTACTCAGCTCCTTCCTCGTTGTAAAGAACAGTGACAACCATACAGAATGGCCGTCAAGAATTATGCTTCACATTTAAAATTCCAACAATTAGTGGCTTTTTCTGCAATTATTTTATATTCCAGGGTTCGTAATTTGTCAGTCAACAAACTTGAAAACTCACTTTTGTTATCACAGCTAATTAGGCTATTGAGTCCAAATTATGTTTCATGAGCCTACTTAATTAACAAATTAGTTTGGGAGACTAAGGAAATAGCACAGGTAATAAAATGTTTGACATAAAAGCATAATGACCTGATTTTGGAACCCAGCATCCGTGTAGAAATCTGAGTGCCCGGAATCTCTTGGAGGCAAGCTGGTTTGGCATAAACAGCAGAAGGTGGGGGTGGGGGGTGGGAAGTAACACAGAGAGAAATTGTTTCAATCAAGGGGAAAGTGAAGACCATGTTAGGAGGACCCAGCAGGATCCTGCATGGCTCCCTGGGCAGCCAGGCTAGCCTAATCAGCAAAGCCCAGGTCCAAGCAAAAGGCTTTATCTCAAGAAAATGAAAAGCTGAAGACTGATCCAACCAGACAATTTACGTTGACCTCTGTCTTCTACATACACATGCACATACATGTATGTACCCACAGAAATGTGTACACACATGTGGACATACACACATACATTCATATATACACAAAATAATTTAATTTTCCTACAATTATAGATAAATATACCTATATTTATGTATAGAAGAATGTCAGGTCTCTTCATTCTTGTAAATATATAGTATACCATCATGTTGTATATCCTTGCTGCTAAGGTAGCAGTCCACTGTGGTTTGAGCCAGATGGAGGACTCCCTTCTGAAGTGGGACTTCCTCTCTCCCACCTGACCTTGTTTGGAGAATGTCTCTAATCGTTGCTCCCTGACCTTATTTGGAAAAGGACCACAGGGTGATGCTTCTTCAAACTCAGAATGACTCTGCATAAGTCCCACTCCCCACCTCCCTTGCTCTGTCCCATATGATAATTAGGATATGTATAGTATCCTGTGTATAGTATACTGTGTTTTCACCAATTAGGCCCTGAACTCATTACCTTATGAGCCCTTATATACCTTGCCTCTGGCACAATAAAGTGAGCTGTCTCTCTGAAGCTGTTCCCTGGATGTTCTTCCCATGGGGACTCACAGCTATCTGAACCCTGCTGGCCACTCTTGCTCCCCTCACCCCCTCAGGATGGTGTTCAACAACTTCCAGGGAAGGGGAGATCCTAGGAGAGTGTGCTGAGATCTAGGGTTCTCTTTGTGTTTACAATTTTTCTTTCTATGTCATCTTGGTAAAAACTTAGATTCTTAATTTAAACATTTCCCCCCTCAGTCTGTTCTCATCAGTGCTGTACAAAGTTTGATATGTGATATTTTCATTTTTATTCTTCAGTCTATATGTCTGTCTGTTACTTATAATTGTGTTGGTTGGTTTACAATTACATGGAGATAAATCTGTTGTCTAGCTTTTATTGATTTCTACTTAGACTCTACTACTTCTACTTAGGTCAGATAATAAACTATACCCAATAAATGTCCTTTTAAAGCCACTGTGGATTGCTTTATGGAACAGGGAATGGTGAATCATAGGATGTACTCATGAACACTTGACTATGTTCGGTTGATTTTAGTGAAGTGCTTAATTAGACCCAGGTTTTCTTGATACTGATATTGTCTTTATTTGTTGAGTCTGGTGATTCCTATGGTGGTACATGAATTCTTTGTATTCCAGAATATTTTGTATATTGTGCTATGACAATTCAGGGCTGAGTTAAATGAAGCATTTATTTTAAGCAGCATCCCCTGACGGTATTTGAAAGACCCATACAGAGTTTGTTGTCACTGGTTGAAAATGGCACAGGTACCCATTAGCCATCAGTCCTCAGCTGACACTTAGTGAGGGTTGGGAGCCTTCATTCCTTCATTCCTACTGGGATGGCATGTGAGTTATCACTGAAATGCAATCTGCACTGACACATCTTGGGCATGGATGAAAGGTGGCATATTTGCCACAGGACAGCACAAATTCCAGAATCTCCCAAATTTTTCAGGGGATACATCACAGCCAGGAATGAAGAAGTATCCCATTTCTTGATGAGCTAGCCCAGTCAGAAATACAGCTGTCAGTTATCCCTAATTGGAAAAAATAGGAGGATAGTGAATATATTATAATTTTATGAAACAGAAATACAATTAAATTTATGTTACTGATTATTGAACATACATATTATTCTACTAAAGTCTATGAAGCTTGCCACTATGTTTCCATGGAGGGTTCATTAGGTTACAGAATGCTTCAATTTTTGCTTTTCTTAGGGTATTTATGCACATGGTGATATATGTTTATATATTTTTTGTATTCCTAATCACTTAGTGTGTAGATTAAATTCTTTGCCAGGCACGTAGTTTCAATGACCATACTCACCAACTGAGTTCTGTTCATATAGTAACATCTGGCCCAGCACTCACAGATGGGGTTCTGTTTATACGAATAACATCTGGCCCAGTGCTCACAGATCGGGTTCTGTTCTTACTAATAACACCTGATCTAGTGCCTTAACCTTAAATTTCCAAAGGTTTTCTCAATGAATGAGTTATTCATTCATGCCATGAGGGCATGTAAAATATTGGAAAGTGTTAGTCCATATTTATGAAAACTGGTAGTATGAAATTTATGGCATTTATGGACAGACATGGTGGTGCATGCTTTTAATCCCACTACTCAGGAGGCATCTACCTTAGATCTCTGGATGTTACCATGTAGCTAGCCAAAGCTACATGGTGAGATGCTGTCTCAAAAATAAAAAATAACAAAGGGCAGTGGATATATCTATATCTAGAAATTCATTACTTCAGTGTGGCTGTGACTTGCTCTATTCTCCAATCAACAGTGTTTTCTCAGTTCTCTATAATGGATTTCCATTCACACTTCATACAGTTCCACAGTGCTCTGTCAGTAACTCAGGACAGGTCAGGAAGCATTCATGTGCATTCTCATGGCACACTCACTAACACATGCACATTGTACTGACTTAGTTTTTACCATCCTGTGTCTAAGTTTCATCTTCTTCAGGGTAGACACTGTGCTATCACAAGCTTGTACTGCCATTAAAAACTGATCAAATCACTGAGCAGTGGTGGTACATTTACATACCTTTAATCCCAGCACTCTGGAAGCAGAGGCAGGCAGATCTCTGTGAGTTCGAGACCAGCCTGGTTTACAGAATTACAACAGAGAAACCCTGTCTTGAAAAACCAAATGCCAAAATACAAAGAAACACAACAGCAAAAAAAAAAAAAAAAAAAAAAAAAAAAGATCAAATCTACTGTTGTCCTTGTTTAGCTCACATTTAGGCAGTCATGTTGGTGAGAATTATTGGTGTAGCTTCTGACATTACTAACTCTGCATTTTAATTTGTGGTTTTCTGTAATGGTCTTCCCCTGCGCTAAAGTGGTCATGGGAAGGTTACCAGTCCCCAGCCCTACACAAAGAACTACACGCAACTAAGGAATGCTGAGCGTGAGGGGAAGAGTCTTCCCCAAGGAAGAACACAACAATTGGTTATCCAGTATCAAATGCTCGGTTGTGAAAACATGCATACAATTACAGTATACAGAGCAAGCAGCTTGTATTTAGAACACACACACACGTAATAAAAATTAATGAAAAGAGAGACCATGAATTTGAAAGAGACCAAGGAAGAGTATATGGCAGGGTTTGCAGGGAGAAAAGGGAAGGGTTAGATGATGTAATTATATTAGAATCTCAGAAAAAGAAATAATTAACAAAATTGATCAAGTAAACCCTGTCTATTGAATTTTACTTTATAACTGCTTGTATGCTACACAGTGACTAGCTTTAATCTTGATTAGGTTCTGTTCCTAAAAGACAAAAGAATTGATATTTAGAAAAAAACATAAATCTGGTGTCAACATTAGTTAATTGTGCCTGGAGTTGAACTGGATTCTGGTTCACTTTGAAACTTCTTCTGCAGTCAGCTACTGCATTCCCGTTGTTGAGACAAGTAACTCTATATTCCCTGTTAAGTCTCTAGGTATTCATGCCTCACTGGGAAGTTTCTATTAATCTCTGACTATTTTTTCCATTGAATAGCTCACCCCAAATGGACCCTAACCATGAATGTTCTAAATTGGACCTAGGACTGAAACTTAAATGTCACTGAATTCTTAAGTCTTCTTTGTCGTTAAACATATGGGATAATTCACAGGTGAAACTATTTTAACCTCTTTCCTTTTTCTTTTGCTATCATCTTTACCCAAGTCAAAATTTTCCTTACCCATCAGGCATTTTTCTTCAGCTTTAGTCCTTCTATTACTCTCCTTAGAAAATTACAAACACACTGCTATGTCAAAGGCTTCTCCTTTCCTACTGACAGAACAGTGTCTTCACAGTTCTGTTCCTTAGCTGGCCTGAATCTTTCCTACACTTGAAAGATCAAAACAGAACAAAACAAAAGAATAAAAAAAAGCTCAAAACAAAAAACCCACATAAGTGTCTTTTCATCATCTTTGGAATACTTTAAAATTTCTATTTATGTATTATTTATTATTATTATTATTATTATTATTATTATTATTATTATTATTAGTGTGTGACAGTAGGAAGTAGATACACCCACAACATGTTATGCCATGGATGTATTCAGAACATGTGTTTTATGGATGCCCTAAGGACATGGTGTGCCTATATAGGCCAGAGAACTATTTTGCAAAGTTGGTTCTCACCTCCCTCCTTTATATGAGCTCAGGAGCTCAAACTCCTGTCTTCAGGATTGCATGGCAAGTACCCTTACCCGTATAGTCGTCTTTCAGGCTCCTGGAATATTTTCCTTATTTTGTCACTTTTTTTGTTGCTATGGGTAAGTCACTGTTGTTGTATTCAACAATACAGCAACCCCTTCGTGTGCTTTAGTCAGGCAATTTGTAAATCCCAAACATACTGCTTAGTAATATGAGAATCTCAGTGAACTTTTAATGTGCTTTTGCTGAGCCTAACTGTACACATCAGAAATAATAGTACCCACTTCCTAGAATTTATCCGAAGACTTAATAAGAAAGAATTAAAAGTTTGTAAGCAGCTGGGCGGTGGTGCTGCACACCTTTAATCCCAGCACTCGGGAGGCAGAGGCAGGCAGATCTCTGTGAGTTTGAGGCCAGCCTGGTCTACAGAGTGAGTTCTAGTCCAGCCAGAGTTACAGCAGAGAAACCCTGTCTTGGAAAAAAATCATTTGTAAGCAATCAATAATTACTTACTCCGCAGTGTCACTTGCATCGCTGAGCAGAGTAGTTTTCTCTGTAATTGTTCAAATACTTCTCATGTGAAGATTATTTATACCACTGCTGTTGATCTAAAAGTATGTAAAAGAATCACAGTCCAAAGAGAAAGCTCAGGTGTGAGGAATTTACCTCCAAACCTGTCATCGTTAATCTCTTCTGTCCTGGGAATCTACATGGTGGAAGGGGAGAGCTAAGTTTGCACACACTGTCCTCTGACCTCCCCAGATGCACCCTCATTCCATCTTTGTCCCCACAATAAAGAAACAAATCCAATTAAAAGCAGCACTACATGTTTAAGGAAAAGAAAAACAGCACACGTTAGCCAATTTTATGGATTTAAAAGAAATATTTTGACATTGTCATATATGAGAACTGTGTTTATATCATTCATTGTACTGTTATACTGAATGAGGTAGCCAAGATCCAGAAAGACAAATGCCATATATCTTCTCTTCTCTTCAATCTCCAGATTACAATATATGACCTGAAGCTCAATATTCATATATATATATATATATATATATATATATATATATATATATATATTCATACTATATATATAATAATATATTCATATATATATATTATTTTTATAGATATAGAATCTGGCACACACAGGTTTGTAAAAGTAGGATTATTGATGCTCTTATAATTTTGACTATAATTATGAACAGGCATGACTAAACACAAAATAGAGCTTATGAGTTCCTCAGCGGATAAAGGCAGCTGCTCTCAAGCATTCAGATCTGATTTCAGTCCCAAAAAACCACATGGAGAAAAAGAAGAACTGACTCTATATAATATTCCTCTGCCTTCCATATGTACATTGTGGAACACACACATACATACAGAGAGAGAGACAGAGAGAGATAGGGTGCAAGAGTAATAAATAAATAATAATTTTTCTAAAAACTAAAATGTCTAAAAAATTGAGGTAAACTAAAGAGATTGAAGAGAGTAGGATCAGATCCATGGGAAGAGAGAATTTGAAAAGGGAGGAACTGGTTTTCAGGGCAAGCATGTGATGTTGGCGACAACTGTATTTGATAAATGTTGCTGGGGAACCTAGATGCTCAGTGAAGAAAAATAAAATGGTACTCTTATCTCTCAAATCAAATCGAGTGAAATGAATTGGGATTTGAAACTGTAAAACTACCAAGAGAAATTAAAGGAGAAACAGTACTGACAGTGTTGGAAATGCTGTTTTGTTCATTATTTCAAATGTACCAACAAGAGAGCAAAAAGCAAACATGAGATTCCACAGATCAATAAGGCTTTTGTGCCGTAAAGAAAAACAGACAACAAAGTGAAAAGCTAATGTATGGAATGATAAAAAAAAAAAAGAAATGACATATCTTATGAGGACTCAATGCTCAAAACAACAGAAGAATCTCATGTATAGAGGGGGGAGGGTTATAAAAACTGGGTAGAATTTCTTCCATAGCATACATACAAATGGATAATGGGTGTATGGAAAAAATGGTGACTTTTATGGTCACCAGGGAAATGCAAATCAAAACCCAGTGAGGTACTACCCTAAGCTGATAGGATGGCTGATGTCCAAGAGTTAAGTTAATAAGCATTTCAGAGGAGGCATGAAATGCATGACATGGTAGAAATAGACATTTGCATTGTTATGTTGAGGACAGTGTGGATGCTCTTGAATACATTAAAAATGGGATTATGTTATAATTTAGAAATCCCACTTATGGATACATATGCATACAAAGGTAATAAAAATCTATGTCTTCAAGAGATTTTTTCATAGCAGTATTATTATTCATGCGTCAAGGTATAGAAACAAATGTACATCAGTGGATGAATAAAAAGCTGACATATCTTATGCACCATATATATGCATAACATACATATTTACATGCACATCCATGTGTACAAAAACATAATGGGGTATTATTCAATCCAGTGAAAAAAGAACCTTTGCCTCAGTGACAGCACCGATTAAACTGAAGACGCTGTGATAGGAGAAATCAAAAGTCATGGGGAGGCAAACACTATCACACAAGCAAAGTTGTGGAAAGAGAGTAGAGCAGTGGTTGTCAAAGCAGGAATGGAATGCAGAAGGGAAATGTGGTGAAGTTGGTTAAACAGCACGGTCTGTAGTTATGCAAACTCATAGCTTCTGGGGAGGAAATGCAAGGCATGCTGGGCACAGTTCCGAGATTACATACACTTGGGATTTGACACAAGAACAGAACATAAGCATTCTCAATGAAACGCATTCACATGCCCTGTTGTGACATGTCAGATTTAGAACATTATTGTCCTGATAACTACATTAACTACTAAGAAATACTAGATGCAGAGAAAGAAAAGAGGGGGAGCGAATGAAGAAAGGAAGGGAGGGAGGGAAGGAGGAAGGAAGGGACTGGAAGTTATGTGAGATGGATAATGCCCACATTAGCCTGGTTGCATTGATAAGGTTATGATACATACATACATCAAGACATCAACTTTTTTCACTTTGAGTCCTTTTGTATGTGAACATTTGCAGGAGATGACAACATTCACTTGCAGCATCTCTTTGCAGAAGAGATGAAGGGCAAGGATCAGGAAAAACTAAGAAGCATCCCCTTGAAAGCAATTTGTGCTAATCACATATGTATTAACGTTTGTATGACCAGAGATTTTAGTTGACAGAGGGAATGAACTTAACCCATAGCACGGATTGATGGAGATGAGAGAGAGTTCATTACATGGGTGGCATAATATACAAAGACAGTATCCGTAAGGCAAGCATTTTGGTGTGGGGAGCAATGAAAAGAGGTCATGTTTTGTGGAAAGATGACCATACACTGACCCTGAAGTGTATATAGCAGGAAAACAGGATAATTAATGTATAGACTGCCGTGTGCTCACCCAATCATATTGAATAATATACTTCAGGTTTTCTGAGTCTCAAATTCTTCTGTTAGGAAGCACCATCCTCACAACGTTGGTGCTGTTGATGCTGAACACAGGAGTGGACTGGGTTATCTGTCAATGAGCAGGTGATATCTTCCTCATTATTCTCCATTGAGAATGCTTAGGCATTAAAGCAGCCTGGGGGAAAATCTGATTTCAGTTAAGAAGAGGCTTGTGCCCTCAAGTGGGCCTTCCTATCACCTGCACAGCAATTCAGGAACTGTGATTGCAACATCCAAAGCAATCAGCAGGCTGCAAAACACCTGCCCATAAGCAGGCGCAAGTACATCAACTACACAGCTGCAAAGTCTGAAAATGCATTCTAAAGTGTGGTGTCATGGTGCGTTACAGTAGCATTTCTGTTAGATACAGCATGAACGGCGTATTGCCTAATCACCCGGAGACTTTCAGCAGCAGCATGGCTACCTTCAGCCAGCTTTAAGAATAGAGTGGAGATCTGATAATCATCACATGTACACACATTATGCATGACACAGCCACCATGATGGTGTCCATCCAACTGTTACTGTACGTTAGCCAATTGCTCCTAAGAAGGGCTACTATAAATCAACTCTATAGCTACCGCAAAGATGAAGGCTAAACAACATCAAATGATCATTTCAATCAATTCAGAGAGGACAGCAATGTTCTTCTGAAGGCTGATGAAATTCCACTAATTGTTAGACATCAAAAGATTGAATACCTGCTCTACTTTATTACGAGTAGAAACAATTAGCCTTAATTCAAAGCCTCAGAAGGTGAGTGATGAAGGACAATGGAGGACATTGTTGCTCCATGAGACAAAGGGAATGACCGTGTTCTGCTGCGTTCTTTTGGCCAATTCTAGGCTGCTGTTTATTTGTGTAAGCAAATTCTGTTGAAGGAAAGCCCAACCCAGTTTTTTACATCCCATCTCTGGCACTTGTTCAGAGTAGAGCCACATTGCAATTCTTTGTGCTCTCCACCTAATGTATTTACTGTCTGCCTCTCTGCAGAAAAATAAGTGCTGCTCTAAGTAAATGGATACTCTTGGTAATATTAAAGCATACTAACATTTTGTTATCTTATTATGGCAAGGTTTGGATAGTCCTATTGTTAATACAATGCTCCCTTTTGTATGAATATTAAAAGACACTGTATAATTCTACTTTCTACACATGCCGGTAGTGTTTTGTTTTACTTCAACGCCAAACATTTATTTTTAAAGAGATGGAACTTGAGATGTGGCAAGACAGCTCACCAGTTAAAAGCAGTTGAGGTCAAACCTGACAACATGAATTCAATCCTTGAGACCCACATGGGAGCAGTAGAGAACTGACTTTCACAAGTTGTCTTTTGACCTCCACATACACACCATGGCACACATGGGTCCCCCAAATATATTTAATTACAACATTTTTTATTTTTGCTTTTCCAAGACAGGGTTTCTCTGTTGTAACTCTGACTGTCCTGGAACTCACTCTGTAGGCCTCGAACTCACAGAAATTCACCTGCCTCTGCCTCCCAAGTGCTGGGATTAAAGACATGCGCCACCACCATCTGGCTTACAATTTTTTTAAAGAACTAAAACTTTGCTTTCCTAGAATCTTAAAGTCCTGAGTTCTATCCTCAGCCTCACATAAACTAAAGATGGGAAACACCTTTAATCCCAGAACCTAAAAGACAGAAGCAAGAGGACTAGAAGTTGAGATGGAAAAATTTAACTGTCAACATGATACAACTTCGAATCACATGGGAAGAGAGTTTTAAGAAAGAATTGTTTACAGTGAGTTGGCCTGTGAGCATGATTTTAATCAGTGTGCCAAGAGCCAGTCCAGTATGGGCAGCAGTATGCTGTAATCATACAGCTCTAACCTAAGAGGGCATAGAGAAATTAAGCTGAGCACAAGCAAAGTGTGCATGAATGTGCATGAATGCATTCATTTCTGTCTGACTTTGGCTGTGGATGTGATACGAATGCTGTATCAAGGTTCTGCAGTTGCAACTTCCTCATAATAATGGACTCTAACCTGGAATTGTGAGCAAAAATGAAACTTTTTGTCCCTAAGTTATTTTCTCTTGGGGTATTTTGTCACAATAACAGAAATGAAACTTGGACAGAAGTTTAAGACAATCCTAATTTTCATAGCAAGTTCAAGGTGAGCCTGGAACACATATGTCTCCACCAAAACCCAAAATGAAAAAGAGAAGAAGGAGAAAGAGAAGGAGAGGAAAGAAAGAAAGGAAGGAAGAAAGGAAGGAAGGAAGGAAGGAAGGAAGGAAGGAAGGAAGGAAGGAAGGAAGGAAGGAAAAAGTAGAAGAGAAAGTAAGGAAAATATTTTAAATATTCTGCCATCATGACTATTTCTTGTGAAGGTGCATTTTCCTAAAACATACATACCTCTCTGAGACTGACACCAACTTAGTTGATGCCTATAAATATTGTTACTTTATTTATACCTTTGAGATAGTCTTGGTTAGTTATTATACTACTTCATAAAACAGCATGACCAAGGCATCTTATAGAAGGAAGGTTTATTTGCACTTAGGATTCCAGAGGAATAAGTGATTGTAGGGGATCAGCTCTCATGGAGGCTGGAATAGCAAACCGGGGACTCACATCTTGAACCACAAGCAGGAAGCAGAAGAAAACTGGGAATGATACTTGCCTTTGAAACCTCAAAACTGTCCCCAGTGACTTACTTTCTCCAGCAAGGCCATGCTGAATAGCTGGTGATGGTTTTCAGTTACAGCAAAAGTCTTACTGTGGAAGGAGAGGGGTTGAGTGGCACATTTCTGTTGCATGTTTTTACACATACTGCAAAATAATTTTCATGAGTCTTGTTCTCACACAGATATACATTTCACACGTGCACATATTCGTGACACATATGATGTGTCTATGCTTGAGTCTCTTTCCTATTCTTCGGAGGTATGTTGATATTTGGCCATCTCTGCTTTTTATCTGTGCCTTTTTTTTTTAAAGCACTTCTTAAACTTAATAATGTACTATGGTTTCCACGGAAATGAGAACTGGTTCCTTTCTTGTTTTTGTTGGAGGCACATAAATAGACTTAGGGTCTAGCTGGAATCACAGCTTTCATCTAGCAGGTCCTTTCTTGTTTTCTCAACTTAGTGACAACAAAATGCTCATTCACTCATTAATTATAAAAGCACTTCCTAAGTAATTAACTCGCATCAGGAAATACCGTACATCAGAAAGTTGATTGAAAACATTATGTGAATAAGTATGTGCACATGCATACCTAATTATGCATGTATAAATACACATACATGTAAAAGAATCAACACATGAGTTGTATTTAACATGTGATATATATGTGACAATAAATACAACATGCTATATTCTATGAGAAGTGTGCATATATCTAAGACAAGGACCACAGCTGGCAATCTAAATAGTATGCAAAGCATAATGTGTATGTAGTGTGACCACCACTCATCTGACACAGATTATAGACATCCCGATTCTGGTTCCATATTTGGGCAATTGAATTCAGTCATAATGAAAATGTAGCAGGGAGAGCCTCTGGCTGATTAATATAAAAGTCAAACATCTGTAGATTTTTAGTACCTATGTCAGTATCAAATGGTAGTGCTCCATATATGACGGAGAGAGCTTCTGATTGGTTATGCAGAAGTCTTACTTCTATAAACATCAAGTATCCTATGTCAGTATCAAATGGTAGTGGTTCATAATGCGAATGTGACAGGAAGAGACTCTGATTGGTATTGTGGATGTCGGGCATCTGTACATAGTCTATGTCCGATGTCATTGTTACAGTGGGCATCTATAGTTGATTGATATACACTATCTCATTGGCCTCCTTCTGACCTGTGTGTCACAGTTTCATTGTCAAATCTAAAAGTGTACATGTGTCAGGAGCCTATGATATAAAATCAAATTGGGATAGCTATCCATATTCAGATACGCGAGGGATATAAGGAAGAGGAGACATTTGGAACATTATGGAAGGGCTAGCCATGTTCTGATTCCATAAGCATTTTCACCCAAGTGAAAAATAAATCTGGAACAATCTTAGAATTTTTTTATGTGCTATGGATTTTGTGTGTAAGAAAATGATAGTTAATATTTATCTATCCTCTGCCCAAACCATTATTACTGTTATATACTGCAAGGAATGAGTAATGTGATCATAGTAAATAGTGAAAGTATATGCTTTACAGTTTATATCTATAATCTCATCTATGAATTGCAGAACTCCCCTTTGAAAAACCTGAGTGTCCTCCAACAAGCACTGAAAATCCCTGCTTGGGCAGGACAGTTATTCCAGCAGCATTCCCCATAAATAACACCCTCATTTCAAAAGCAGACATGTTCCAAGGTCTATGGAATCACACCTAGTGTAGACAAATGAAGTTATCAGTTAAAATAGATACGCTTTAATCAGAAAAAGGAACCTGAAATTTCCTAGTGTACAACAAAATTCCAGAGGCCACACAGAATAGAAACCAAGTAACTGAGAGCTTGAAGTATGCAGACAGGTGCATCTCAGATATTGTGGGACACCAGAGCACAATAAATAGGATGGGGCACATTTTAACTCCCTCAACAAAATGTCATAAAATGACTTAAATGGTTAAAAGACTCAAACTGCAGTAGTGGATTCAAAGATTACTGCGTTCCATGTTAGTAAGGAATGAAGTGGTCCTTAGGAATGGCAGTACTTAGTAACGTTAAGCAGCAAAGAACAGATGATGCTGTGATGCTTGATTAGCCACAGTCAGCCACAGTTATTGCTGTTCCACTCTCACGGCAGTCACATGTGAAAATACCTTGCCGTGTGTGACAGGATTGAAATGTAATTATTCGCAGCTGGCCTCAAAGTCAAAGACATTCAAAAGAAGGAAACGGTACTCATCCCAAAGCAAAACCATGAAACTATCTGGATGTTTTCACACATTCAGAAGTAAAACAAGGACATAAAAATCATCATTAATTAAACCCAAATACATCTGATCTTTATTCCTGCTTCTATCTTTACCTTATCAGATGACACACGAATACTGATGCCCAAATTTCAAAGAAACATCCTACAAGGCTAAGCTTCATGGTAGAATACACTCACCACCTCATTACAAAAACATCAGTTTAAGGGATTGAAGGCTGGAAAAACCCATAATAATCAAGGGGAACATGGAAAAAATCTTTGTATTTTTCTAAGTTGCGTTTTCTAAGTTTCATACTAAAACTGTAACGAGTGTCTCAGTATCTAGTCAGAAAATTTCAGGCAAGAAATATGTTTTCATCCAGGTGGTGGTGGCACACACTGTTTCATCCTAGCACTAGGGAGGCAGAGGCAGGCGGATCTCTTTGAGTTCAAGACCAACCTGGTCTACAGAATGAGTTCCAGGACAGCCAGAGTTACAACAAAGAAACCCTGTCTCAAGCAAAAAAAAAAAAAAAAAAAAGAAAGAAAGAAAGAAAAAGAAATGTGTTTTCAACCAAAAGACAAAAATCAAAATTTCCTTGTATTGAGTTTATATAAAATATTTTGCATCAATAATGTGATTGTTTATATTCAATAAAGCTTAATAGTATCAACATAGTTTTCCCCTCTCCCTCATAAAATAAACCATTATCTTTTTGTAAATATTACCTACACAATTTAAAATCATGTACATTGCAACCATCACTTTTGACAAATTTCAAAATTTAAAATATATTATTTTTACAATTTAATTGGTAAAATATTTGCTTCTTTAAAATAAAAGAAAACCTTAAATTGGTTTAATTACTAAAAACAAAGTATTAGAGTATTACAGTGTGGAAACATCAAGGCAGGGTATCATACAGGAAGGTACAAAACACCAGTCTTTGCTCTTGCTGGAATACAGTAATTGCTTCATTTATCAAATAGAAGTGACTTCTTTGGGGAGAAATGAATTAATGAAATACTTAAGGTCTAAGAAAGTAATCATGAAATATTGATAACATAAAACTTGCTAATATACAGAGTGAGTTCCCAAATATAAAAAAATGATTATCCTGTGCTAAATGTTACAGCATGATGGAATACATGCGTTATGTGTGTACTAGGGTAGCCCTTGGCCTTGCTTTATTGTTTAAGCTGTTAAAGAATTGGTCCACACATAATTTGCTTTAATTGATGCAGTGGCTAAAAGTTTCACATCAAGTATATGATGCTTATCAGAAACACTTAAGTGAACCCATTTAAGTTCTAGTTTCTCAAGTTCTGGCTCTATTATTACCATTGTCATGGGTCCAAGGATTATCTGCAGTTTTTCTCACTGGTTAGAACAACAGCTTTTTAAAAATAAATGCTTGGGTGTGTGTGTGTGTGTTGAATTTATGGCTTCATTAAAAAAGTAAAATGAGCAGAATACTGGTGTAGAGGAATGTTCAATATTTTAATCCATCAGCATGGCTGCTCTATGGTAAAAAGAATGTTGGTACAGATCTTTAATCCCAGTATTCAGAAGGCAGTGGTGGTGTACTCCTTTAATCCCAACACTTGGGAGATAGGAAGCTGAGCTTTGTAGACAGCAAACAGATTTCAGGAGCCAGTGTCACACAGGAAGTGACATCTGAGATGAGTCAGAGTGAAGGGAGGCCACAGGACAAATCAGAGAAAGAGTTGGCAGAGTGAGTCAGAGTGAGCACATTCCCAACACACACAATAGAAAAGCAAGATTTCAGCTCACAGAGAGTCAGAGAGTCAGGATACAAGGCAGAGAGGGGGAAAGACACAGACAATGAGGTAGTCTGACTGAGGAGAGATACAGAGGCAGATGGAGGATAAGGCAGAGGAGCAGAGAGCCTGACTGAGGCATTATGTAGCACTGAGAGCTCACAGAGGCAAAAAGAGGAGTCTGAGGCAGAGACACAGAGGCAATTCAGTGGAAGTCAGTATCGGACGGGAAGAGTGAATCAGTTTGAAGCCAAGCAGAGCAGTTCCGTCAGAGAAGTTGCATGAGTCTGCCCTAGTCTGCCAACGTCTGGTTCAGTCAACAGTAAGCTGGCTCAGAAAGTTAGTTTGAACCAGTCAGTTTTGAGAAGAGTTTGACCCAGAATAGTGAATGAGTTGAAGGAGAAGCTTCAGTTGAGTTCAGTACAGCTCTGAGTTCAGAAGGAGCTAGTTAGAGTGGCTCATTCAGCAGTAAGCCTCAGAGGCTTAAATGTTTTAGATTGTACAGAGGCTGAGGCTGAAACCTTCCAGTTCTAAGCTTAGGAGTTGTAGTTGTTAACTACAATCTTTTACTCTCAATTTAGGGAAAGAGAAAGAAAGATAGAAAGAAATTTTCACCGCTTTTGCAGGCAGCCTTGATACAGAATGAAAGAAAGGTAGAAATCTTTACAGACTTTTTTTAGACTGTCTAAGCTTGGAGAGAACTAGCTGACAGTGTGTCAGCCAAGTGTCTCAGCTCACTATCTGCCAACTCAATTTCTCCAACTTTTGTTCCTTTAAGTAATAATCTTGGGGCTTCAGCCCTTTTATACCCTAAGCAAAAGTTTCCATAAACTCAAGCAGTACACAATCCCAAGAACAAGCTACATGTTCCAAAAAAAACTTCACCTAACTAAATCATAGCCACCAGCATCAAGAATTCCACATCAAACTCATAATCATCTACTCCACCTGGGATGGGAATATAAACCTAATCCATATGCCATTTTATATTTTTAAAGAAACCAAAATAATAAAAACCTCTTCCAAGTGTTCCTCTACAAGAGTAGGTTGTATGGAGGCTGAAAAGCTCCAGGGTTCCAGGACTAGGACCAGTGATTGAATTAGACAAAAGAATATACTGCCTTTAACCTGCATCTATTGATACATACTGGTAAACCCAAAATACACATATTTCTATTTTGTTCTGTTCCTACATGTGTGTTCCCTGGTTGGTACCTATAGCCATTTCAATTTGTAACTTAGATGTGGAAAAAGTTCCCAAAATTCAAGATGTCATGGCCCTAATTACTATGTTTATAGCATCAAGTGTAAAATTTTCTTCAATTGTGAGCAATCAAGGACTTCTTAGGATGACTGTAGTAAGGATGAATTCCATTTGGTAAAGACTGAATGAGCATACCTATGTTCACCCACACTAGACATCAATGTCTCTCATAACTTCTCTTAATTACCATAGTAACTTGATACACAGCATAAAGGCAACCTCAATTCCTCAGCAACCACCCAGAAAAAGAACCATATTCTAAAATAGATGTTCCAGCTGAACTACAATAGCTCATAGAATCCAGAATTAAAGATTTTCTCCAAAATTTCTAATAAAAAATTCTAATAAAATACAAAATAAAAGTTTATCAAAGCAAAAAATATACAAATTACATTTATATCCCTATGAACATTACAGAACACATTAATAACAAAAATAGTTTTGAAATCTCAAAATACATTAAATTATATAGAATATTTTAATGGAAAATATCTTTTACAGAAAGCTTGGAGAAATATGTGGATGCAAAATGAATGCAAGCTAGTATTGCAAAGAGAAAAATATAAAAATGAAAATTCAAAATTACTTATTATGTGGCTTAAGTGTAGTTTATGTGGTAATTCATAAAATTTAACAACAGTGTTAAACAATCAGACATTGTGGTGCATGCTTGTAATCTTGCACATGAGAAAGGTGAAGTTAGGAAGATCAAGAGTACAAGGTCATCTTCCATTAAGGAACAAGGGCAGTGTGAACTTTGTGAGAAACCATCTCAAGAAACAATCAATGAAACAAAACAATAAACCTGAACAAGAAATAAAGACAAGATACTGGATATTATTTTAAATTAAGCCAATGAAAGTAATTAAATGAAACCAAACCGAAATTAATCTAAATGTTCTTATCATACAGCAAAGAATTTCATGACACATCAGTAGGAAGCAAAGTCGGAGTTTGTTAAACAAAATTAAATAAAGACTTAACAGAGTCAGAAGGGAGTAAGAGGGTGAAGAAAGGCATCAACTCAATTGCCTGACCAACTACTGGGCAACCCATTATATTTGGAGTTAGCATCTTCTAAGGATAACGTATAAGTTAAAGATTATTTGAAGTTTAAAGACTACATAAAGAAAAATTCTGGAATGTGTTTTTTCTTAATCAAAGAATTTCCACAAGTAAAATCACAATGAGTTTTATGAGATGATTGTGCATGTTAACAGGTAAGCGATTCACACTAAATGAATTCACTAGGGGAGAGATTCTTACTGGATGGCTCAATAGCTGTTTAAATATTTTTGCTTCAGATGATGATGATGATGGTGATGATGATGATGGTGATGATGATGATGATGATGATGATGGTGATGATGATGATGATGATGATGAAATTTTAGAAACAGAGTATATCTCTTCTTCAGGTAACATTGCAATTGTTGATACCATTATGTTAGACCTCTTGACTCTCAATTAGAGAGAGATGTAAAGAAAATTCAGGGACAAGGAGTTAATTCCTGCCTCGTGTTACTTTAATCTTTTTCTATCTTATTACCTTGTTTCACTTTTAATGATTTTATTTTTGCTTTTAATTTAATCATACTTCTTCTCCCTCAATGGTCCCAGCACATAATTAATGCTAGCTGTAATTAACGTGTCTATGGGCATATGTCACAATGCCTAACTGAACTTTTTAATGTTCATAGCAAATTCAAATATTTTTTCATTATATAATTTACGTTTTTTCTTTTCTTTTATCTTCACATTTTCTGATGGATCATGTTGACTTTCTACATCAAATTTCATAGACACAATTTTTTAATTATCGTATTTCTTAGAGTTGTATATTTTCTATCTTTGAGTTTCACATGTCTATCTTGCATTTATATTCTCATCACTTCATGATTTTCTTTGAATCTCATTTATATTTTACTAGTCCAAAGTTTTCTCCATGTATTGTTTTTGTTTTGTGTAAAACCAGTAATTCTGTAAAACTGTTTCCTGAATGGTGTTATGCATAATTTCTCTCTGTGTGTTTCTCTCTGTCCCTGTCTCTATCACTCTGTCTCTGTTTCTCTCTCCTTCTCTCTCTCTCTCTCTCTCTCTCTCTTCCTCTCTCTCTCTCTCTTTCTTTCTCTCTTTACATTAATCCTCCATCTCTCTTTCTCTCTCTTCACTGTCACCCATGAATCCTTTTCTTAGGGACTGGCTTACAATAAGGAGAAGAGTTCATCCATAGTTCTGTGAAGCCCTTATTAAGGGAATAGGGCTGCTTTGCCTACGACAATATTTAAATGTCTTTCCAAAAGTTATCATTGACTTTACAGATTGATTCTTTACAGATTGATTCTGAAATTGGGCTCTTAAACTCTTTCTTACAAAGATTAGAGAAGGAAGGAACCTATCACTTGTAATATCATTTCAGGTGGATGACTTCTAAGTCATTTCTGTATTGTAAATTTAACTCTCAAAGGGATAAAGAATAAAATTAAAATTGAACATTTTCTGAAGTAAATTCTGTAAGTAAGACAATGGAGTCAAGAAAAATCTTGTCTGAGGGTTAATCCAGTGGCAGAAAAGTTTAGACTAACTCATATGCTACTCAACAGACACATGGATAAATCCATTATATTATGTAGTACAAATGGTAGGGAGAGAAGTTTTAATTTATATAGGGAACTCCTGTCTCCAATATGTTGTCTTAGTTACTCTCCTATTATTGTGATAAAACACTATGACTTAGGCAACTTATAAAAGAAAGTGTTTAATTGGCTTAAGGATTCAGAAGGTTAGAGTCCATGACAGTGGAGTGTTGCAGAAGTTTATTTCCAGTTACGCTTAAAATGTTTTGTGAACTGTTGGGAAAAGGGCTGCCTAGGTTCTGGTATTTTGTATTGTCTGCAGATCTTGTCTTTATGGAAAAGATGTTTGGTTCCTCATATCTGCATGTGTTATCAATAGAATACCTGAGGAGCTTAGGTATCAATAAAAACTCCTGAGATTAGATGCTTGGGGTCCCACTGTCCAGAATGCCACTGGCCATGATAGTGGTTCCCTCTGCTGAGGTCTGGCAGGGTTTGCAGCTATGAAAATGCCTCTTTGTCTTTTTCTTTGCTGAGTTCACACAAGAAATATCACCTACAGTGGAGCAAAGACAGTGGCAGCAACAGCTAAGACTGTATGTCTTGATTTAGACAAGGAGGAAGCAGAGAGCTAACTGGAATGGCAGTGGACTTTTAAAATCTCAAAGCCCACCCCCAGTGACATACCTCCTCCAACAAAGGCACATCTCCTAATCCTTCCCAATGTGTTTCATCAACTGGGGGTCAAACATAAACACACATGAGGCCATGGAGGTTATTTTTATTCAAACAGTGGTTCAATAGTTAACATATTAAACACCAGGGCATGTATGAAATATGTCTGGCTAACTAAGAGCTTAGGTTTTTACCTGCCCACATATTGGAAGGTTACATTTTTTGTGTTTTAGGTGAACTTTTAACATATTAAATAAGTAGTGAAATAGCAATGTCATTGGGGTCAATGATGTAAATATGACATTAGCAAATTTAAGTGTCAGGTCCCAGTAAAATTGATTTAGGAATCCTAGGGTTTTGAATAGATAAGCTTGGTAGTCACATAGGTGCTGCTAATAAAACCTTAAATAATATACAAATGATTAATTTCATTACTTTTAAATTGTATTTGTTTCTGACAAAGTGCATTACCTCCCACACAGTTTCCTTTATACTTAGAAATGAATCACTTTTCCTACTGAGATAAGAAATGCTGTATGCTCTGATTATGGTGATCTTACCTAACTGATTATTACCTACAAAGAGAATGAAATCATTTAAAGGTCAGACGGATATTTTTAACCATCTAAATGACCCCAATTTGAAAGTTCATTTAGCTGAAGTATATGCACTTTATTAAGGAAATTGAAAGATGTTTCAAAAAAGAGCTTGAGTTTCACAAATTGGGAAGGATTTATGCAGTATATCCTATTTACAATTGGCTTGGTTAGATTTGATTTGGCTTTTTTAATCATATTTTTATTAATTCTTTGAGAGTTTCATACATGTCTACATTGCATTTTGATCATATTTACCTCCAGGTCTCCTCTAATTCCTCCCTTGCTGCCTCCTTCTAACTTCATGCCCTCTTTTCCTGTCATTGTTTTTAAATGACTCACTGAGTCCAATTTTCTCTACCCACCTACGCATGAGTGAGTACAGAGTCATCTACTGAAGCACCCTAGAACTACCAGGGGCTACCTCTTCCACCAAAACAAAACAAACAACAAAACAAGAACAACAAAGAAGACCTGACTGACATTCCTCCTCCTAGAAGCCATCAAATTTTAATCACTCCTCAGCTAAGGGTGGGACCAAGCCACACTTCCATGCTAGAATGCTGACTGATCTTGAGTGGGTGTTATGCAGGGAACCAGAGCCATTGTGAGTTCAAGAATGGAGTACTTCTGTAATAGCCAGAAGATTCTAATAGCCAGAGCTGGGGTGAAACATTATATTCGATTTTGAAACTGCCATTACTGGACATCAAAATGTCTTTATACATTTGAATAGGTATTTCCACTGAAAGAAGGAATACTAAAGCCTCAGCAACACAATACACATTCTGCAGTGTACTATCATAGGTCTGGAACTTGAGGACAGTTCTAGATACCACAAAATGAGTTCACTGACCGTGTGCTCAGCTAAGAGTGTTTTCATGCCAGTGTATAGTATAGATTTCTATTTCCACTCGTATTGTCTTCCTACCATATTCAAACTACTTTGGACCAAGTTACCATTCAACTGAACTGCATGATGAGACTCATCCCATACAAGGGAAAAAAAACCCATCCAGGGAGCCTGTCTTAGTCGGTGTCCTCTTACTGTCAAAAGATACCATGACCAAGGCAACTCTTATAAAGGAAAACATTTAATTGGGGGTGCCTTACAGTTTTATAGGTTTAGTCCATTATCATGATGAGAGAAAGCATGGGAGCATGCAGGTGGACAAGGTGATGGAGAAGGAGCTGAGAGAATTCTGCATCTGGACAGGCAGGTAGCTGGAAGAGAGAGGCATTGGGTCTGACTTTAGCACTTGAAACCCCAAAGCCACCCCTAAAGCCACCCCCAGTGACACACTTCCTCTACCAAGGCCACACCTCCTAATCTCTGTCAAGTATCACCACTTCCTAATGACCAAACATTCAAATATGAGACCCTATGGGGCCATTCCTATTCAAACCACTGCAGACACTTCCAAATTTGGTTTTGCAGGGCAAGTAGGAGAAGGTAGGTGGGTTAGCTTTCCCATAGCTCACATTAAATATACAAACTACACACTCGTTGGAAATGGTACACCTGAAATACGGTGGTATCTACTGTCTCTTCTGGAATTCCACCCTGCTTACTGTTGAGAAAACATTCCTGGAACAAAGCTGTATCTGCAGAAACTGGCAGACCGATTAAAACTGCAGAACTGTGGAGAGATAGACATGTTGCAGGTCCAGAGGCTAATTACCTAGTCTTGGACTGGTTCTGGCATCCCTTGCCAACTTCAGTCTCAGAACTAACATCTTGTGACTAATAGATAAAAACCTTTTGGGAGTCTATTAACTTGGCAGACCACTAGCTTCCACCAACCCCAAAGCTAAGACTGCCATCAGAGAACACTAAAGGCCTGTAGAATAGCGCCACACAGCTTTCTGTGACTGCCTCTCTGATGGACTCACCAGTGTTTTTTAAATTGCCTTGATTTGTTGCCTTTCTTTGTTCTGTAAAAGACTGTAAAAACTTCCTGACACTGCTTCCAATTTGGACCATGAAATTTTGGGGTACCTAAATATGCGATCCTGGGATACAGACATTCATATAAAGACAGAATAAACTGTCTTTTACTCTTTGGAGATGACAGCTCTTTCTCTCAAGAGCATTGTCTGTGTTAGATAATTCTCTTCTTACCATACACATCCATTCTAAGACAATCTCAGTGAGCAACTTTCTTTATAAACTCACATTGTCATTTTGTCCCTTTACAAAATCCATGTCATCTCAGAGTAGCCCCCATAGCCACACAGAACTAGAAGGTTCCTTGTAGATAAGACTCTTTCTCCATTCATTCAAGCCACTTTGTTTCACCCCTGTGAGGTTAGTCATAGTCCTTGTAGGTTTAACAAATCCCACTCCAGGGCTGAGCATGAAACCAATGTCATTCCTGGTTATACTCTTTGGAAATCAAGCAATTAGCCTCTTATTCCCTAGACATCCATAATTTCCAGACAGTGCATTTATTGTCTCATTTAGATGGAAAGGACTCTTAGCTCTTTCTTGTTTTCTAATGTGACTTGCTGGCACCTGGCCTGTGTACAGCTACTCTACTGTAACTTTGAGATAAAGGCAGCAAGAGCAGCTAGAGTAGCGAGAACAGGGAGAGACTGAGTCCTTCATCCTGCTGCTTCTAGGAACCGGGGATTGGGACGCAGCTCGCTCACACTGTTTTCATTTATGAGGTGCCTAGTGTGCCCTCATCTGCTCTGCTCCTGAGGCTCCTGGCTCATCAACAGGAATGCTGCAGAAACCCCCAGCTTCCAACATCCTTCCTGTACAGTTAAGGAATCCATCTGCAAGGAGCTGGGATAGATGGCAAGAATGGAACAGGTGTATTTGCACATCTGTTTTATGTGCACTTTCTGTTTACATGTGCAACATGTAGCTTATAATGTAAATGAGAGAGCTACTGTGTGGTGACATCAGACAAGGAGGGTTATGCAGCATTGAGACTGATGCCAAGGGTCCAGTCAGCCATACTCACAGGCAAGAGAATGCAGGCCATGCTCACTAAGGAAAGTAGGAGGACCCTTGAATTCTAGAAAATATCATTTTAATTTACTTATTAATTAGGTTGGGGTCCCTTAAATTATTTATTTTTTAATACTTAGGGTCTTATGAGAAACAAATAAAAAGAAAAACACGCTGTTGGCAAAGCGCTTCATCATCTGAAAGGCAGTTGGAAAGGACACAGAATGTTTACTTAGGAGACAATAACCTCTGAGTATTAAGACTAATATTGTTTCTAGTGATTCTCCCCCATCATTTTTTCTTGCTTAACTTTCTTTTGTCTAACTTATTTTTCTCATACGTTTTAGTCCTCTATATTTATATTATGAGCACACAGTCTTTTGAAAATGACTTATTTCTCAGTTTGCTATCAAGCTGTCTGTTTCTGCCTATTACAAATGTGAGAAAGAAAACATTTTTATAGACCGAGAGACTACAGACAACAGCACTATCAGATATTCAGTGATGCCCATTTTCTTCTTTTCTGCTGATAACAAACACAGTGAGCGATTTATTTTTAACATATTACAACCCAGATAATGAATTTGTTTGAGGACCTGCAATTTTATACTTTACACAATGTTGTCACTAAATAGCTTCCAAAAAAGCAACTTAAGGGAAGCTTTGATTTGGCTCGCATTTGCAGGGAAGCATGGTTCCGGGACTGCCTTGAGACTGTGTCAACAGAAGCATGAAGCTGTCATGAAGTAGAGCCAGGCTCTAAACCCCAGGGTCCTTTCCACTGACTTATTTTCTCCAGTGAGGCTCCACCTCCTGGAGTACCAGAGCGTCCCAAAATAGTGCCACCCACTAGGGACCAAGTGGTCAAACACCTGGGCCTATAGAAGACAGTTCACACTACGATAGTATCTCTTTTCTAGTCAAATAACGATTTGCAAAATGTTGTCGTTTTTAGCGTACAGTCCTAATAACATTTCTGCTCTCTTAAAGTGTAGAAAGAGAAGAGGGCCTTTGCCTCTCTAGGCACTGGAATATGGGAGACCTTCTGGGAAGAGGACTCAACATCTGCTGTCCTTGTGTGTAAATGCTCCTGTAATTTTCAGGTTCCAAAGCAAGCAGAGCATACTGTGTCCAATTTACCTAATTATCAGACTACACGCTAGCTTAGCCCATTAACAATCTGCTAGTCTGTTTCCCTTGTAAAATAACTTTCACAAAAAGTAAACACTTGCACACAAAACGCAGATCTACATAATATGTTCATATGTATATGCATGCATGCATATTTATGTATTGTGTTATTTGATCATTTTCTATTTCAATGTTACTAAACTTAGCAAGCTGTTTTATTTCTCTCAGATGTTATAGGAAGTAAACAAAGACATTTAACTTGGTTTTAGTCACTAAGACTGTGTGTATAATTAACGCTGGCAACATTCATTTGGTTTTTTCATCCTTTTTTATTAAAAGGATGTGTGTGTATGTACATATGTGTGTATATATATGTATGTATGTATATATATATATATCAGCTTCTTGCTATAAGACATGGGTAATCAGTCACTCATTTATATTAGGAGATCACAGTTATACTGAACTGAAGTGGTAAACGGAGACCCTGAAGCAGCATAAACCTCAGCTCAAGCTCACTGTACCATTCATGAACTTCATGGCCTTAGCCTGGTTCTATTTCTGAACTTGCAATTCCACGTCTGTAATTGTGAATTAGGGTGTACTAGCTTCAGTATGCTGTAGGCCTGAGTATATAGCAAATCTATAAAGCATGTCTGGCTCCTCATAAGATCCTAATGAGTGTTGCTTCCTGTGTTGATTTTCACAAAACTGAAAGTCACCGCACTGAAGTACACACACTTTACAATGTACACACATGTTGGGGGCTGGAGTGATGGCTCAGTGGTTAAGAGACTATACTGCTTTTGTAGAGGATCCAAGCTATGTTCCCAGAACCCATATCCTGAGGAGCAGAACCATTTGTAACTCCAGTTCTGGTGGATCCAATGCTTCTGGCCTCCATAGGCAATTGCACTTTTGCGCACATTTCCACACACAAGCATGCATACAAATAATTAAAAAATAAAAAAGTATGAATTTGTATAACAATCATATCAATGGTTTAATATGTAATATCGCTTTCAAACTTACACCGAAGCTTTAGCTGTAATATCTTAGCACACGGTGTTAATTAAAGGGTGTGAATTAAACAAGAAGTCGGGGTATGTGCTGTAGGTACTGATGCAGCCTCAACCTCAGTGCTTTGCCACTTGGATTCTGACCCTGCTTTCCTACTTTGCAGTCTCGTTCTTGCACGCTGTCTACTTGCTGCTTCCACAGAACCACCGTATCGCAGACACTTTCAAGGGCTGACTTTGAACAGTCAATGACTCTGGCTTCTCTTTGGTGAGGAGAACAAGCGGTTTCCTCTAAACACATCAGAAGCTTCTGTGATCTGGCTGGCTATATTTGGATCCAATAGTTCCTAAAAGTCCAGGAGAGGAAGGAAACTCACTGTTCATCTGGGACCACACACGCTCTGAACTGTTAATCGAGGCTGTGCCAGCAGGAAAGGAAGATAAATGAGATCATATGAGCAACATTTAGTTCATGTCAGACATGAGTGAGGGAGAAAGGGGGGAATGGAAGGTAGAAAATAGAGAAGGAAGGGAGAGCAGGAAAGAGGGAGGGATGGAGGAAGGGAAAGTGGTACCCATGAGCAGCGGGTGCCATGTTTTCTGAGAATTTTCCCCTCCATGTCATTTCACCACACCCCTCCCATGAGGTACAGTGAACCTTTTCCTTTGGTTTATTGGGAGGGCCACGCTTACTCTAACTCCAGGGACAGGTGTATTTATTTCCTCGGTTTGAGAATCTTTTTCTTTGTCTCCCTACAACTTTATTGTCCTATATCTACTTAGTGACATGTGTGTTGATACTAATAAAATTGATGAAACTTACAAGGAACAGAAAAATGGCTCTCAGTGCATCCAGTAATCACACGGACAGCTGTACTCAAGGAAAATTCCTACGTAAAAGAAACTCATTAAAACTGTAAAATTGCCTTTCCAAGAAGTGTGTGCCATGACAGTCCCAGGGAGGTTTTTTTTTTTCCCCCTTTCTTGGAAAGTAGACTCTTTCCAATCTAATGAAATGAAGTGAAGTGTCATTATATGCTGAATATTTCACTAATTGGAAATCATTCATATGGAGAGAAACACATCAATGTTTTGTTGGGTGGACAGCAATGCTATTACCTACCTAACTCTCTTGAAGTAAACTATTGATCTTTTATTATTATTATTATTATTTGCCGTGGCTAATCATTCTTATCATGGTTTTCTCTCTAAGGTATTTAGTTTCCCTTTGGACTTCCCTTAACTGATTCAATCCTTTTGTTGTCCTCTATTTTAACCAAATCATCAAAGTGTATCTCTACCAAACTCACCTTCCCCTCTTGAGCACTCCGGGTTCTAGAGCCCACTGAGCGCCATACTCTCACCGTCTGGTGTGCGGATGAGAAAGGGGTCCAGAGGACCCTGTTGGTCTCACTAAACCGTCCGTGCTTGTTCTACTGTTGTTCAAAGAAGGCTGACCTTTGAATCTTCTTTCTGATTTTGGGATGCTAGCCCCTTTGCTTTGAAAATCCGTTATCTGTCACCGGCCTCCCCCTGCACAGACAGGTCTGGGCTTCGCTCGGTTCTGCCTTTCTTCCTTTGCAGTTCTCTGGATCAAGTGCTTTGTGCACGGCAGGCAAGGGTTCTGACACTGTGCTACATCCGTCCTGGTTTTTGTGAGATAGAATCTCACTATGCAACTCGGGCTGCAACTTCCTGTGTGGCCTAGACTGTGCTTGTATTTGGGGTTCCTCTGCCTCTGCCTCCCAAGTGCCAGCATTACAGGTGTGAGCCAGCATACCTGCTTTAATGTGTATGACTTCAGCTCTATCACGAATACTGATATCTTCCTAAGTTTCAGGGTTACAGGTCTTAAAACAAAATGTTATTTAAGTGTATTCTATCTTTTATTCAATATATCCAAGACCATTATCACCTTGCTTTACATACTTTGGCTGGTGTAGTTTTTAAGTGGCTACCTTTGTCATAGATATATATAAGGTTACTATGAGTACAATCTGATAGTTATTAAATTTTCCTGAAATTTTGATACTTTGCTAATGAGTAGTTCTTAATTCCTTCCTCACCTAATCATTGACTAGTCCCTTCTCTCCCACCCTTTGCCAGCTCCTCCCACTCCATCTCTCTCACCTGTCATGTGTAAACCACACTGTATGCTTAATGTATTCGTTGTAACTTTTGGCTTTGTGATGGCTATAATTGGTTGTCAACTTTACTATATCAACTTAACTAAACTTGGTTTAATCATTTAAAGTTGGAGAAACCACCCTAAATCTGAATCTTTTGAGTTGGGAAGATCCATCTTCAATCTGGGTCACTCCTTCTGCTAGAAGCCTACACGAAGGACATGGAAGGAAAGAAGCTTTTGCTCTCTGACAGCTTGCTCTCTCTCTTGCTGGCAGGTTCATTCCTTTGCTGGTACTCAAGTCTCCTTCTTCAGGATTCCAGCACATGCTGAAGATCAGCTGAAACATCAGCCTCATAGGCTGAACAGTTTCTGGATGCTTGAACTTTCCATTAGGAGGCAGCCATTATTGGAATAGTCAGACTATAACCTGTAAGGAATTCTAGTAAACTAACTCTCTTCTCTCTCTCTCTCTCTCTCTCTCTCTAAATAGATGATAGAAGATAGATGATAGATAGATAATTAGATAGATAGATAGATAGATAGATAGATAGATAGATAGATAGAAGATTCATTCCATCGAATCTGTTTTTCTAGAACATCCTGCATACTACCGGCTGTGAAGCTGTGTCAAGATGGTGGTCTCTGGTGACCTCAGCACTGGGTTCCAACAGAGATAGAATGTCTCAGGATCAGGATAGGTGAACTTGCCAGGGAGTGTGAGGGCAAGCAGGCAGAACATAAAAGCTTCCTTCACAATGTTCTGTTATGGGGGCTGCCACCAGAACGTGTGGTTCAGATTTAGGGTGAGTCTCTGGAATTCAGATGAGCCTGATTCAGGATGGGTCTTCCACTTCAAATAATCCAGCATGAAAAATCCCTCACATTTGTACCCAGCTCCTCAGGTTTTAGCTGATCGCAGATGTAGTCAGATTAGCCATCACATCACAGTAATGAATTGCTGTACTGGACATTCTTCTTTTTTTAATCTAAGTCTTTGTCCTCATCCTTAGCTATCCTAGAAGTGATGTTTTAATGTTTTAACTCAGCACATCTTTCTTAAATCCCTGATTGCTCTCTGAACTAATTTAGTTGAAAGATGTCCCAGAAAATTAGAGGCTCAGTTCAGCTTTTAAATTGATTTCTATTTTGTGTTTTGGGAGGATAATTACCCTTTGGTCTCTGTAGTAAATAGGAAACAAGTCACATGGCTATGTAAATAACTTAATTCTTTATTATCCAATGTTTTTGGAAGATTATATAGAAAAATATAAAATCAGGAAACCAATCCTTTTATTATGAAGTACTACCCTACAAACATGGGCAAATAAGTTTTCATTTTAACTTTTTTGTTTCTATTTCACAGTGGTGCAGTTAAGATATTGAGTGTATTTGCACCAGCAGGGATTTAGTTAGAGGGTTAGCTAAGTAGTTGTCTTTTGTTAAATGGAAACAGGTGTGTAAATCCCAATGGTTGAGAATAAGATCACCACAACTAAGCCAAATTTAAAGCAAACTTTAATTGAATTAATTAAATACTGGCCAAGAAGGTGGACTCTGACCAGGTCCATTCTGAGGTTCCCAAAGAGTGAACCTGCCACTTCCACAGTTCACAAAGAATGTCTCGGAGTCACAGGGAACAGATGCTTAAAAAGGCAGAATCTGTAAGGCTATGTACTTCCCACCAGTTCCAATCAGTGGCAAGCATCTATCCTGATGTAGTCCCTGTCTGGATTATCTCCCCTGCCCACAAGTGACTAAGCACATCTGGTGCATTTGAAACACAGCTGGTGTCATAAGATCAACTAAATGGGATCTAGATATTCCCCACCCACACCCCAGGATGTTATCTGTCCTTGGGCAAGTGAAATTATAGGATTATGTCTTTCTGTATCTCACTTGAACAGCCCCACTCAGCACTCCAGGAAGTTATTTATCTTTGTTTTGTAGATTTCTTAGACATAGTAATTAAATTTTAAAACATAACTTTTGCTATTACAGGGTCTGTAATTCTTGTTTCCATCGTTTTAGTAGTTGAAGCATGAAAAACTCACGAAAGGAACTTGGGACGCAACTGTCTGCACATATCCTAATAGCATGAGAGCAATACTCCGGGGTTATTGGAGTATACAGGCAAGGGTTATTTGGATTATAAGATAAGGAATGACCTTGTTGGGAGATGATCATTCAGGGACCAGATACTTATAAGACAATTATGGTAATAATTCTTTGGATGCATTGTCTGGGTGAGTTTTAGCCAAGGTTTATTTATTAAGGGGGAAGGGGAGGGAGTCTGAGTCTGGGGTAGAGCACGACCCTGCAGAGGGATAGAAGCTGCATGGCAGAGAGAAAGACTGAAACCACCAACAGAGAGAGAAAGAAAGGGGGAGGGAGAGGAATAGAGAGAGAAAGAGAGAACAGTAGAACAGGACAACAACGGGAAAGAGGAAAAGGGAGAAGGGAGAAGAAAACAAAGAGAACCTGACTGAGAGACACAAAAGGACAGAGAGAGGGAGACTGCAGCACGGGTCCCCTGCTGAGGATGCAAGACAAGTAGCTGGAGGGGCAAGAGTGTAGCTGGAGGGGCAGGGGTGTAGCTGGAGGGGCAGGGTGTAGCTGGAGGGGCAGGGGTGTAGCTGGAGGGGCAGGGGTGGGCAGGTGCAGGACAGAGGCGTCCCATATACAAGTTATATTTGTAATTTTAATACTGGTAAATTATGAGTTAACTATTGTACCTCAGAGGCCTACAAATAGCTGTGCAGGGTGGAGTGCTGTGCATTTCAAGCTAGGTAGGGGAATGAAAATGAGGACGTGGCCTCTCCTAGGTATGGCTGAGGAGAAGGTTTTCAACTGAAGACAGGAGAGAGGAGAACAGCCAGAGGGATCTGGAAAAATGACTCAGTAATGAGATGCTTTTGAATTAGGATTTTTTGTTCCGGTCACCATGTAGGCAGCCTAATCAAGCGAATGGAACCCTACTCAGAAAGTTTTAAATATAGAACATAAAAAATATAAGACGACAAACTCTTGAAAGGTAAGTATCAAAATATTTATTAATGAGATACTGTAAATTATGTGCTTTTTTGTTGTTGTTGTTAGAGTTATGTATAACATAGCAGGAAATATCCTAAGGTTCCAAGATTCCTACCTGTGCATGCCCAGCCCGTCACCTGTGGTGAGAGCTAAGAGGCGAAGGACACTGTTTCTGTGAGGAGGTGACTGTGTGTGGCAAGGACAAGGTGATGGATTGGTTTTGTAATCATTTCATTTCGATTAATCAAAGGGGTAGATTGTTCTGGGATTTTTTGCAGCTAGTCAGGCAAAGCTTTCCGGAGACAGAGTGGCAGAGGAGCTCTCTTCTGATGACTTTGAGAAAAATCCCATCATTCTCAACAGTAATGGGACTCCGGACTCAGAAGCCACCATTCTCTTCTCCTTTCTGGCCCTCTAGACAGCACACAACAGTTTTCAGTGAGATCACTGAGCTCAGCTCATTATGTAAAGTCCAAAGCCCGTGTTTTCCATTTGATAAGTTCTAGTTCCATGGGTCCTTAAGATCTGGGATCAGTCACAGCATTTCAACACACAGCTTCTACCAATATATGAAAGCACTGTCACGAAGCCAAGATAGAGGGCCTTTATGAATTCCCTACAGTGTTCTTTCAACTTTTCTTAGAACTGTGAAATTAAGTCAAAAATAATTATTCCTGGAGGCAAGCCAAATCAAGCCCAACTGGGAAACACATCACAAAGGAGGACAGGGTAACTTTCCTAACAGGGGACTTCAGTCTCCAGAATGACTCACTGTCCTGAGACTTTCACCACAATTTCCAAATGTGGTTGATAGTTCAGGAGAACAATGCCCACAGGCAGCTAAACAGGACGCTCAAATGCTAAAGTAAACGGACACTCAATCCTCAGCCAAGGAATTATGGGGAAACAACAGCAAAATCTGTCGGATAACAGATGAGACATGCCAAAAGTCCATAAACCAGGACATAAATACTGACAGGAATTAACAAGGAACTAGGGGGTTTTAGGCAAAGCACTGTATTCAGCTGGAGAGACAAGAGAAGACCTCACACTCCTACAGTAAACTGTGCCATAAAAATGCTTCCAGGTGTATTCTGTCTACCGTGTTGCATGTCTATTTAAACACTTCTAAAAATACGTATTTAAAAGATGTATGTTTAGCTATCTAGATTCTAAAATAAATATCATAGATTCTGTTTTAAAAGCTCTTAAGGGGCTGAGGTGATTCAACTTGAATGTAGACTTACAAAGAAGAATAACTGAGGGTTCTTTCTCTTAGAAGTCAGCCATGAAAGAGAAATACGTTTTATAGTGACATCAATCAAGAGCAACAGCTTTTGGAATTCAAACATCAGTTACAATTTTTACTAGAGAAAAGCCGAGATGACTGATGAAATAAAATATCCAACTACACAATCTTTCAAAAAAAAAAATCCCAATAATGAACAAAGAGACTCATTTTCTTAAAGAAAGAATTTACATGCAAGAGTTGGCTGTGCTGGCACACACCTGTAATTCTAAAAATTGGGAGGTTTGGAAAGTCAATCAGGAGTTTAAGGCTAGTCCAGAGTAAGTGAAAGGCTGTATCAAAATAGCAATAACACAAACAACAAATAAAGCCCCCAAACAAAACAACACCCTCTGCAAAGTATTGCACTAAATTCATTCATCAGTGGGTAGATCCCTTTTACAAAGACAAGGAAGTATGTTTAGAGCAGAAAGGAAAAAAATTAACCTAAAACTGTAAACCTATCTCAGTATGATAATGTGAAAAACAATTAAGCATTTGAATAAATGACAGTTTTGTTGCATTTTTATGAAATGCTTTCCCAAGTATTTGTGAATGGAAAAAAAAAAATCTCAGGAAGAATTTTGGATGTTTGAAGGTTCTAATATAGACAGAAGGAATTGTGAGTGAAGGAGTATATTCAAAAATTAGGGTTGCTACTAAATTTAAGAGTGCAGTTAGAGATGGTGAGATTGGTCAGCAGGTAAAGGAGCTTGCTTCCAAGCCTGACAACTGAGTTGGCTCTTCAGAACTTAACTGGTAGAATAAGAGAACCAATTCACACAATTATTTCTCTGACCTCCAGCAATGTGTGTGTGGCGGGTATGTGTGAGCGCGTGTGCGCACACACATGCACACCCCCACCCCCCACACACACCTGTGCTAAATAAATTAATAAATTTAATAAAAATAATTCTTAAAAATTGCAACTCAATTAAGCAAGAATGAATGAATGGTTACCATATCGATTGAGACTTCAAGGCTTTGAACATAAAACAAACAAACACAGCTCTGACTCAAAGGGAAAAGTTTATGCCAAATATGAGTGACCAACGAACGGAAATGCAGATTTTATATCAGATGGAGATATTTACCTAATTGTCTCAAGGATTTTAGGTCACACAAAGGTGGGTAGGAGATTAAGCCAAAAACAATTTGACTCCGGGCTGGCAAGCGTCCAGCAACCCACATTCACTGAAGTTTTAATCAATCAATCAGCTTTCTAGAATGTTTAATTAGATTCTGCTTTTCTCTTTCCTTTGAACCTCAGTTCACAAGACAGAGACTGTAATGACAAGTGTGATCGTCTTCAGCATCCCAAACCCACAGAGAAGCATGCACATGGCCAGGAGTGAGGTCTTCCTAGCTTGCCTCAAGTCATGGTTCCATGAGTAGGATATCAGTACAGCTCTTAAAACACAAGTAAAAGTTGTACAGGAAATGATAGAAAACACCATATTACACACATGGAAGTCACTGAAGTAATCTTCGTCCCTAAAAGTAGGACAGGACCTGGTACCTCCCTCGAACAGTCCTTACATTATAGGTCTTGTTCTGTGATGACTTAACTTTCTAGTGTTTGTAGTAAATGGCGATTGTGTGGGCTCAGCAAGGAAGAAAGGAGGCATTTTCGTAGATACAAACCCTGCCAGACCTCAGCAGAGGGAACCACTGTCACGCCCAGGGCCATACTGGACAGTGAAACCCCAAGCATGCCAGCTCGGGTGTTTTTTATTGATACAGCACCCCTTAGGTGTCCTACTGATAGCACCTGCAGATCATTAGCAATCAAACATCCCCCCCACATAAATCCAACACCTGCAGACAATAAAAAATGCCAAGACCCAGGCAGCCCCTCACCCAACAGTGCACAAAACAATTATTTCAAACACAACTAAAAATAAACTCCTACAACAAGTGTTATATGTATAACCCATGAAATTAAAAGCCATTTGTATAATTGAATCTTTACTCTAACCTAGAAAACCATTTGAGATATAGATTCAGTTTTGATCACGGAGGGAGGTAGTGCCACATAGGATTTTATTGATGTCCTTGAATGTTGGAAGTGAAGATTTGTCTTTAATATATTGCTGAGTGAGATGTAAAGGACCGCTTCAGTAGAAATAAATAAAATTAAGCAAAAGCGCACTATCCTGATGAGGAGCTGGAAGCAAAGAGCAGGCTACAGAGCACAGCACAGACGCTGCCATGACTGTGATGGGTTCAGCCTCACTCAGTGTCATTTATGTCTTTAGCTTTATATCCATGCTTTGTCCTTCTTCTCCCATCATCAGCTGTCATATGAAATCCACTGTGAGAGTAATGTGAGAAACCACACAGAAAACCTAAAAGATGCTATTCACGTGCTACGTTGGGTTCTTAGAAGGCCCGTGACAAAGTTACGAATAAATATTTGAATATTTAAAGATCACATTCACATAGAGATAGCTCAGTGCTTAAGAACTTTAATGTTCTTCCAGAAGACCCGTCAGTCTCCAGTGATCGCACCAGACATCTCTCAGCCACCTATAGCTCCTGTTCCGTAGGAACCGATGATTTCTCTGGACTCCCATGCGCATACACCCCCATGACACACACACACACACACACACACACACACACACGCCATAATTAAAGTTAAAAATAAATCTATAAAATAATAAATAAATCAGATATCACTTTTCAGCTTTGCAAACATGCTTGTTCCTGGAGTGTAAGGGACCACAGTGTTGTTGATTGTGTAAGGCACAGTTATATAATGCTATCCATAGACAGTTAAACTACAGACTATGTACCATCTTAGAGGATAGAAAGTTGGTGAGAAAGACTGTTTCTATATCCACAAAGCTAGCTCTTATTCCCAGGGGCTTCCTGGCTTGCAGTTCAGATACAGGGTGGGCCTTAAAAGTCACAATCCTCCTGCCTCTGCTCTCTGTGTGCAGGGATGGGAATTGTGTATGACTACACCCTGCCCTCATTTATGTGTTTATCTGTGTGTGTGCAAATTTATTTTCATACATACATTTGAACAATTCTATATTTTCCTTTCATTTCACTTAAAAGTTTAATGAAATAGCACCTCAGTTTAGAGGGGCTCTCTTGTACTCGCCACCAGTACCAGTTGCACCTGTCTGCCTGCCCTCCAGGGACAGAGCAGCTCTGACTCTTAAGGCTCCTATGGGTGTGAAGCTGATGTGAGGCTCTTGTGTTTTTGCCTACTACCCCCATACACAGTATAGAAATCAAATTCAAGTTGGATTCTCTATTTCTGCCCTGATTTCTTAACCCCCTGTTCTGCCTCACCCCCTTCTCCCTACACTTGTATCTCTTCTATATGTATGACAGAATTAGGATCCTCCCAGGTTATAACCTAAAGACAGAATTTTGATTAAAATATATATAAATTATAAATATATAAAATATAAAAATATATATATGTATATATGTGTGTGTATGTGTGTGTGTGTGTATATATATATATACATATATGTGTATATATATATATATATATATATATATATTAGAGAGTTCAAGATAGTCTTTTATTCCCTTCCCTGTGTATCAGGGGAATTATAAAGTCATAATTCTATACTTAACAGCTGAACTCAATTTTTACCGAGAGATACTGTTCGTGTGTAACATATATCATGTTCTAAGTGGATTTCAGGCTGATTTCCAGAAAGCTGTCTGAGCTTTTGAACTTTACCTCTCTCTGTGCTTAGAGACTGTGATAGAGTCCCTTCTTTACAGTAGAAATGACCTTGATGTTTGATTTTTCTCCTCTGATCACTTCTAGAAAATTGGGCTGTAGCTCAGATGCAAGATAAATCAATAAACACTTTAAAGTGGAATTGGGCTATCTGAACACTAATTTTATGCCCCAAACCAATGTCCGGGTGAAAAATAGATCCTGTTTTCTCGAAGAGACTTACAGAGCGAAACCTATTTGGCATTTCTGAAATTTGTAATATCACCTCTTCAACACTGCGTGCTAGTCAGAGAACAGAAAATATCTCAACTTTTCTAACAACCTTCATGACTGTTTTAGGGATCATAGATGATTTAGGTTCCTGTTACAAATCCATAATGTAATTATGTAGTCAAATCTTTGCACAGTTGTCCTACTCCAGAATATTTCTATTATGTATTGTGTGCCAGAAAAGGAGAATGCTCAATGCAAGGTTAGCTCAACTGGAGGATTTTCTAAGTAGAACTAATATAGATAAATGGACTACTACTTCTTTGTCCAACGTTCATTATCTATGCCCTAAATTTGAATAAAAATTGCTGTGTTTTTGCCTTATAGTTAGTTTTGCTGTGTAGCTGTCGAAATTTCAAGAATGGAGAAGTTTTCAGTCTTTCAGAGAGATGTTCAAAAACTTTATGAGGACATTGACATATCAATATTTCTGTTCTACAAAGACTTTTTTTATAATGCATAATTATTTATTAATATTATATGGTGTGGGATATTATGTTGGGGGGGTAGTTATGCCATAGTATATCTGTGAAGATGTGTGGACAATTAGTGTACTTGTGCCTCTCTGACTCTTTCTGTGGCTTCCACTGAGGGAACTCGGATGGGTAGGCTTGTATGGAAATAACCTGTACCCTCTGAACCATCTAACTGAACCTTATTCTAAATCTTACTGCATACAAAAACAAAAAAAAAGGTTAATGGCAGGTTTTGGTTTCCCATATCTTTTGTAACATGACTGAAAGAGATTTACAGAAAAAAAAAAATACTGGATATCAAAGAAATCTTAAGAAAGATAGTTTTTGTAGGCTGAAATTTTTAGTTGAAATGCAAATGGATCACTAATGTACTTATGAAAATCTCCTCAGTGAGGTATTCATGGCACATTGGAGAGCTCTCCCTTCATTGGATGTCTTGCAGGTTTCTCTTCAGATCCCTGAGCGTTAGCTAGAATAGAGAAGCCTAAATGTTTCTGCTAATAATACACTGCCCTTACAGTGTGTCCATCCAGGGATGGGAATTTAACACATTCAAGACAGTAATTCTTAATCCCAACTATCATATAAGAAGATGGGTAAGGCACGCTAATGTAATCAGGACTGTGCAATTTTACATGATGCTGAGGTACCATTAATCATTCCTTAGTTTCCCGCACTATTCTGTTCATGAAACTTCTCATTGACTTTAGGAAACAAGTAAGTATAGGGCACTGTAAAAGATAGATTCGAAAAGCTCACAGTGAATATACAACCACCTCCTGTTCCTAAAATATACATCAAGTATGTTCATTTTTACCTACTTCCATTGTGAGAATTTTATCTCAAGCCTCCACCTGAGCTGCCTGGCTCTTCTACAAGACCTTCCTGCAGACTCCATTTCAATTTTACTCCCAGCTTTTCACTACAAGCCCCCAAAATGTTGGACACCACAAGGGATACTTCAATTATTTTATGCTTAGAGAAACAGAAAAGATGATGAAATAAAACATAAAAGTGACACCTTGGTATGATCCTCTCAGGCTCAGTCTGACCAACCACCTTAGATCAAGGTACCTTGTCCCCTTTCAAAGTGTGGTTGACCCATCCAACTCAGCGATTTCTCATCTGTCTTCACTGCTGCCTGCCTGAATTAATGCAGATTTTCTCACACTCTAAATCATATTTTAGCAGCAGCTCTCCCCAAATCTTCTGTGCAGGTTTTGCCTATATTCTCTACCCCTTTGTTGTTTATTCATTTTCTTGTTTACAACAAAATTTAAACATGAATTCGCGTACGTATACATACACACAACTCATACACATGCATAGATATTTTTATTCAGAGAAAGACTGAAATAGGGAACAAGGAGATAAATAGGCATCTGCTTTTTGTTTCTTGGCTTTTGACTTGCTAAAAATTGCTCATTTCATAAATTCAAGGATCGGGTGTATGTTATTCTTTAAATCACATCTACTATGCTCTCAACACATTTAAAAAATGTTTTCCGCATACAAATGAACAAAAATAATGCAGCAATAATGATGATCTATTTTTTTTTTTCAAGATGGATAGACAGCTATGAAGCAAGCTTAAGGAATTTCAACTAAAAAGCATTTCAACTCTGAAATTCACGCCTACTAAGCCGCCATAGTGTCCTGCTTCTGTACAAACCTGGCCTGGAATTTTTTTTCTGCACTCCAATTTTCTTGTTGTCCTTGTCCTTAAACAAAAATGTAACATGAATAGCTGACTGTATCACATGATATATGTCCCCAGGTATTTCTGTACTACTTCATAGGTAGTTTCAGATCTCAAATATCATTTACTTCAGAACAATGACCAAATATTTAACATGACTATAGTTGCTTACATAGATAGCCACTTTAACATATGTTGATCAAGTCTGAGACGTATCGGAGGAGGAAAAGTTTAGTTCAGAGACAAAACCTTCAGAAAATACAGAACATTTCCCAATGAGAATTTAAGCTTGACAAATGAGAGGCAAATTTACTTGTAAGAAAGTTCATATCTTTACCTGGAAGTATTATTCACCTTGAAAGGTGTTTTTCAGAAAAATATGATACCAGGTTGTGCCCCGGTGCCCATTGAGCTTGCTCTGCAGAAAAATGAGCCACCCCACAACTCCCCACCCCTACCCTGGCATCTTGGTATACGCCATGTCCTGTAGTTAAGACACCTAATGTAAGGGGTATTTTTACTCCTAATTTCTAATCCAAGGGATACTTTCAATAAATGTATATACAGAACCTCCATCGCTAAACAAGTTCCTTTACATTGGGTCACAAAATAAAGCATGTACAGGGAGAATTCAGTCTTCACAGTAGTTGAAGGGACTTTTTGTCATGATGTGACAGTGGGTGTCCTCAGTGCTGAGAGATGAGAGTCTGTCCATGGGTTCAGACCCGCAGTGCTGACTTGCTCATATTCCTGCACGCTTTCCTCACTGGGTGCTCAATTCTCTTGTGATTCATTAAGCAATCGGTGTGTGGTTATCCTAATTAATGATGTCATCAAGTCCATTCCGACGAAACAGCAAAGGACTGAGATGGCGAGTGAGAAGGGACAGTCTATGCCCTATACCATTTGAATCCATTCAGTGTTCCATTCACAACTATTAACTAGCCCCCTTCGTATGACAGGCCCTCATGTCCCAGAAGGATGTCAGTTAAAACCACAGCTCTAACTCTCTTTACGGTGTTACATTTTATTGAATTTTATTCCTTTTCTCCATTTTAATTTTTTTTTAAAAAAAAATAACTGTTCTCAATGCTTTATTTTAAAAGGTATAAGGAGATCCATGCTGTGTTTCCAAGTTGTATTTCATTCTTTTTTTTCTTTTTTTTTTTTTTGTGAAAGGGCTTAACTATTAAATCCTGTGTCTGACCTTTAAGAGAACCGTGAGATATTGAAGTCACACTTGGAAAAGCAATTCCTCGGCATGTACCTGCCAAGACCTGCAATTACTCAGCACCCCTCACCTGCTGAGACTGCCATCTCAGCTGTAGTGGTTCCTATCCCTGGAATAATGTCAACCCCTAGCTGTGAAGGTGGTGTCAGTATTATTTGCCACTACGTAGGCAGAACACAAACTTGCTGGGCATGTCTTGAGTTAATAATAGTTTGGTGGGTATCAGCTTCTTACCTGTGATTGATTACACATGCTGTGCAGAGGGTCTAGAAGCTCTGTGATAAACTGTATGAAAAGGGGAGAGAGGAAAGTCAAAGATCTACATTAGTGTTGTTACTTTAAAATCATGTAAACTACAAGTGAGTTGAAATGGACATTGGAGCATAAAGTAGAAGCAGGCTATTGGTTGCCTCCAGGTTGTCAAAGTATCAAAGAGGTTTTAGAAAATCAAGGTATTGGAGTAAACAGGCTGAGTAAGTCAGTATAGCCGACCTCCATAATACCCGGGGATGTGTTACACAGGGGATGGGTACATTCCACTCCACCATGATCCTGTAAGTACGCAAATTCCCAATTAAACCTTTGCTCAGGAAATTTAAAAAAAGCTGAGTAGAGAATGTTCTGAGAGGCAGCCCTGTGAGGTGCTCTTCCTCTGCACATCCTCGCAGCCCCTTTTCTGAAAGTAAAGACAAGTCTTTAAGCTCTGGTTTCAAAACCAAAAGAGAAATTCTTGATAGTGTAGACCTATCTTTCGTCTGTTGCTTCCTGAAGAGTGCCGACTGTGTTTGGTGTGAACTGCAGTAACCATTTCCCTGATCCGAACGTAGGAAAGGTAGAAGCTGGACTACAAGATACGTCAAAGCGTGAGAATCCCCTAATAATTGAGAAGCCCTTGCTTATCAACTTGCATGCTGGTTAACTTCTCAAGCTTTTTCTCTCTCTCTCTCTCTCTCTCTCTCTAATGGCATCAAATGGCTCAGAGCCACACTGTGCCAGAAAGAATGAGAGGCCTCTGATGATCACAGAGTTAAGGCTTTCTATAATTTGCAGCCATCCATACTCATGACTTTCCCCCCCTAATTGGTATGAAATCTGTACGAACATGGACTAAACTTTTTGGGATTTGCACTTTTCTCTTTCTTTGCATATGATGCATTATTCATGGGGACTTTATAGCATTTATGGTAAAAGCGTCCGAATGTGCAAAGTGAAATATGTTAGAACCGTGTCCCTTTCTCATTAATTTGATACTGTCTTGAGTTTTTCTGAAGTGGACTTCTTATGCTATCATGTACAAAGGCAAATCGGCAGTAGCACATGGAAATTCTTGCTTAAGAGACTCGACAAATGCTTTTACATGAATTTAAGTGTTTTGTCTCTTAGGAGCAGTATCTCTGAGTTTCTGGAGAGCTTTATTCATGCCAAAAATGTAAATCGTTTCTGGAATGATTCCAGAGAGTCATACTATATTAGCTTTGTGGTGTGTCGTGAACTGATCCATGAAAACAAATGGAAATGGACTATGAGTCTTAGGGAAAGAAGAATGAATACTGAGATATTTTATATTGATATAAATTGAGTATAAATATGTCAAGTCTACCAATTCAAGATGCATTAATAATGACAATGTTATTAACTGTGTGTGAACTGTGACTCATCCTCTATGTGAGGAAGAAAAGACGTCTGTCAATCCAAAACACATTTGACTCTAACTGGATCCAATGGGCCAGCTGATTTAACATTCTCAGTGAGGTACACTGAGAATGTCTTAGCTCTTGTGCTCTAACTGCCATCATCTAAACATAACACAGGAAGGGACAGAAAGAATAGGAAACACAAGAGGGATCAGAGAGTGAGAGTTCTGTCTTCCTCTCACTTCTTAACCTGAGCACTTATTAACTTCATAAGTGTTCTTATTTCTAAGGTAGGCAACTTAAAACCACTCTACGAAGGAATGAGAGGGCTTGAAGATCCCAGAGTCTTAGAAGCATGGGCTTTTAGAGTAATGCAGAAATCTCACATGCAGAGCCTTTAACAAGATTAATCTCCATATTTCTGCAGAGTGATTATTAGACAAGAGGAATTTACTGCTTTTCAGACAATTATCTAAACCTCAAGGAGCACTTTCAGGTGTAGGAGAGGGCACAGAGTAAACCCAGATTGGATTCATACCCAAGATCATGAGTATAAGCTATGATCTTAGACACGCCAATTTCATCTAAATTGTGATTTCTTAGTTTACAAACAGAGGTAAAAAAAATCAATTATTTGAGAAGCACAAGAATAAAGTTCTTTATCAATCGTTACAACGATGTTGATCACAGGGTTATTGTCATCCATAACAAAAGTTTTTTTCTAGTTTATGAGATAACTCATTGTTAAGAATTGGAGCTAGTGAGCCCAATGAATCACTTGACAGGAAACAGAGAAGTTGAGGTCCTCTTCCAACCCCCTTACCCTCCACCACCCCTGGTCAACCCTTGCAACCGTTGCAGTCCTACCCCTCAGCACCTCCTTTCTCTTGTAAAAAAGGCATGTTTTGAGGAAGGCTGACATACCTACAGGTCTGGGCTGGAGAGCACTGCCTTCCCACTGAGGAGAGACCCATCCAGGGCAATGCTCAGTCCTTCTCTGTGAAATCTCTGCCCTGGGGCAACCTTTTAAAGAGATTTAAAAACCCTCTGACACGTTTGCCATTTAAGCAAAGCCAAGAGTGCTGCCGAAGAAGCAGCATGGGAGGGAGCTTGGGAACGACTTCAGAAAGTATAAAAATAATGAGTTTTGTTTCTTTTCTGCCAGAAGGGCTTCAGCAACTCTGCCCTTCCTTATGTGTGCCTATAGGCAAGATTTTGCTCTGGACCACAGTTATTCTCTTTGAGTCTTTCAGTTCCTCTTATATTTTTTATGTGCCCTTCTTGCTCTGTCCTTTTTTTTTAATTTGTTTTTTTAAATTTTTTAAATTTTTACCATTATTTTGTATGTCTCTATTTTGATCGTTCTGTTACCAATGACGTAGTATGTACCAATAATCTACTATTTGTGAATTATAAGAGGCCATGATGTTCCACTATCAGAAATGCTGGGCACCCTCCGGTAGAAGGTCACTGCCTTCCAGGGAAGTCCTTCATCTCGGCAGGACTGAGCCTGGCACCTCGCCCATAACTGGGGATATGCGGTTTATCTCTCCTTACGCACATCACTCTCCCCTCCGTGGGTGCTGACACATCCTTTCCCATTCTCACTGTCTCTGCCCTCCAAGGTCTGTTTATCTCCTTTGAGAGGTGCTGTGTGCTCAATCTCTTTTCATTCCGTGATGTCTAAAGGGATGATTGACACGCTAAACCAAAGCTCCGTGTAGAACCAAGCCCCTCTCCTTTGCTGTCTTCACTCATTGTGTGAGATCTTGTCCAAGCTCATGCTCTCTGGGGCAGCCTCGGGGAGCTATCATCTTTTGTCTTATTATTCATATTATATTCATATTAAACCACTCAGCCACAGATTAGAGTTTATATCGACTGTATTCTTTCACAGATTGCTTTCACTTCCTCCTCTCTTTTTGATATTCGAGTGTTTTCATTGGCCTTTCTCATTACACTCTCCTCAATCACGATGCTAACCATTCTGATTTTGTTTCATTCGCATCATTTTTACTGCTTGCTTCTCTATGCTGCTCCTCTCCACATACGATAATATTTAAATATCTTAACACAGACCCCAGCTTATCCTTTTCTAGTCTTGATTCATTTAGTCTCTCATCACTCTCTGGAGAGTTCTAATAACTGTGCTGCCTATTCTCCTGTTATTTTTCCAAAGTTTTGTGCTTTTGCTTTTGCTCAACATGTTCTCTGTGTCCTAGAGATTTCCCATCTGGTTTTCTTAGGTCATGTCAAATTTACATAGTTGTGGATAATATTTTATTTCCTTAGCAGTTGTGGTGCCCTGAACTAGTTTACGGCATGATGGAAATATCAGGCAGCTGAGGCTACAGGAGCAGCTGTTTCCAATAAGTGGAAAAGCACTGTTCTTTATCATGAATGTCCTGGAACTGGCAAGTTTTATGTCAACTTGACACAATTTAAAGTCATGTTGGAAGAAGGAACATCAATTGAATAAAATACCCAAACTAGATTGGCCTGTGGTGCATTTTTCTTGATTGACGGTTGTTGATGTGGGAGGTCCAGCTCCCTGTAGATGATGGGCTGGTTCTACTGGGTGCTGTAAAAATGTAGGCTGAGGAGAAGGCTAGTAATTGGTGTTCTTCTATTACTTCCACATTAGTTCCTGCCTGCAGGTTCCTGCCTTGAATAACTGTCCTGACTTCTCTTGGTGAGACAGTGTGACATGAGTTTTATAAAATGAAATAAGCCCTTCTATCCCCATGTTATATTTCATCAAGGTATTCCATCACAGCCCCAGAAACCCTAAGACAGCTCCCAGTCATGACTCTCCAGGTCTCACAGTGTCAATCTCCTTAAGTGAACTCTGGAACTTCCTTCTCTCCTCTTTCTCACCAACTCCATAGCTTGACTTCTTGGGGTCTTCACTCATGTGGATCAGTGGACAGTCCCTACTTCCTGAATGACATAAGACACAGTCATTCCTGAATATCACCTTGAGGTGGCCTTTACTGGTTTCTTTGATGGAGAATCCCTTATCTTTTTTATCTCTGTCTTTCCTGATAAGGTTGTTTCCTTTCTGTTAGGTTTTGTTCTTCTCATTTTGTTTTGTTTGAGTCAGGGTCTAGCTATGCAGTCATGACTGGCTTTGGCCTGTGCAGTCTTCCTTCCTCAGGCTCCCTGATGCTGGGGTGGCAGGGATGAGCATCATACATGACACAGCTATTTCCTCACATGCATGATGTGCAGTATGGTCTTACCTGTAACATTCCTGTACACTGCCTGTGTCAGTAGCTGCCACATTTACTGAGGTTCTACTGGCAGGGAGAATTTGTGAGTGACTGCCTAGGGTACATATTTTGTAGGTGTAAGTTAACATGTCTGCTCACAATAATTTTGTTGTGAGCTAACGCTCCAGAATACAATGGTCTATTAGATATGCACTGAGTCTTGGAGCAATTGCATTTTTCAGTGTTGTGTTAACATGCCCTTCTGCTTCAAAACAGATACATGCCCCCATGCTTATTTTCTTCCTATTCCTTTTGATGGGTGGCAGAGACATTCATTCAGTTTTTGAAAAGCAAATTCCATTTAGGAATAGAGGAGAATAATCTTTTTAGTGCCGTTAGAATATTGAGAACTTCCCTATCATGGCTCCAGTTTCAATTAACCTTTCAGATTTCCATTTGCCTCATGGATTACAGCCACCAGCTTTATTATATTTCTCTTTACAAAAGTTCTATATAAGGGCCTCAAGTTGCTAGCATCTTTCTAGTCAAACAGTTCAGGAGCATGGTTCAGCTTCCTTTCGGGATGGCTTTCCTCCTGGCATAGCTCTTGTGACACACATCCTCTACCACTTGACTACCACTCGCTGGAGTTACTTTGATGGTGGGTGTCTTCAAATCTCACTCAGATCCCTTTCCACAAATATAAAGGACTCCACACTAATCTGCCACCCTCACAAACATGTCTACTAACAGTTGTAAAAAAAATTATTTTGTATACATCCTTAATAATGACCTCTACTTTTATAGAAATTCTATTCCCACTCCGTTAATTGTTTCTTTTCCTTCTATAACTTTACTCACTGATACATCACTCCTACCAATAACTATACAGTCCAGAACAGAGGACTTCTGAGTGATGGGAACAGACTCTGCGGCATTGCAGCATCCCACAGAAACAATCCATGTTAGATACTGATGCAAAACTGTGGGATTAAACTGGACTCAATTGGGTTTTTTTTATTACTTATTTATTTTTTGCTGCCATTTCTCTAATGTCTCTTGGCCTTTTGCCATATTTTCTAGGGCACATTTTCCCCTTAAACTCACATGCCTTTATCTTAATCCTTTTCTCGGAAGCTATTGACGTTGAAATTGAAATTCTCTCACTTTCTTTGGCGAAGTATTTTGAGCATCCATCCACTGATGCTCTGATGCTTAAATAAATCTTAGGGGCATAGCGTGCTAGCAATTTTTGCCTGTACTGAAATACTATGTCCTATAGGGAGTTTCACTGAGACTCAGAAAATTTTAAAGATAGGCTCATTAAGATTCAAGAGAACTCATGAGTCTCAGGGAGTTTCTAAAACCTGCAAGGCTGGCTAAGTTACCCCTTCCCAGAGATTATATAAACAGTTAGGACCACTGAGGCAAGAGGGCTCTGACCTGTCAACTCTTCTATAAATCTGACAGACAGCTCCAGGGGTCCAGTTTTCATGAATTGTTACTGGTGTTGGGCTATGCATTCAGTAAGCTGCCTTTGATTTATCTGTGCTCCACAAATAGCTATTCACCAATACTCTTGTAAGTACCCCAGTAAGCTGTCTGTCATTGGTTCCTTACCTGGGAACCTGGGAATAGTGTCATACAACACATGACATACTTGAGACAGATAACTCTTAGTTCTTGATGATATAACACTCAGCTAATTGCTGCCTCATTCCAATTTTTGCCTCTGTCTCACCTACACTCCTCTTACCTGTCTTAGTCTTGTGGTGAAGCTGTTGCAGATATTAAATTATTTTGTACCATTTCAGTAATTACTACACTCTTCCTTGTTGAAGAATTAGGTAAAGCAAACATAGTGTGGATTATTGAGATTGGGGAATTTCTTCTTATTCCTGCGTTTTCATTATGCAGTAAAGTATAAGTGAATATCTTATAAATTTATAGTTATGATTTTCAGTAAAATTCAGGAGAAAATGGAACCCTGCAACACAAAATTTTGGCAGAGCTGCCTATTTTGTCATTTGCAAGTCTATGATTGCTGCTGCTGGAATCCTCTCTCAGATGACATTTAGTGCTGGTCACATTTAGCATCGGGAGCCCTTAGCTCCTGAGGCAGGTCTGTAACACAAGCAGCCCTGAGCCTTTAATGCAGATGCTTCTATGACAATTGTGCAGTTTAATATAATTGGGACCTTTGCTGTATCTTATAAAGATCTTCCTGTCAAAATGATTCTGTTAAACACCCCAGGAAGTGTTCTTCTAAAGTACTTTCCCACTCTGTTCTTATTCTGTATGTCTAAGACCATTTGTCAAAAGATAAATTTGATGCGGCCCACTGATATTCAATGTATAAAATCCACTGTGTTTTAGGAACCCGATGTCTCATATTCTTGCCTCCAGATCTACTGCCAGTTTCCAGTCCCTATGGCTTCTGAAATTTACCCATTCTTTAATTTTATTTCTTATGAATTTACTATTAATGTTTCCTGTATCTGAGACTAGGAAGGGAACATACAAACATTACCTTGTAGGATTGTCTATTCAAATAAATTTGGTCCATTTAAAGGACTTTCTTTATAGAGATAATATTTTTTTCTTATTATAGATTTAGTTTTCTAAAACTTTGAAGTTAAATAGCATTACTTTCTGAAAATTTATTGATAAAAATTGAATTATAGGTGATTTTGCATGCATAGTTACCAGTGTGAAGCTGTTACAGTTGACCTACACTTTCAATCTAGTCTTCACAATACATCTATGGGACAGATGGCTTCAGTAGGCCCATTTTGCATCGAGCACACTGAGTCTGAGAGGTGGTACAACTTGTTCAGGGCCACAAGGTTGCTGAGATACAAAAACACACTTAACCCTGGCAGAGCTTGTCTCTGGTCTGAAATTACAAAAGTTAAACTTCAGCACAGAGACTAACTTCCTTATATACTTATCCCCTACCTGAGCCAGTTATGCCAGCTCAATCTTGTGATTCTCTATAATATAACTCTGATGTATTATACTGTCTCTACTGAGTCTCTGACACATTCTTCAATGGCATGTATGTCCCAAATAGTCTCTAATGCTCAATGAAATCCAAGTATCTTTCCCCAGAGCTGGCCTGAGGGCTTAAGTGTATTTGACTCAATCCGGTCAGCGCTAAGGACAGAAGTCACTAAATAGCTGGGAAGCACTGACATCGTTTTAAAGAAAAGGTTTTTTATCTTTACCCTTACCCTAGGCATCATGGCCTTTGCTTGCTCCCAGGGGCTTCCTTCTAAAGGCTAATCTTAGTGAAACCTCCCTTGTTAGTATCTGTGTTTCAGCAATAATTTTACCAATATTAAGTTAGTAATAACAATGATAAGAGCTGCAAAAACAAAAGTAAATATGGATTATTTATTTATTTATTTATTTATTTATTTATTTATTTATTTATTTATTTATTTATTTTGCAAAGTGTCACAGTGCCATTTAACTCTCGAAAATACTCATTATTTCCTTCGAGGATTCTGTAAAACACAGATTGAGTCAGACACTACCTGGATGTAAGTTAATAAGTTTTGTATTGAAGATTTCCTACCTCAAAGTTGGCTGTGGATGAACCACACGGCAGCAAGGGGGTAGCACTGATATCCTGCTGTTTTTGATTTTGTTTGTTTGTTTGTTTTGTTTTTTGCCTATAGGGAGAATCTTCTGCTGCACATTTGACTTAGTAACTAACTCCCTCCAGTTTCTGAACTCTCCTGAAGAGGCTGTATATGAAATCCCCTTTGTCCTCTGCATTCACGCTTTCATGGAACCCTTAGGTTCTGTTTCCGGGTCAGAAATGGGTTCCTAGTAACGAAAAGACTTTTTTCCATTCTGTGCTTCCTGTCAGTGTAGACTACTGATGTCAGAAACCAGTGAGAGCACCCTAAAGTCAACTGTGTTTCCGGCTTTCACTGAGCATGTGCCCGCATTCCTGAGAGCTGTGCTCTGTCCCCTGAGCTAAGGCTGACTGTGCCATTTCACTGCCTGATCTCCACCAGCAGCTGGAAGACCTAGTTCCTGTTCCCAGCTTTTGTTTCCCTGTCCTGATTCCCTGTGGTCAACAGGCTCTAAGATAGTTTTAACATCCAAGATTTACAGATGACTAGAATCCCTGTTGTTCTTTAGAACTGGGTTATGCTTCGGACACAATACTTTTTTCTGATACACTTTCCTTACCCTTAGTTTTCCTTCCCAACCCTATTTTCCCTCCCTCCACCCTTTCTGCTTCTCCCCTTCCAGTTCCCTCCCTATTTCCTTCCTTCCCCTCCTGTTCTCCCCAAATCTCTTTCCCCAGTCTCCCTTCCCTTGACTTTCCTTCTCCATAGCTTCCCCCATCCCCGATGATCCTCCCCATTATCCCCCGCCCCCCTTAGTGTTCCAGACTTTTCTTTGTTCTTTTGGTTCCCACTTGCTGTCTGACTTAAATGAATTCTTACTTCTTAAACTCTACAGTATTGGTTTCCGATTTTAGAAACTATAAAGATGTGTGTAACAAGAAGTATTTCCCAACTCTTAGGAAGGATTCTAAGATGTTAGCCTGAAGGGAGAGCAGTGTATGAAATCAATTCTCTTCACTCTAGAATCGCAGATTTTTCCTCAATAGTATTACAGTGCTTGATGGTACTAAGCCTTCCTTTCTGTACTGCTTAGATAAACATTTTGCTATAAATTAATAACTGCACTCATTGTTCATTATTAATGACTATTAATTAAAAATCTGGTGACTTGTACCTTTTTAAAAATGGGAGATTTTGGCCAACCATTCATGGTCAGAGGACTTTTAAAACATAACCTTTGAAAAAACATCCTTAGGAAAAGAGTTTTCACTTCTAAATTCTGAACTTCGTTTTTAGGCTGTTTTAACTAAGTTATCTCCTGTAAAGCTCACTCGTGTTGTGGACTTTTCCACTGCACATATTTCTTTTCAGGACACCATAACAGTCCTCAAAATATATTCATGTAGTTTTGAATTTTTGCAACGTTGGCCAAAGTTAAAAATATAATGTTATTTGTTTAAGATTCCCATGTATTCCTTCTTTTGTCTCCTTCAAACTTTCTTTCCTTGTTTTATGTTTCTATGATTTTAATACGTTTTTTGCTGTATCTCAAAGAAATAGTAGAATGGGCGTAATATTCAACATGGGCTTCATAAACATACATAGTTTATGTTATCTCGTGCATACAAAGAAATTTGGGACATTGGTCTCCAGTTGTCATGATATGAAGCATAAAGGTAGGTCCAATCTGAAATTTATGATATTCCACAAGCTCCTACACCCCATCTAATTGTATAAAAGAGGTAAGAGTTGAAATGTCCAGAACTATAAATTAGAGAATGGGAACTTCTTTAACTAAGGAGGTGATAAGGAGATCATTCTAGACTCATCCACATCCACTCCAGCCGAAGACCATTCAGGAAAGATGCAGCCCGTAAACTTGTCATGCTCGAAGTTCCCTCTGCAGTTACAGGCATACCACATCATTTCCCATTGGAACTTTCAGGACACAAAATTCATACGGGTTCTGGGCTTTAAAAATCAGAAATACCTAATGTTAGAAGCTTCATACACATTGCAGTGCTTTGCCACGTTGTCCACAGCCCATCTTTCAGATCATGTCAAACAGTACATCCTGAAAAGGTCGGGTGCTTCCAGGTCAAAAGTGAGGGAAATGACCTCGAAAGACTGCTGTTCCCTCTAAAAGTGCATTAATAGATTCATGTATTGATCGCAAGCTTGTACATCAGAGATAATATTGTGGAATTTATTTTGAAACTATTGAATAGAGGAAAAGTAACTAACATTAAGAGAAGCTTGATATACCACCAAAATATAGAACTTTCCACTTGACGCTACTTTACAGCCCTTATTCCATTCTGTCTTTAAAACTGTGGTTCCTACATGGTATATTTGACACCAAATGCATCCTAGAGCATGACACTTTCATACGGTTTTGACAGCTGGGGTTTCACATTCAAGCACCGCTTAGAAGAGTTGTGACTTAGACTGCACATCTAACATCTCGGCAGCTTCATTTCATGGGGCTAGCGAGAATGAAATCCAAAGGTAAGGAGAAACCCAGAAATCAGTGAGAGGCCAGAGACTGAAAAACAAAACCATGTGTATGTAAAATACCAATTGGCAGATTGAGGTATCAAAGCAAGGCTGGCTGAGAAAATGCCTTATCATCTTACACTGAAGATATACAAATTGCTTCTAAGTTAACATCTACTATGTGGCCTGGGAGGGTATTTTTTTTCCTAGTCTGGTTATTAGTACTTTTCAGCATTCAGTCAGGTATCATCTTCTGTTCTAACCAAGTATCTTCTTTTCAGTAACATAACATCTATTCTGCTGTGAAGCCCTAATTGTTTCTAGAGCTTTATAAACCATCAACTTCATTCTAATTCAACATGATTTTTGAAAGCAGAACAAGAAGCTGAAAGAAATAATTTGGGTGGATTCTGACTTCATACATACATCTGGCATTCAGCACTGAAAAACACAAAATTCATAACTAGCACAGCTCCCAAGAAAGACATAAGCCACAGCAAATATACAGTTCTAAACTGGGCACAGAGCTGCCTACTTCCAATCCTAGAGTCTTGGGAGGCCAAGCAAGATGGTTATGTGTTCCAGGACAGCCTGGGTGACCTAAGAGGAAGGAAGAATCATATGTTTTATTCATCATACGATTTTGATTTTCATCACCAAATTAATAAATAAAGACTTCCTAAATATTTCCCTTAAATTCACTGTGACATTATAAACACTACTGAGAAGGCCTAGGAAACAAGACAACCTGATGCTTGGGTCACAATTATTTACTGCTCTTGTCGCACATTAATCTCAGTTTCGTCAATGCTATTTCCTTAGCTTAAAAATGACAATTTTTACCCAGCTCATAGCATATTATTCGACTGTCTATTCAAAAGATGTAAATATATGATTGTTCATATTTTTGTGGATGGTTACCCCAAATCTACTTAAGGTCAGTATTACTGTTAACTTCTCATTTATGAAACAATTAAACCACTAATTTTCATCCATAAAATGAGGACATACTGTGTATATGACTGTGTATATGTGACTTTCCTAGGAAATAACTAAACATGGATGTCAACGTGAACTTACGGCAGCTGTTCCATTTTATGTGATATTATTCCACTTTCTAGTAACAGTTTTTATTTTGTTTCTCCTTTTTATTTAATTAAATACACTAAATTATATGTTCTTGATACGAAAAAATAAAAATCTATTTTTCACAGTGTTCCAGGAGCCATTGCGTGTCTACACCAAGTCCTCTACATTTATATTTTAGCTTCCACGTTAGTGTCTTTGTGGGATTTCTGAGTGTTCTATTGAGTGGTTCTCTGATTCTTGTGCCTTCTCTTGGGCTTTGTTGACTGAAATATAATGGACTACATTCTATGTACTTTTGGCTAAAGTTTGGTGTTTTGTTTTCTTTGTTTTTCTTTTGGGTGCTATTTTATTTTGTTTTCTTGTTTGGAGGAGTTCTGTTGTTGTATTGGGTTTTTGTTGTCCTGAGAAAGAACTTAAAAGTTGGATGGATGAGGAGGGGAAGAGGGTCTGGAAGAACTTGGTGGAGAGGAAGAATATGATGAAATATATTTAAATTTAGAAATTTATTTTAAATAAAAAAAGAAAAGAAAACTGTGTTAGGTAATACATATTTTAATTAATGGATGGAGTCATTCCACAAAAGGTATATATAGTTAAAAAATCATGTTGCATTTGACAAATGCATGCAACTATAACTTTCAATTTAAAATATAATAAAAAAGTGATAAAATGGAAAAAAGATATAACTGATTACAAATTAAATCTTTGACTTCAGAGATGGCTCAGCAGTTAGGGGCCAGTAATGCTCTTGCAAAGGACCAAGTTTGGTTCCCAACGCTGACAGCAACTCCAGTTTCAGGGGATCCAGCCATTTTTGGTCTCTGCAGGCACTGCGCCTACATGCGCAAACTCATGACAAACAGATAAACAATTAAAACAATAAAAATCAATAAATAATATGTAAAAATGTCGCTTCTGTCTTGCAGCATGCATCACCTTCGGAAAGGTTTAAGGCTGCTCTCTTCTAGCCCAAGTAGCCTTTGAGTTTTAAAATTTGCACATGTCATATCCTGCATTACTTATGCCAAATAAACAATATCATCTTTTTAGAAATATGTGAAGCTTTAGATGATCATTTATTGCAGTGTCACATAGATATACTCAGGTTACTTTCTGTGAATTTTTAAGTGACATATTACAGACTGTCTAAGGAATGAATACTCTCAAATTTGACAAGAGAGATTGTTTTAATTATTGTAACTGACGGAGAATCAATATATAGTTCAAGAGGTTTTGAGTTTTCTTTCATACTCACTTACTCATAAAAATGTGATTATTTCTGTGTACAAAAAGCATAGAATAAAATACCATATTGATTAAAGTAAATTAATACAGTATTTATTTAATAAAGTGAAAGCTGTATAATTGAACATTTTATGGTAACAATGACAAGTTTTTATTTTTCTTAGATCTTGGATTTCACCCATTACTCTTATGAACAGGGCAGGATGTTTCTGTATTTACATATAATATAATTAGACATTAGTAGGGTCCAAACTTCACCCCAAAAAAGCAAAAACAAGGACAAATTCCTACATATTTTGTGTCTTCAGAGCTTCAGAGAGCTGTTGTTGGTTATGTTCGAACATATTTTAAAAGGAGAATATTGTCTGGGTGTGGTTAATTTGGGTCTGAGAAGGTAACTCAGTTGGTAGAGTGTTTAATTAGCACAAAGGAAGCCTGGGTTCAATTCCCAGCACTTCATAAAAAAGAACACAGTGTACCCATCTGTAATCCCAGAATTTAGGAGATAGAGACGGCAGGATTAGCAGTTCGACATTATTCTCGGTTACACAGAGAGTTGGGGACTAGCCTAGGACTTAAAAGAGATATAAAACAGACAGTTTTTTAATATAGAAAATATCTACCAAGGGATATCAAGATTTTGAAAGTAACTTCCGTGGACCTTCTGTAGTTCTACTTTAGACTCTGGATCTTTAGAACAAGGTGTTCTTGCCCCTTTAGACCCAGCCAAGAAGCGAAAGATTACACAAAGGAGCCATAAAGTAGGGATACATCAAAAACACTTACGTTTTCTTTCTTTGTTTTATATTTTGCAACTCTTAGAACCAAAGCCAGAGGCTTACATATGCCCACTGCCCACTCTACTGCTCAGTTGTTCCCCAGCCAAAGCAGGACTTCATTTCTCCTTAGTCTTTGTTCTAACCTTTGCTCACGACTGACGGGAAGATAAAACTAACATCGGCATGTAAACCCAAACACACGTTTCTAACTTATGAAGTTATAGAAGTCACTCATAAACTGGCCATTGTGAGGAGATACTGACAATGGGGAATTTAGAGACTGGCTTTCAATATCTGCACACACCAAATCTTCCTCTCTATATTTATTGAGACACATTTCTAGTGGTAATGATAATTATTTTGAAAACCGAGCCTGTTGAAATTCTCTGAGATGAGATTGCCTTGGTGACACAAGAGAGGTGTGAATTCTTGGCTTCAGAACAGAAATCTATGTGCATTGGACAAAGGACTGTAGTTATGATATTTCAGTGACTCCAGAGCTGGCAGAATGCTCACCATGGTGACTATTCACCTTGACTAATACAAGTTTACTCTAGCATCTGTACCATTGGAAAGCAATTTCTTACTTCTTCAAGACTGGCTATTCATTCAACCTGTGTGAGCTAAGGCTCTTTGAGTCATAATCTGAAATGGGCATGCCCAGTAACAGTAGATGGCAAACAGTGAGGTCAAACTGACTCCTTAGGACACAGCCATGCAAAATACAAGCTCATGAGGCTGAAGATCAAGAGACAAGACTGTTCTGAAGCCATCGGTTGCTATTTAGAAGGCAACAAGTCAGCGTAAGCAGGCTTTATAAATCTCCAGGGAGAGACAACCTCTTAGCTCCATGCAAACGTTTCCACTGTGAGTGTGTAATGATGGACCATTGATTTCTCAGATAAAAGGAATAGTTACATTCTAAGGCACATAAAGCTAACTATACACTGGTGCTTTTGTCTGACTATCTGACTTTATAAAGATGGGGAGGCAGACAGTAGCACATTATTCTAACGTCTTAAAGATGGGGAAGAAGACACATTATTCTAACAGTTTTCACCAGATTTGGGCAAGGATAAAATATTAATTTACTACTTATTGAATGGCAAAAACATTACTTTTGTTGTTAGAACAGTAACATTAGCATATGGGAGTTCTGAAGCCTTTGCATTTCCTCTTCACGTGTATTTTTAAACTTTTGTTTTCTTACCTTGTCTCCTGGCAGAACATTAGGTAAGGGCCTGCATTTGCTAGGAAGGTTCTGGAAGATGAATTGCATGCTGCCCCTTGCTGTCTGTTCTGTTCCTTCCTCTCCACAGTTCTGTAACGTGTTGCCATGGTGACTCTGCTTTCTTTGACTGCTTCCCAGAGTGCAACTAACACTAGAAACTGGGCACAGGTGGATATGTACAGATAGAGCCTGAACCCATCTCAAAATCCAACAAGTATCCAGCAGCCTTGCTTAGGAAAGACTTAGGAAAGTCTCAGCCCGCTGATTTGTATTTTTTATTTGCCTGGCTTGTTTCTTTAGTTCCTGGTTCCCACTGCATTCTGGGTAGCATCTTCTTTCCGTTCCCAAGCACATCTCTTATCATCAAACATCCTTGCTTATTTTGGAGGAAATTAATATACATGAGGTGTTCACAATAAAAATTTAAAAGACTCAGCATTCACACCAGTAGTGCTTTAACATATTTTAACAATACTTGGACACTATTGAATACTTGCCCAATGCCCTGTGAGAGATCATACCCATGTCCTGCTTACCTGTGTCCTCCATATGAAAGGAGAGAAGGAAGGAAGTATCAAATGGCCAGACAAGCAAAAATAAATGAATAAATAAATAGATAAATAAATAAAAGGCACATATAGGATGAATAGAGAAATTTATCTGGCTAACTTGGGTTTAGCCATCTCTCTCAAAGCATGCAATAATATTAATGAAAAAAAGCTGAATGGGGAGGGCTATTTGAGAGGGTTTAGAGGGAGAAAGAATGGAAGAAATGCTGTATCTCTATTCTATTATAATCTCAAAACTTAAAAGAATAAATAAAAAGAATAGTGTCACATGGAATTACAAAGAGCCCAGAATTTAGAGATAAAGCAATACCGGGGCTCCATGTCTAAGTTAAATCTTTTATCTTCTTCTTTTTTTAATGGTAGTTTAAAGTCTGCACACAGGTAACAGAAGACCTTGTTGAGATTTTGACTCCTGATCTTTTACAGGGATGATGAGAGGCAGCATTATTCTTAGAGATGTTGGAGAGTGGGGTAAGCCATAGATAGTCAGAGTGAACCATGGATGCTCTGCAGGGTGTTGCTAAGCTACTAAGCCCTGGTGTTTGATTGGTCAGGTATATTGAAGTGCTGAGTGCATTCTTCTGGACAGGGTCTTCTGTCTCTGTCATAAGGCTGGCCTCAAGCAATCAATCCCCCTTCTTAAGATTCCCCAGGGCTTGGATTATAGGTGTGAACCACAAAGCCTAGATCTAAATTCATTTTTATCACATGATAGTTTCAACTTACCACAAGTGTTTAGGAGATGTAACTCCAGAGAATATCAAAAGTCACTTGTATGGGGAATTTAAAAGAAACTGTAAGGGAAAGGAAGTAAGAGGCAAGCACATGTTTGGATATATATATGTGTATATATACATGTATGTTTATATACATTTTAGTAGTTATGCACATGTTCTGTTTAGCCACAGATTTATGCTTTAAGAGTTAATTTCATTTTAACTTTTCCAGGAGTCATTAGAACTCTTTCTAGCTTTCTTTTGTCAATCACATTTCTATATTGATGCATAGTTTATACGACTCATAAGTTCCCTAAAGTTCAGATAAAATCATATAAAACTGTTGTTGTCTTCTATCTGCCAATGTCCTCATCTTCACATTGTATTAGAGTGTTGGAAAGATCTTAACTAATCAGGCCTTCCTATTCCCAGGAGTAAGTCACAGATGGGGGCCTCTGACATAAACACCCCTGGGATGCCTGTCTTCCTCTCTCAGCTGCTGCCTGCTCTGATCCTGAGAACAGGAAGGTTTAAGTAAACATGAGGCAGGCTTCAATCCTTTTATCTCCTTCAGCTCCTTTGGGACACATCTGCCAGTGAGAGCCCTTTCTGTTGGCTAAGTTCTGGTTATCACTTGCCTGAGCCAGACCCACTCAGCGTCTTCGTCTTCATAGGCCCTGCTCAGGGCTTTAGGAATGAAAATGAGCATGAGTAGAAACAAATTCTGAACCATCATGAAGTCTAGAAAAGAAAAAAAAAAGAATACAAACAAGAGGCCTTCATTTCATTATTCCAAAGCCACTTTGGAGTCGTCTCTGTGTAGAATCAGAGGCATCATACAGGCCTGGGAGCTCATGGCTTTTTAGAGTATCCTTTCTCTCCCTCCCTCTCTCTTTCCTTCTCTCCTTTCCTCTCTCACTCTTTGACTAAAGATAATCTTCAGAGGAGCAGAATCTAAAATGATTCAGCATCAGAAACCGGCTAAATCAATAAAGTTCCCATTCATTGCCAGGCAGAAGATTCATTTCACCTATCAGAGAGAATGCAAAGCCACAGGTTCTTCTATTTAGCAAGTTGTTTTAGCACAGATACACAGCATTAATAAGACAACTAACACATCAATTTTGTGTCAACAGGGTTATATTTCTCTGTGATGAATGGTCTGGCGATGCCATAAGCAAGTCCTTCTGAAAATATTTACTACCTTTTGAAAATAGTTAGATATCCTTTCTCTGGCGTGAATCTTTTAATCACAAAGGATTTTGTGTACTTGAGCTATCCATGAAGAACATGGATCCAATACATGATACAAGAATCCACCCTCCTACCACCACCTCTGAAGAAAATTTTAAATTCCTTATTTAAAATTTTAAATAAAATATTTTAAATAAAAATTTATATTTTAAATAAAATATTAAATATTTTATTTTAAATAAAAACTGCATGAAGGCATGAGACATACTTTAGCTATGGCTGAATATCAGTCATAGCTAAAAAGCTGATTTGAAAAGAAAATAACTAAGTGTTTGGGAAGAAAAGAAGAAAAGACTGTGTTTGCTTAGCACACTTTAGAAGAAAAACTACTAATATTTATAAAAGTATAGAGCATGCCAGTTAGTTCTGCAGCTATGGGGAGCAAGCCAGAATCCAGCTATGGCCAAATATCCACTGGCTTCTCTGAATAGACTTAGGTATCTGCTAACATCTAGATTGGTCAGTAAGTAGACTGTTGCCATTCTGTGACCTTTAACTCCTTCTGGAAAATTCCCTCTCTTCATTTCATACCCTGGTGATGCTCCACAGAATTAGATATCATGCTCAACCTACCACTGAGAAAGTATCTATAAACATTTCTGTCCATTGTTAAATTATCACTCACTCCAAGAATCATTCTTTCTGAAGGGGTCTCTGAAACAAGCCAACAATAAACAAACAAATAGGCACACATGAGTGTACACACACACACCATGCATGTGTTCACAGTCATGCATGCACGTATATACACATGCACACACATATGTGTGCACACTCATGCATGCATGCACACATTTGACATTCATGCACATATGCACACACACATGCACACTCGTGTGAACACATGAATGCACACACATTCACAGGCATTCAAACACATAAATACGTACAAACAAAACTCAATATATCGAATGACATTTTCCATAACAGCCATTCTTAACAGGAAACAAGTGAGCCTGTCATCAAGATATCCAATTCTTACGTCGGATCAAGTGTCTTGTGAAATTATGTAATTTTGTAAATATATATACACAAATGAAGGTTTTTTCAGTTGTATATTGTATATTTTCATAAACGTCTCAAAGAGACTAAGCATCCCATTAAGTTCAGCAAACATTGCTTGCTTCTGAGCTGTCATAGCAAAGAGAAATATTCAAACACTAAAGACACATAGAAGACAAATTTCCCTCCAAGTCTTCCCAACTCTTCCGCACAGACGGAATGCCTTTCTCGGTGACTTTCCTAGGGACCGTTTTTGCTGTTTGTTTTTCCTTTTTCTTCAGATTTAATTTTTAAAATGTTACTCATCCCATGTGAAAAGCAGATCCATTTACAATCCATAATCACTACTAACTGCTGACTTTCTCTCACGTATCGTGTTCCCCATAACTTTCGGCAGTAACTGACTACGTTGGGAATAAATCCGAGTAGTGAATAGGAGCCACAGAAGCAGTTAAACGTAATGGCTTGTCCACTTGTGAGATTTTTCACACTTACATTGTGCTCATAGGTAGTGTTTCCTCTGCTCTGAATTGCACTTCTTTTATTTCATTTAGTAACTGTATGCATCATTTAAGGTCCAGTAACCATACTCTTAATTCTGGGAACTTTCTGTGATAATTACATGCAAATGTGATCTTTCCTCACCCTTTATCCCATCAGGGTTGTTCCCTGACATCATCAGCTCATTTCTGTGCATGTTCTGTTCTGTTCTGTTCTGGTTTGGCTTGATTTGTTTTTTCTTAGAGACAGGGTTTCTCTATCGTAACTCTGGCTGTCGCTCTGTAGACCAGTGCTGGCCTCAAACTCAGAGAGATCTGCCTGCCTCTGCCTCCTGAGAGCTGGTATTAAAGGCGTGTGCCACTACCCCCTGGTACATGATCATCTACATATTTTGAACAATTTGAATAAGGATGATGCAGGGCTAATGAAACTTACTTTTGTAAAAATACACACATGTAGGGATATAAGAGATAATCCTCTCATTCTACTGGTTACATGCATGCACTCTCAACTTCACACAAACTAGAGTCACACAGAAAGAGAGAACATCGACTGAAGAATTTCCTCCATCAGATTGGCCTGTGGTCATGTTTTGGGGCCATTTTTTTATTGTAAACTGATGTGAGAAGACCCAGCCACTATGGGTGGTACCACCCCTGGGCAGGCTGACCTGGACTCTATAGGAAAGGTAGCTAAATGTAAACCTGGGAGCGAGCCAGTAAGCAGTGTTCTTCCACGGTGTCTGATTCCCACCTCCAGATCCCTGCCTTGAGTCCCTGCCTTGGCTTCCCTCTGTGACCGACTGTGACAGGGAATTGTGAGCCATGGAAGCCTTTTCCTTCACCAAGTTGTTTTTGTTTTTGATCGCTATTTTATCATGCCAAAAAGAGTAAACTAAAACCAAATTCTTTATTGTAGAGGTAGTATAAAAATATAGTAACTTTTAGTCAAAGATTTCTACAATGGGAACTTTATTATCTATTTATCTTGTGATAATTATTTAGATTATGGATCTATATTTTCTTATTTATGAAATAGCCATGAAGTTACTTACATTTCTAAGATAATTATAGACATTTAATGACATATGTAAATTGTCTACCTCATGCTTGTCATTAGTATTAGTATATATATATATATATATATATATATATATATATGACATTTATGGTTTAAAATATAAAACTGATCTAAACATGCAGCTGCCATGCTAAATGGCTTTTTAAAAAAAATATTTATTTATTTTATTTAGATGAGTGCTCTATCTGCACGTAAACCTGTACTCCAGAAGAGGGATTCCATTATAGATGGTTGTGAGCCACCATGTGGTTGCTGGGAATTGAACTCAGGACATCTGGAACAACAGTCAGTGCTCTTATCTGCTGAGCCATCTCTCCAGCCCTAAATGGCTTTTCAAATATAGCAAAAATGTTTCAAATCGAGTGAATACAAATTTGTATTTCTGTAATATTGTCATTATTTTATTTCTCTGAGGAAAACAAAGCATTTTATATCTTATGTGTCTACCCAGAGTTTTGGATTTTATGAAGAGTAAATTCAAAGATATATGACTTATCTTTGTATATTTTTTTCCCTCAAAAACAAAAGTAAAAGCAAAACACAGTTCAACTGAAGCCATTTGGCTTCATAAATGTATGTTTAATATAATATAATATATTTAATATATAGTTTAATATAATATAAGTTTAATATAATAAGGGAAAGTCGGAAGAATAGGGGAGATTACTGAAAGAAAATAAGAGCCTGCATGGGTAGCTGCTGATGTTCCAGGAACAGATAATTTAAAACATAAAATTAAATTAATATTTTTACAAATAAAAAATGAATAAATTGTATTTAGAAACTCATTATGTAAGTGTCTGTATAGCTATTCTTCAAAATATAAACTCTTACAAATCATTATAAAATACAAAATACAGAAAATACATAGTGTGTCTGTGCAGAAAACTAATGCACTTCAAAGGTTAAAGGCTGGAGTTTGGGAAGATAGCCACCCAAATTTCTGGGCCATAATGTAATGTGGTCCTCTGGATTGAGGAAGAAGCTGTAGATAAGACCGCCATGACAGACGCCAGAATTAAAGAAAAGTGTCAATGATGATTCCTTCCGTTAGCCTGAAATTATTAGACATCTTGTGATGTATTGTCCGATTGAACAATTTGCATTTAATTGAGAAAATTACTCCAAACACTGTCACTGTAAGGAGAGCTTACAAAATCTTTATGCATCTCAGAGCGAGGACATAAAAGGTTTTCTTTATCACAAAAAAACAAACAGGAGCAGAAAAATCACATGTAATGAGGTGGGTTCGCAGGTATTCTAAACAAACAGTTGAAGAAGGAACCTGTAGCATCAGTTGGCTGTGGTAGGGTTAGGCAAAAGTCGACTTTCCACTGCTTGCTTCTCGTCTTGAATCCTGAAATACATAAGTAAGTATTAATTAACAGGATACTACAATAAATGCTTAAACATAAGGTGAAACAACCTTTAGGGCCTCACAGAAGTAGATAAACTCACAAAGTTTAATGAGCAGTATATCTACCTTATTAGCATGCAAATCTGCTTCCTTTTTAATAACGATATATATATATATATCGTTACATATATATATATATATATATATATATATATATATATATATATATGTAAAAGCTTTGTAAAATAACGTTTTGTGATGAATTACCAATAGTTGCACTTTTCATACATGTACTTTGTATGCTTCTCAACCAGGATTATATTAAGTTTCTCAGGTGAAAAGGTTGTGAATGGAAAGTTTGGAAGCTCTGATCTAAGAGACTTTTTGCATATGTCCACCAGCCTATGAGAAACAGCACATCCAGGGTGACCCAAAATCTATATTCTGTGTGGCTCTGTGTAACACACTTTCATAGGAGCATGGTGTGGCCAACGTGTGCGGTGGGAATTGTTATGGGCAACCCAGTAAAGACAAGGGATGAAAGAGTTGCAAAGAAATAACACCTACAGAATGGGGGAAAAGTCAGAAATTTTTAATATATTCAAATTTCATCAGTAGCTAAAACAAGATCAAGAATCTAGAAACACATTTTTTAAACATTTTTGATAATTCACCTTCCATAAAATAATAAAGCAAATTAAAAAGAAGGCTTATCACAAACATCTATAAAAAATAATGAAAGCTCTTCACTATAATCAAGAAAGAGATGATTATATCAAAAACCATATTAGACACTAGAGAATAAGATTAAGCTAAGAAAGAGAAATTATCATTAATCAAAACAGTATTATTTCATATCTGGTAACTTAAAATATTCCACAAATAATTATATTATACTTGTAATATATAAAATATACAAAAATAAATTTTTAGTATTAAAAAATAATATACAAACATCTCACTCATGTGTGTTTAAAGAGTTAACCTTGGTAATCAACCACACTAGAATATTTTTATATACTTTTCAGATGAATCCAAGTGGTAAATAACCATGATATCAGTGGTAAAGAACCATGACTTTATCATTTCAAAATTTAACTGAGAAAAAGTATTAAAATCTGTAAGTACATAGTCATATGTGAACTACTTGCCAACTAAGAATTTCAATCAGTGCTCATACAAGGAGTATGTAATTATCAACTACAGCTCTGTTATGCAAAATACACAGGCACTGAAAACAGCTAACGGTTGTGAAAGCATCCCGGAGGGAAAATATGTAAATGACATTTCTGCACCATTCTCAACTTATGAATCACATTGTCATACATACTATAGCTAAAATGAGATACTATTCATAGCCGCAAAACTTACCGAACTTAAAAAATTAATCTCGAAAATACCAGCGGGGACAAAAATATAAAGCACCAAAAATTCTCTCCCTGTCCTGCCCTAGAACTGTCCTGTGAAATTTGTTGAGCATGGTTCCTAAACAAATGGATGACCGTGTATATATTCTGTATGCAGCTGGTCCATTCATAGACATTTAGACATTTTCTGTTAGAGTTGTATTCACACCCCTGCATGACAAGTTATATGAAATATGAATTATGCATAACAGTCAAAAGCACTATTCATAAGCACACAAATACTGGAGAAACACACGTCTATCCGTCAATATTAGAAAAGACTGGTTACAGCAAATTATTTTCTACCACACTTTGTTGAAGCAAAAATTGCCAAAGGGTTGTAAAGAATGGATGTCAACAATCTGGTCATGTTTTGGGAGGGAGGTAAATGGGATGAATAGTGGGATTAAATTAATACTTCTCAGCCGTATTTTTTAATCCTTACATTCCTGATATATGCAGTTTTTAAATGAGTTTATGAATTCTTTCCCTTGGGGTTGTGTTTCTTTTTCTCTCTGTATCCAGTCCCACAATAATATCCATATTTACAAGTGGCCTGAGAAAATGATTCTTCTGAAAATTTTCCAAATCTCCATAGTCACTAATGATTCCCACGTGATAAATCTTTTGTAAATGATGAAGAAGGGCTTTCCTCATATTCTCTTTCAACACTGCGATATATCTAAAGGGAAAGTCACCCAGAACATAGAGAAATACACGGTAAAGCCAACTATTGTTGTTTTTATTTTTCGGTCTCCCCGGCAAGTTCTGCCACCACCCTATCCCAGCCCGGAGCTGGCTGGGAAGCCGCGTGGTTCCTGGCCAGGGGTGAGAAGAGGCAAGCCAAAAGCCATGGGGAAGCACCGGGGACGCTTGGGACGTGGGTTCCTAGGACCACGTGGTGTCGCCTGACCCCGCTTGCTGAGAACGAACACGAGACAGAGACGGCATCTGGTGGACCCGAACTCGTTTATTCCAAGGGATCACCCCGATAAATAACCTCCCCATAAGGGCGTGGCTTCTCCCCTCGAGCGGGGAAGCCTTATTTAGCATGGCAGGGGGAGGGGCGTACCTGGCCAACCCCCACAATATCCATAGTCTTTGCAGAGACCCAGGTGTATGATTCACCATGAGGCAGGCAGACATTTTGCCAATCTGCTTACTGAGTTAGCAGCTTCCAGGGCTTCAAGAGTAAAGGAGATTCCGAGTGTCCTGCTAGCCCCTGGGGGCAAGGACCGCTCGTGCTACAACTTCACTCTTTAGCCTGGAAGCCCTACAAACTATGGGGGGATTGAGTCACATGGATCAAAGAAAACATGATTTCACGCATAAATTAACTGAAAACCAAGACAACTAAGAATGCATAATACAGTGTCTAGAATAAATATCAATTTAAAGAATTCGGTTTCAAAATTTGGAGTATCTATTAAACAATTAAATGGAAAATATTCAGAAGAGCAATGAATTCAACAAGATGAGTTAGTAATTTTACATAATAATTCCATTGTGGTGCTGAAGGGTAAACATGAGCTAGGTATGAGACTGTGTGTTTTGCTAGGTGGATAGTTGCCCAGCTGTCATCTCTGTCCTTGATATAGCTCAGTGAGTTCCGTTTCAATTAAACTCCCAGCAGGTGTTTATATATGAAATTATCATTCTAATTCTAAAATTCATTAAGAAGACCCAAAAGCAAAAAATAATAATAATAATAATAATAAAGCAAAGAACTAGAAGAATTGGAGGGTACAAACAGGTAGAATGAGGATGTAACACAGTTTTATTTATTAAATCACATTTCTTTGAAACAGACCTTTTTCATAAATGAATCAGGATATAGTACAAAAATAGATCTATCCTTTTTTCTTTACCTGTTGGCAGATTGATAATTGATTGATAAGCAGTAGATGATTATTACGATAAATAATAGACATATAGATAGACAAATAGTGGGTAGATAAAATATCTATTGATAAACGATAAAGAGATGATAGATGGTTGTTCTTTGATGATACGCAAGAGCTAGATAATAGGTACTTATGTATATAGATGGATAGAAAATAGATAGATGATAGATAGATATACAGATGATAGATATATAGATGATTAAGTGGTTGATAATAGGTAATGGACCGATAAAAATGACAAATACTAGTTATAAATTTGGGAGTTGAAAATTTTAATATTAAATCATAGATATTTTCCGCATAGAGCAACTATCAGAAAAAAATCACATTAAATAATGAATTCACAAATAGATTAGAAAACTATTGTGATAAGTTCTCTTTAAAGTTATACATCAAAATCATGGACTTTAGTATATTAAATTCAATTGGAGATAGAATACTTATAAAAAAACAGTCAATTTAAAATATGTTTGTTGTGGTGGAGTATAAATGGGACTAGATTCTTAAAAATACTTTTTTTAAATTGAACTCAGAATCACAGCAAAAATGACGTGCAAAAAATCAGGAGAAGAGAGCCCTCTGCATGAAGATGGGCCCAATACAGAGTGTATCTGAAAAGCTTAGAAAAAGCCAAGCCTGAACCAGCTTGAATTTTTATATTTGCACTCCAGAATTGTGAGACAACACAGGATATTTTCATTGTTACCTATTCTGTCATACTTTGTTGTGACAATCCCAACAAATGCACAAACTAACACTACTTAAAAGTGAGTAGGACTGATACAGACTAATTGAAGCAAAAGTTTATGAGAATGGAACCACTCTCTCATAAAGTAGCTAAAAATTGTTAGAAAGCAGCTGTAAACCTGTGCCGGCTACTCTTCGTCAACTTGACATAAGCTAGAGTTATCTGAGAAGAGGGAACCACGGTTGAGAAAATGCCTCTATAAGACTGGTATAGAGGAAAGCATTCGGGGCATTTTCTTCATTGGCACAGGAGGGAACAGTTCCCAGTGAGCAGTGCTAGCCCTGGGCTTGTGTTTCCGGGTGCCATAAGAAAGCAGGCCGAGCAAGCCATGGAGGAAAACGCAGTAGGCAACTCTCCTCCATGGCAACGGTATCAGCTCCTGCTTCTGGGTTCCTGCCTTGAGCTCCTACCCTGACCTCCCAGGATGATGGACTGCAAGCTATAAGATGCAAGAAACACTTTCCACCACATATAGTTCTTGGTCATGGTCGATATCGCAGCAATAGTTAAGTGAAAATTACAGATTCCAAACCTGTGCCTTTAGCACGTACTTTTCAAAGGTAAGACAGCATCCTCCCTATCTGGAAATGTAGATAAAATTATCAAATGCCTAGATGAACTAAGGCATTCTTTTAAATGCAAACTTACTAGCACATATTGAGATTTACTTGATAGTTTTACTGCAGTGTCTTCATCTATGAGAATATTATACTCCACAGAAATATTCAAGAAAATGTGTGTATGTCCACATTCCTGGATGTTATTTCTTAGGAAGAGAAAGAAAAAGAGAGGACACTAAACATGCAGCGATAAGATCGACTGAAGTACTTACAGAGTAGATGATAGCACCTTTCAAAAGGTTGGACATCCCAGAGACACTCAGCCAATGGTTAAAACATGAGGGAAGATTAGCCTCTTTATTTCATTATATTTTTAAAGAAAAAAATACTTACTAGAAGATAAGCAAACACTTATTATAAATGGAAGAACATATTCTGTTCACTTATTCCCATTTCTGTTTGTTACATTTACAGTTCTTTTAAACTAGGAGGTAGTGATTAATTGATTAAGCTTCCTGGCTATTTTGCTCTAATTAATTGTATCCTGTTCATAATTAATACATTTACTAAACAATAGAATGGTTTAAAGTCCTAAGGTGCATTTTCTCATGAAGGTTGGGAACCCTAAATATGATAATGAAATTAGAAATGATTGTAAACTATATTAAAAATAGCAAAAGAAATAATGCTTATAATTTAGTTTAATGAAAAATCATAGATGACAAGCAAAAGCAATATTTAATATTTATGCATGTAATAGAGAAGAAGGGAGCAAGAGACTATAAATTTTATGGAAAGCATAATGAACATTTAGTTCTAAAGTCATAGCCAGGTCTGCACTCTTGTTTTGAAGTCAGTATATTCTGGAGTAGCAGCCGAGACAGGGAGCACGAGCTGACTGATAGAACACTTCTATAATAGCATCTTGCCCTTGGAAGTGATTTATTATCTTATTGACTCAGTTATTTCAACTGTAAAATAGGGTTACCAGGAGACTTCCCTCCTGGAGCTCTTGTGAGGGTTAAATGAGTTACACCATCTCTCATGCAAAACATTGTCAATGTGCTTTATCAACCAATTTGATTTATAATGTACTGTATGATCTAGGGACATGTTCATTGTACAAGAGAAACCAAAGACATGAAATGCACCGTACACTTGGCTGTACAGAGATGAACTTTATTATTTGTTGACTTCGTCAGTGTAACCTATGAACCCCTAAAACTTTCTATAACTGAATGATTATCGATTAGTCATTATTGGACTGGGTCTGTGTCAGTGCCATTGATGAAGAGTGCTTATTGGCCATGGGCCATTTTAATTTCCTTTATACAAGAAGAAGTTGAAAGGTGATAAATACCTACACTTTGAAAAAAAACAAAGATTGTATCTGCAACCTACTGTAGATGGGATAAATTTGTTAACCATGATAAACTTCACACACAGTGGAAATTAGTCTTCCATAATTCTGCAGAACATTCATGAAATCCATTAAGCTTCTCAGGAATAGAGACATTACTCATTTTGAAAACATCATTATTTACATTAGGATTAACACTCTATATAAACGACACAATCTAACACAAAAATGTGGGTGAAACCAGTATCTCACATTTTGTAGAAAAACTAACATTTAGAAACTCTGGGTCCATTTCAACAACTATACAACTGACTGCAATCACCTTCTACTGCACACTGTTCTGTGACTTCTTTCTTGGTGAAAGGCAGAGGTTCCAAAGGTTGCTGATACCTTAAACACGGCTAATTGCTGTCTCATCCAAGGAGCACATAAAAGCAAAACCGTTTACAAAAGTGGATTTTGTATTCACCTTATTTCCTATGATGTATAAAATCCAGTCACTGTTTTCCTGTTTATTTGCTTCTAACGTGGCCAGGCACTCTTGCCTGGACCACTGCCTGTCGGCTTCTCTGCTTGCATCCCATTCTCCACAACTTCACTCTCAAATCTTTAGACAGGGCAAACTTTGCACACCACAGATCTGACCTTGTAATGCCTGACTAGAAGATTTGCAGCTAAGCACTTCCCCTGCGAGCAGGGTCGCCAGTCCTAAGCCTCACGCGGAAGGCTGGCATGCTTTCTCACCTCTTCCCATGTTTTCTTACCAACAACTGGATCTCCCACGCTCATCAGGGCTTCTTTGCTGGCATTTATTCCCTAAAAATAACTTTATCGCCACCATCAATTTACAAGAGCTTTCTTCCTTCTACTAGCTAATTCATATTTTCCTTTATAATACATCTTCTATATTTTAAGATATTTTTCTTGGGAAGTCCTCTTTGGATTTTTGCTCTCTTGTGTGTTCCATTTAATTGCTGTATACTTCCTTTATTTGGCATAGGCGTTTTTGGTTTTGCTTTTAACCAGAAGATACTTTTTTTCTTGCCCCAGTCCAACCCTTCAAGCTCATATATACACACAGACAATCCATACTTGCTGCATGCTGAGCCTTGCCTTGTATGTAAACTTCATCTTTCTGTCCAAAGTTCACTGCAATTGCTGTATTCACTGACCACCTTTCATGATGGTTTTCCTTTCCCTGGCTTGACTTCAAAAGGAATAGTGGTTCATGGACATGTTTGAAAGGGGATTTGTTTCCACTGGGTTCTCGTCTCTGTAGACCAAGGATGAAATCAAGACCCCTGCTTTCTACCTGGCTCTACCCTCAAGTATGTTCCTCAGCATGAAAACCAACCTAAGCCTGTAGGATATTTCTCCAAACCCCTTTTCTTGCAGGAAACATTGAAATGCCTAGGAAAAAAATATATAATGTCGTTTGGAAATCACCTACTTTCTAAACTAAACCTAGTTAAACTACATTGAGTGCAATAAAAACTACTGTCTTGGGGACTCGAGGTCTGGATAGTTCTCTCTGTAAGGGAGGTCTTTCATATACAACTGCCTGTTAAAGTTTCAGGCTAGACTTTGCTGAAACTCTGAGGCTTACTGATTATGCTTGAGGCCAGGGAGAAGTGTGCGGAGGGCTCTCACGCCTTTTTTTCTGTGTTAGACAGGACTATGAAGAGCTAGAGAAGCAGCTGAAGGAAGTCTTTAAGGAACGTAGCACAGTCCTGAGGCAGCTGACAAAGACGTCTAGAGAACTGGACGGGATCAAAGTCAACCTTCAGGTGAGCTGAAAGCTAATTTTCTCAGCGGCAGAAGAGTCTATTCACCCCCACTGGACTGATATGCATTTTTAAACACTTTTCACTACATCTCTGGACTTGACCACTCCAGCTATTATTTATTATCCTTTGAGTTTTGAAGTGAAATGTCTTTTGAAAAGGAGTAGAGACCAGCAGTTTCCAAACATCAATAGGAGAAAACTGAGTACTTGGCAAAGCCATCGGTTCCTTCCAGCTTCCAAGATCAATTTGACCCCTGGGTTCTCGATATTGAAAACCAGTGGAAAGGAATTAGACGGAAAGTTAAATGAATATAGGAATGATATTCAGAAGAGAGTTTTAGATTTTTCCTTAGGATAGATCTAAAGATCCTTAAAGCAACTTATTTATAGAAATGGATAAATGTCTTACAAAGGAGATTATCATGTTTAAAACAAGACAAAACAGAAACAAGGTCTATTTCAGATTTTTAAAAAATCCTTCTCAAACACTTGATATTACTTTTTTTCTTGTGAAATTATTCTTTTTTATTTTATTGGAAAATGGATTTTAAAAAATATGTTTTCTGATTATGATTTCTCCTCACCTGACTTACTCAAGTTCCTACCCTGTCTCCACCACCCCCCCAAATCCGGATCACCCCCTTCCTGTCTTTCTTGAAAAAAAAAACAGCATCTAAGAGATAATAATAAAATAAAACATAATATAATAAGATAAAATACAAACAAATACATCATAATAAGACAAAAACAAACAGAAGGAAAAGGGCTGAAAAATAAGCACAAGAAACACATATAGATACAGAGACCCATATGTCTGTACCCACAAGGATCCCATAAAAACACAAAACCAGAAGCCATAATACATACACAAAGGACTTGTAAGGTAAAAAATGAAATATGTATGAGACACAACATTCTGAGAAAAACAATAGTACTTTAACGTCTGTCTTTATACATTGAAGTCTCTAAGTACCTATTGTACACTAAGTTCCTTGGTGCATAATTTACTATTGCATAATTTAATTCTTTTAAGTAAATATAGGAGTTATAACCCTTTTATTTATTATTCATAAGCAATACTGTTTAGAGAAAGTTGTTTGTTTGCTAAAATCAGTAAAGACTTTAGAGTTAAACTTAAGCTATTTTACTCCACAGCCTTTCCACATACCACAGAACTGAGCCTGTATGTTATCATGGCCCTCAAGGTCTACATAACACACTGACATCATGATAACACTGAGGAAAGATGATGGTGGTGATTAGAGTCAATCACTAGAGTGTTGATCTTTGTCCAACTCAACAAGTTATCTTTCCATAGCTCTTATTTAATTCTCACATGAAAACTTTATTGTAGTTACTAATCTTTTATAGCTGACAATACAAAGTTTAGAAACAGCAAACAGATAAGTAACAAGGGGCACTAGCATTTGAACTTCTCATTTAAGCTCTTGTGACAGAAGGTGTGCTACATGCTGAGGAGACAGCAAAGAGGGAAGAAAGCTAATGACCACCCTACAAAACATGATGTCAAACAGGAGGGTTAGGCAGTGCATGAGGAGTTGTGCCATGCCCGGCTTCAAATTTTGGAAAGCAAAGAGGAGGATTCAAGGGCCGGAAAATTGTTCTTGTTTTATTTGGAAAAGCCAAAACAGAAATTATTGAGAAGAAAATTAACAGATAAACAAGCCTAGGAGAAGTATTTCAAAACATCTGCCTGTTTTCAGGGGGATGGAACAGCTGGCACAGGAACATACAATCAGCATAGGGCAAATGCTCTGGGGTGGTCAGTAATTACTGTGTTCCCAGGACGTTCTTTCCTGAGTCAAGGTAGCTCCTTAGAAACTACAATGTTGCTTAAGAAAGTGTCCATGGATCTGTATTTTTTGAAAGGGTAAAAAAATCTTCCCTAAAATGTTGTTACAACTTTGAAAGTGAGGTTTTGTTTTATGGTACATGCTACATAAGATGTTTTTCATTGTTTATCTTAATAGATCCACTTAGCAAACTCTCCACAAAATTAACATAGTGTTAGGTTCATTATAAAATGAAGCATGAAGACTCTGTAGATCACAAGATGTGGGTAAGTCATTCAGATAATAGATGGTGACACCAGACTTCAAACTGAAAGTAAATAAATATATAACTACATGTCATGTGACCTTTCCTGAAAAGATGTGGACAAAATGTCTATGAACCCCAAATGGAGAACTAGCAACAATCCACAGAAACTATCCCACCTGAGTTTAGCTTGGTGGACTGATGAGTTTCGTTGAAGCTAATTACGGTAGAGTACATGAGCCATTACTGACAGGTGCATGGTCCACAAACAGCTACCCGGTCTCACCAACCTCAAGGAACTCCATCTCTGCTGCCGTGTTTTGATTTCCTGCTTTAAGGCAGGCTCTGGTTTTCAAGCTGGCCTTTAACTTGCTATGTCATTAGTGATGACCATGTGCATCTGACCCTCAGGCCTCCACCTCCTCAGTATTGGGATGACATATACCTCTTACTATACCCATTTCCTTCTATAGCAGTTGAACCTGAAGATGTCTACGTGTGAGGCAAACTATCAATGGCTGAGCTACATTAAACGCCTATTTTGTCTTCGACAATGTGATGTTATTATGCCCAATTTGGGGTAAATAGGTTGGAAGTAGTCACAGTCACTCTGATTTCAGATTAACAGGCATGTTCTCTGCAGAGGACGGAGCTCTTCAACACATCAAACGTCTCTTATCTATTTATTTTAGCATTTTACTTTAAAAACATTTCCCTTTTTTATTTTTTTTTAGGTTTTTTATTTCTTAAGATGATGTATTTGCTTTAATTTTATGTGATTAAACGTTTTGCTTGCATGTATGCCTGTGCAATTAGCACGTGTGGAGTTCAGAGGAGGGCATTAGATCCCCTCCAACTGGAGTCACAAATAGTTGTTAACCTCCCTGTGTAAACCTTGGTACTCTGCAAGAACAGCCGGTGTCCTTAACTGCTGAGCCATGTTTCAGCTCTTCTTAGATTTCTTTTGTTTATTTTGTTTATTTCATTTGCCTTTTCATGTACGATGTAGACGGCAAGAACTTTTGAAGTTGGATTTCCAGTGTGACGCTCTTCATAATTTTATCGTGGGTAGAATGAGAATGCAGGGTGATCGATAAATAGGTTGGTTAGCGATCTGGTGACTCTACAAGAGTCAAGGTCATCATGAAGTAATGATATCCTGCTCACTGGATGTTGTGGAAGACAAGGTAACTATGGGAAATAGGTCTTCTACAGGTTATATGCCTTGCAGACATCCATCTGATACACGGGCTTTTCACTCCCGCACTGTGTGTGTATCACTAGCTATTTGATCCAGAGATTTAATTACACATGCTACTTATTAATATCTCTACTTCTGTGTCATTTGTTTATTTATTCATTTATTTATTTATTTATTGAAATAAGCTTTTTAGTAGATCCCTCCGACCTTTCAACCTGCATCTCTTCCCAGCCACCCAAAATGTAGACAATGGTCAATAAATACGTAAACACATTTCAAATGTCTTTTTACCTCCTTTAATCTGAGTTGACTAATAAATAAAATTGGCCCCTCATGTGTTTTATACCTATCTTATCAAATGAAGAGATCATAGGACCGACTTTGTGATCTATACAGGTTGGATCTATGATGTACACTGATCAAGCTTCCGATTGTTGAGACTTTCCACTTTACCTCCTCATACCACACTCTTTGTCTGTTAGGAGAGGCTGTTTTTCCTAAATATATAGAGCACTGCTTACTGGATACTTCCTAAAGAGACTTTTGTCTATTCCAAGACACCTCTGGGTAAAGCTAACGCTGTATTCAAATTCTCTGTTGAACACCAGACTGAGTCGCTGTTCAGGCAACACTGTGCTTTACAGGCCTTTGCATAATTACAGATAGGTGTCTGTTAAATAAACATTAAGGAGCAATACACTCCATGCTACACTGTTGTCATTTCCCTACATTCACAGCTACGCTGTAGAAACGGTTATTGCCTCTTTATTTAAACTTTTAATATCAGGTATGACAGGTTACTCTATTAAACAGTTTACTGAGTATAAGTAAAAAAGTTATTAGGAAAGGTTTAATGTGACAGATCCTTATATAAGAAGAGCTCAGGGGACTTTTCTGTTCTAATTGATGGCCTCTGGATCTTGAACTTGAAAGTATCCAAGTAATAATGACTGGAGTGACATATAGTGTTTTCTTAATACCTATATATAGTGACAAGTCATAAAATTACCTGGTCCACTGTCTTTTAGAAACTGTCATTATTTAGAAATAGGGCATAGACATGAACAAACAAGCATATGCCTTTGACTGCTTTCAACTCTAATCAGTTTATTTCCTGACCTGTGCAGGCAAGCTTCCTATGAGTCCTTCCATTTGTTGGAACTACACAGGAAGCTAATTCAAAATAGCTTCAGAGAAAAGGCTTTGAAGGAAATAGAGAAGCTTTCTTTTCTTACTCATTTATGAAGAGACTGAGGAGCACATGCGATGCCTCAGTGGGTAAAATTACTTGCCTGGAAAGCCCGGTTTCATGGTAGGAATACAAGTAAAGCTAGGATAGAAGATGCCTTTAATCTCAACACTTGGGGGGCAGAGGCAAGCAGATCTTTGTGAGTTCGAGGCCAGCCTGGTCTAGAGAGTGAATTCCAGAACAGCCAGAGTTACAACATAGAAATCTTGTTAAAAAAAAGAAAGAAAGAACTAACTCCACAAAGTTGTCCTCTGACCTTATACCAAGACATGTTTGACAACACACACACACACAAACACACACACACACACCAAAAAATAAAATTTTAAAGTATCATCTGAATGATGATACTCAAAGCCACACTTGTTCTAAGAGTAGAACATGTCATACTGTGTCCCATGAGCCCCTGTATGTCCTTGGCCCATCAGTACCAGGAGGAACTAATTTTAATATCTTTCTAATAGACCAAGTGCCTTCAAACCTGGTACTACATATAGACAATAAAGTGAATGACAGTGTTTTATGTAAATAACATGTCCTTTCCTTGTTTTCTTTCAGTCATTGAAAAATGATGAACAGTCTTCCAAAACTGATGTTCAGAAGCTTCTAGAATTAGGCCAGAAACAAAGGTAAGACTGGAGTTTTATATTCTTTTCTATTTCTTTCTCTTTTACTTTAACACCACTCCCCATTCCTGGTTTTCCAATACTATTAAAATATCGCTTGTAAGTTTACCGAAACCCACCTACTAAAATGCGTCAACTTATTTTCTTGTGTATACCTGGGTGTATATGAGATTTATCTAGGACTTTGTGGAAACAGGTCTCTCACACAGTAGCTCTGGGTGGGACTTGAAAGTCTACATTTCAGGCAGTGACTTGGTCAAGATGTTATGCTCCAAGCAGTTAAGTGGATTGTTGAGAATTATATTCTTGGGATTTGAATTTTTTTTTAAAGTGGCCAAATTAAGCATCCTCATCATTCCATGGTGGCCCTTTGGTCAACAGGCAAAGAGCTGTTTGCACACATTACACATACCAAGTAACAAAAAGAGGGGTTGATTATAAGTCCTGTTGTCAGCTGAGTCTCCACTGCTGACCTTACATATTGACCCTGCAATGTATCATTGGCATCGGCATGCTTTCAGATTAGGTCAATAATGTCATTAGAGCAACAGTATCATGCAATAGTCTTTATTATTTACAGTGATGAGGTTTTGTTTAGCTATTAGATACTAATATTAAAATAATTTAATATTGTTATTATCATTTTAAAGATTTATTTGATCAATGACAGCAGGCTACAGGCCTTGAAGCTCACCACCTCAGCCACCTGCTAGCTGGGTGATGTGTACGCCAGTTTTTTTTCACCTCTGTGTGTTTTAGGTTCCTCATCTGCCAAAAATAAAAATAAAAATAAAGCTAATTATCTTAATTGTAAAAAATGAGTTTGAATGAGTCCAAAAATATTTACCTCTTAAAAGTAGGGAGTTTCATAGAGTCCCCATACTACTGGGGAGTTTGAAGGGTTGGGATGGGTAGAAATTGGTCAAAGAATAAGAGATTTAGGTTAAAAAAAGGAAGAGAAGAAGTTTGGGTTATCTATTGAGTACCATAATAACAATTTAGCAATGTATTTTTTCTAGAAAAAGATATATGAACAAAAGGAGTAATTATTGTCCAAAATAAACCAAGATTTATGGAAATCATTTGTTTAACAAATGTTTTCATGCCAAGTAAAGAAAATGAATAAAAAATAAACAAAAATAGAAAGAAAAACAACATTAATGTCTGCATGACTCCAGTCAGGTGTCAGTCATTAAAGAAACTGGAAAGAACTGGGTTTGAGGCAAAATCTTTTAAGAGGCGGCACAGAGTGGACTTCAATGTCAAGCACTGGGACTTCACAGTAGACAGCTCTGCTGGGAGGGGAGTAGTTCATTTCAGGAGAATGTTATGCCAACTTTGGTTACAATGAAAAGGAGATGTAGACAGTTGGTAACTCATGGTTTAAAGAGGACAGGGAAGTCTATGAAATGAAGACATATTTTTATTAGAATCGTGTTCTTTCAGTGAGCTCAGCCTGTATCATAGGAAGGTACAGATGAGGTACCGGATGTGTGATACAGATGAGGAAAAGCCTATGCATTTGTTTTCACTGTATTTTCTTAAGTGTCGGTGTCTGTCTGTGATGGCATGAGAAAGCTTTAGGCCAACCAGGAGAATGACATTAGGTCTCTATGATATATGTAAGTAATCATCTACTCTTCAGCATCACACACCAGTTCTCAGATGACTGGACGTCTGTTCCAACAAAAAGACGAGATGAAGCAGGTGTGTTGGCACTGAAATTTCAGAGTTTGATACAAAATTAGAAAACTTGTTGAAAATAAATTATTCATTTTGTGCATACCATTAAAATTAGCATAAAATACTCAGTAAATTCTAGGCATACCTTTAAATATCTTCTTCAAAACCAAGTTGAATGAACTGGAATTCCCCTCATGGACAAATAACCAACTTATAGAATATTTTTGTGTATCTAAGACAAATTTGTAAGTAAATATAGAGGGTATGAGATATCTATACACACCTATGTAGAAAAATAAGTGAGAAATGTATTACTTTTTTTCTTTTTGGTTTTTCAAGATAGGTTTTCTCTGTTGTAACCCTGGCTGTCCTGGAACTCATTCTGTAAACTAGGCTGGCTTCAAACTCACAGCTATCCACTTGCCTCTGCCTCCTGAGTGCTGGGATTAAAGGCGTGCGTCACCACCCCCACTAGATCAGGAGTTTATTTCTAACAAGAGAGCTAAGAAATACGCTTTTATGTGTGCGTGTGAAAGAGATGGAGAAATAATAGATTGCAAATAGTTGATAAGTACATGATAACCACATTAAAAGATACTTGATAGTGGATTTACATTGACTGGAATACTACATCTACTACATATTCTCAGAAGACTCTAGGTTGTTAGAGAGATTTTAAACAACAAAATGTCCTTGATAAGGAGATGTAAGCAGAGAAGTGACTCCGGGGAGGGATGTCCTGAAATGTCTTAAAAGTAAATGAGAAAATATTGTTCACTCTAATGGGGAGGGGAAGCAGAGGGGTTACTAGAGACAACAGGGACTCAGTGAACTATTCTATTGACCACTGACATGTTCTCTGGAAATCAGAAGGAAGCTTAGGACAGTAATAAACTTTTTCTCTGGAAATTACTGATTGATAAACTATCTCATTGCCATCTGAAATTAATGCCTTCCTGAGAGAAAAAATATAAATGAAAAATACACAAAGTAGCTGCCCAATGCTTGTACAAAATGAAGAACTTGCTAAGACAATCAAACACATGAGCACTCTTACCGCGTCACTGGGGCCACCCATTGTAGTAGTACATCTATGGTGCTGTGGCTCACCAAGAGGGACAAGGAAGAATTCTCATATATGCACACCCTTCCAGACCTCAGCAGAGGGAGCTACTGTCATGACCAGTGCCATACTCCATCGACAGTGGAACCCCGAGCGTCTCAGCTCAGGTGTTTTATTGATTCAGAACTCCCCAGGTACAGATCATAAGCAATCAAACATCCCCACAGAAATCCAACACCTGCAGACAATACAGAATGCCAAGAACTAAGCTAGCCCCTCACCCAACAGTGCTTAAAAACATTTTAAACATAACTAAAAATAAACTTCCCCAACAACCCATCTTTAGGACTAGAGATTCAGTTCAGCACCAAAGGTGCTCTGAAGCAATCAGGCCTAATTGTATGATTAAATCCACCTGAAGTGGGGCGTGGTATTGAAGTAAGCAAGTCTGGAATCATCTCTCATAGTAGAGAAACTGTAAATCTGTGAGGCAAGTTCCTTAGCTGGAGAAGAGTGGGCAGGTTGAAAACATATTAGAAAGAAAGACGGAAGAAAATGTGGTGAAGGTGAGCTAGTGTATGTAAGACCCAGTTGTCCACCACACTTAATAGCTCCACTTGACACATATATATATATACAGAATTCTCTGCTTCCATCATTTAAAAATGTTTTATTTACCTATATATGCATATCGTACCATATTTTATTATATGTGCGGAAGTGTTTCGCCTGCATATGTGTATGTGTACCACATGCATGTCTGGTTCCCATAGAAGTCAGAAAAGGGCAATCAGTCCCTGGAACTTGAGTTGTGGATGGCTGTGAATCACTGCATGAGTGCCAGCAACTGAACCTGGGTCCTTCTGCAAGAAAAACAAGTGCCTTCCTCCAATTTTTATTAACAGATCCTACTGCTTGTTTTTGTCTTGTTCTCTATTTGCCTTTAAATATCAGAATGTGGGAATTGTTACTCCCTTTTCTTTTATAAAATGTAATTCTATTAAATATATTATTCATTGCTTAAAGCTAGCAATAGATAATCTAAGTCTAAAATCTAGGATGGAGAGTAGTAGTTACTATAAAATTACTTTAGTTTTTTCTGTTGAGTGTATAACTCACATTTCAACATGCACTTGCAGAAGCTGTTTCCTTCCCTCCTCCCTAGCATCCTTCTTTCTTCCTTTCTTCCCTAGCAACAGAGGTAGTATAATGCCTTTCTCTTGGTGTGAGCGCGTGCGTTCTGGGCACAATGCCAGCACTCTATTTGCATCAGTTTTTCATCAGACACAAAGATCACATTTTGATTTGAGGCTTCTAAGGGTGCCATGCACGTTATAAGGCTAATACATGTGTCTATAGATATAGAATATATGTGTCTCTAATATATGTTATCATATTTTGTTTGACATAGTGTTTAGTGCATATATATCATATTCATATTGAATTATTATGTCAAAACCTTTTTGTAAAGATACTGGTATATCCATATATAAAAAAGTGTCAGATTTAAGTGTTCATATTCCCCATGAAATCTGGAAGTGATCATTAGACCAAGGATTATGGATTTGTCCAGTACCACAATGGTTTCAAAATTCCCCCCGCCCCGTACTCCTTCCTTTCCTCCCTCACTCCCTCCCTCCCTTCTACCTTTCCTTTCTCCTTCCTTCCCTCCCTGTCACCCTTCCCTTCTTTCTCCTGAAAATTTGAATGATAACAGTACTTAGAGTAGAAATCTAGAAAACACAGTATTCCCCTGCTGGAGGAAAGAGCAGCACCCAGTCCTGTAGGGCGTCCTGCTCAAAGAATGCACGTGAGAGCTGGAGGGGACTGGTCTTTTAATGGTTGTAGAATAAGTAATTTCTATTTCCAGGCTTTGTGCTAATCGTTGTGTTTATTATGTCATTTAAACCTTGCCACAAGCCTACAAAGTAGCTATATTACCATGCCCTGTTTTAAATGAAGAAATCCACAAAGAGGGAATGTATCACTTATTCAAATTACCAGAGCTGGTTTTCCAGCAATTGATTGAGGAATTAAAACTAGTTTTGGTTCTTATCGAGTAGAACAGGGCTCTATTTTGTCGCTATTGCTTTTAGGCAGTTTCTCAAGGCTTAGTCATAAATGTGATCTCTATTGCACACACCCAAGTACACACACACTAACCTTTATAATCTAATATTTTTGAGGTGATAGTTTAATTGATAAAATCAAGTCACATCAAGTAAATAGCATTAATCCTATATGCATGGATTCTAAATCTTTAAGAGGAATAAAAAATTAGGGATATATTTCTAATTTTTGTCATTTTGTTTTTTAAGTTATCACATAAAACAATGAGCTTATCTTAAGATGTACACAGACACATATCACAATTCACTCATATTAGCATTATTGTCACCTGTTCATGTCCCCACTCTACACTGGGTACCTTTCTTGACTTATATAGTGCATATGAGAGTCAATGTGAGAAAGACAAATCTTCCTGCCCACTCACTGTTAAAAGAAGGTATATTGCATGCAAATTAATTATCCTGGATACAATGTCCATGCATTTATAATCGTGTATTTTCTTTCCTGTCCCCACTCAACCGTAGTTAGAACTAAATCTTTTTTCCTTCTGTTTTCATGAAAAACTCAGGCCTTATAAAATATAGCTAAGCCATAATATTATATAATCAATCAATTATGAGGATCAGAGGGTACAATCATTTCTTTCAGAAGTCTATCATGACTTTTTGACCCTGTGTGTTCACGCCCTACAGACTATGAGTGAAATTAGCCTTCCAACTCTAATTAGTCCATTGAATTGATTGAACAAATTTCATTGCTCATAATGCTTATGAATACCACATTATGGAATTCTTATAAAACAGAATAACAAGGCAATTTCCCTTAAATATAACCTACCTTAAGCATATGCATAGAAAGAAACCCCTTTATTATCAGAGTATTGAGAGGCATCCTTTTGTAGAGCTGTAGCCTTTCATAATTAGTGTTAGCTGCTCCTTAAATTTAGACAGATAGCCGAATTTCTCTTTATAACATTCATTGAAAATAGTGGAATCATGTGATATCTTGTCTTTGCTCTGTTTTCTACTAACCTAGGGAAGAAATGAAGTCTCTCCAGGAGGCCCTGCAGAATCAGCTTAAAGAAACATCTGAGAAAGCAGAGAAACACCAAGCCACAGTGAGTATGTTTGTGTTTCTTCTTTGTGTATTTGCTTTGGGGTTGAGAAGTCATTTCTTTCTTTTCCCATATTACTGTGGAAAAATACACCATAAAAAGTAAAAATGAAGTCACCCTAATAGAAACTTCAGTCACCTTAATCAGTATAATACTTTGACAAGATTTTATTTTAAGAAAAGATGATATTGTACTTAATTTGGGGGTTTTCTAGCATCTAGTTTTCTTCATAAGAGACGAACCAAGAGACAATCCAGGCAGAGAACTAGCTGAGGTTCACATTAGTGGTTCATGGATGGGGCCAAAACTGAACCTGAAGGACAGTTAATGTATGCAGATCTTTAATCTGCCCCCATCAGTAATGACATGTGAATCAGTCAGGGGCCGGTTTCATGCTGTCTTCATAACCTTCAGTCCTACAATCTATTCATAGGGTATGACCTACAGATTAAGGGGCCAGCTGCACCTCAGATCTTCCCAAGATGATGTCATCTTAACCCTCACATTTTGACTCTCATCATTGACATTTACCAGAGACAGGAAACTGGAATCCTGAAGCAATGCAGGGATGGAGATCTCAATTCATTTCTCAGACTTACTTTTGTACAACAAGGATAAAACTTCTATCTTCTACCTAACATCTAAATCTACCTTTTAAAATATAATATAGAACACCATAGAAAATGTGGTTATTAGAGGCCAACAAATTGAATGTATTACTGAGAAAAGGGATGGTATGTCATATCCAAGACTCACACGGGGAAGGCTAGAGCTGGCCACCAGGCAGAACTGGACCAGAGACCAACCTTGTGATTTCAGAAGTAACACAATGGCTGGACAGCTAAGTGCCAGTTAATGCCGAGGTTCAGCCCCAGCAGAAGTTCAGCAGCCCGTGAGGGTGAGGCAGACAAGGGTTCAATAATAAGAATAAAACCACACCTCGTATGAATGGGACAAATTTTCTCTTTATTCGTTCTGCTGTTTCTTCTTCCTTTCGCTACGTTATTCTCCTTTCCTCTTCTCTCTCTCCTGTCTCTTACTCCTGTTCACTTCTGCTCTCACTGGCTATCTGTTCTCTTTCATTTGTTCCTCTATTGTTCCTTTTCTACTCTTACTACTCTTAGTGCTCTTCCTACTCTTCTGTCTCCTTTCTCCTCTCTCCTACTCCTGCTCCTTTTCTTCTCTCCTGTCTCCTACTCCCACTCGCTATCTGTATTCCCATATACTATAAATAAATAAATATATTTTCCCCCACAAAGCCCTTCATAATCTTAATCATAAACTTAAACCTTACATAATGATTACAGGTTTTACATTTGAGTGATGACAAATTCCATATTTTTTAAAAGCAAGTTATCTTAAAACCCACACCTGAACACCTAGTTTTCCATATATTTTTTCCCCACCATATATCTATATTCTAGAAGCAATAGGCTTTTTTTTAGATTATAGATTAACAATGTTTAAGCAAGCCAACTAATTTCACAGCTAGCTTCTATTGTAACTAGCGGGTTGCTAGGGAATGAGTACACATCATAGTATTCTAACGTACACAATTCTTATTTAGTTAACACAGTGAAATAAGTTTATTATAACTAGAAAACTTTAGATCAGGGGTCTTTTGGCTTTTCTTAGGTAAAAAGAGAATCTGCTGCTCAGCTATATATCTCTAAGGCATACCCCAAACTCACCAGTAAACTTTTGATTATAGAGGTCAGGAAAGAGTCCATTTTATGTGTGGTCGAGGAAGTTCAAGCCTACCAATAGACACTGAAACTCATTTGCTATTACTTGATCATGGGTCTGTTTTTCATAGGTGAAACTCATGGACCTTAGCAATAAAGCTGTTCTTGTTCTAGCTTTCCTAACCCTGACCAAACAAGTCCCTAGAAGAAAATGTGTTTTCTTCTTAAGTTAATGGTTCTAAGGCAGCTGGCAAAACATCCTAATTTAACCCTGTAACTCTATGTAAAAAACACCTACTGTTTTTAGCTATGCATATTTTTTAGTTATTCTTTCTTGACTTTCAACAGAATCACCAATTCAGCTGAGTGGCACTGCCTTGCCTAGGTGATATTGCTTGAGGGAAAATCATCACCATTGGTATGTGTGCCAGCAACACTGCCCAGTGAGGGGTTAGAGACCCCCACAGAACTTTCATACCACAAGAGAAACAGGGAGACCATGGTAGCAACAAGCACAAATAAGGCCCAGCAGTAGCAAAGAGCCTTCAGCAGACAATCCCCCAGAAAGCCAAGGTATTGTCCAACCTATTGTCGCCTTGCTAAGCAGTAGGCTGATTCCTGAAGCTCCAGTGCTGGCTACTGTTCCTCTGCATTGTTCCCAGCAGCTTAGGACTAGGCAGTGTGAACTACAGTAGCTTTGAGACATAAGAGCTACCCCACATTGTGTGTATTTGCCCGGAAGTTCACTAGAGCAGTTCTGAAGTGGTTTGGAGTGGCACTAGAGAGTGTTATTGGGGAGCTGATTTTATCATTTGAAAGCATGGTCCTGAAGTACATGACCTATCGTGGCCACAGTGAGGGAAGCGGGAGGATAGAGAAGGGTATTTTACACACATTATTGGGCTAGTCAGAATGAGGCTGGCCCAGCATATGGTTCCTGGAATGGACTTTTTGGAAGTCACCAATAAAATAAAGCCTCCATTTTAAAGACTAGAATGAGATTAATGCAGGTATCCATCTTGGTCAATTACTGAAACCCCAGGCTCTCCGAACACTATAGTGAGCCTTTTATTTGCAAAGCTTCTAACAACTTTGTTTAGAGTATGGTGTTTTGCTTCTGAAACTCAGGTCAGTTTGTCACCCAAGACAGCTGACTCCTAAGGGCAGCCTTTCTCATAATGATGGTCTACTCTGCAGTGTGTAGGATTGTTTCCTGCTAAGGATTTCTCATTATCTCTTCCATCTGTCAAGATAACACATACTTGGATGGCAAGAAAAGACTCAGTGATTATTTTTTTGTAGGATGTTCAAAAGCTTGACTATCTGGACACCAAATGTTTTATAAAGAGTGGCCAATTTTTAGCACATGCCTAGATGTTCCTTCCCTCTGTCTGCAATCCCACTGTTGCTTTGACCAATCAGACTTCATCTTGGGAAATTTAATCTGATAAAAAGCAATGGCCTTGAGACTAGACATATTCTATTCACTGTTTTTTCAGACCCCCTGTAATGAAAAGCCATATTGTTTTATTGATTCTTTCCTGAGAAGCTATAACTCACAGGAGGTAAATTCCTAGCTTGCTTTACATTGCTAGTGGGCAGAGCAAGCAAGGCACACACCATAGCAGTTCCCACACTTTCGTACGAACAGAGTTCCGCGGAGAACACTGTCACTCTCGAAAGTGCACAGGTCAAAGATAGCATATCCAATTGTGGAATGTCATGGATACAGAGTAGGGCCCCTGTGTCCTTCCCAGCATGCTCTCTGAATCTTTCTCATGGACTTCCCTTGTAGCCTTAGCTCTCCGATCCCCGCCCTCCTAACATTTCTACTAATCCTGAACCCCTTTGCAGGGACTGGCTTAGCATGCTACTCTGGGAATAATTCCTAGTGGACCATTCATTCTGTGGACTTAATCAAGCTCTTTCATTTCTGTCAGTTTGCTTATTTATCCAATTAAGACAGTGTATCACATTAAAATAATAAGGATTATGTTAGCAGTGTAATTATATCTGGCATATAGGCTAGAGCAGACAAGAAAATAATATTCTGTCCTTCACTCTTTACCCACCATTTTAATTCCATTTTCATACATGGTCATTTCATTTTCATCAGGGTCTCTACTGACTACTGGGGATCCTCATAGAGCTCTTCATTTGGTGATTATGATTCTGTGCACACACAGTACTAAGCAGAGTGGATAATGAATTGAAACTAACTTCAAAATTGTAGATTATCATCACCACTACTGCCTGCTAGTGTCACCGTAAGCATTATCAAGGACGACATAGGATTAATAGCTGACAAGGCAAGATTCAAATAATGTAGTCTATTCCTAATCATTTAGGATGGTCTAAACATTAGAATCAAATGTCTCACCTCTAAGTCATTACTCGTCAACACAATTTAGTTACACAATCCGGATACTATACGTGGATAGCCAGTAGCTGCTCTTACAGACTGACAATGAACTGTGTGAGGCCAAACTAAAATTCTCCGCGTCACAAAGGCTCCTGCTATACAGTGAATTGCACCACTTACATAACAGTGATCTCAGACTAACATTTGAAACTTCATTCTCATTTAATGATTACAAGACGATTCAATTTTGGTGATGCTTTGTATTCTCTTACCTACAGGCAGGCTCTTCCCGTTATTCACTGTCGTTGTTTTAAGTATCTTAATATTTTATTTATTTTTATTTTATGTACACTGGTATATTGCCTTCATATATGTCTGTGTGAGGTTGAGATCACCTGTTACAGGAGTTACAGACAGTTGTGAGCTGCCATGTGGGTGCTGGGACTTGAACCCAGATCCTCTGGAAGAGCAGTCAGTGATCTTAACGGCTGAGCCATCGCCCCAGCCCTGTTTTAAGTATTTTAAAAGTCACATTTCTTTCTATAGTTACTTAGGCATTTACAAAAGAGTATGGTGACATTTCAGAATGATGAGCAAACAATTATATTACAACATATAATACACACCTCCTTCATGCATTGCATTTGCTAGAGTATTATAATGTAGAAAATCAGTTTTCAATATAAACTCTGCAATTATTGAATTTAAACTTCTAGTTTTAAGGTAGTGAAATGATGTGACGAAGTACTAGTAGATTTGCTTCATTCTGTCTTGAAGTTACAAAATGTGCAATATCCATTCCCCCAACGTGATGGCAAAAATCATAAAATGTATGGCATCACTAAAAGAGCAGCTCGCAGAAGAAAGCGATGATTCCAAGTGACCAGCTTCAAAGAAAGTCTTTCCTGAAATGACTCTAGATGCAAAAAAAGGAAAGGACTCCTTTGGTTTTCTTTGATGTCCCTTGCAAAGAGATAAGAAGGAGATGAAAGGGAAGTGATGGGGATAGCAGCAAGTAGGATTCAGTAGCTTTCAGCTCAGACCTCCGAGTCCCATAGTGGGAAACTCTTTACGCAGTGATTTTTCATGAGAAGTGACAACCCGGAGCACCTGACACAGGAGAGTGATCGAGTCTCTTCATAAGCTGTGATAAGAACACGACACGTGTTACTCATGCTCACAGAGCTATAAATGGACTACTAAATAGAAAGAGAAAAACAAGCTTCCAAACTAATCAAAATTCTAATGTATTAGAAATCACAATGTATTAAAATAGTGTAACTATATTATCACAGAATCTTAAAGGGGGGAAAAGTAAAAAAAAAAAAAAAAACAAAATGAAAAATGTATATAAAATGTTACATTTAAAAATGGAAAGTATTATTTATAATGAGCAAATTTAGAAAGTGTATCCAAAATGATATCTAAGGGAAATAATTGACAAGATACTAATGTTTTCTAAACAAAAATACTTTATAGAACAAAGACTAGCTAGCGATAGCTTTGGAAGCCCAGGCAAAACTGAAATCATCTCACACTATGCCCCCCCCAGCAATATAACTTCAAATATGTAGCTTCAAAACCCATTGATCTATAAGTAATAGCAGCGTAGAGCAAATGAGCAAACATTCTAACAGTTTAAATCCAATCAGTTAGTGGTTGGTAAACTTTGCGACACTGTTGCGCTAGCACGTTTTTCAGAAAGGTCACCGTTGTAAATCGATGGGTTTGTGGCTGAATTGGTGTTAACCTTTCTCCTTTGGAAGTGTGCAGAGTACCTTCAAGTACCATGAACACTAGGCAGTAGAGGGTTAAGGCTCTGTGTAGGCACCAGCTCGATTTCTCTATGTTCAATGAGTTGTGTAAGTGTTGTTGTCAACACTTGGCCTTACCATCAGCTTGTGGAGAGCAACCAATAGCCTTGGCAATAGCCTTGGTTGCTTACGAGTTCCTAAGGGGCCCCTTTGACCAACAACTTGATTAGGTATAACCCATTCTCAGAACTAGAAGCTTCATTTGATGACGAGATATACAGTTGGGGTTCCATCTCCCTCTTTATTTGGCATTTCCATTTAGATCATCTTTATATACATTTTAGGAAGCCTCTGCTGTGTTAGTTTTCCATACGACTCCTCCAATGGCCCTTAGTCTTAGCTGTCCCTCCCCATATTCCCTCCGCCACCCTCCTCCCTTTTCCTGTTTGATGCTCTCATTCCAGTCAGTGTCCCCTCATCCATCTATAATTATCTATTCTATATCCCCTTTCCAAGGTAATGCAATATCCCCACACACACCAGTTCCTTGCTCAATACCTAATCTCGGTGGTTATGTGGATCGTAGCTTGCTTATTGAAGACTCAACAGTCAATACCACATATAAGTGAAATCATACCAGGTTGTCATTTTGGGTCTGGGTTCATTTTCTCAGTATGATTTTTCCAACTCCATCCATTTTCCTGCCAATTTCATAATTTAATTTTTTAACAGCTGACTAATTAATATTCTATCGTATAAATGGACCATGTTCTTTTTATCCACTCTTCCATTGACAGACATCTGGGATGTTACCAATTTCCAGCTATTATGAATAGAGCAGCAATGAACATGGTTGAGCAAGTGTCTTTTTGGTATATGCCTTAGAGTAGTAGAGCTGAACCTTGACGTGGATTCCCTTCTCAGTTAAACCTCTCTGGAAACTCCCTCGCAGACAGGCTTATAGGTGTGTGCCTTAGACTGTCCAAATCTCATCAAGCAGAAAATGAAAATTAATCACCATAGAAAGCATGGCAAAGAAAGGAATCTCTATGTCAAAAAGCCTTCCAAACTCCTGTGTTCCCTGAAGCCCTGTCACAGACACCCATGGAAGCATCCTAATATCCATAAATAGAAGAATAAAGAAAATGTGGGACAAGCATACAATGCAAAATTTTAATCTTTGAAGTAAGTCTTATAACTTGTGAAAATATGGATGGAACAATTTGGTAAAACTCTAACAGAAGAGTTTAGTATTTTTCTTTCTACATAAATATCCTATGGTAAAACTTGACTACATTTGCATATTGAACATTTCTACTGTTGCAAATCATTCCCTAGTTATTTTACCTTCTAATATTTCAGTAGTAATTGGAGTTGTGACAAGGAAAGCGAGTTATAATTGTCTTGCTCTCATTCTGTCGGGGAATTGGATTTAAGTCTACAAATATACCATTTGGAATCTAAAGGGAAGATAATTTTTTATGTTGGTCTTGACTGAATTTCATTCCAATGAAAAGTTGTACATTTCCCTAAAGATTGTTACAGCAAGTGACGTTTTTCCCAGTTTAAAATAAAGTGCTATAAAACACAATCACAAATTTGTTTATTAAGTTATAAAATGTGGAATAAGGTATATTTCTGAAAATTTGCACTTTTTATGACGTAGACGTACTTTGATACAATCGTGTTCAAGCACACTTTTCATGATGACGTGAAGACTTGTTTTTATCTCTGCGCGCATGCTGCCGTGGGAAATCATTCAGCTTTGTGATTCCCCTGCCAAAGCCTAGCAGATAGGAAGGTTAACAAACTCCCAGGTGTGACCATGATAATTAAAGATATTAATGGTATTTGGATGAGTTTCATGACTCCTGTTAACTTTTATGGCTTTACTGGTCCTGGATGAGACATAATTCTAAAGCAAGACTGGCATCAAAGTGTTCACTCTCACCAAGCAATAAAGACGCACTGTTCTTCCAGTGTTTGTTCGCAGTAAATACTTGGTACTTTTTGTCTCCAAAGTCATTGCTGGAGTAAATACTAGGAATGCTTGTTTCTGCAGGAAATTTAAATCTTGCTGGGATTCTAAGCCAATGACCTCAAATGCTAATATTTTTAAATATTCTGAATATATTTGAGTTTTACATTCTCAATATTTTATGTCTGTGTGAAGTATTTAAAGAATTGTAAGCCTGATAATGAACTCTGTTTCAGTATATTCCTAATAAATGTGAATTTTACCCAGGGTAATAGAAAATTATGATTGTTTGGCATGAGTGAAAAAATTATGTATGAAACTAAGATTGCTTCAACTGTTTCTAAGGTTTCTAAACTTATCTAAAGTTTTTTTGCCAACAAAATACTTATGTAGAACCAGTTATAAAATTTGTCCATCAGAAGACATGTCCTGGTTCTGCAGAAATAGAGAATTTTAAATGGCAAATTATGCTTTTTTAAGTAATTGTTTTGTTTAAGCAATGGTCTTGAATTCTCAACCTAATGGGGCAGTGAGTGTAATTGGTGGTGTTTCCTTGATATAGACGTCCCCACAGTTCAAAGTTACCTCGAGAATCAATATTTCCAATAGACATGGCAGTGGTGGTTTCACACCTCCTGTTTTACATATGCCACCGCTATCAAATGGTTTGGCCTGAGTTTTCAGTAATAAATGAGGCTATATTCATGAATTCCGTTAAGGCCAGGGTACTTACAAGAGATATAAGGCTCCAGCAACTCTTTCTGGAAAGCAGAGATCAGTAGTCAGGTATCATAAGGCTTCTGGAAGGTAGCCTAGCTCTTGCAGCTTATGAAGACATCAGACACTCCACCCAGAATCATCCTTACCTCACTATCATGACTCAAGTATCTCCATAAGCTGGCTTCTTTTCTTTCTCTGACACCCACTCTCCTCTTCTTGTTAATCATCTGAGCACGTTTGACTTACATCCTAAACAGTAGTCGACAGTTTCATCCATCCATCTGAGCTACAGAGCAGCAAGCTCTCTCTGGCTGTCTTAATTAAAACACGAAAGAAAAGACAACAGACTCTGCTTTATTTTAGAACCAAAATTTAGGGTACTTTTTACCGTGTTGCGGATTCCTCATACACACTACCAGGGAAAGAGTGACAATGGAATCCATTCTAAAAGGACGGATATGGATGGTAATGCTGAACTCTGGCCTCTTGCTTTTATTCACGGTAAGCCGAGTTATTTAATCCACTGTATTTGGGATTATATTAGTTATAGGAATCTTCTTCATCTTGATTATTTTTTGCTATCAGTAACCCAAACTTGATTACTTCTATAATTATTTCACAAACTATTGTAGATTAGTTGATATTGTATAATACAAACATGAATAAATTTCAACAATATAAAAATTATCTTTTCAAAAACTTACACAAACGTGAATGCAATAAACGGTCTTTTCATAAAAATACGTGTAATGGAAAACTTAAACAAAAATCAAGGAAATAATGGAGGCTTCGTGCAATGAAAACTTTCTGTACAGTGAAAACGTTAATGCTTTCTTTTTCAATATTTTACATTAAAACTATAATAATTTCAGTGTACTTCAAAATGACGTAAAGTAAAGCCCCTGGAAATATATTGAGAATGCGTATCCATCATATTCTATTTGTTTTCCAGATTAATTTTTTGAAGACTGAAATGGAAAGAAAGAGCAAAATGATCCGCGACCTACAGAATGAGGTAATTTTCATGTTTCAGGAAAATTGGGCATAAATCAAAGAATACACAAAAATGCTTACAGGAATTTACCAGAAGTTTGGGGAATTTTAATACTGAGTGGAGCTTTAGTTACATCCTAATAAAGAAGAAAAGTGATGCTGAGAGTTGCTACCTCACAGCTGCAATGAGGCGAAGAAATCGATGAGGTTTTACTTCATTGATTTTTATTTTTCAAGATAATTGGATCCTACCTTTAGGTTTGAATATTAAAGATGATTTTTAATTTGTCATTCTCTATATGCAAAGAAGCCCCTGTTAAAGGTTACTATCATTTCTCACTGTCCTAAAATCATAAAAAATGATATGGATAATAAGAAATGATTTGTGTCGATATACACTTAAACCAAGTGGGTTTAAGTTTCTTAACAGGAGTCTATGAATGAAACAAAACAGCAAAACTACTAAATACTAACAATGACTATTGTAGAGAAAACTCTACTAAATTGAAATTAAAATTAAACTTACGTTGGGGAAGTTTATTTTTAGCTATGTTTGAAATTGTTTTATGAACTGTTGGGTGAGGGACTATCTTACTTCTAGGGCATTCTGTATTGTTTGCAGGTGTTGGATTTCTGTAGGGGTTGTTCAATTGCTAATGATCTGCATGTGCTATCAGTAGAATACCTGAGGTGTTCTGAGAGAATAAAAACACCTGAGCTGAGATGCTCGGGGTTCCACTGGCAGTGTGGTGCTAGCCATGGCGGTGGTTCCCTCTGCTGAGGTCTGGCAGAGTTTGTACCTGTGAAAACGCGCCTGTCTTCTTTGATGAGCTGCCCCAAGAGCATTGTACTACTACACACTTCGACTCTGTAAATATGTGGCTGTAAATCTCTCTAAGGTAACCATTCCATCTTCTTACCTTAGTGAGCACAGCGCAGTGGAGCAATAAGGTATTTTATAATGTGATGGAATGCTTCAGGTCACCATTCCTAATGGATTCCTACCCCGCCAGTAGACAGATAGGCAGTACATTTTGCCTCACATAAACCTGAGCCCAAGATGTGCTCGGGATATTTTAATACTTTCTCACAACATTCAACTTTATTCCTTATGACTTGACTCTCTTTGGATGGCTTTTGATCAGCCCAGTTACTGTGCATAACTTTGTACCTAGCATTTAAAGCATACTATGAGTCATCCATATAAGTCCCTAGAGCTACTGGAGAAAGTACCAATGACAAGGTAGCTCAGCATGGCAGAACTTGGCTGCCTCGAAGATCTGGAGGCAACGTGTCAGAAATAAAATCAGTGCAGCACACGTCTGCCTGAAGCTAGTTACTCCCTGATTCCTAGCATTTGCTGTCTCTTACCTTCCACAGCAGTCTCTGACTTATGGTAGTAGCATCCTAGATCCTACTTGTATCTTCATACGGACTCTCCCCTATGGTCTTTATAAACTATCTCTTTGCATATAAAAATCCATCACTTAGCTTAACTTCTCACTCACTGTTATGACATTGTTTTGTTGTAATTACATGCGTAAAATTCCTAGTTCTAAATTAGTTCACGTTCTGAGTTTCCACGTGGATGTGAATACAGGTTGGGTAATCTTCACACCATTCCACTGGTTTTGGTGGATCTATAAAAACAGCTTAGCAATTTGTGATAGGTAAGGATCCGAAATATTGAGTGTAAGTTTGGGTGTGTTTGAAAAGGAATAAAGAATTTGTACTTAGGGATGTGCATCGACCACCAGAAAACAATGCTTTATTTCTGGCAGGTAAAATGATCCTAATTTATTCAATGATGTGAAGAAAGCGGTTAGTTCTGGTGGTTTGTTGTTGCTGGGTGCTCTTTCAAGCAAGCTAACAAGCAAAGTATGTGCTTTACGCTCTGAATCAAGGCTGGAAGTATCTGTTGTAAGAGGCTCTTCAGGGAAGCCAATGTGATTGAAATGGCCAGAGTGTAATACACAGAAAAATAAATCTCAAAACTGCCTCCATCACACAAAGCTACAGCAAAGAACTTTCCATTCTTCAAGGCCATAGTATTTGACTTAGCCTATCAGAAGCAAGGGTGCTTTCTCTCCCTCTCAAGGGAGAGTCAGCCTTACAGTCAGTTTACAGTCAGCCTTAAACACCATTTTATTTTATGTTGAACAATGATTCCACAGTGTAAATTATTACTGAAAATACTGGTGAATCTTAGGATCTTTCAAATTGGGAGTTCATTTGCATTCACAGCCGTATCTGCATTACTATTATTATTATCATCATCATCCTTATTATTATTTTGTCTCTGATGGAGGCTTATACCTATAATTTTTCATGGAAAAGTAAACATGAATCCTTGGTCCTGTGTCACTTGTTAAAGTCACTTTACCTTTTATATACTTTGAATTTTTGGTACTTTAGGACACGTAAAAACAATACATGTTAGACATTTGGAACCTGTCAGATCCTCAACAAAGGTAAACCATTACAACTATCTTAATTATTAGATTTTGTGGCAATTAACTTATCAATCTGTTGCATTCTGCACAAATAGTTGCTTAGTAATGGCTTCAGCAAGCAAAACCCCATAGATAAAAGTACAAAAGTATTCTTGGCCTCTATTCTGTATTCACAGACATCAAGCATATCCTCAGGTGGCTCTGGACAGAGCAAACAAATGTCCCAGCCATCCAATTCACATCCCTCCATCATAGAAACAAGGACTAATGAGAATCTTCTTAGCTCATTCTAACAGAAATCTCCAGAGAAGATTCGAAATTACTGACAGGCCTGCAACAATCAGCACAGCCAGGGAATGGGTAGCTTAGTTGGGCATGTCCTATTCACATTTCTGTCCTGAAGTTGTATTGGGTTCATTCAATTTAAACCGTATAGATTTCCCTTGGGAAAGGAAGGCTCATTACAGAAGATATCAAAACAATCAAAGAAAATATATCTAGCAAAACATTCACACTTCTATTACCTCCTGACTTCCAAACTTCTTCCCATGGTAAATTCCAGATCCTAGAGGATAAATCACAGTTTAATAATTTGTGATCCCAAGGCAGACAGAATACACTGAAGCACTGTGTCTTCGTTAGCATTGCTCCCTTATCTAGAATTCCTCTTCATTCTAAATATGTTAGGAGTCTTCATGCTTCCTGTTTTGTATTTCTTTCATATATCCATTATTGCGGCAATGATGGCAGGGAACATCTTCTGACATAGCACTAGTCAATCACCTCGACCTCTGTGTCTTGAAAGAGATGGAAAACTTCAGTCATGTCCTTCCCCAGGTTCTTGCACTTACTTCCCATCTCCCCAGTTCTGTGCATCCCAGAACCAGCACCGTCACTGTTCTAAGGACCCACACAGCTTTTGTCGTGGCCTTACCCTCTTCCTGGATCTTCAATTAGTCGTTACTCAAGCACACAGATTAAATACAGAAGAGTTAAGAGAGTTAAGTTATAAATTATTAGAGCTTTAAGAAAAGAAGCTCTATGAGAAATCCTATTTCTGAAAATCTAAGAGGCTAGACAGAGTGCTTCTTACATGACAGAAAGGCAGATGAAGGAACTTCATGTGTGAAGTGTTAGAGGAAGCTAAAAGATTACAAATACACAAAGGTTATTCAGAGCACCCATAATGGAAACTCAGTATCCCAGATAGGTCAGTAATTTAATATCATAAAAATAATTCCTTTGTAATATACCTAAATAAAAATCTATGAAACCCCAATCTAAGATAATTTGTAGCCTCACAAGACTCGTGCATAACAGAAAGTGTTGAATTTCACTGTCTGACTCCTCATAGTAGTTAACATTGCTGGATTATATTTTGTAGCAATTGATCTATTTGCTCATTCTCATTCTGTTCAGCACTTTTCAGTGGTAAAGGGCACATTGCATAAACTCTACCCATTAATATATGTTAACTGTGTAGTGTATTTATATTAACAATACAAACATTGATTGTCTTTTTACAAGAAGAATAAAGACTAATTTTTCAGCACTATATCCTCCATGCATTTTCTGGACCACATTAGACATTTGATAAATCTTTGTTGAGTAGTAATAAAATAGTAATAAATATTCCTAAACTGGACTGTAATTTTTTATGATTTGAGATTGGAATGGGCCACATTAAGCAGTTCATAAAAATGGAATTATGAAAATATGAGGATTATTTATTTTTCAGTATGCATATATGTGTCATGCACATGCAAATACAAATAAGTAATAAAGTAAATTTCAAATATATAGAATAGCTCAAAATCATGAATAGCCAGGGAAGTGCATGTTAATCATTGCTACTAATATTTACTCCTGTCTTTTTCTAGCAAAGAGAAGCAGATCTTACATTCAGTTAGTGATGCATGCCATTTAAAAAACCAAAAAAAGAAAACAGGAAATAAAATTAAAGGAAAGAAGATTAAAAAAGGATGGGAGGTGTTTCTCACTAACCCACATCTCCAAGTCCAGGAAAGAATTTTGCCAGCATCAATGGCTTAGTCACTTTAACATGTGAATTTCACTAGCAAATATGGGACTTGGATTTTAAAATCCTGATGATTCCTTAAATTTCAGATGCAAGAGTCAATTTTAGACACCTAGTGTATAGAAACAAGAATAGAATATATAACTTGGTTGGCGATCTTTAAATGGTAAACTCAGTATGAATTCCACTGAAATGAATGACTGTCGGTATAATAAGCATTTGCCAAGATTAATTTAAATGGTGTTTGGATTTACCTAGAGCTCTCTGAATATTAAAAAAAATGCATAAACACATATTTATGGTACTAAAATAATAATTATTTTTCACAAACCTATACACTTTTCTGGTTTATCTCCAGTTAGTACACAATATTGGAAATGTTTTTAAACAATTACTTAAATGTGTAAACTCTATGTTCCTTCCTCAAGATAGTATGAACTATCAGTTCTTGGAAGGGGAAACAGAATGCCATTAGGAATAGGAAAGCATAATAGTTTATCATCTATCTATCTATCTATCTATCTATCTATCTATCTATCCATCTATCTAATTAACTAACTTTCCATATCTATCATTCTATCTATGTATCATTTATCATCTACACATCCTAATTGTTTATAATCCAATGCATCTATTTTATTTTCAGTAATTAAATATTACTTAAACAGAGACACTCATTCCAGTGGTTCTTATGAGAATAAAGTTGTACAGTTATTAAAACAACTACCTTTGTTCCCTTCCTTCATTTTCCCTAATTAACGTAAATGTGATTACATGGATTTCTATAAATTAACCATTATTTTGCCAGTTATCTTATTATATTTACTAGTTCCTGAAACATGGCCCAAAACAGTTGTCCACAATTAGCTTCAAAGATATTTATTCATGTAATAATTAAGAATTTTAAGATTAATGGATTATCCTGGATAATACTGAGAGTGATTCAAATCAATCGCAAGAGAGCCTCAAAGATAACTCTGCAGATAAAGGCACTTACCTCCAAGCCTGATCATCTTAGTTCTGTCCCTGAACCCAAATGTTGAAAGGGAAGAACCCCTTCCAAAAAAGCTTAAAAAGTTGTCCCTGACCTATGCAAGTGAACCATGGCATATGAGCATCCTCTGCAGGCACACTGAGCACACATACAAAATGAAGGGGGCACTAGATCTGACTCATGCACAGGGTAAGAGGCAGTATGAAGGGGGAGCAAGAGAGATTCAAAGATAGAAAGACTCCAACTAATGCCAAGGAATGCCAATAGCAAGAGGAACTAAAAGATGCTTGTGATGTTGCCCAAATGATTTGTAAAGGACCTTCCAAATCTACACTTCAGACTAGGCCCACTCTTTCCCAATATATAAGCCATGAACTCCAATGAGATCTCTATGCCAACTGCTACCACATAGTCCCTGAAAGTCCTGACTCCATAGGCCTCCTGATTACACCTTCCCAAGACCTTCTGCCCAGTTGCTTACAATGGTAAGAGCACATTGGAAGGCAGCAGAGGAGAGGATCAGCAAGAGGTGTGTTAATCCTCAGAGGCTGTTTCCTCATGCAGACAGTATAACAGCTCAAAGAGAATATGACCATAGATCATATAGTTCATAGTTCATAAAGAACAAAGCAAAGATCTGAATGACATGAAGAGGTTAATCTAAAATGTGAAAGTAGAATTCAGCAAAGAGCATAGCTAAACAAAACTAAAACTGTAATGATGCTGGAAATTAAAAACCCAATAAGCCAAGTTAAAACCTCAGTGGAAAACCTCACAAATAGAATAAAGCTTATTGAAACAGAGCTGGAAGGCCAAATAGATGTGTGTATGTCTATCTGTTGTGTGTGTCTGTCTGTCTGCCTGCTGTCTGTCTGTCTATCTGCCTGCTTGTATGTCTGTGTATGTGTCTGTATATGTCTGTCTGTCTGTCTGCCTGTTTGACTGTCTATCTGTGTCTCTGTTTGTGTCTATATGTGAGTGTGCATGTCTATCTGTTTGCCTGTCTGTCTGTGTCTGTCTGTGTCTGTCACTCTGTGTGTCTGTGTGTGTGTGTGTGTGTATGTCTGTCTGTCTGTCTGTCTGTCTATCTGCCTGCTTGTATGTCTGTGTATGTGTCTGTATATGTCTGTCTGTCTGTCTGTCTGTCTGTCTGCCTGTCTGTGTCTCTGTTTGTGTCTATGTGTGTGTGTGTGTGTGTGTGTGTGTGTCTGTCTTTCTGTGTCTATGTGTATCTGTGTGTGTGTCTGTGTATGTGTGTGATTTAGGGGCTATACACACACACAGACACACACGCATACACGCACACATGCACACACGCACACACGCACACACGCACACCACAAAGGAGAGAACAGAGTCCTTAAATTCCTACTTATGTCAGTCAACCATTGCAGAAGGAAACAGGAGGCAGAGCTTAAGAGAGGTGACCTTACCTAAGAAATGATTTTATTTTTAAATATTTCTTAGAAACAGTGTACCCATTTAGAAGTACTGTAGCCTAATTTGAGATAAGAGAAAAAAAATAATTGGTTTGCAGTCACCGTGTTCCCTCTAGGAAAATAGCTAAGTCGGATCTTTGTGATAGAGGAAATATAAACCTCAAAGGCATTGCAGCAAGAGCACATCTTCTCAACTAAACAAAGCTGTAGGGCAGCTCCCCACACAGCCCTATTTCTATGTGAGAGCTATTACTTATAGGATGTCTGGTTTTAAACCAGTTTCAAATAATGTTCCCAATATGAAAATCATACCTGAAGAAACAGCTAAGCGAACAAATGGAAGTGAACGCATTCTAGCATGGGCTGTTTCATTTTCCTCACGTTCAAATGTAGTGTAGGAAATGACTGTGTAGAACCTTTGTGTAAATCACTAGTGTTTAATGGTGTGTCGGAAATGGCCACCAAGCTAATTTCCTTCTGGAACTGACAGGTGTGTGAGCATTCCTGCTCTTCTGTCTTTTCAACACCTCAGCTAAACCTGCCACCTGCAAGTCCCAGGACATGCTTCCTCGATCAGCTACAAGTAGAAGTCACATTTTTCCTTAGTTTCTGAGTTCTTTAGTACATGAGAGAAATCCAATGTGTAAAAATAGCATGGCAGTTTCTGAAATAAGGTGGGAGAAGAGTAGACAGGTCCAGAGAGGCACCTATAGAATTAATATGGAGTTTTTAGTTTGTTTCTTGATTATTTGTTGTTTGAGACATGGTCTCATGATATATCACAAGCTGGTCTCCAAATCCAAAGCCTCTGCTTCACCTTCCTTATTAATAGGATTATAGACTTGTGACTCAGTGCCTGACTTCAGAAGCAGCTTTCTGAGAAGGAGGTCATTTTAACCATAATCCAAAATATACTTTAAATTAAATACCCTTTTTCCATTATAAAAGAAATGAACTATAATTATGACAGGTACATATTCATGTTTGTGTGAACATGTGCTGTGGAGGGGTATGTGTAGGGGTGATTTGGTGTGTGTGTGTGTTATGTGTGTGTGTTGTGTGTGTGTATATATGTAGCATGTGTGTATATATATGTATGTATGTGTATGCATGTATATATATATATATATATATATATATATATATATACACACACACACCTATGCATACATACCACACATAAACATATATTGAATGTTTGTGTATATATGTGTGTATGTTTTATGTGGTATGTGTATGTGCAGTGTGTGTTTGATGTATATGTATTAGTATAAGTGTGATATGTATGTGTTGTGTATTCATTTATGTGTTAATGTGATATGTGTTGTGTGTGTAGGTATGTGTAGGTGTGATGCATTTGCTTGTGGTATATGTGGGGTTGTTTGTGGGAGAATTGTGTGTGTGTGTGTGTATGTGTGTGTGTATGCATGTGCTTGTGTGTCCCACTGTGAAGTACAATGATGCTTAGGGAACCACTATCTGAGAGACTCACACTGACACAAATCAGAATATGACATATCTTAAATCACTCAATGTATTACCTTTCATTTTCTCCTTATAATTTTACAGTGGGGAAAGATGGCTTTTATGTGACTGTCTTTTCATGATTCTGCAAGATCACAGTGAAATGCAGACACAGGCTTTCCTAACACAAGCATGGACTTTCCACATCTGACTGCATGGGAACACAGAGGACAGCTGAGTTCATGGGCAGCTGTGTCCTGGGTCTGGGCAGGATGTCCAAAACATAACATCTTAACAAAAGTGAGCCGAAGCCATAACAGGGTCTTCAGGAAAACTGCACTTCCTCCCTGAAGGTCAGGGCATGGTACCCTGTACTTCTCAAACACTAGCCACAGTAGCCACCTTCCCTTACCATATGGGTGTCAGGCACAGCCAGATCTGTAGCTCCTCTGTTTCTTCTTTCAACTTAATTCTAAGCTGAGTTTCATGACAATCAATACCATTCTCCTTAAAGGCAGCAATCACATTGAAGTTAAAAGTGCTAAGAAAAAGCTTGGTGACTTGGTTTGCCCACATGTGTTCCAGTTTGTGTTTATAGGCCTTATTTTTATTTCTGAGGGTTCTCCTCTGTCTTCACTGACATTTTTTTTTCCTTCCAGCTTTGATTTCTCCCTACCGGTTAACTGTGGTTTTAGAACTAAAGCCAGAGTCAGAGGAAACAGGTTTCATGGTTCCTTTACTAGCTTGTAATTCTGAACATGTGAATACCTAGATTACATTATATTCCCTATGTCATCTGCTCTGCTTTTTCCTGCTTGTTTATGGATTGCACACTGCTAAGAGGGCTTCATTGATTGCTGTATTGTATATTCTTAAATGTATCAGTACAGCCAACTCAATCTATAGATTGTTTCTATGTATATTTCAGAGATGACCACTCAGTACTGCATAATCAATTGATATGTTCTTACCTGGGGAAGATTATCTCTCCCACTCTCAGCGTTCCTTAGTGGCCTATAGTTCATTATGTAGGGTTGGATGAGAAAAAGTGAAGGGGGAGTTTATGAAATTGTATTATAGTTCAAAAAATACAGGTCTTGATGATGTAACACATCTATATCTCATAACTAGATGTTTTCCAACCCATACTTGTTATCCTCACATTCCTATGTAACTGTTAAAGGCAACTTTATCCTTTCTGATTTTGAGGCAGAATCAAGTAGTCATCTTAGATGGTTCTGTTTTATATACACTGCATTCTGATGTTCTGGAAATTCTAACCACTCAGCAGAAGTCAGGCAGACATGCAATGGAAACTAAGAAGAAAGAACAGGAGGGTATAAAGAAATTTAAGCAACATGGAATCTGAAACTCTGTAAAATAAGCAAAGCCGACTGAAGGGAGAAAAAGAAACATATTATCTACCCAGCTGTTCAAGAATTATTTTCTTAGCAAGATGGCTGTTGTACAGAGTACAGCAGGGTATAGAGAAGGTTCTGAAGTTGACACTGGCTTACTGGATTTTATGATATTCATTTATGACATCTATTTTTCATTATATTAGGATGAATCCTGGGAAGGTATCTGAATGAAATCTGAATTTTTACAGCAAATATTCAAAGCATAATGGGATTTTTTTTTTCTCTGTAAGTTAAGAGAAAAAGTTTCCTGCCTTGAAAAATACCATCTTAAGTTTCCTTTCTGTTTTGAGCTCATTGTTTGCTGGTAGACAAATACATCAACCCTCTGGGCCCTTAAATGTCACAGACCGTTTGCCAGATGCAATTCTATACACAGAGCCAATGGTAGACACTCAGCTCCTATTTCTAGTTCCACAAATCAGCCACTTGGCCTCTCTTTACCCTTTAAACATATGCTTAATTTGTTTCTTGGTAAATGCCATGGAAATAATGTTAATATTGGTGGGAAAACATCTGCAGAGCAATTAGATGGTAGAATTAGATTCTTCCTATGGGTTTGTATGAATCAGGAGCAAAATATTTCATGTATCTTCCTGCCAAGTAGCATCCACATTCAGAGCAATCTATATTGAAACCATGTGGCTTTTGTCAAGATTAATGAAGTATATGTATATCTTAAAATATTCATGAAACCAGTCAGAATGATGATGTAACCTGAAATCTCAGTATTCCAGAGGCTAAAACAGGAGAATCATGAGTTCAAGATTAGCCTGAACTACATGTGAGACTCTGTCTTAAAAAATCTATAAATGAATACCCAAAACAGAGAGGAAGCTCTTATTTACTATAAACCTGATGATACAGCCCATGGGATGGCTCAGTAGGAAGAGGTGCTTCTTGTTTAGGCTGGCAACCTGAACTCAATTCCTGAAACCCACAGAGTGGAAGGACAGAACCAACTCCACAAAGTTGTCCTCTGATATCAAACCTACACCATTACATGTCAAGGGTGAATAATAGATGATAGATAGATGATAGATAGATAGATAGATAGATAGATAGATAGATAGATAGATAGCAGATTGATAGATGATAGGTAGATATGATAGACAGATGATTGATAGATAGATAGATAGATAGATAGATAGATAGATAGATAGATAGATAGCAGATGGCTGATAGACAGTAGATTGATAGATGATAGGTAGATTGATTGATTGATTGATTGATTGATTGATAGCAGATTGATAGATGATAGATAGGTAGATAGATGGATTGATTGATAGATTGATAGATGATAGATTGATAGATAGTAGATATATAATAGATAGATAGATAGATAGATAGATAGATAGATAGATAGATAGATAGATCAATAAAGCACACTCGAGGGTATGGCCCTTTGAAAATGACCTCTTTTCTTCCATCCTTGTTCTGATAGAGTTCTATATTACCACATTTGGACACTGGGTATTCACCACGTTAGTGTTCTGCTTTGATCCCACATGTAGTAGTCACCTTGCCTTGTTTTACTTTAGAGTTTTCACATTCTCCCATTTACCCAGCAGGTCCTTCCCCATCTCCTATCCTGGATTGGACTATAGTCTCTCTCTGCCACCTCTTTCTTTTCTCTTCGCTGTGGTTCTATTATGGCTTCTCTGCACCTAGCACCTTTGCCCAGACAAGCTGAGTTGCTCTGTGCTTTCATGGGCCTCTGGTTTTGGAAAGGTTATGGTCTTGAATATTCCTTCCTTCCTTCCACACTAGAGGCCTCTTCATGTAATGGTCAAAAGCAAAGTCTTTTTGTTTGTCTATTTGTTTGTTTGTTTTTAGATTTTATTTTATTTCTTTATGTGAGTGCTCTGTCTGCATGTACACACACCTACATGCCAGAAGAGGGCATCTGTACCCCGCTATAGATGGTTATGAGCCACTATGTGGTTGCTAGGAATTGAACTCAGGACCTCTGGAAGAGCAGTCAGTGCTCTTAACCACAGAACCATCTCTCCAGCCCTGAGCAAAGGCTTTGGATTGTGAACGGGTCCCAGTTAAACTTCGTGACACTGCGTGATTTTATGAACTTCTCTGTTCTTCAGATTGCCGTCTGCAAAGTGGAGACAGAGCAGTACCTGTGTCAGTCCTGATTACGGGAAGCAAAGGACACGATCAATACCATAAAGGTCTTACTGTGTTACACATAATAAGTCAACTGGTATTCTTGGATCTACTTATGTTCTGACCAATTTGAAAAGCATCCATCGTATAAGTTAAAAATTGCCAAATTATTGTCTGTAGAAATTTTCCTATGCAATCTTTCTCTTCATTCTCAGAAAGAAATGGATTTTTCCTCCCTTTGCCACGGTCTTCTACATTGTAGGCAACTATCCTGACACATAACTGAAATATTATTTTTTTAGTTATCCACCATGTTCGCTGGTCAACATGAACTTATTTCTGCACAGTTGGTTCTCAATATCAATTCTGAAACACAGAAGATTTATCAAAATTTGCACAGAAGCAATGAATGTCCATTAAGTGATATTAGTCATCAAAAAACACCAGAACAGCACACAACAACAAAACATACCACATTGCCAAGCACAGTAGCTCCAATGAGTCCTTTCTTATGGCTGATGCTCCCGAGAGGTTAAAGCACTTGAATCGTGAGTTTGAGGCCAGCCTTGGGTAGGTACTGAAACACTACATTTAAAAAAAAAATGGCAGCAATAAGATGTTACCACTATCCCTGGAAAGTATATTTTTACAGACCTCTAAGCTTTAATGGAAGAAATAGATTTTTTTCTGATGCATGCAAATTTTCTTTCCTTGCATTCCGAAATGAATTTTCTATAAAGAATTGTGCTTTTCTTTCAGCTCTGCCCCTGCAGAATGCCCTCTTCCAATTACAACTGATTTGGTCACTGACCCAAAAAGCTAGATTTTCTTTTTATGCTCAGAAGCTTTGATGGTCTATGTTAGGGGCAGCATGGCATTCTTCAAAGGAGAAACTTAAATCCCAGAATATTAGGCTTCCTAATTATTATTAAAGAATCTATATGGGAGCAAAATAGTATTTTTCAACTGCATTTATAAACTACTGGTTTTAGCTTGAAATGGTGATCTCTGTCTTTGTTATTAAAATTACAGGATCTAATCTAAAGTGGTTATGTGTTCAACTCTTCATAATTAGACCTTTAACACTTTTTTAAAAAAATAAGAAGACATATTAATGGATTTATATCACTGTTTTAATAATTTAATTACAAAGAACAATAGCACTAATAACACTCTTTGCAATAAATGTAAAAAAAAATTCTATCTTCTTAATTCTTTTAATACTGAGTATGAAAATTTTTAAATGTTTTGTAGAAATTCTGATGCCAACTGAAACACACTGTAACATGTTTTAGACATTAATCAGAAGTTTTAAACAAGAAATCAGTCCTTGGAATTTTGAAGAATAGTCATGGAATTAGATGGTTTGATATATTAAAGCTTACCTGTAGATAGAAGTTTAAGAACTATTTGTTAAGAGTTCTCTTTTTTTACCTAGTAATATTGCTTTCCAAACCAATGGGGACTGTCACATCAGACTCGAGACTAGATTGCTTCTAGATGATTCTTGTTTCTTCCTGACCAGGCTGTAGGAGCTTAAAGCAGCCCATATTTCTCCTGAAAGAACAGATAAGTTATTTGTTGTGTCTGTACCTAAGTCTTCCTCTAGCACATACACTCACTCCTGGATGGCTAACTTAATTCTTTGTCGTCATTGATTGTTAAAAACATAATCCTCTGTGTATTATGAAATGTCAAAATGTCCATCGTGAAAAGAGGGGAAAAGACAGGGTTTCTCTGTTGTAACTGTGGCTATCCTCGAACTCACTCTGTAGACCAGGCTGGCTTTGAACTCACAGAGATCCACCTGCCTCTGCCTCCTGAATGCTGGGATTAAAGCATGAGTCAGCATCACCTGGCTTATCTTCCCTTTTAAAAGATGTATTAATAACTTTTAGAAGCTAGATCATTTACACTCCATCAGGTGTATGTTGAAAGTACCATATATAAACTTCCCCAACCACCTAATTCCTTAAATAAGAAGATTCTACTTACTTAGTTTGGGTGAGATTTAAAAGGAGTCTTCTATCTTGTTTCTAATTTTATCATAGAGAAATTTCTACTGATTACAGTAAACGTACCCTAAATTGGAGATGATGATTTACACAGGTAATATCCTCTGTAGAACCTTCCCTCCTTTGTAATACAGTGATTAACCATTGACTCTAAAATTGCAATTTCTCTTCACCTGCCCTAACCCTCTCCTCCTCCTTTTCTTCCTCCTCTTCTTCTTTTGCCTCTCTTCCTCCTACTCCTCTTTCGCCACCACCTCCTTCTTCCTGGTCACCCCTCCAACTTTTCTGTCTCTTTTTGACAGAGATCTCAAGGATAAAACTTAATATTCAGCAACAAATACTGGAATGAAGTAGAAAAGAATTATTTTAAATCCCTTGGAGATGATTAAAGAAATATGAAGATTGATTATAGCAAACTCACATGAAACAAGATGTAAATAAAATGTATTTTCACTTACAGAATTTTAATTCAAGAAAATATTTTATTGTGTTTATTAATATTAGTTATATGCAAATGTATGTATGCTATACCATAGTTCTTAAAATATCAAGAAATAAGACAATGTCACGAATCAGGCTTGGCCCTTATCACAATCAAATTCTTATTTTTTTAACCTACATGTTCAAATTAGATGTCTAGCCTCAGAATTTGCCCTGTCATTTGGTGATATTTTAAATTACTTTTAGACCTTAATTATCTCACTCCTCAGGACAGTGGGCACCGTCACAGATGTTATTGATATTTGCCTTCTGTGGTTGACAAGTCACACCTGTATGGCATGGCCAACTCCTGCTTTGACGTTTGCATATCAGTATTTGTGAGTTGTTCTTTGAATTTAACATCTTCTCTGATTACTTCTTGTCCAACATTAAGCTAGCAAATAAGAATTTTTTTTTTAAGAATATTTTATTTGGTACAGGGTTTTCCACTTGTAATCCTAGTACTTGAGAGGTAGAGGAAGGAAGGTCAAGAGTTCACAGTCATTGCAGGCTGCTTAGGGAGTTCAAGGTCAACCTGGGTTTGCTTGCTCGCTCTCTCTCTCTTGCTCTCGCTCTGTCTCTCTCACACACACACATTCTCTCTCTCTTTCTCGCTCTCTCTCACATTCTTTCTCTCTCTCCCCCCCAAATCAAAAGATATTAAATGAATGAATAAACAAATACATAAATAATATAGCCTAGAGGCATAAAGCTGGGGTTAAAGGGATGGTTTGATAGTTGAAAATGCTTCCTGCTCTCACATAGGACTCAAATTCAGTTCCCAGCACCCATGTCAGGCAGCTCACAAACACCTGTAACTCCAGGTCTAGGGAATCTGGCCTTTTTCTGTCCTTTCCAAGCACCCACACACACTCCTATACACATGCATATGCATAACTGAAAAATAAAGCAAATCTGTAAAATAGCATAAACTCCATAATAGAATAAGAATAAATTTGTACAAAATCTCTTGGGAAAAATATGCTCAGTGGTTATGGGACTCGAAATGATTCTTGTGAAGTCAGAGTTTCTCCATTATCTATATTTTTGAAGATTAACTATGCATTGGAGGGAACACCACTGTTCTCTATAAAATGATAATGACTATGTGTTATTAATATTATTAAGATAGAATTCTATATGTAAAGATGCATCAAATTGCAATAGGCTATGTTGCAGGAGAAGGCAGTGATGCTCATGTGAAACTCTCATCTTCAAGAACTTCTTAAGAACTCATCAAGGGTATATGGCTAATTCCACTGATACATATATGAAGTTATGTGATACAGATAACTTTAAAATGGGGAACAAGCTCAGATAAGCGAAATAGTGAAAACAATACAATCAGTGCAGAGCTGGAAGCTGAAATCCAAGTTTTAAAATATCGGTTTGCCTTCAAAGCGCACAGTTTCAAATTAAACCACAAAGGCAGGGAATACAAGCTTTTAAAGAACAAAGTCAATTCTTCAGAGTTTCAGTGGATGTTGAGAACATACTTTGATGGAGGAAATTACCAGGTACTAACCTAATCAGCCTGGGCAAAGATTCTGTCCTCAGCAAAGACAAACAGGGTATGTACGTGTGATTTCAGGATGAAATGTAGTAAAAATCAGTTCTGGGGATGAAGGTAGCAAGATCTCTCAATTCCTTTACTATTGGTATTTCCACTTCTGTGTTTTTGCTTGTCATATACTGGGCAAAATGTTCGTGTATTCTGGACAAATTCCTCAAATCAATTTTGCAATTATGTGGGCAATGAGATCTATTAGTATGACTTTGGACCCTCTAGACAGCTTATATAAACTTATTGAGTTTATGCTTTAGCAAAATGGCAGGCACACGACGTGACCTAGTAAAGATATTTAGACATGGGCAAAGAAAATTCTATAATGCCTGTTGGTGGCACTAACTTTGACCCCATTGTTCTCAGGATATTAGATAAAAAGAGTTAGTAGTCAATAGTAAAAATTTTATAGATAACAAGATTGTCTGTCTTGCAGACGATAGTGGGCTCTTGGTGTTATGGGGACAGATGGCACAAGAGCTTTCCTCTTTGGAAAGGCTCAGATATAACACTTTTCTTTGTTTTTAAAAGAAGAATGAGATATATTAGCCAGGTTGAAAAATTCAAGACATATGTTGCTTCTATACCAAATAGTAGATGGTATTTTAGCAATTAGCAGAATAATGGAAGCTTGACAGGTCATGTATCTTCCTGACCATAGTACAGCCTTATAGAGGGAGACGTTTTGCTCAGATAGAGTTACAAACACCATGGAATTCTACTCCAAATTGACTATGATGAAAATATATATTAAATGTTTAGTAGCATTACCAGAATCTTCACAGATTCTATTTACTAAAAAAATATTTGAACCATGTATAAATTACATGAAAATTATGTGATTATTTTGGTTTTTTTTTTAACTATTCAGTAACTATTATGGTGCTTTTGCTAAATGTGATGCTATAAGCTGAGTGAGAGGTATTCATTCCATGTTCTTTTAAACAAAATGGTTTATTTATTTTCACATCCCTTGGTGTTTTGCCCACTTGTATGTCTGTGTGAGAGTGTCAGATCCACTGGAACTGGAGTTACAGACAATCGTGGTGTGTGTTACCATGTGGGTGCTAGGATTTGAACCCTAGTCCTCTGGAAGAGCAGCCAATGCTCTTAACTGCTGAGCCATACCTCCAGTCCCCCATTCCATGTTTTCTTATGAGTTCAACATTAATGACATTGTCACAGAAATGTCCCCCCCTCACCCTCGTGCCTGGCCTGACTCTCTGCAATGTGATTTTGCATCTTTCCTGAATCTTCACTCTATGTTATGTGACTATCACTTCTATTATGCCTATTTCCCACATATCTAAGTTCACAAATCTGATGTATAAAAGTGTGAAGAATTCATCCAGGACTCATATGTGATTTGTTTCTAGGAAAGAAGCCAAGGGGAGACAGACTGGGCAGTGAAAGATTGCCTTCTGCCAGCTTAGGTTTAAGGAACTACTAATGTACTAAAGAGCAGGGTGAAATATGCCCAAACATGACTTCTGAATGTTCTCTGTTAATTCAAGTCTTTTCTTTTTTTAATGATCTGTGTTATTTTTTAATTCATTCACGCATGTTATGCATGTGCATATGTATGCATGTCTGTGTATGCATGTGTGTGTGTCTGTGCGTGTGCATGTATGTGTTTGGTAATGAACACATGTACCAGATGCTAGAAGAGAGTACCAGATGCCCTGGTCGCTCCTAAAGTCACAGGGTGCTGTTGACTGCCTCCGGTTGCTGGGACTCAAACTTGGGTCCACTGCAAGTTCACCTAGTGCTCTTGACTACTGGGCTCCTCTCTGTGGAGAATGAGAGGATTTGGGCCTCATAGGTAGGGAAGCATTTTCTAGTACCTTACTTAAAGGCTACTTCTGGCCTCACATGTTCGTATAGCCATTCTGGGATATTGTTCACGCACTCCTTTTGACACGTAGTCTACCCATAGACCTTCATAGGAACATGTCACTATTATTGTGAATGAAGTTTGAGACGTTCCCTTTTCATTGTATTTTATTTAGTGTGATTTTTTTCAGTTTCTCACATTAAGTTCCCATTCCTATTCTACACTTTACAGACCGTCAACCATTCACAGCATACAGTGAGATACTGACTGTTAATCACACTCCTGTCACCAGCCTGGCATCTGGAATTTTCCTTATGAATTCATTGCATAGATTATTTTATCAAAATGACTCAAAAAAGAATGTTTTTATTATTTTTGGTAAGCAACAGAGCACATCGGAAATTCAAGTGCTATGGTTGTTTAACATTTCAATGTTTCTGTAGTAAAATGTTCCCTACGTGGAGGGGTATCGTTATCTTTGAAATGCAATGAAATACAGACGAAACACAATAGGTACAATAATAGGAAGTGACACGTCTTACAATAGGAATTATATTAGAATTATTCATAAATTTTATTCATTGAAGAGAAAAGATGTTTGATGGAATCTTGGAAGCTAAGCATGAGATAGATACTATTTTTCTCATTTGACATTTCCTGAAGGCTTGCTGTGAAGTCACCTATTGCTTAACAACAGGGATACATTCTGCTGGATGCGCCATTCCATTTCAGTCTGTGCAAATACCCCAGAATGCATTTACTTAACCATCCAGGGTACATTATGGTACACATCAAGGCTTTTTCTACATATCACCACTCTAATGCTGCTATGTCCCCGTGAGCAAAGCCACACAACATTCACTAAAATGCAACGCAATGGATACAAAGCAATGCAGTGAATCAGTGTAGAGATGAACACACAGAGGCTCTTCCAGCAAGTACAGAGAACATCTATTTTGGGAAAGTTTATTTTTAGTTATATACAAAATATTGTTTTGTGCCCTGTTGGATCACAGTCTGTATAGGCGTCGGTGTTTCGTATTGTTTGCAGGTGTTGGATTTCTGTGGGGGTTGATTAATTGCTAATGATTTGCAGGTGCTATCAGTAGAACATCTGAGGAGTTCTGAAAGCATAAAGACACCTGAGCTCAGACACTTGGGGTTCTACTGTCCAGGATGGTGCTTGCCGTGATGGTGTTTCTCTCTGCTGAAGTCCAGCAGGGTTTGCACCTATGAAAATGCCTCCATGTCATCCTTGATGAACACATAGCAGAGTACTGCTACACATCTTAGGTCGGGATAAACTATTTTAAGTAGGAGTCCACTGCTAATCACATTTCTGTCACCATCCCAGCACTGGAATTTCATTATAAATTCATCACAGAGAGTACCATTCATATGTAATCCAATAGCGTAGTCTTGGTCATTGTCAAGCACTGCTTGCTATGTAGAGATGTATGTGTACTCAGTGAGTCTTGTTTCCATGTCCACAAACTTGAAAATGTAAACATGAGCTCTCCATATTCCACAGAAGCCCCACAGAGGCCCCTCGACTGCCCCACCGTTTGAACCTGTTTAGTATTATGGAATATTCTAGGTTTCAGTATGTTCCGATTTCAGTAGTCGTTAGAAAGAGTAGTGCAGTCCCACGTTCAGTAATGGGCATTTTAAAGTTCTAATAGCAGTTGAAGGGAACAGTTTCCTTTTTTCATTTAACATGTCATTTCTTTTTTCAGCGTGTGCTAACATGCCACTAAGGCTCACGTACCGTAATCAGAGTTTCATAGACTCGGGATGTTTGATGGTCTCTGGGTTCCACTGAAATTCAGGCTGAAGGAAGGGGAAGCCATACAGTCTGCAGTGAGCTGAGAAATTCTGCTATGCACACATCATCAGAGACCATAAAGAAAAAGCACACGCTTCGGTAAACTGGGCTTCCTCCAAGTGGTAATGCACAGAGGACCACATAACACTCCTCAAAGGAGAGTACATAGCTTAATTTTCTCTCTTCCCAATCTCCTTCTAAACACTTGTTAAGGCTACTCTCACTAGTTGCTTTGGCAGCAGCTACACTAATAGAAAATGTTTAAAAAAATATGTCCTCTGTAAATTTTAATACATTTTAATTAAAATAGAATTACATCATTCCACCATTCCTTTTCCTCCCTCTCTTCCATCCTATAACTCCACTCTCAAGTCAATACCTCTTTTTCTTTGATTATTGCTGTCACACACACACACACACACACACACACACACACACACACACACGTGTAAGTACAACAGGGTGAATCTGTTTTTGTTGTTTGTATTTACATGATTTCAGGGATGACCATTTTGGTATCAGATAACCAATAAGATGAGTCATCTCTGGGAGATGACTAATTAATTCACCTTCTCTCAGTGGTTATTAGATGCAAATAGTTCTTTTTATAGGAGCAAGCCCCAATGAGATTTCTTCCTTCCATGTTAGTATATCTGTTGATATTGTTCTTGTTCTGGACCTGTTTATGCAGCCATTTCTAGGAGAGGCTGTTTCACACTTGGCTTCCTTACATTTGTCTCTTACAGTCTCCCCACCCTTCCCCCATGATGCTCCCTGAGCCATGGATGTAGGAGAAGTGACATAGCTACAGAAAACAATTGTGAAAAAATGTTGTTTTACTTAAAGCAGAAATATGGAAGCTAGGAAAAGCCTGACTATGACTCCATAGATATGTCCTATTGAAAGACAGGAGTCTAAAATGCTCAACACTAAATAAATGGAGATATATATACATAAAATGACATAAAACACTATTTAGAAACATTGGCTTTTCAAGAAATGAGGGAAAAGTTCATCCTTAACCATTTTAGCCATCCGGCAATGAATTCAGATCTTAGTGTTAGAAAGAAATAACCCTATGGCACAATACACTGGGGACGCACTACATGTAAAGATCTCATAGCTAGGGTGAGCATTGCAGAGAAAGGAATTATCACAACAAAGTATGATTATGGCAGAAAATAAGAACATGTCAACAAACTAGGCTGAAGGTCAGGTGGAAATGGGATAGCAGAGATTTTGTCTCCTAGAAATATCAGAGAAGCTCTCATCAGCGTAGCTACCTAAACAAGAACTGGAAAAGCACAACAATTAAATACAGGTTACTATATAAGAGGAAAACCTCACGAGACTTCAACCCTAGACAAAGAATGATTGGACAACTAAGAAATGCTGAAAGCCAGAGAAATAGAATTCCCAAGGGAAGATTCCACTATCTGATACCAAGTAGTCAGCACTAAAATCACACACACACATGAAGAGAAGTAACTCTATATGGATTGAGCAGGCTGGCTTAATATATTTAGGAGTGTGTGTGTGTGTGTGTGTGTGTGTGTGTGTGTATGTGTGTGATGTGTGTGTGTGTGTGTGATGTATGTCTGTGTGTGTGTGACTATGTATGTGTGTGAATGTGTGTGTGTGTGTCTGTCTGTCTGTGTGTACAATTAAAAAATAGATGTCATGAATTTGAAATCTGAGCAAGGGGGGGAACTATGTTTCCCAAAAGTGTTTGGGAAAGTATGGTGGAAGAAAGTAAAGAGTGGAAAGCAATATAATTATATTTTAAGTAGTTTGATGAGCTATCTCTGGATATCTTATAGGATCAGAAGTTACCTATCTGTATTTACAAATGCATTATTACTATGTGAGTTATGTTGGAAAGCTTTGGTCTGTATGCTATTCTTGATAAATATCATTAGAAAGTCAAGTTTTATTGTGAGATAAAGAGAGAAGGAAGCCACGGACAGCTACTCTGTCACCTGCAGTGGAGTCCCACAGGCATCCTGCAGTGGACAGAATGAGCTGGGGACCATCCAAAGTCTCTGCAGAGCTGTGGTCTGTAGATTTGAGTCGGTTCCACAAATTTGGAGACACATATGCAAGCACACAGACACACAGCAAAAAAACTAAGACATTTAAAAAGCAAGGGAAGCAATAAAACAGAAACAAAGTTTCTCCTGGTAACTTGTTTTGATTAAGGCCAAAGATAAACCTTAATCCCTAACTAGTATCCAAATAACAACCTATGTATTTCTGTGCTTCTGCACGGTCACAGTTGGGTTTAATCTAACACAATGACAGGGCATTTTTTTCATAATATGTTATTACAACAAAAGTTTTATTTATTCTGTGTTCAAAGTGACAAGCAATTTAGGATCTGCTTTAGGTAGCTTTGAACATTACTAACTACTATTTCTTTTATTAGAAAATCCCCTACATATTAAACCACTGAAAATAAAATTCTCTATACAAATATATATATTTGTGTGTGTGTATCTATATATGTACATATATACACATATATATATACACACACACACACACAAGTATGTATATATAAATGTATGTATATATAAAGTATGTATATATACACATACTTGTGTGTGTATATATGTATATATACATATATGTGTACATATATATACATACATATGTGTACACATACATACATACATACATATATGTATGTATGTGTATATTACAAATATAAAAATTTTCCATGCAGATTTAGAAAAATAACTGCAATAATTTTCTGAATTAGTAATGGAGATAACTCTTTATTGCTCCAGTTATTGATCCTCTGCCTTTTAGATACTTTACACTTGTATGCTGTTTGTCGTAGGAATATGTTTATTGATATTTCTCACCTTCCTTCCTGAATTGGGTGTGTTTCTAGAAGCTGCAGGTGGTTCTATACTCTGAGTAAGTGACAAAATTCAAAACGGGATGTTTCTACAATTGCTCTGAAGGAGAGGTAGACAGGAGGCTACTGCCCATGAGTAGTCAAGCTGGGCTGGAAGGAGATCGCATGAGGGTCAGAGTAAAGAGGGCTATTAAAAATGTCTATTCACTTCAGGCTTGTTGTTGGTTTGCTCTGTGCAGCTTTCCACGTACAATTTATAACAAGCAGATAGCAGGCGGAGAGCAGAGCTCTGTGATCAGAGAGGAGTCCTGGGCTGCAACTTTGAATCAGAGACAGAGGACAAGAATGCTGACACAAGAAGGGGGACTGTTAGTTTCCTTCAGGAAGATCTATCCCGCTGCTGCAAAAAATAAAATAAAAATAGAGAGCCAGTGCCAACAGTTTTATTCCTGTGGAAAGAGGCTCAGAGGCAAGCAGAGGTGCCTATTTCAGAGCACAAATGAAGAAGAGATGAACAAAGAAAGCAAACCCAGACAGAGATAATGAAATTGCAGAGCTGTGGTTGCCTGCACAATATCTGTGCAAGATCCATCCAGCCCAAATTATAGACTAGATGAGAAATGTCATCTCCAGGATCCACGCCTTACTGAGGAACTCTTGAAAGTGATAGCTTCTGGGTGAAGTAGAATCATTCTTCTGTGACAATGTGGCCACGAGCAGGATTCCTGCGATCCAATAGACAACAGATGGGCAGCACTGGCAGGACAGAGTTGATAGTAAATGACTTATAATTTAAAAAATATATGAAGTTGCCAGGGTCATGAAGTTGCCGGGGTGATAGTGGCACATGCCTTTAATCCCAGCACTTGGGAGGCAGAAGCAGAGGCAGGTGGATCACTGAGTTTGAGGCCAGCCTGGTCTACAGAGTGAATTCCAGAACAGCCAGAGTTACAACAGAGAAACCCTGTCTTGAAAACCCAAATACAAAACAAAACCATGAAGTTGGAAATAGAAACATTGAGGTGAACATGAGAGAGTTGAAAGGGGAAAACTGGGCCATGTTTAATTATACACAAACGTGAACTTTCCAAGAATAAGAAATTTTAAACAGTCTTTGAAAATAGTATAAACAACAAAGGCAAGGGTTGCCTTCCCCTTCTTTTCTGTCTGCTAATGGATTGTCAAGAATGAGGAAACAGTTAAGAAATATTCAGAGAAGTAAATTTCTCTTAGGACTATGTCCCTTTGTATTTACTGACACATCCTGGGTGGTGGGAACAAAGACAATAGACGCTAGATGAGTAACCTGCTGAAAATTGAGTCCCTCTCCCCTAGAAACTTGTTTTATAACCTTTATTTTTTATTTTGTATTTGTGTTTGGATGTGGATGTGGGGTTTTCTATGTTTGAGTCTAGATGACTATACCCAGACCCTCGGCAAAGGCCTTTATTCTTTTAACCACTGAGCCATCTCCCCTACCTCAGGAGGTTATTTTATTGTTAAAAAAAATTGAGATTATAATACAATTACATTTCCCCTTCCTTTTCCTCCTTCCAAACCCTCCCACAGATCCCTCCCCACTGTTCTTTAAAACCCACAGCCTCTTTCTCCACTCACTGTTACTGTATGCACATATAGAGCTTTTAACTCAATACAATTATGCACGACGCAGCCGAAATCTTGTTTGTAAGATAAGAAAAGGTAATGCGGGTCTAATCATAGAGTAAGGGAAATCATTGAGAAAATGGCCTCGAACACAAACAGAATGAAATGTAAGCGATTTCACTTTCAACATTTCAGTGCTGACTCTAGACGGTATGTACTTATTGAATGACCGTATGAGTCTTCGTAAGATTCCTGACCCTCACTCAACCAAAAGAACAGTAAAGTAATACATACATCACCTTGCCTTTCTGTGTGGAGATTGGTGTTGCTTGATGACGATAAAATAAAATTTATAATCGCCATACATTCTCCATTTTTCCTTGTAGCCTCAGTTTGTTTTCTAAAAGTAATTTTTTTGTAAATATGAACTACAGTAGTACACACAAACATAATTTCCTTTAATGTGTGGTTAAAGATCCATTCTACCTTTCACTGAGCATTAAAATCAAGACAAATTAGACAATGTGCTAAACTTACAAATTATGCAAAACTGCTTAAGAATCTAATAAATGGAAGATTAGGAAGCACTTCAGATGAACAGTATTTCATTTGTAATCACAAAGCATTGGAATTAGAACACGATTGTGTCTTACAAAGTTCCATCTGTGAGTTTTGAAAGAGAAATTTCAAAATTGTTTACAAAGGTGCTTACAAAAAGTATCCTAGTTGAAAGAAGACATTCCTGATTAGATGAATGTGTTAACCATTACAGTGATGTTTTTTATGAAAACATGCACATTTATAAGCAAGGGATATGCTTCTCTTGTAACTTGGAATCCTGTGTGTGAAGCGAATCAGAGGAAAACCATTCAACTTGAAGGCCCGATTTAGTTCTGACAAACCACACAGGCAACTTTTGGATTTTATGATGCTGTAAGTAACACATAAAAAGAAGAAGACCCAGTATCATCTGTAGCAATTCACCACGATCAAGTCATGGTAGCCATGACTAAAGAGGGAAAACGTAGCATAGAAACATCCAGAACAAGTTTTAACTACTTAGAAAAGGAAGACGCACAGTTCTGGAGGGATTTTGTTCTCTACTGGACAGTACCACTTTCCTAACAAGCATTCAAACTAAAGAAATGAAAAAAAAAATAATGACAGAACAAGAAAAAACTCTGAAAAACCATCTTCATCAAAACAACAGAATTGCTCAAGTCAAAATATTCACAGCATTAATTGTTCTGAGAGTATCAGTTCTCATTATTCAACAGTATGACATTGAAAGACTTCCCCAGGATAGAGAATCACAAAAAAAGTTTCTCTACTAGAGTTCCAATGCTGTCTGTCAGTTAGATCTCTAGGTGATGTTTTCAGCCTGCTCATTCTTGTTTTTTACTCCAGATCAGCTAAATTGGCACTTCTCAGTTCTAGGACTCAGACATCCATATTTATTAAGAGGTACCCTTCTCCACACCCACAAACTTGATACCGCTGTGTAGAGAAATGATAGTTTCATGCCCGGCTTCCTGCTTACCCTCGCATACACAGTGTGAGAGGAAGGAATGCTGAATTTAGAAGTGCCAAACTCAACTCACCTTCCCTCTCCAGTCCTGAGACAGTAGAGTCAGCCACTGTATTATGCCTGCACATTTTTTTTTCTCGCTCCACAAACAGGAATAGATCTGGGTTGTTCTGCCATAAGGAATAAAAACAGCATTTTTACATAAATAGGTCACATGTGTGGTTCTTACACGTTTCTCCACTTGTAGTCACTAATTTTAATTGTGTTTTGTTGAAACGTGTACTTAAGATTGCAATATACATTTGCCATCTAATCCAAACATTTCACTTTGCAGATAAGCGAAGTGAGTCTTATATAGGAAACAATGATTTGTAGAACTTTACGCAGCCAAGAGCTCATGGCTCTCTACCAAATTTCCTACTGTTCATTTCATTACACAGCATGTTCATAGGCTGAATTGAGAAATGTTGCAGCTGTTAAGATCTTGCCATTACAAAACTCAGTGTCCTAAATTCTCACCATAGAATGCATTCTCCATAGCCGTTGTTCAAGTGAAGCTTATTTTATTAATATTTATTGAAAGTGAAGATTAAGCTAAAATACATCATGCAACATTCTTTATATTTTTTCAAACATTTCTGTGATGTACCAAGAAGCTACCCATAAAACACTCATAAGAGAATTCTGGACAAAGAATAAGAAGAGACATCATTCTCCGGGATCTAGCCCAATAAGTATAGTCTTCAACCCTCATCAGGGAAATTCTCTTTGCAAGCGTTGGAGGCCATTACAGAAAAGCACAACAAATCAGAATGCAGAGTTGTGTAGCCCAGTCCCGTGGATACATCCACAAAGCAACTCCTGCTCCTAACATTCAGGGAACATTGCAGAACACAGGCTAGGAAGATTGTAAAAGCCAGAGTATCATGGAGTTTTCTGGAAGAGTGTACCTCCCAGTAAGGTTGAAAGCTACATCCATAAATTCTCACCAATACAACTGCCTAAACACGAACTGAGCAAAGGCAATCCCAATAGGCATGCCAAAATGAGTGGAGGAAAGCCCACAAGGCCTTATCTCTACATAATGAACTACAGGACTCTAAGCAACAAATACTGAGTAGGAGAAATGCTCTTATCCAGATAAGGGGGCATCAATTAGTTACTGAATATCAAATGGCCAGCTCTGAATACATACATATAGGTAACATTATACAGAATGAGCAGATTATATTTGGGCATATATGTGTATGTGTGTGTGTGTGTGTGTGTGTGTGTGTGTGTGTGTGTGTGTATATGTGTGTGTGTGTGTGTGTGTACACACGCGCACATCATAACAACAATTAATGAAAAAAGTATAATTGAAAAGAAAGTAAATATACAATAAAAAAGTCTTATTTAGGTCTCCAGAGAGGGACTGAGATGTCAAAACATACACTGTTACTGATGTCTTAGATCAAGCAGTGTTGTAGATGTGACTTCATGGCAGCCAGTGTTGTAGAGTTGTAGAGTCTATGATGGTGGAATGAGAAAAATGTGGGATTAATTACTATAATATCGTCATCTGCAAATTTATATATGTATAATACATATGAAACATTTGTAAGAGTAGACTTCATGTATGTATAGCCCTGAACAATTGATTTCCTTGCTCAGCCAAGAAAAGAACATAAAACAATCATCCCGCTAATGAAAGTGACTGCGGTATGCATGCAGACCGTAGTTATTGAACATCACAAAAATAACATGAGTTGATTGAAAAATTAGCCCATTGTGCCTACGGGATAATCAGATGGGAATATGAGATATAGTCAGATGAATTCTGAAAGACGTATTCCAGGAGAAAATCTAAGTTTTAACTCTGAAATTGTGATTAAGAAATAGAAAAGGAAAAAGAAAGCACGACCACATGAAAACGCCACCTGCCCACTCTCATGTGAATCAATCTTCAAATGACTACAACACTGAATAATAATCTGTCGAATAAAGAAGAAGCCATGTGAAAATTAGTAAAAACGAGATAATAATATCGTCTCTTTTATTAAATCATACCTTTCATTTGAACAAAAAGGGAGGGAGAGGAGAAGGAAAGGGAGGGAGCAGGAATATTTGAAGATTAGAATGCTTCTCTGGTCCTGAAAAATATCTCCACAAAATATCTATTAAATTTAATAACAATAAAAAGTACAGTTATGGCAGAGAAACGTGGAAGATGCTAACTAAATAAAAAGTGACTTATCTCTATTGCTTCAAGTCACGCTGATTCAACAGTGCAAATGAATTTACCATGCGAAGACCCAGACAACGAGGTTCTCATTTCCCTGATGGGTGTCTTGTGTGTACTTCTGCTTGGGGTCTTGTTCTGCACAGGGACAAGTTACCATTTTGCGCTTAAATGGGTCAAATCTAGGAAAGGGTGTCTCATTTTAATTTCTGCCTCTGTGATAAAATGCCCCTGACAAAAGTATGAAGAGAAAGAGTTTACTAGGGCTCATAGTTCAAGGATCTGATCAACCTTAGTGAAGAAGTCGAGGAGATGGGAGCTTAAAGTAGCTAGTCACAGCAAATATACATTATAAATGCCTACTGCTTCTTGGCTTCTCTCTTCACTTTTACAGCACAGGATCTCAACCAGGGAATACAACCAAATATAGTGGGTAGATTTTCCTGCTTTAGTTAAAGCCATAGTTTCTGATAAGCACGCTCAGAGGCCCATAATCCAAGAGATCCTAGAATTTTTCAAATTTACAATTAACAGTAACAGAGAGAGAGAGACAGAGAGAGACAGACAGAGAGAGAGAGAGAGAGAGAGAGAGAGAGAGAGAGAGAGATCAAAGTACTGCAGCTTTCCCATAAGGTCATTAAGTATGATTTTAGGGCATCACCCTTACCATCAATTACCTGTCAAAAGCCCCAACATCTAATTCCATTATCATGAGAGTCAAAAGTTCATTACATGAATCTTGTATGAGACACAAACTTTTACTAACATTCAATGAAGGGCTCAGTTGACATAATGTTCATTTGATGGGCTATAGAAGAAGAAGCATTAGCTGTGGGATAAATTTTCTGAAGCTGGCCAGCTTTAATCTTATTGGTAAGAAATATATAAAAAGCCACAAATAAGAGCCATTCTAATAAAATACTGATTTGTGAACTTCAAATACATCATGGACATAAAGTCACAAAAATAAGTTAGAATAATTGAAAGACAATAAAGGAAAAAGTGTAGTTTGGGTCTGGAACTTTTCACACTAAAGAACATTTTGGGAAAACATAGTAGAAGACGAATGTGGTCCAAAATCCCGGCAGTCATACTATAGGAAAGCTGTTTTCTTGATTTATTTAATGTTTAATAGGTGATGGGTATATCCTTGTTAGCAGACTCAGACCTCTCAAAAGAATGACAAATGTTCTTTTCTCAGTTCAGTGCCACCACTTTTTAAATATGTAACAAAACCACAATAACAATAAGCACAGTCTTTTGTCAGAGTTTGAGCTGTGCATGAACGGCAGGTCAAGTTCCTTCAACACCTATCCCTGTGGTTCGCTTTTGTCTTCTCTTTTCTCCTGTTCTGAATTTTTTTCTGACCTATAGGAGAGCAGTGGTTCTCAATGTATGGAATGCCACCCCTTTGGGTTCAACTGATCCTTTCACAGGGGTCGCCTAAGACCATCTGCATATCGGATAGTTATATCACGATTCATAACAGTAGGAAAATTACAGTTATGAAGTAGCAATGAAAGCAAATGTATTGTTGGAGGTCACCCCAACATGAAGAACTGTGTCAAAGGGTCATAGCACTAGGAAGGTTGAGAACCACTGTAGTAGAGTTTTTGTTAAAATCAACCATTTGATCAGATTTCTACTTTTCAGGCTTAACTATACAAAATTTCAGCTAAACAGATGCTAGATCATATTAAATAAGATATTTACAATGAAAACAAAGAATAGTTGAGCTTCTAGGTTCATGTGAATAGAAAGTAGTAACACATAATGAAGAAGAAGCTATGTAGATGTTTTGAATATATAACCCAATAAGCACCATTACTTTTAAAGATAATTTATTCTTTGAAAACTTTGTGCATGTATATAGTATGTTCTGTTCATATTCACCCTGCACCCACCCTTTCTTGTTCCTCTTCACCTGACCAAGCTCTCCCCCACTTCTCCTAATAAGTCTCCCTCCCACTATCACATCTTTTGGGATTTGTTTGTTTGTTGTTGTTATTGTTGTTTTTCATGGCCCACCAAGTTCAATTAGGGCCATTAGATCATGGATGACTGACATGGATGATCCACTGAGGAAAATTATTCCTCTTATCCCTGTACCCATCGACCTCCCTAGCTCTCCAGGAAAGAGCCAGGGAGATGAGACCTCCTGCATCCATGCTTGAACACTGACGGACCAAGTATTGCTCCTGTATCATAGAGGTAATCATAGTTTCTGTGAGTCCGTGGGATACAACGGGTATGTTGTCATTTCAAAACCCATCATATTGTTTATCTCTTGCATTCTTCTCCTTCCTCATCTGTAATGTTCCCCGTGTTTTAGGAGAGATGAAATGGAATTCCGCTGAGTGTCAATCAGTTAACCCTCACTTACACTCAGTACCTTGCCCAGCCATGAGTCTCTGCCTCAACCTTGGTTCACTGCAAAAAGAAGCTGCCCAAGTTTGAGGGCAGAATTGCTGTATTGGTGTAAAAATAATATGTAAAATGTAAAAGGTAATATGTAAAAAATATAAAAAATAATAATATGTAGGAGGCAGATTGACAACATGTCTATTCAGCACAACAGCAGAATCAGGTACACACACACACACACACACTTAGGGGCTTTATTCGTGAATTCTCTGAGACCTAAATAAGCCTTGGATGAAACATACATTTTTAAAATGGCTGGTGTAAAATTTATGTCTTCTAGATGTGAATCCTCCCTTCTGGAAACTCACAGTACTTTCTTTTCCAATGAATGATTCGGGCATGAAGGGCAGGAAGAATTTTGAATTTCAGATCTTATGATGCTGTTTTGACTCACACCACGCATTTGTCTATCTACATCAAGATAGATCAATCTTGTTATTTGCTTTGAGGCTAAAGAATTTGCAGCCTGTCTAATTTTAACGTCTGTGATTGTGCTCTCCCAACATTTTTCCATTTTCTCCACTGTCCCACAGTAGTTATTCTTTTATTGGCTATCAGATCATCTGAGTTGGATCCTCCTAGTGAACCTGTGAGTAGCAAACTGATATTTCCAGATTAATTAAGCCAGACGTAGAAATACCTGTCTGCTTCCCAGAACTCAGAGGGTGATGGTAGGAGGAGTTCAAGGTCACCCAGGTCAACACGAGGTATTGCTTTATTCAGTATCACATGACTGGCACTTAGTGTGGCCACAATGGTTGAACCGTAGCCATCTGATACCCACAAACCACAGTAACATTATTGTCTGCTTGCTTTATTTTAGAGCGAAAAAATGATGCCGCCATAGGATTGAATAAGGCAGAAATTGGTCAAAGCTTTTCTTTTATTATTATTTTATATTATTATTATTATTATTATTATTATTATTTTATTATTACAAACTTGTTGATATGAAGGAGGGGACACTCTGCCTGTATGTGCTTAGTAGTATGTGAACATTTTAGGGAGTTTGTAAAAGTTTGGGACCAGTGATGTTTTTGTGGCAACAAAGGGTTTGAGTCAGTTTTCAATATGGTAGATAAAGAAGTTGTAATAATTCAGGCACAAATGCTTTCAAAATGAAACGACATGTTTGCTGTCTCTTTTGCTATTTTTTAATGTGCTAAAAAATAAAAGGTTTTCATTCAGTTTCAGGCATTTTGAATTTTCCACAAAGTATGTGCTTTTATCCCAAATTAAGAACCACTTTCCTGTCATACCCCTGCATCTCTCCTGCAAAGGTATATTTGTAGTTCAGGATGTTTTTGTTGTTATTTTGTTTTGGTTTTTTTATCTAGTATCTGATTTTAACTTAATTACAGCCCTTAATTTAAGATGATTGAAATTACAATTTCAAATATGAGAAAATTATACTATAGGTTACTATTTCAAGAGCAATTCTCTCTCCAAATTACAATATCTGAGTCCTCATATCTATTTTTTTTAATTTCTGTACATATTCTTCAAAACGATGAATTATCAGATTGCCACCAAGCCTAACGTGGTCGTTCTTGTAATCAAGCCCATGAGAGATGGGAGGCAGGAAGACCAGAAACCAAGACCAGAGTTGGCTACATAGCCAGGTTGCTGTCACACTAGATGTATGAAATCCTGCCTCAAGAAAAACAGCAAAACCAGAACTATAAAGTGACATTCAAGTAAACTTACGGCAGTTTAGAACCTAACCTTTCTGAATCCTGCTGTGTGTAGCAGTGAGAACATTCCTTTTTTCACACAGTTTTCCCTCTTCCTTTTCTCATGCACGTGATTTTCCATCAACACTCCTGTTTCATTGACCATGTTTTATTATTTCTTAAAAGAGGGCTCCCACCAGTAGTTAAGAAATCATCTATTTTAACAGATAAAAATTTCTAATCTATAAGATCCAGTTACTATTAAAACGGTTTCCAAAAAAAAAAAAAAAAAATAGTCAGCTTATGAATCATGTGTGTTCCGGGTCACAGGCACTACTGAGCTTTGGATGTGATGCAACTCAAGATTAATGAGACCGACAGTCTTCGGCCTCTGTCTCCATGGGATCTTTTGTCACTGCTGAATGATCCCTGCAAGGCTCGTGGAGGAGGCTTCATGACTTGCCTGCTCATTGGCATCTTACCCTTAAAATACAATTTCTTCAAAAGGATGTGAATTCTTGGGAAAACAGCAAAGAGCTTAAGACGTTGAAAACTCTGGGCTGGGTTTGTATGACAGCCAAACCATAACTGTCTCCATTTCTCTGCTCTTTTATGATCCAGATGAAAGAATCAAAATGAGAGTGAGTCAGAATACAAATGAAGGGAAGGCTCACTTCTCACTTCTGCTTCTGATGACACAGTCAATTAATATAATTAGAGTATTTCTGGATGGAACTCATGCTCTGAAATTTCTATATATAAATTGTTGGCTCAAATATCACGCCATGTATCCTGTCATATTTTGTCACAGAAGGGGAAGAAAAGTAGCTCACTGCCCTACTTTTAAAAGGCCATAAAGGAAATGAAGACCACAAACACTTCTAAAACGGATGGCACCTTGAATAACGGTGGGAGCAACAACTGCTTCCTCTGCCTGTATTTAAATACCAACTTATTTTTAATCTACCAAAGGCTAATAGCTCAACTACATAGACTGTGGGCGCTAAGGATATTTTTGAAACCCAATTTATATTATTTTCTCATCAATTCTTTCTTCTTGTTTCTATGCCTCTTCCTCTTAAGTTTAAAACAGTAATTCTTAAAGGGAGATAAGGATTCCAAGGCCGGAATTGGCTACATAGTCAGTTTAAGCCACCTTGAGATGTATTATGTGAGGGAAAAAAAAACCCCACCAAAACTAAAATGATAAAGAGTATTACAAGTAGATCAAAGTACTTTAAAAACACTAGAACCTTCAAGCTCAGGCTTTTGTCTACAGCCTTAGACCTACAGCTCTGGGAAAAAGTCAATCAGGATATCTGATATATTGGCTAGTCTTAGGTCAGCTTGACATACAAACTAGAGTCATCTGAAAGGAGGAAACCTTAATTGAGAAAAGGCTTCCATAAGATCCAGCTTTAAGGCATTTTCTTACTTAGTAATTGGTCGGGAAGGGCTCAGCCCATTGTGGGTGATGACATTCTTGGGTTCTATAAGAAAGTAAGCTGAACAAGCCATAGGAAACATACTGGTAAGCAGCACCTTTCCAAGGTCTCTGCATTGGTTCCTGTCCTGCTTAAGTTCCTGTCCTGAGTTTCTTTGGTGATGAACAGCAATGCGAAAGTGTAAGCCAAATAAACCCTTGCCTCCCCAACTTGCTGTCTGGTTATGGTATTTCATTCCAGCAACAGAAACCCTAACAATGACATCTGTCAATCTGGTTCAATAATCAATTTTATTTTTGAAATATCTACAAGTGATTGGAAAAGATCATATAGTTCAAAATTATATAGTTAAGTGATTTTTCCCAAATCTTTCAAAGAACTAAATAAATGACTTCAGATAAAGCCAAACTCTAGTAGTCTGATATTTAGGTCAAGGCTTATCCTGTGTTCTTTAAATTCATAAATTCTTGACAGAGTTATATTTTCCAAGAACAATAAATTTGCTAATCAAGGTGATAGTTTAAATCTAGCGATATTCATGCAAGCTAACCAGAGTTTTTACAGGACATGAGTCAGTTGTTGATTAAATGCAATCATGAGTTATTTATTCTAAAACGGTCATCAGATGTAATTAATAAACCACTGTTTTTTCTTAACAGTAGACTACAGGATGCACTAATCAGTTTTGAGTGATAGATTAGGCTGATTTTCTATGCCTCAGAAATCCCTCTATGTGACCTCTGTGTGACCTCTGCAGTGAGATGGCATGCAAATGTAAAGTCTTTCTGAAATAATTCAGACAAAAAGGTCAGGAAAGTAGGGATGTCAGATGAAACCTGTCTTAATTAGAGTTACTATTGCTGTGAAGAAATACCATGACCAAAGCAATCTGGGGAGGAAAGATTTATTTGGCTTCCACTTCCATATCATACCCCATCACTGAAGGAAGTCGGGACAGGAACTCAAACAGGGCAGGAACCGGGAGGCAGGAGCCGATACAGAGACCATGGAGAGCTACTTTCTGGCTTGCTCCTCTTGGTTTGCTCCGTCTGCTTCCTTATAGAATCCAGAACTAACAACCCAGGGGTGGTATCAACCAGAACAGGCTGAGCCTTCCCCCATCAATCACTAATTAAGAAAATGCCCTACAGGCTTGCCTACAGCTGGAGCTTATGGAGACATTCTCTTAATTGAGGTTCCCTCCTGCTCAGGCGATTTCAGCTTGTGTGAAGTTGACATAAAACTAGCCAGTACAACATCCATGCCTATAATTGCAATGAGGAACATGACTCGAATTTTCTTTCCACCGTATCATGGGAGACACTGCAAGAATAAAGAACTATGGCGACAAATCCTACTGGATGGGCATAATATTCCTCGGCCTTTAGAGCTGTGTAAAGTATCATTTGCCAATAGGTAAATAAAAATGGTTAAAAAAAAAAAGAAAGAAAAATAAAAGAAAACAGGAAGAGAATATATGAAAATGAAATCTGAGTACGATCACATGAGATGACGCCTACTTCTAGTCCATAGTTTTTGTCTCATATGCACCCTAAAATCAGGTTGCAGAGGACAGGCTGTATACACACATGTACACAAATACGAACATACATTTATTCTCTCAATATAGATAACAAACAAGCATACGTACATGTATATGTGTGTATATATATATATTCATCAATATATATGCAGTCATAAATATAGTATATGATACAGATGTCCAATAATTTTTTCTAAAATAAACAATTAACTTTATCCTTTAATTATGTACAGATTCATAGAGCCATGACATCTTATACTCTGGTAGTCAGATGATCTTGCCTGGGATCCAATGTCCCATTCCAATTATGTATTTAGGAAAAGTTACTTTTCTTTTTGTGATCCACGGCACAGAATCTTTTACAGCTACTGTGTACGTTGAATCAATAATAATAATTTATATTCTAAGCTTTCCTGATGCTCTTGGCTGCCATGTGAATACTTGATAAAAGTGCATAATGAATATTTCTATTTTCGCTGCAATCAGAAAGGGAGTCAATTTGAATAGTTTTTCATTTTAAGGTCATCTCCAGCCCTGGTTATTCATGTGTCTTATCTTAATATTTCTTAAGTGAAAATTCACAGTATATTTAAAATATTCATGTATTGTTGTTTAGCTTCAGTAATTTTATATGTAGCTCCATTGAGGTGCACCCAAATGCAGGCCTTTTGAACCCGCTGTGTATGTATGATCTGAAGTCAGCACTTTGTAACCTATGGAGAAAACAGCTCTTACCACACTTTCCAGGGGGAATAAACCAATGACAAGAAATTTTCCCAGAAAGAAACAACTTACAAATCCTCACTTATCCTGTTTTCAAATTGGCTTTGTAGACTCTTCTGAGGGAGTATTTTCCAGAGATTATTATTGATACTGCTCCTAGGGGCCTTCCTTTCTAACACCCTCTGTAGGCTTCCTGAAACTGAAGGTTGTCATCTAAGCCTTGTCCTCTCCCCAGAGTAGAAAGCACAATTGCATTTATGCCTTTCTTCTGTGTCTTGATAAATCATCACGGCTATACTGAGTGATGCTGTCCAGTTTGGAAGATAAAACCGTTGCTTTCAAAGGGCATAACCATTTCCCAGGTAACCACATAGCGTAGATATACTTGCTTCCTTTTTTCCACTGGTAGAAAAACATTTCTGAGCAGTTACTATCATCAAATCTAGAAAAAGCAAAACGTAAAGTGATATCAGCTTACTGTAGGTCTAACTGGGCAGAGAAGTGCTGTTGCCAAATGTTTAAAAAAAATAATCTATTGATAGTTGGAAACGCCGAGCTGCAGGCTTGACTCCCAAATGGCAATCCATCGTGAGCTGTACTGTGTAGAAAGATCTGCTCTGCAAAAGGAGAATCAGGAAGACTTTGAAAGACCCGAGGTGGCCTGATTGAGGCAAAACAAGCATTTAATTCAAAAACAATTTTAAGAGATTCCCTATAACAGCTTTAGGCTGGTTTCTGCTTTTCTGACTCTTGGTCATTCTTTGACTTATCACATTTGTTTTGCAATGCAATGTTTTTTTTAATAACACATAGTACATGGAAACAATCCTAACAGCTGAACTCAGTCTCGTTTTTGTAATTTACTATAGTGTGTGGTGATGTCTGTATCTTCCTTAATTTTCTTCCTGTTAATCAGACAATGTTGGAGAAAAAAGTATTCCCTTTGATCGCCCAGTATGCCTATTTCACTTATAAATCACCTACAACAAAGGATTGTAGTAGTAAGCTACTGTCTTTTACCCTCAATTTAGAGAAAGAGAAAGGAAAGATAGAAAGAAATTTTCACTGCTTTTGCAGGCGGCCTTGATATAGAATGAGAGAAAGGTAGAAACCTTCACAGCCTCCTTTAGGCTGTCCTAAGCTTGAAGAGGACAGGCTGACAGTGAGAGACTAACATCTCAGCTCACTATCTGTAAACTCAATCTCTCCAACCTTTGTTCTTTTAAGAACTAACAAAGGACAATGCAACCTATTAACCACCAACCAACACCTACCCCTGCTCTCAGGGCTTAAGACCTTTTACACCCTAAGCAAAAGTTCCCATAAACCCAAGCAGCACACAATCCCAAGAACAAGCTACAGGTGCCAGAAAGACTGCACCTAACCAAATTGTAGCCACCGGCATCAGGCATTCCAAATCCATGAACATGTACCACACCTGGGGTGGGAACACAAACCTAGTCAAAACTCCATTTTGTGTTTTTAAAGACATCAAAATAACAAAAACTTCTTTCACATGTTCCGCTACGAAGGACACTTTAACAGGATACAATTACATACAGTCATACATTGAGTTGTATTGACAGTGTCTATATATGCAATCCTATAAAACATGATTGATACAGAATGAAATAGAGCTCTGTTCATCTCAGTGAATCGCTATTTTTATTTTTTATTTGAGAACACTGATTGTGGACGAGCAGTATCATTGATCTTAGATCGTTTGATCACACATAGCTAGTTTTCCTGAATTTCCCGCCTGTTCTCCCAGTCATCCCACTCCCAGTTCAATTTTTCATCTCTCCTTAGTCCACTAGCAAGGAGATCTGGTACACTCTGGCTATTTATTATTTTTGAAGTTGGATATTAGGTATGGATTTTGACTGGGAAAAATAAGACAAGAGATTCACTGGTTCTTAAAATGTCACAATTAAACAATTGTATTTCACAACAAATTATTTGGAATAAAGTAATTTTAGTATCAATTTTGGTTGTGTTCTAATACTTCGCAATTTGCCTTAGTCACATTTGAACGGTTACAAACTGTAACCGTTTTTGAGAAATATGGCTTTGAAGGGTTTGCACGGTACTTACAAAGGCAGCTCCACTTTTGACGCATGATGGCTCATTAATGCACCGAATTCAAATCACACATTCATCCTCTGTGAGTACAGACATCCCACCTACGGTCTAGATCAATTATAAAAGTTAAGCAAAATACAATAGAAATGTCAACATCGGTGCCGGGACTTGAAACAATTCAAGGGAAGTACTGAGGAAGGATTTCACAACCACAACAAAAAACTAGATTTAAAAAGATAAAAACACCACTGTGGGAAAAACTGGGAGATTAGAGTCTTCATTCAACCACAGTGGAAAAACAAACAAACAAACAATATACCATATTAAAGAACACCTTGGCCTTTCCTCAAAATGCTGAACTGGGAAACCAGGAGGACCACAATTCTGATTCTAAATATATGTGCCGTGGAGAACACATGTTCTGCACAGGATTATGCATCAAAATTCACACCAGCATTTTGTGCATAATAGCCTAAAAGAAAAAGTGGACAAAACCACAGGAAAAGAGAATTAATGTGTGGCACGCTCGTTAAACAAAATGTTCAACAGAAATGAATCGCAGCATAGGTGATGTTGAAGAAGTTGGTGCTTTTATTGTACCTACGTACTTATTTGAAATGTTTATTGCTTTAAAAATAAATCAAGAAGACCTAGAATCCAATGAATGAGTAAGCACCACAGACAATAGATTTGGTTTTTCTCTGACTGGACATGCCTGTCAGTGTTCTCGCTGGAGCTAGGTCCCCACTTCTGTTTCTGATCTTGGCTTTGCTCTGGGGAATCCGTCTCACACATCTAGTGTTCTCGCACTTGTTCTCTGGGCAGCTGCTGAGTGTTCTTTCATCTTTATTTAATGTCAATAAAGAGTTAACAGCAACCTGAGAAGCCCCCAGATTCTCCCCAAACCCTTCATTATAACCAGGCAATGTTATTATAATCAGACAACATCATGTATGAACTGGCTTATACTGGCTCATAAATTCCACTCCTCAAGATAGATTTAACTAAAAGTAATGAAAATGTGCACTGTGTTCCAAAATTAGCAAAGCTTGCACAAAGAAATCAGGCATAGGATAGACAAACAAAAGTTTGTGCCCTCCATTTTAAAATGGCCAAAATCTCACTCCAGAAGATCATTCTAAGTTGCACACGTGAATTAAAATGTCACGCTGTGCCTTCCAAATAGACATAATCAACAAGAGAGTTAAAATAAATGTATATATAAAATGTGATATTAAAATAATTGTAGATTCATTTAAAATCCCACATAGGGGTGTTGACAGAGGTCGGTTTGAAATCAGAGCTTTCCCCTGTTGGCTTCTCCTTGTTCCCTCACTTCATGCTCATCGTGTAAGGAACGAAGTGTAGACACTGGAAATAGGGTCATGTCTTGTGCTGGGGCAAGTATCACTTACCAGTTTGCAACAGGGCAGTGACTTTCAAAGTTCTGAGAGTCAGAACAAGCTCAACTACAGTAACAGCTTTGTCCCATACTCCTTTACGATTTCCAAAAGGTTTATATCTATCCTCCCCTTTACATTTGAAAACTGCTGGAAGGTGATTCGTCTAATTTATTTAAAAGTGCTTTGTATCTATTAAATATATTCATTTTATTTTTGTTAGTGCTATTGTCTCTAAGTGTTAGTTACTTTCCATATTGCTAAGACAAGACACTGGATAAGAGAGATGGAAGGAAGGAAGGAGAGAAGGAAGGAGAGAAGGAGGGAAGGAAGGAAGGAAGGAGGGAAGGAAGGAAGGAGGGAAGGAAGTAAGGAAGGAAGTCTTTTCGGGGTTCAGTTCATCACAGTGTGGAAGTCATCGTGACAAGAGCACAAGGCAACTGCTCACATTGTTTCCACAGTGAGGAAGCAGAGAGGTGAATGATGGCGCTCAGCTTGCTTTCTCCTTTACTTAGTCCAAGGCCCCAGCCCATGAGACGGTGCTGCCTACATTCAGTCTGAGTCTTCCTACCTCAGTTAAACGTTTCCGGATAATGAAAATAAATCACTCAGCACATTCAGTTTCCTTGCTTTTAAAGCCGAATAACTTCCCATTACCTAAACCTTTGTTTAGAAGTCTAAGTAACAGTATGCAAGCAAACACTTGGCCTGGTAAATTTGCTCAGGACGTGTGCTTAGTAAACAATGGTTTAAATGTAGAATATGGAGATCAGGTCGCAATTCTCCTGTAGCTCAAATAACTGTCCCTGTCGCATGCATCCAGAAAAGGCTGTGTGGGCATTAGAGGGAAGGGAAGGTCCTTTCTCTCTGGTCTCCACTCTTTCGTGTTTACTTTTTAGATGGCCTTGGACAGGTTCTTTCTGTTTATACTAAATGCGTACAACATATTTTCCAGTGTGTGTGTGTGTGTGTGTGTGTGTGTGTCTGTTATAGAAGTGTATACATATTTAGCATTCTAATTTGAAAATCCCAAACCTCATGTACTCTGAAATATGACAGACTGTTTGAGATTTAGGGGCTTGGGGACTAGAGACATCAATCCAGTAAATAAAAGTACTCTAAGCTCCAAAGTTGGAAACATCTCATACAATGTACAGATGAATAAACTGAACGTTTTTAAATGCAAAGTTTGCTCCTCTTTTCTCCCCTCAGTGTTACTGCCTATCAGTTATTCTGTGTGGCAGCTCACTGGATGCCAGTGTAAGTAGGAACTGCTAGTGATTCTTTCAAAGCCAATAGGACCCCAAGGAGTACAATGCAGCAACCAGATGCCCTGCTCTGTGCAGGAGCAGCACCCCAGGTTCCCATTAAACCTGGTGCACACCTCTCTTCCGCAGTGCTGTCTTACTGCTCTCCTGCTATACCTCAGATTCCACCATCATAACTCAAAGGAAATAAACAGTGTAGATTGCAATAGTACACCAGCAGAATACAGCCATGGGGAGCAACCATTTGGGCTGAAGAATAGCAACGTCAGTACAAATTAGAAACCTGCTCACAAGGGATGTTTAACTTTAATGGGCTTTGCTACAGAGCCCCTCACATGTCTAAAATTCAGTGTGTGTGGACACACTTCAGCTCATTCACACAGCCCTTATCAATGGCAGACTATCAGGTGTTAAATCCAAGACGTCCAGTCAATCTTCCTCCTCGATGTAGCCAGGAGTTGAGAAGAACTGCAAAATAGGGACAATTATATGAGAGCACTTGGCATGACCAAAGGGATTCTTGTGTTCCCTGTTACGTTATAGTTTGCTGTTATGTTGTGATGTTACGTTGTCGCTGTGTTGTTATGACACTGTGACTTTTTCATTTGATGTTATATGTGTCCTTACCTCTTTGACAAGCTTCCTTAACTTCTTTCTCGAGGGTGTTTGGAACATGCTAGCCTTAGAAATGGAAGAGATTTCCCACTCTGTTTCAAGATTTTCTTTGGAGACTTTTCAGAGCTGGTTGTCAAATCTGAACAGATGTAGGATTTAAAATACCCAGATTTGACACCCACTGACACATGCTACTAAAGCGAATGAGATGGCACTTTTGCTTGAGCATGGTGAGGTGTGGATGCTGGACAGAGGCAAATCACTCAGGTTTGTCTAAGAAGATGATTTGTCTATATGAAACGTAAATGCTCAGACGTACCTCCAATGAAACAGCCCGGCAGGTTCCTCCTGTCTTGTCTAAGGCCGGGACTCCACAGCATCTTTTTTCCACAAGTTATTCTACACAGCCGCTTGTGCTCCCTTCCCCATGTCAGGAATCCACTAAAGGCCACTTGTCCTCCCTGGTTACCTTGCAGTTACTTCCCCTTTGTCTGCCTCACTAGTCAAAAGTTGCATTTGCAGCCGGCTTCTGGAGCCTCTCTTACTTGCAGTGAAGATCTTTCTAAATGGCAGCGATTGGTTTAAATTGGATTATGCTCCTCCATGCCCACTTCGGTATGTGCGTGTGAGAGAGAGAGAGAGAGACAGAGAAAGACAGAGAGAAGGGAGACTCTACCTAGCACAGAATCCAACATCCCTATATTACAATGTCAGGATTAGAACATTTTCAAATAGCGTTTACTTGTGTAGAGACATGGAATACTTTGAGGAAACAGCATGTGTTATTCATTGCAATCATGCAAGCATGCAAGTGACAGTACAATTGCAGTCCATATTACTTGAAATAGATGTGATTACAGGTAAATTTAGACAATTTGCCTGCTTTCTTATTTCCTTACATTTATTACCTGTCAGGAACTTTTCCTTACATGGCCTTTCATAAGGATCTCAGGAAGCTATTCTGTGGGAGGAGCTGGGTATCTTAAATCAGTTGAACATGTCCTCCTGGGTTAGAGAAGACAGAGAATTGCCTCCTACAGAGACTATGCCTTGGACTCACCAACACTTATTCCTGTGGAGACAGCTAAACAAGGACAAGAACAAGGATGTAAGGAGAAAAAGACCCATCAGGCAACAGTCCGAAAGTAACACTGTGCACTCTTGTCTGAGGTTGGAAGGGCCAAGGGTTCCCCACAAGAAGGAGGGTGATTTGTGTTTTTGCTACAAACAACATGGTCCTGTAAATAGGTACATTCATCAACTGGGGGCTTTCTGCAGTGATTACAAAGAGGCTGTAGTTTAACAGGTGTTTCCAGAACACCCAACATATTTACTTTTTCCTTCATCTGGAAGGTTGCCCCACTAGTGGGAGCTCTGACTGCCCTCTGCTTCTGCCTTTTGCTTCAGAGGCTGAGGGAGGCCACGCCCTCTGTGGGCCCTCTTGCATAATCCCTTAATCAAAGCCTCTTCACCATACATCTTCAGCTAGGTTCCAGATTGGAATTGTTTAGGAGATACTTAAACAGTAGTTGGAGCATAATTAGCACTCTCTTCCCTCTGAGGAGTCTTCTGACCTGGGGTGGTACCTATTTGCATCCCTAGCTCCACAGCAGCCATTCAAGCTGAAGAAAATCAAGAGTATGTCAGCGTGCTCTCTCTTTCTGTGTCTCTCTCTGTCTGCCTCTGTCTCTCTCTCTCTCTCTCTCTGTTTCCCCCTCACCTCTCTCTCTCTCACACACACAATGAGGAAATTTACAGCACACTCTTCATACCTACCTTAAATATCCTACTTTTAGTACACCTGGCTCAAATGTTTTTTAAGAAACCAGGGGAAATTTTTCCTGGGTCAAATTGCCTATATTAAAATTTAAGCTGTTGTCCCCTTTGCTGGAAACAAAGCAAAAATGTGATTGGGTTCCTTGTCATCTTTACTTTCTGGGTGAGAAACAGAACCACTGTGTCTTCTGTGGCATCTCTGGTCACAAAGCGAATGGAAAAGGGAATGATGATTGGTGGCCAACACCAAATGAGCTCAAGAGTATTTTGTAGACATTTTTGTCTCACATTGCTTTGTCTGCGCATGTTTTTTTGTCTTACTGGTTTTCTCCTTGTATATTAAGGTTTCCAATTTTGAGCTTTGAGGGTTTTTGTTTTTCTGTACGTCTGTCTGTCTGTCTGTCTGTGTGTGTGTGTGTGTGTGTGTGTGTGTATTTGTGCTTTAGTTTCTTATATCACCTTGTTACCATAACACAGCTCTCTACTCTATCTCCTATTCTGTTAATTTATTATGTATAATTTCCAGGCTGCTCGAAGTTTCCTCTCCATAGAGGACACTGCCCGGGCCCCATTCTTATGCTTGAGGCTATCATTTTAATGTATCAGAATAGTGACCAGGTGCTGTTCTTACGCACACTTCCTGAGAGCTCACCTGTGGTTTGGTACTTGCCCATTTCAGTATTGTTCTGAATGGGTAGGTTTTCACTTAGCAGTCCCCTCTGTTTGACAGTCATTATCCAACTGGAAGGACTTCACAGTGCATTTTCTTGCTCTGTCGCTGCAGACTGGCTCGGCTCTGTTTTCAGATCTCAGCGCTTTGGTCTCAGCGCCACGTCTAGCAGCTCAGGAGTGCAACTATTAAACCCGCCAAGTGGATTAAAATATTTGGAAGAATCCAAAGAAAAGCATACTTAAAATGTTAATTACGCATCAATTTTTCAACAGCTCTTTTCTTCTCTGTTCTGTTTATCCCCTATTTGGTGTCCACCAGAACAAAGAGTAACTAGGCATGTGGCAAAGCTGGAACTTACAGAAAGTCTCAAATGCACAAGCAAACTCTATATGTGAAAGGAAGCCTCATGCCCTGAGTTTTATGTGGTCAACGTACTGACACATGTTTACATGACATATAGGAAACTGCCTGTCTATACTTATAACACGTTTTCATGTTCATTGTTTTCTTCTTCTCTTACGCTGACATAATGAAGAGGCAGACATAACAACGGAGAAACCGAGGCTTGGAAATATCACAGTAAACAAATAGCCTCTGTGATAGCTTGCAGAAGGCCGAGCTATAACTAGAACACATCTGTGAGTTCCGGTCCATGGGTTTCCCTCCCTTACACCAACTTGAACTGTAAGAAGGATGCTAGTTGGACAGTTTCTCTTGATCTTTCAATCAGCCAAGTACAGATGCGCAAGGCATTGAAGACGGAAGTTCAATTAAGACAGATGCTATGGTGGGCCATTTCTAGACCTGTGTTTTCAAGCCCTGGAGTGAGATTAAGAGCACAGATCCCAGCAGGCATTTCCTCAGGGGAAAGCAAACGTGGGCACACATTTGTACAGATTGAAAGGCCTTCCAAAAATTTTAAAGCAAGGTGGTATCTAGTAATTTAGTATGTAAATTTCAATTTCCCATCTCTAGTGACTCTCCATGGAGAAGTACTTTCCATGTTTTGAAAACAACTGAGAGGCGATACATAGAAATGAAACTCGAGAACCATTTCGATATCATGAGCCTCACTCTCCCAGAACACCAGTGAAAATGGAGAAATAGTTAGACATTGGACAGCTGAGCCTCTGCTCTGTTCAGCCAGCATGGCGTGAGAAGCTCAGCTGAGCTCTCAGAGAAGCCACATGTTGGCACTTTGTCTTTCCTTCTTCCCCAGAAACAACAATTTGAGTTCAGACACTGTCTGCAACAGTATAGGTTGCTAAACATTTGTTCTGATCCAGATACATAGGAACCAGATACATAGAGAGATGCGTTACAATGAGCGGTTCCTGGGTCCCAGGTCTCCAAGAAGTTCATGATACTGGAGGTACATTGAGGATTGCAAGAAGATAGATATGAGCCTACATATCATCACTGCCCTTTGTGAGCTGAGTGCAAGTCTCTCTACTACTCTCAGTGTCAGTTTGTCTGCTGTTAGGTAGGAATGTTGTGCCTTTCTATGCACGTCACTGGCTGGTAAAGAAAAATAACTAAGAAAATAACAGGAAATCTTGTAGAATCCTGTATCTATTCTTCCTATAACAATTGAACTCTACTACCTGATAGAGACTGACAGGCATAAAACTGTCAATATGCAGATATTGGATAACAGCAACGTCAATGAGAGGACAGAGGTAAGACTGAGAAACTCCTTCCAGATACATACAGTTATTCCTAATGTTTTAATGTGCAAGAAGAGGCTTCTCTGGGAGCCAGGATGAAAAGCAGGATCTTGGGACAAATGGCAAAGATTCATATTCAGCCAGTGGGGGCTAGAACGTAAATTCTAGCTCACTGTTATCCTCCCAGATGGTTCTGAGGAAAGCCTAAGATAGTTCCACCAGATCCTCCATCATGACAACTTGCTCAGCAGATAGATGATAAGTGTCTTGGGAACAAAGACAAGAGTTCATGATTAATTTATTCCTGCAGACTTGCAGAGTATGGGGTACTTGGGGTGATGTTTCCAGCTGTGACAGGAGCTTCTTCTGTAGGTGTTCATTAGTTTAGTTAACCTTAGCACTGTTTATCTCCTACTGTAGGCTTTCCAGCTTCAGAATGAAATCCCAGCTATGAATTAGGATAAGGTATTAGTGCTGAAACCATGAAAAAGAGCAAAAGTTCTGCTCAGAGTTTGTTCTTTCTTCTCTTAGAAGACAGACTCTACTTTTATCCGGGGAAATGATCCCTCAGAATGACTTCCTAGACTCCTAATCCTGAGTTATGGTCACTGGCCTATCAAGGGAAGAGATTCTGACAACTTTAGGTTGCTTTTCAAGAGGCAGTGTTTACTGTCACTTTTCACCTTCCCTGGAGGCAGAGTGAACACATAAAGTGGAAAACATCATAGCACAAGCAAGCAGAAGCAGCAAGGCACAAGGATGAAGGAGCTGACTTGAAAGCTCTTCAAAGGACATCCAAGGATCTCTAACTTTTGTGACAAACTTATTTTACCTGTGGTTTTAAGATTTAGGTATTTTGTGACAGATCACATAATAAAACCTCAGTTGAAAATATTGGGTTTTAAGCCTGACAGTGGTGGCACACACGCCTTTAATCCCAGCACTCAGGAGACAGAGGCAGGTGGCTCTCTGCGAGTTCGAGGCCAGCCTGGTCTACAAAGTGAGTTTCAGGTCAGCCAGAGTTACAACAGAGAAAAGTTGTCTTGGAAAAAAAAAATACTAAAGTAGCATAACTTGGATGGAAAAGAGAATCCTCCAGCTGTAGGCTTCACAGGAATTTCTGCCCTAAAGAATTTGAGAGGGAGAAACACTAGTAAAGACTGTATTCAACTTCAGGAACTTGCTTGCTTGCTAGAAGCAACGAGGCAGAAGCAAAGCTAAGTTCTATGTACCTTAAAAATATCAAGAGAATGTCTGTGTTGTAGACATTAGGAAGGAGAGCCAGATGACGGATTTATTATTCATGAAGAGTACACAGAGCGAGGTCCCTGATAAAGGCTCTTTGAGTCATATTCTCATCATCATGTGAAATAGCCCATCACAGTGCTCTGGATAGGGAAATTCACGGATCGCAGATTCTTGTCCTTGAGAGTTCTGCAGAGGAGTGACACTGGAGTTGCATAGGAAGTGAGTCCCGTGTACCAGTCAGATAATCTGTATTATTTAAGAAAGGTTATCATTATTATTATTATTATTATTATTATTATTATTATTATTATTATTTTGAAAGGTTACTTATGTGAGCAACGAAGGACTTGGGGGAGGTTAGTTGAAAACATTTGCAGGTGATATGAAATTGAGGGGCTTCTCTTAGCTAGGAGCATAAAAAAACAGGCTTGAAACGCCCTTTACATTCCGAAGGAAAAGCCAGGGTGAGTTTTAAGTATCTGCTGTGAGCTGTATTCCATACACTTAAGTGAAGATATTCAAAAAGAAATTACAGTGCCTCATTTTTGACTCAGTACAACCAGGTTTCTTGGAGCCCAAGATGTTGTATTTGTAATGAATCTCCACTTGAAGTTGATACTATTGATTAAGAGGTGACAGTCTCAATCCATGGGGGTCACCGGACATAAACTTAAGTAAACTTTACTTAAGAAAATTTGTCTGTTTTTTCCATCACTTTGAATGCAAGGTGCCCTATACTTAGACATTGGATTGTAGATCGTAGATTGCAGAGTCTATGCCTTCCTTGGCCTAACTGTGACTTTACACAGGCCAAGAACTGCATAGATCATTCAAACTTTACTTTGTATCTTTAAAAATAAGTCTTTCTGCCTTTTTTCTCCTCCTCCTCCTCCCCTTCCTCCACCTTCTTCTTCCCCTTCCCTTCCTCCACCTCCATCTCCTTCTCCTCTTCTCTCCTCCTCCTCTCTCCTCCTCTACCTCCTCTACCTCCTTCTCCTCCTCTCGCCTTCTCCTTTTCCTCCTCTCTCATCCTCCTTTACCTCCTCTCCCCTCCTCTCCCCTCCTCTCCCCTCCTCCTCCTTCTCTTCCTCCCCCTCCCCCTCCTCCTCCTCCTTCTCCTCCTCTCTCCTTCTCCTGCTCCTCTTCTCCCCTCCTCCTCCTCTTCTTCTTGTCATTTCTGGCATATTTTTCCAGACCAGAATGGATCCTTTTGAATTCATCTGTGCTGTAGAAAAGGCACTGTGACCCTACACCATGTGGCAGATATTGTGGCAGATAAGAGGACCCACCCTCATGAATGTATTTAAGAACACTGGTGTCAAAGACAAAGAATTGGATACAGGTCAAAACTTGTCTTTGAATTGTCTTTTTTGTTTCATCTTGCAAGAGAGACTCAAGAGATTTCCTAATCGTTGTATGTGTGCTCCCCTTGAAATCCTATGGGGCCAATCACTTGAAGTAATCAGTCTATGAGGACACTTCAAGCACTAATAGTTAAATAGTATTCTGTGCATTGAAACGTGCTCTCTATTGAGGGTTTTTATAGCAAACAATAAAGTAGATACACAGAAAGCTTACATTTGTGATTTATGATTAAAAAATTTAGACTAAACCATGTGCTATGGCACATGCCTTTAATCCCAGCACTTGGGAGGCAGAGGCAGGTGGATCTCTGTGAGTTCGAGGCCAGCCTGGCCCACAGAGTGAATTCCAGGACAACTGGAGTTACAACAGAGAAACCCTGTCTCAAAACAAACCAAAGTGAAATTTAATCTAATAGAAACGTCACAATGATCCAAAGAAACAATATGTACTGTGAAACACTTCATACAATTGCAGCCACAAACACTAAACATGTTCATACAGGGATTCACACTCATAAACCAGCTCTATTTTCCTGTTTTTATTTAGTGCTGACAGTCAAAGGTGATGGAGCCACTCTCGGGCGTACTTCATCCCCAGTAGGGCATAGAGAAAAAATATATATACTGCTAAATACAATACCAAATGTATTTCATGTGGAGTTTGATAGAGGTCGACTATTTTATGATGTGAGATTTTCTCTACTTACCTTTCTTAAGATTAAATCCGTTGATGTCACTTTCAAGTTCAACACTCAGTGTAGCAGTTTCAGAATCATTTCTTATAGAAGAGCTACAGCAGACCTCAGGAACTCTCCAGCTTCTCCCCTGGAGTCTTTAACCAGACCCTGGACAACTTCACTGATTACAAGCTATTACCATCCTCTGCCACTTCCTATTGTTTGTCTAGCTCTGAACTCCGCAAAACACAGAGGATTTGGACCAGGTCCATTGCCTCCCCAGATCAATTTAGGAGACATTGGGCTTCTTTATGAGTTGTGAAATCCTTTAAAGACAAGGTTTGCCATAAGCCCTTCTTACAATATAGAAACGTGTGATACTGTTTACTTTTTTCATTTCTGTTACAAAATATCTTAGAAGGCAACTTAAGAAAGAAGGGTTTATTTCATCTGATAGTCTGTATAAGTACAACCCATCATGGAAGGAAGGCAGGGTCATGTTGCATTTACAGTGAGGAAGCAGAAGCAGTGGATTCTGGTGTTGGTGTTTTCTCTTTATTTCCCTGTTTTATTTACTCCCAAGCTCCAGCCCATGGAATATTGTTGTCTACAGTAAATGTGTGTCTTTCTTCTTAACCTTTCTACAAAGGTCTTCAAAGAAAGATCAGAAGTGTATCTCCTAGGTGACTCTAAATCCTTTCAAGTTCACAGTAAATATCAACCTTCACACAGATTACACAGATTACATAATTCAACACATCAAACGCAGACCTCTTCTGCAAGGAATATGAATTATTGGTAAAAGAAACAGAAGATTCTGTTTTCAAAAGATTTGCCTGCTTCAGAGGAAGAACAAAGGGGACACACAGAAAATGTGATTGACTTCAGTGACTTTTACACTAAACGTATTTAAACAGGAGAACAATTCAGTGGGTCATTTGTTCTACAATGATAGCCTGTACAGGTGGTAGAGCTGACACCCAGAAGCCACTTGAGTTACGGTCCTGTTGATCCAGCAAGATAACTCTGCTTTTTCACAAGGTGAAAAACATGCTAATGCAATAGAAATTGAAAGTGTACTGTGTGCTGACTCTGTGCTTGCTACTGAGTGTGATTTACTTGCTAAATACATCACCTCCAAAGTAGATCATGATATTTCCATCAGTTCGTGAATTATAAAGCACACAGAGAAAGACAGAAAGCTCAAGATTTATCTAAAGTTATATGTTATAAGAAGTAAGATTCTAGTCTAAATTTTATGACCAAAGAACCAAGCCACAGTTCAATATTGCATTCATAATATTAGGAAGTGAATTGAAGTGTAATGGAACTAATCAGTATACCAAATGTCTGATTCATGCACTCAGTATATTGAAACTTATTAATATTTTTTCCTTATCTATTGTTAGAGACATTCTTCATTTCTTCTTGTTTCTTCCCTAATGTAGAATAAGCAAAGGCTTATTCTGTTTTTTGGTATTATAAGTTGGAATGCCTTTGCTTTGGATCTAAGATGGCACAGTACATTACTTCCTCACAGTCTGTATATGTGGGAAGGACTTTTCAACTCATAGCAGAGTACAAAATAGACAGAAGGGAATTAGAACTCATTATTTCATCAAACAAAAAGACTTAAAACCCTCCCCTAGGCCACAGTAGTTGGAAGCTTTATTATTTCAGAGTAGCGCCATGGCCACCAGCAAACCTTTAAGACTTGAGCCTTTGTAAGATACTCAGCCACCCAGAGCAGTTCTGAAGTGTAGGCACTTCCAGAGATGACCATGAGATTCCCAGAGCTTCACACATGTATACACTGAGAGTTTCTGGGTCAGTACAACTGCAAAAAGTGCCAAAGCTTGTTTAGTGCTAAAGCTACATACCATCATCTTGAAGCTCTCTTATAATTTGAAATGAAACAAAGCAAGCCTACTACTAAAATAACTGAAGAAAGAAAATCTTTATGTACTTTAGAAAGTATGGGTATGTCTATAAACTGTTTAGAATGCAACTTAGTGAGGTCTGTATTGAACTGAGATATCTGCTCTGCTTTGGAGGTGGTGTGGCCATGTGGAGATGGCCTATATATTCATACAATGAAACTGTTGCCAGATTCACTTAATTCTAAATCAGTCTGCAAATGTATGGCTTCTAAAGTAGCAATTAATCTACACAAAGACAAAACCACACCATTGTATTCAAACAGAGGAGTGATTATTCTTACAATTTCTTTTGTTATACTTTGTTTTCAAATTAAGTATCTTTCCCTCTACATATTTTGTTTTGCTTTAAAATAGATTTTTTTTATTCTCTTCTACCCAAGATATTTTAAGTGTGCAGAGCTCTGATTTTATATTTCCTATCCTAGGTAGTTTAATTTTTGTGTTATTTTTCTTCATTGTCTTCTTGGAATAATTCTACAGTTCCCTGAAGTCACTTTTTTCTCTTTCATGAACTGGAAATAAAATTTTTAAAAAATCCCCTGCATATATTTCCCATGGCTTACATGCACTTGAGATTTTCTAGATGTGCTATAATTTACTCAAATTTTATTTACCAGTCTGCTTTAAACTTGAAGGAACTTTTCAATGCTATTTCTTGACGAGGAGGAACTGGGCCCATTGTGTTCCTTTTGTCTATATTTTGCAACTTTCTTGTGAGTAGGAAACCATAGAGATAAACAATCCGTAACCTAAACTGCATCCTGATTTCAGAAACACCAGTAAATTAACAGATACATTGATGGATTTCTGAAATAAACATATGTGGCTTAGGTCTAAGCCTATCCAAGGAGGCGTGCTTGTTCATTAGCTCAAACTTAACCACTAATGCATCAATGTCAGGAGTCGATGGGTCCTTTAGGATGCTAAGGATGTAAACAGATCATCAGAGCAGAGATATCAGATGCAGAGTCTACTAGAACTTTGATTTAAAATGTTCTACATTATAAAACTATAAAACAATGTATGTCTGTTGTTGTCTATGGTAACTTATTACAGCGGCCTGAGCTGATGCAGACACAGGATTTTTGAAACTTTGTATCTGCCAGGATTTGAAAGAGCAAAGTTTCTGTGTTCAATTATCCACTCAAACCCTGTGGCTTCTACTGTGTACCACATAAGATTTCATTTGCAACATGTCATATCTAAAAGAGCAAACCCATTTTGTGACCATTGAAAAAAGAAAAACATTTAAGCAGGAAGAAATATGAGCCTACACTAGTCTATTAAAGCTGCCTCTGCACAAACAGAGTTAAGAGGTTCTAAAATAGGAGATGCTTTCCACAGCAAGATACAGCATGCCTGGGTTTATTTTCGATACAGCACTGCAGGTGTTTTCCTCAGTTTAGATTTAATTGCACTTAGGAGAAATTAATATATAATTCTGCATGTTTTCAACATCCTGGCCACAGTGGTGTATTTCATTTCAATTGAAAAACAAGTGTGATAAACATGTTATGTACATTTTTATTTGATGATATTAAGTTTGCTTACCGTCTAATTTTCATCATGAAAATTCACTGAGGCCTCATCATTCACCTTGTAATTAAGTGTACAGATTCATTGCCTCTCACTGATTGCCACCACCTCTGATTGTAGGTGATTCCTTCCACGGGAGTCAAGCCTATCTTGTTGAGTCTCACAAGATCATTGTCTATTATATACAAATCCCTTCCATAATTTCACTTGTGAACCATCTAACCATTATTGATATATGATGGGCCTCTGATTTTATCTGGAAATATTCTACAAAATGAAGTCTCTGAATAGTATTCTGTTGTTGTTGTTCTTGATGTTGTTGTTCTTGTTCTTGTTCTTGTCGTTGTTGTTACCTACATTCAGACAAGAGGTACTGGTCTTGTGGTTTTCATATCTGATTTGCAAGTCAGAGATTCTGTTCCTCTGAGCTACTGTGTGAGCTATGCTGAAAGCCCACCAACAAAGAGAGAACCCAGATTTAAAGGATTTATTTGTTTAAAAGATTTGCTTGCAGGGCTGGAGAGATGGCTCAGTGGTTTATAGCACTTATTGGTCTTACAGAGACTCAGGTTGAGTTCACAGCACTCAGATGGTGACTAGCAGACACCTCTAATGCCAGTTCTAGAAGATGAGACAGCATTCTATGGTCTCTGTATGTACTGAATGAGTGTGGTACACTGACAAACATACAGACAATGCACCCATAGACATGAAAATAGTAAAAAGAAAGGAAGGAAGGAAGGAAGGAAGAAGAAAGAAAGAAAGAAAGAAAGAAAGAAAGAAAGAAAGAAAGAAAGAAAGAAAGAAAGAAAGAAAGAAAGAAAGAAAGGGGGAAAAAAAGATTTGCCTACACTACATCATATTTGCA